>SDUX01000008.1:4885284-5485284 GCA_008729055.1 Pyropia haitanensis
CGGAGCCGTGGCGGGGGGCGGCAGATAGGGGTCACGGTAGGTGGCGCTCCCCCGGATGGCAACGGCTTGAGGACGGGATTACGTACGGGTGACGGGGCGGTGCATCGGGCGTCGGCCAGGCGAGGAGGGCGGCACGCGCCGAGGTGGGCGGGACGGGTATGGAGGGAGGCGGTGGGGAAGCGGGTCACCCCGCCGGCAGACATTGGCAATGCGGGGGTGGGGGGCTGCGGGGGAGCGCCCACACCTCGAGCTGCCGCAACCGCCACGCCCTGCACGAGCGGCGGCGGCGGCGGCGACGCCAACCGCCAGTGGGTGAGCCGCCGGCACACCGCACCACCCACCGTGCTGCTGGCAGCGTCGTCCCGTGGGGTGGCGGCAGGAGCGGCGGTAGCCACGCCCGTAATCCCGTGAGGAAGTAACAACCCTCTGGCGCGCCGCCGCCGCGGCGGGGCCGCCCCGCAACGGACACGCCCCGGACGGCAGCCGCCGCCAGCGGTAGTGCCAGCTGCAACGGGCGGCGGTCCACCCGCCACCGCGTCTTCTACCGCGTCTGCTACCGCGCCGGCGGCGGCAGCGGCAGCGTCTGCATCGGTCAGCGCACCATGTCCCCCCCCCCCCTCCCCCCCCTCCCCACCCCACCCACCGCCCGTGGCAGTGGTCCAGTGGCAGCGACACCCCAGATGCCCTGAGCACCCACCGCGCTAACGATGCAGGCGGGCGGCTGGCATGGGGGGGGAGTACAGCGGCGGCGGCACGCGCGGGTGTGCTGCTGTGGAGGGGAGAAGTCGCCGCGGTGGCAGCGGCGGCGGCGGCAGGGGACGGGGACGGCACCGCGGCCGCCACGCGGCGGCGGGTGGCAGGCGGGTGACGACGGCGGCGGTCAGCGGCGGTCGGCGGCGGTCCGCGGTCGGTCGAGCGGGCGGCGGGGATGGCCACGGTGGGGGCGGCGTCGACGCGGTGGGTGGTGGCGACGGCGACAGCGTCGTCGTCACTGCCGCCGCCGCCGCGTCGGCGGCGGCGGCAGTGACAACGCGGGCATGACGCGTCGCGTGCGGCGGCGATCGCCGTGACGGTGGCGGCCGCCTCGGTGTCGCGCGCCCAGCCAGCAGGCACGCTGCCGAGGTGGGCAGGGCGGGGCGGGGGGTGGCGGACGCAAACCCGCCAGCCCCCAACAGCGGGTGACTGGCGGTGGCGATGGCAACGACGACGGTGGTGGCGGCGGCGCGATGGTGGCGGGTAGGGGCGCCAGCGATGACGGCGGTGGTTGGCGGGGGAGGCAGCCGACCAGCAGGCGCGGTAACGGGCGGGGCGCCCGCGCCAGACGGCGGGTGCGGTTTGACAGGCCGCGACACAGTAGCTGGCGGCGGCGGCGGCCGTGGCGGCCGCGATGGTAGTGCCGGCAGGGGGCGGCGGCGGCGGCGAACGTCGGAGCCGCGATGGCAGCGGCGGTGGTTGGCAACGGCGGCGGTGGCCGCGAGGGCAGCAGTGGCGGGCGGCCGCCGTCGCCGCCGCCGCCGGGCCCGTAGCCGTCGGCGACGGCGGCGGCGGCCGCTCCCGTGGCCGCGGCCGCGGCCTCAGCCGTAGCGGTGGTGGGCGGCGGTAGCCGCTGCCGCCACAGGGGCAGTGGCGGCAAGGGGCGGCGGCGGCGGCGGTGGCAGCAGCGACCGTGGGCGGCGGCGGCCGCCGCGGCGGCAGGGGCAGCCGTGGCGGCCGGCCGCGGCCGCCGCTACCGCGAGGGTAGCGGCGGCAGGCGGCGGCCGCCACCGCAGGCGCTGCCATGACCGCGGCTGCGGGGGGCAGCGGCAGCCGTCGGTGGCGGCCGCTGCCGCCGCAGAGGCATCCGTGGCGGGTGGCGTCGGCGGCTGCCGCGGCTGCGGGGGGCAGCGGTAGCCGTCGGTGGCGGCCGCTGCCGCCGCAGAGGCATCCGTGGCGGGTGGCGTCGGCGGCTGCCGCGGCGGGGGCAGCGGCATTGGCTGCCGGGCGCGGCCACGGAACCAGTGGTGGCGAGCAGCGCGGCGGCCGCCGCCGTGGGGGCAGCTGGCGGGGGGCGGAGGCGGCGGCGGCCGCTACGCCCGCGATGGCGGCGGCGGCCGCAACCGCGGGCGCGTCTGCGGCGCAAGCGGTGGCGGGCGGCAGCGGCCGCCGCCGTGGCGGGGGTATCGGCCGCTGGGGGCGGCGACGGCGGCCGGCGCTGCCGTGGTGGGGGGACCGCGGCGGCGGGGGGCGGCGCCGCCGCCGTGCCGGCCCGGACGGTCGCCGCGCCGCGGCGGCGCGGAACGCACCGCCGCGGGCGGCGGCGCGGGCGCACAGCACTGGCCGACGGCAGCACCAGCGCGCCGCAGACCAGCCCAGGACCGCCGGGCGCGCCGGCACGGGGGGAGCAGCGGCCGCCGCTCGGTCGCGGCGCCGCGCGGGTCGCGGCGATTGGCGTGGCGTCAGCGGCGCCACGGTCGAGCACCAGCGCGCGGCTGCAGCCCGAGGGCACAGCGCAGTAGCGGAACACTGCTGGGCGCCCCGGCGGGGGGCGCGGGCGTCCGCGGCAGCGCGGTCGCGTCGCCGCGCCTGGCGGGATGATGGCCGCGCCGCCGCGGTGGCGCCCAGGCGTCGCCCGCCCTGCCGTATGAGCGTCGCCCGCATGGTACATACGCACGCGTCGCTCATCACCCCCTCCCATCCATCCCCAAAAACACCCACGCCCGCGTTGACGAGGGCAAAAACCCCGCGGCGGTGGCGAGTCCGCGGCATACGTACCCCGCCATGCACAAACACGCGCAGCACAAGGGATGGTGGGAGTGTGAGGGGGGGGGGGGGGGAGGTGCAAGCGGCAGAGCAGGCCGCCGCGGCGCGGGCGCGACGGAAGTGGCGCGCCGGGGCTCACACGCCGCCGCGTGCGCCACGCTCCTCCCGTCCCTGCCGCCGCGTGCGCCACGCTCTTCCCGTCCCTGCCGCCGCAGGAGCGCATGGCCAACCCAACGGACACCTTCGAATGCGGCGGAACCCCCGGGTCCACCCGCGAGACGCGCTCGACGCCGTGTGATCAACGGGGAAGTAGAGGGGGGGGGGAGACGGCTCGGCCCGTCCGCGCGGCGGCCACAGCCGCCCGCACGGGACGCCCCCCCCCCCAGCTGGTGCACGCACGCACAGGGACGGCGGCGGCGGCAGCGGCAGCGGAGCGGGGCGGCACCGGTGCGCGACACGCCGCCCACGCGGGGGGCGGGGCGTGTCCCAAACCGTCTGGCCCCCCCCCCCCCCCCATCCCCCCGCCGTCACGTCCGACGCGGCGCCGCTCCCCGCCGCGTGGACGCGAGGCGCCAACCGGCAGCGACCGCCGCTGTGGCCGACGCGCGTGCAGCCGTGGCGGTGGGACGGAAGGGGGCGGGGGGGGGATGGCGGTTCGGACAGCGGGCGGCAGCGGGCGGCTGTCGCCAGCGCTCCCCCCCCCCCCTGCCACCGCGGTGGGCGGCGGAGAGCACGCCAAAGTACCGACAGCCGCGGGGGAGGGTCTGCGGCGCGACACGGAGGGTATCCACCCCCCCCAGAGTTGTCACGGAAGACCCTACAGCCCAACAAGATCCAGGCGGATCTGTACCCACAGGAATGAAAAGACGGGCCATCGACGGTGGCCTCGGACACGGCCGGGCGCTTGATCTCCCCCCAATCTCCCTGGCGGGGGGGGGTCACCACCACCACCGCTACCGCCGCCGTTGTGGAGTGGGGGGTTGGGGGAAGAGGGGGGGGGGGGGGAATGAGCTAGGGGGACGCGGGGACGAGGCCCCCCCCCCCCCCCAACGCCGCCCGCCGCGCACGACGGTGCGCGGCATTGCCCGAGCGCACGGGCCCATGCAAAGGTGTGTTGCTCTTGACGATGTGGGCCGCGCCGGCGTCGCCGCCCGCCGCCACCGCGCCGCACCGTGGCCGCCACCGCCGCCGCGCCGCCGCGGCGTCCCCGTCCTCTCCCCCAGTGGCAATCATCGGCTCGGCCGCCATCCCCTACGCGGAACGACGGAAAAAAAATCCACGCCGCCAGCTGGCCACCGCCTCACGAGGCGGGCCCGTCGTGGGTGGGGCGCCGCGCCCGCACCGCGGCGGCGGTGGGGGGCGGCCGCGCGGGCGGTGGGGCGCGCCCGCCGCATCCCCGCCCGCCGAGGCAGCACCCCCGCGCAGCCGCCCCCGCCCCCCCCTCACTCCCACCAGGGACAGCCGTCAGCCACAGGCGGAGGAGCAGGGGACTGCGCGGGGGGGGGGGGGGGGAGGGGGCGCGTGAGGGGGCAGCGGAGCGGACAGACGCCGCCGTGGCCACGGCAAGAAAAAAAGAACGTCGGCGCACCCGCAGACACTGGGGATAATCTGCGGGCACCCCCCCTCTGGTGAGGGCACTCGAGACTGCTCAAAGAGACAAACCGAACCCAAGCAGTCCGTGTGCTCCCCCTCGAATCCCCCCCCCTCCCCCCCCCCCCCTCCCACACAGCCCCCACCGACACCCACCGCTCGAGGCGCAGTTTTGGAATGCGCCCCCCAACGTTGCTTGCATTGGCAGAGTGGGGATGGGGGGGGGGGGCCGGGGGGGGGGGCGCTTCCATCCGCCCCGCGAGGAGCGCGAGCGGGGCCCCAACCGGCGCTGGCGGTGGCTCCCCCCCCCCCAGCTGGCACGCGGCGCACGGCGTGTGGGCCCCACGCTGGACCCCCCCCAAGCTCCGCCCGCATATCTAGGTCAGCGGTCGACGGGGGTTCTGGCGCGGCCCCCCGTCGGCCAGCCCCATCCGCGTGGGCCCCCCCACCCTCCAGCCGCCAACCCCCCCCAGACAGCCCCCCAGGCAGACCATGCCTGGCCCACCCAGATGGGCCCCGCGGACCTCTTTCTTTTTTTCCCTTCTTTTTTTTCTTTTTTTTTTTTTTCCTTGCGGTCTGGCCGCCGCCACTATTGGGGCACACGCGCAGCGCTCCGCTCCAACGCCGTGGTGACCCCCCCCCCCCCCCTTCCAGACCCCCATCACACCCCCCCCTACAACACCCCCCCCCCCCCCCCCCCCCCACCCCTCACCCCCACCAGCGGTCGCGGGGTCCTGGCCGCCACACCTTGCCGCCGCCGGGCTGTGCGCGCGCGCGCGGCGGGCGGCCAGCGGGTCCCGTCGGGCGCGCACCTCGGCGCCGCGGTGGCGACCGCCGCCGCCGCCCGCGCCGCCCGCGCGCGACGGTTCGGGCGGCGCGCGCTCGCCGCCACCCCGCCGCCGCCGCCGCCGCCGCCGCCGCCGCCGCCGCCACCCACCCACCCACCCCCCCCCCCCCCCCCCCCCCCCCCGCGTCCGCCGCACCGCGGCGCCGCCACCATCGCGCGGCCGCCGCCGCGGCGCCGCCGCCCTTGCGCCCCTGCCGCCGCCGCCTCTCCCCCCCTCCGTCGCCGCCCCGACGCTGCCGCCGCCGCACCCGCCGCCACCGCCGTCGCCGCCACCGCGACCGCCGCCGCCACCCGCGGCATCCCCGACCGGCCGCCGCCGCCGCCGCCGCCGCCGCCGCCGCCGCCACCGCCGCCGCCACCCCTCCCCGCCGCCGCCGCCGCCTCTGTGCACGCACCGCGACCCCCCCCCGCCTCCCCCCCCCCCCCCTCTTTTGCCCCCTACACCACACCACGCCGGTGCCCTCCCCCCCCCCCCTTCCCATTGCACTCTCCCCGTCTTCCCCCCCCCCCCCCCCGCGTCGCCCCCCCCTCCCAACCCCTCCGCTCCCTTTCCTTCCCCTCTCGCCCCTGTCGCCTCGGCCGCGACGGTGCGCCGCGGCGCCGCCACCCCCCCCGACGACGGGGGCATGCAGCGGGAGGCCAAGCGCCGGCGGGTCGACCCGCCGCTGCCGCCGCCGCCGCCGCCGGGGGGGGGGAGGGGGGGCAAGTCCGGACGACAGAGGCACCCGCCGCGGCCGCTGCCAGCGGCCATGGAGCGGGGGAGCCGCCGGCGGGGGGCCCCGCGGGAGGGGTGGGGGGAGGGGGGGGGAGGGCGGAGGGCGGTGGGGGAGGAGCGTCCGCCCCTGCCGACCCCGCCGTCGATGCGGCCGCCGCGGCGCCTGTCGCCGCGACTGCCCGAGGCGGCGACGGTGGGGGTGGGGGTGGGGGTGGGGGTGGGGGAACAGAGGGCGCCACCGCCGCGGCGGCGGGGAGGCAACCACCGGCGGCGGGGGAGCACCCTCGACCGGCGGCGGGCGCACCCGTGGCGCTGCCGCCGGCGGTGCCGTCGGTGGGGGTGGCCGCCGGTGGGGGCGGCGGTGGGGGTGGGGATGGACGCCCGCCGGGGGGCGGGGGGGGCTCACGCGGCCCCGCTGAGCGGGACAATGACGAGCAGAGTCGGGGCGGGCGGCCAGGTGGGCCGCCGCCGGGTGGGGGGGAGGTGCCTGCGGATGGTGGCGGCGGCGGCGGCGGCGGCGGCGGCGGCGGCGGCGGCGGCGGTGGTGAGGGTGGTGGTGGTGGTGGTGGCGGCGGCGGTGGGAGTAGCGGTGACGGCGCCAGCGGCAGCGGCAGTCGCGGCGACCATGGCGACGGTGGCAGCGGTGGCGGCGGCGGCGATGGCGGCGGCGGCGGCGATGGCGGCGGCGGCGGCGATGGCGGCGGCGATGTCGGCGGCGGTGCAAATGGCGGTTGCGCCGGCAACGGCAACGGCGACGGCAACGGCGACGGCGACGGCCGTGACGGCGGCGACGGCGGCGACGGCGGCGGTGGGCGGCCGGCGGGGGCATCGTCCTTCCCATTGCATGCGCCCTCACGGTACGGCACCCCTCCCCCCCCCCCCCCTCCCCCCCAGACGCGGACGACGCGACATCCGCGGCAGCAGCCGCCGCCGCCGCCGCCGCGGCCGCCGGCCGCCGCGACGCGTCCGCACGCGCCCGCCAGTCGCGGGGCGTCTGCGGTGGCGCGTCGGCGGCGGCGGCCAACGCGTCGGTGGCGCCGCCGTGGAGCAACGCGACGTGGTCGGGCCGCTGGTTCCGGCGGCCGAGCGTCGTCTGGTTCCGCGGCCACGACCTGCGCACCGAGGACCACCCGGCGCTGCTGTCGGCGGCACAGCGTGGCGGGCCGGTCGTGCCCGTGTACATCCTCGAGGAGAACCAAAAGGATATGGGGGATGTCAAGCGGTGGTACGTTTTTTGGGGGGGGGCGGTTTTGGGAGGGGGGGGGGGGGGGGAAGGGGGATGGCGTGTGTGTGTGTGTGTGTGTGTGTGTGTGGGCGGTGATGTGGGGGGGGGGGGGGGCGGGTGGGGGGTGGGGGGTAGGCGGAGGAGCACCGATGAGCGGCGTGCGTGATTGTGCGTGGGGGCGGCGTATGGAGAGGGGGATGCCGTGGGGTGTCTGTCGTCCCGTGTCGTGCGGGGGGAGCAACGTGCGATGGTCGAGTGGCGGGGGCATTCCTCGGCGGGGCTCTGGCCGTCGAGTCGCAGCAGTTGCCGTCGAATGGCGGCTGGATCGTGGGAGGGCGGAGCGGGGGAGTCTGGCGGATGGAGGGGCGGTCGTTGGGACGTTGGTGAACGTGTGCCTGGCGACGGCTGAGGTGCGCGCGCTGTGCGCGTGGGGCGGTGGGGATGCTAACGGGCTGGTGTGGTTGGCTGTTTTTTTGTCGTTGTGCTTGCTGTTTTGGGCTCTGGTGCATTGGTGTGGCCGTCTTTCGCGTTGCGCACCGGGTCTTTCCCCCCCCCCCCCCCCCTTTCCTTCCCCGGTGTGGTGGGTAGGTGGCTCGGCAAGTCCCTGGCGTTGTTGCGGCGGGAGCTGGCACGGCTCGGGGTGTCCCTCGTCTTCCGCAAGGGGAACCCCGTCAAGGAGCTCAAAAAGTTGATGAAGGACGCTGGCGCGGACGCGGTGTTTTGGAACCGCTGCTACGAGCCCTTCCTCCTCGAGCGGGACGAGGTGCTACGGCTGGAGCTGTCCCAGCTGGGCGTCACCGCCGAGTCGTTCAAAGCCGAGCTGCTGGTCGAGCCGTGGGAGCTGGGCGGCGGCGGCGGCGACGATGGCAAGGTCGGCGGCGCCGGCAGCGGCTCGTCGGTCATCCCCGACTTCCACTCGTACATGCGCGCGTGGATGACGCTGCCGCCCCCCCCGCAGCCGCTGCCGTGCCCGTCGCGCCTGACGCCCGTGTCGACGCCCATCGAGTCGCTGCCGCTGGGCGAGATGGGCCTCGCCGTCTCGGCCGACCGGCAGGCGACGATGGAGCGGATATGGCGGCCCGGCTCGGACCACGCGTTTGTGGTGCTCGAAAAGTTCCTCCACGAGGTGTTCCCGGCGTTTGGCGAGGGCCGCTGCCGCCGGGACGTGGACGGGAGCTCCCGGCTGAGCCCGCACCTCAAGCACGGGGAGCTGAGCCCGCGGCGGTTGTACCACGCCGTCCGCCTGCGGGTGTCCCGCTGGGAGCAGTGGGACACGGCGTCGCGGGATGAAGAGGTGGAGGAGGAGGAGGCGTCGCCACAGCGGCGGGGGCGGAGCGCCATTGGTGGCGGCAGGGCGAGTGGCAGCGGCGGTGGTGGGGGCGGCGGTGGTGGGGGTGGCGGTGGTGGTGGTGGTGGTCGTGGTGGTGGTGGCGGCGGCGGCGGCGGCGGTGGCGGCGGCATTGGCGGCCGCTGTGGCGTGAACGCTGGCACTGGCGGCGACGACGGTGGTTGGGTGAGAATGGCCGGCACGGAGGTGGTGCAGGACGTGACCGCCGCGGTCGACGGCCCCGGCGGCAGGCACCATCACCACAGCCGCCCGCCCGCGTGGCCGGCGCTGACGGGTATGGCGACGGGCTTTGACGGGCGGAGCCCGCCGCGGAGCGCCGTCGCGGGGCCCGGCTCGGAGCCCGGCTCGGCGCCCGCCAGCGGCGGACGCGTCGACCCGAGCGCCGACCCGGCGCTCGACGGGAACCTCTTTTGTGAGACCGCCACGCCCTTGCCGGGGCGGGAGCCCGCCATGACCGCCGCGACCAGCGGGGGGGGAGTGCTGGACGGGCGCCCGCCAGGCGGCGGCGGCGGCGGCGGTCGCGGCGGCGGCGGCGGCGGCGGCGGCGGCGGCGGTGGTGGCGCTCGGTCGGCGGCGGCGGCGGCGGCGGCGGCGGCGACGGCGGTGGCGGCAGCGGGGCCGTCGGTGACGCCGTCCGACTCGGCGCGGAGTGGGAGTACGCTCGAGTCGCGGCGGCCGCGGCGGCCGACGCCGGGGGGAGGTGGCTCGGCCGAGGAGGCGGGCGGGTCTGCGGGGGCGCCCACGCAGGCGACAGGGGGGGGGGGAGGGGCGGAGGGGGTGGGGGGGGGAGTGCCGGTGGGTTTGCAGGCAGCTCCGCGTCGGCGGCGGCGGTTGGTGCGGGGGACGGTGGGGGTGGCGGCGGCGGCGGCGGCGGCGGCGGCGGCGGTGGCGGTGGCGGCGGCAGCGGCAGAGGGGGAAGCGCCGGCGGCGGCGGCGCGGTGGGCGACAAGGCCGGGCGGCCGCGGTCTGGCCGGCGGCACTCGTCGTCCAAGCGGGCGCGGCGGAAAGAGCCGTCGGGCCCAAAGTCGTCGCACGGCGGCGGGCGGCGGTCGGGCGGGCGATCGCGGCGGCGGGCCGAGGCCAAGATGGACCAGCCGCCCATCTCTAAGTCGGCCAAGGCGTTCCTCAAGAACCTGTGCCTCCGCGACTTTGGCTACCACGTGCTCTTCCACCACCCGGCGATGGGCGAGCAGCCGCTCATCCCGCACTTTCGGCACTTTCCCTGGGCCGAGAGCGATGAGGGCTTCCAGCGCTGGCGGGAGGGCACCACCGGCTACCCGCTGGTGGACGCGGCGATGCGGCAGCTGCGGACGACCGGGTGGGTGCACAACACGCTGCGGTTCCTCCTCGCCTCCTTCCTGGTCAAGTACACGCTGCAGCCGTGGACGCTCGGCCTCAACGAGTTTTTCTCCCTCCTCATCGACGGCGACTTTTCGTCCAACGCGCTCGGCTGGCAGTGGACGGCGGGCTGCAACACCGACGCGTTCCCGTTTACGTGCCTCGTCAACCCGGTCGGCATGAGCCGCCGCCAAGACCCGAGCGGCGTCTTTGTGCGCCGCTGGCTGCCAGAGCTCGCCAAGCTCCCCGCCCGGTACATCCACAAGCCGTGGGCGGCGCCGCCCGACGTGCTCGCCGCGGCGGGCGTCAAGATTGGGCCGGGCGGCTCGTACCCGCTGCCCGTCGTCGACGCGTCGTTTGCGCGGGCGCGGGTGCGGGAGAGCATGCGGGTGATGAAGAGCATCATCACGGGGTCGATGCCGCAGCCGACCCGCTTTGCGGTTTCCATCTCGGACATGATCCAAGAGTGGCCGGAGGAGGAGGAGTCGGCCGCTGAGGGTGGCGACCGGGGGGGGTTGCTGAGCATCGAGGGCGCGCTGCCAGCCGGCGGCGGCGGCGGCGGCGGCGGCGGGTCGGGCGCGGGCGCGGGCGGCGTCGACGGCGCCGACGAGCACCGCTCGTCCGAGGCGCACAGTCAGGGGAGCCTGATGAACTCGCTGTGGCAGCTGTCCTCGTACGACGCGATGGTGCAGGCGTCAACGAGCGGCACGTCGGCGGTGTGGGGCAGCACTCACCGGTCGGGCGACGCGGGCAGCGTCATTGACGGCGCCGCCGCCGCGTCGGCAGGCGGCGGCGGCGGTGGCGGCGGCGGTGGCGGTGGCGGTAGCGGCGGCGGCGGGGCGCCCGCCGGCGGCTCAGCGACGGGCACACGGCCATCGTCGGCGGGCGACGGCCCCGTCCCCGCCGCCGCCCTGTCGGACGCGATTGAGCTGGCGGCACAGACCAACGACGCGCTGCTCGTCGGGCGGGGCATCTCGGCGACGCTGCCGGCCGACGCGATGGACGCGACGCGGACGTGGCTGCACCTGGGGCCGCTCGACGGGCTCGCCCCCGGCAGCATTGGGGGGGACGAGTACAACCTGTCGACGCAGCACTTTTCCGACACGGCGCCGATGGATGCCCTGCCGGTGGGGGGGGGCGGCGGCGGCGGTGCCATTGTCGCCGGCGTCGGTGGCGGCAGCGGTGGCGGCGGCAGCGGTGGCGGCGGCGGCGGCGGCAGCGGCGGCGGCGGCGGCGGACTCCACAGCCGGGGCGGGGACCGGCCGGGCCGGCCCGACGAGGACGTGGCGATGGCGGTGGACCCGTACACCACCCACCTGGACGTGACGGGCGGCGGCGTCGGCGCGGGGCTGCCGCCGTCGGCGGCTCAAATCTACGCCGCCCAGCAGTTGCGGCAGCAGCAGCAAAACGCGACCATGTACGCCGCCCTCTACGGCACCCTCCCGGGCATGCCGCTGCCGGGCAACATGCCGGCCGCCGGCGGGCCGGCCATGCCGCACGCGGCGCACACGCACGCGGGCCACCACCCGCTGGCGGCGGCGCACCCGCACGCGCCGCCGCCGCCGCCGCCGCACCCGCACGCGCCGCCGCCGCACCCGCACGCGGTGCCGCACGGCCACGCGGCGCACGCGCTGGCCGCCGCGTCGGCGGCGGCGGCGGCGGCGGCGGCGCCACTCTACCCGCCCCCCACCGCCGCGGCCGCGCAGCAGCTGTACCGACCGGCGGCGCCGCCGGGGGGGGGTGCGGGCCTGTACAATGGCGCCGCGCCGGTCGGGAGCACGTTCCTGCCGCTCGGCGCGTCGGCGAGTGTGCCCGAGGGGGGGGGGGGGGGTGCGGCGCACCCAGACCGCCTCGCCGGTCAGGGGGGGCGGCCTGGGGAGGCGGAGCGCCCACCCCCAGATGCAGCGGCCGTCGCGCCGCAAGGACCGCCAGCACCGGCGGCGGCGGCGGCGGCGGCACACCCCCCCCCCCCTCCGGCGGGCACGCCCGGCGGCGTGCACCTGGGCGCCGCCCTGTACGCCCCCCCTCCCCCTCTGGGCGGCGCCTACCCCCAGTGGGCCATTCCCTCGGACGCGTACATGCAGGCCAACTTTGTCGGCGCCGCCGCGCTCGCCGCGCCGCCCGCCGCGGCTGCGGGGGAGGCCGCGCCGCCCATGCCGCCAATGCCGCCGCCGTCCTACCGGCCGGCCCCGCCGGGGCACGCCACCGACAACCTCTCGTCGGGCGCTTCGTCGACGACGGCGCAACCGTCGGCGGCGGCGGCGGCGGCGGCTGCGGCGGCGGCGGCGGCTGGGACGGCGGCGGGTGCAGGGCCGGGGGGGGGGTGGCGGCGGGGGTGGGCCGTCCAAAACGGCTCGCTGCGGGGCGGGGGCGGGGGGGGGGGGGGGGGGAGCTGCCGCCGCCGCTGCCGCCGCCGCCGCCGCCGCTGCCGCCTCCGCCGCTGCTAGTGGTGCTGCTGTTGCCCCCGCCGGCGGCGGTGGCGGCGGTGGGGGTGGCGGCGGCGGCGGCGGCGGCGGCGGCGGTGGCGGCGGCGGCGGCGGCGGTGGCGGCGGCGGTGGCGGTGGCGGCGTCGCGAGGCCGTCGTCCACCGCCACCCGTGACGCGCCCGCCGCGGCGGCCAACAGTGCCGGCGGCGGGGGTGCGGCTGCCGGTGCCGGTGGCGGCGCCGGCGGCGGCACCGGTGCCGCTGCCGCTGGTGGCGGCAGTTATGGACTTGGTGCGGGCGGCGGCGGCGGCGGCGGTGGCGGCGGCGGCGGCGGCGGCGGCGGTGGCGGCGGCGGCGGCGGTGCCGCCGGTGCCGCCGGTGCCGCCAGTGGCCCACGCGCCGCTGCCGACGTCGGCGGCGGCGGCGGCCGCGGGGCGGGCGCGACGAGCGGCCGCGCCGGCCGTGGCGGCGGCCGGCCGTCGGCTGCCGCGGCCGCCGCCGCCCGCGCGCGGCGGCTGTCGTCCCCAGCGTCCAAGCCACCCCGCCGACGGGCGAGTGCGGGCGCCGACGCGCCGCTCCGTGACGCGCCGTCGCCCGTCGTGGCCACGCGCTCTGGTGCCGCTGCCGCTGCCGGTGGTGCCGCCGCCGGTGCAACGGGCGGCGGTGGTGCCGGTGCTGGCAGCGGTGCCGCCGCCGGTGCCGGCGGGCGTGGCGCGCCAGCACCGGGGACGCCTGGCCGGGGGCGGGCGGCGAATGGGGAGCGGGAGCGGGGGGCGAGCGCGGGGCGGGCGACGACGGCGGCGGCGGCGGCGGCGGCGGCGGCGGCGGCGGCTGCCGCGGCCGCCGTGGATGGGGGCGGCGGCGGCGGTGGCGGCGGCGGCGGCGGTGGCGGCGGCGGTGGTGCCGCCGCCGCGGCGGGCGGCGGCGGCGGCGCGCTGTCGAGCGAGGCGTCCAAGACGCTGCTGTCGCTGGCCGAGCGCAAGGCCGTCCTGCGGCAGGTGCTGGCCGACGGCGGCGAGTACGAGCACTTTGCGCGGTACCTGCTCGCCACGTACGATCTCACCGACCAGACCGACCGGCTCACGTCCAAGGACTATGTGCGGCTGTGTACACTAAAGGACGACTTCCATAAGCACGTCTCGTCGGCGGCGCACAAGCTGAAGATCTACAAGATCAAGGCGTTTTTTTCCAAGGTCGTCCACCTCGAGGTGACGGGCGAGTGGGACCGCCACAACCACGGGGGGGTGCGCGGGCCGTACGTGTATGGCATCCGCCCGCGGGGGGGGGGGGGGACGACCCGCCCCCGTCGCCCGCGTTTGTGCCGCCGCAGCCGCCCGCGGGGGGGTCCCGCGGCCGGTGAGGGGCAGGAGGGGGGGCGGAGGGGAGGGCCGCGGGGGGGCTGGGGGGGTTGGGCATGGTGGTGGCGGCGTCGCGTCGATGCTCGGTCCTGTGGCGGGACGTGTGCATGTAACGAGACCAAAGGGGGGGGGGGGGGCGGTGGGGGGGGAGGCCGACGGTCAACGACGGGGACCCTATCTATTTTTTTTTTTTTTCCTTCATTTGACAACCCTTCCACGCATTGGCTTTTTTTTTTTTTTTTCTTGCACTCTTGCGCTGTGCGCGGTGGCGTGTGGGCGTGCCTTGTCTTTTTTTCTCTTTTTTTTTTTCTGTCCCGCTCCGCACGGTGATGCGCCGGCGACGCACCTGTCCACGTGGCAATAGGCGGACTCGCTTCGGCCATTGCATGCAATGACAGACCACTTCCCGACAAGTACTTCGAGGCGTGGACCGCCGCAATCCCGACCAACGCCAGCGTGGTCGACGCGGCCGACGCGGTGGTGGTGGAGTTGGTCGCGGTGGCAGTGGAGTTGGTCGCGGTGGCAGTGGAGTTGGTCGCGGTGGCAGTGGAGTTGGTCGCGGTGGCAGTGGAGTTGGTCGCGGTGGCAGTGGAGTTGGTCGCGGTGGCAGTTGCGGTGACCGCGGATCGCGCCCGTGGCCGCGCCGGCAAGGTCGCCCGGCACCCCCCTGCGCACTTCAACGTGCCGTGGCGCCACGCGGTGCACCGTCTTCGTTTCCCCTCCCCTGCTCCGCGGCGGCACCGTCCACGGTGAGTCTGATGGCCAGCTCTGCGGAGCTCGCTGCGGTGGATCCGCCGACGGCCGACGCGGCCGCGGCGCCCGCGGCGGTGGCCGCGGCGGCCGCCCCCCACGCCCCCCCTGCGGCGGCGGCGGCGGCGGCGGCGGCGACTGGCGCGGCGGGCGAGGCGGGCGCGGCGGGCGAGGCGGGCGCAGCGGGCGCGGCGGGCGCTGCGGCCAGCGGCGCGTCGGACCTGGCCGGCTGGGACGATGTGCTGCGGCTGGTCAAGTCCAAAGGCTCCTTTGACGTGTCCCTCAAAGACGCCGTCCCCGGCAGCGTCGTAACGCGCTTCCCCCCCGAGCCGAGCGGCTACCTCCACATTGGCCACTGCAAGGCGGCGCTCCTCAACGCGTACTTTGCGGCCAAGTACGCGGGGCGGCTGGTCGTCCGCTTTGACGACACCAACCCGTCCAACGAGAGTGCGGGCTTTGAGGCGGCCATCGTCGCGGACCTCGCGCGCGTTGGCATTGTACCCGACACGGTCGAGTACACGTCCGACTACTTCCCGCAGCTGCTGGCAATGGCGCGTGCGTTTATCGAGGCGGGCAAGGCGTACGTCGACCCGACGGACGTGGAGGAGATGCGCCGTCAGCGGATGGCCAAGGAGAACTCCCCATACCGCGACGCGCCGGTGGCGGAGTCGCTCCGGCGGTGGGAGGAGATGCTGGCGGGCTCCCCCGAGGGCGTCAAGTGCTGCCTCCGCGCCAAGATTGACATGCGCCACAAGATCGGCTCGATGCGGGACCCGATTATGGTGCGCGGCAGCACGGCGCCGCACCACCGGACGGGCGACACGTACAAGGTGTACCCGACGTACGACTTTTCGTGCCCGGTCGTCGACTCACTGTCGGGCGTCACGCACGCGCTGCGGTCGTCCGAGTACTCGGACCGGGTGAAGCAGTACCAGTGGTTTTGCACCGCCGCGGCGGTGCGGACGCCGGTGGTGTGGGACTTTGCGCGGCTCAACTTTGTGTACGTGCTCATGTCCAAGCGCAAGCTCCAGGCGCTCGTCGACACGGGCATCGCGGACGGCTGGGACGACCCGCGCTTCCCCACCGTCCGCGGCCTCATGCGCCGCGGCCTGACCGTCCCGGCGCTCCGCGCGTTTATCCTGTCGCAGGGCGCGTCCCGGTCGGCGACGCTGATGGAGTGGGACAAGATCTGGACGGTGAACAAGCGGGTGCTGGACCCCGTGGCGCCCCGCCACGTGGCGATTGGCGCCGACCCGGCCGCGCCGGCGGTGCTGCTGACCGTCGCGGGGGCGGTGGAGGAGACCCGCGCCGTGCCGCGACACAAGAAGAACCCGGCGCTGGGGGACAAGCCCGTTCTCTACGGCCCGCGGGTGTGGGTGGAGGCGGCCGACGCGGCGGCGATGAAGGTGGGCGACCGGGTGACGCTGATGGACTGGGGCAACGTGCACGTGGACGCGGTGCCCGGGCGCGACGGGGAGGGGGAGCTCGCCGCCACCTTCCTGCCCGACGACCAGGACTTTAAGGGGACCGTCAAGGTCACGTGGCTCGCCGCCGTCGACGACCTGGTGCCGCTGCGGCTCGTGTCGTACGGGCACCTGCTGACCAAGCCCAAGCTCGACGACGGCGACGTTGTGGACGACTACCTCAACCGGGACAGCCGCACCGAGGCGGCCGCCCGGGGGGATATCAACCTGCGGGGCGTCCAAAAGGGGGAGGTGGTGCAGCTGGAGCGCCGCGGCTTCTTCATCTGCGACCGCGTGCACCTGCGGGACGACGCGGCGGCGCCCATGACGCTCATTGAGATCCCGGATGGCAAGGCAAAGAAGTAGGTCGGGCGGCCGCCGCCGGGGTCGCCGGTGGCGTCTTTCTCCCCCCCCCCCCCCCCCCCGCCGTCATGGAGCGGGGTGGTGATGGAAGTGGCCGGATGTGGCGGCCGCCCGTCTGGGCGGCGGCAGCCACGGGGGACTGCTTGCCCGAAAAAAAAAGATACCCATGATCACCACACACACGCCGCTCCCAACGAGACTGGCCGCCCGCCCGTCGCCGTGGGCCGCCGCGGCGTGTGCTCACCCACGGGGCAGACCGCCGCCGCGCGTGCGTGCCGCCCCCCTCCCACCCGCCCGGCCGACGCCGCCCCGCGCAGTGGGTCTATCACCCTGTACCTACATTTCTGTGCAAGGTGGCCCTGACGGGGTCAGGAGGGCCTGCTTACAGCAGCCTAACCCCCCACGGAGGCCGTACGCGCCGCTTTGCTTGGAAATGTAGGTACAGGGTGTTGGATCCACACCCCCGCCACCCCCGCCCGAGCGCCCCCGGCCGCCCTCCCCCCGCTCCGCGCGCACCCCCTCCCCCCCCCCCCCCCCCCCCGTCGCCCACGGTGCCCGTTGCGCACCCCCCCCCCCCCCCCCTTGCCCTTTGACGCTCGCACCACGTGGCGACGATGCACCCCTTCTTCACCGCCGTCCCCGACACCTACGCGTGCCCGTCCCGGGCGCCGCGGCTGGACGTGGCCGCGTTTGCCGCCGCGCTCGCGGCGAGCCCCGCCGCCGCGGCGCTGCTCAGCGGCGGCGTGCCGCTGCCGCCGCCGCCGCCGCCACCCCCACCCCCACCCCCACCCCCACCACCCCACCGTCTGCCGTCGCCGCCGCCGCCGCCGCCACCCGCCGGTGCCCCTGCCGTGGGCGGCCCCCGGGCGGCCGCCGCGGCCGACGCTGCCGCCACGCCGGCGGCGGCCGCCGCTGCCGCTGCCGCCCCCCGCCACCGCCCGCCGCCGCCGCCGCCGCCGCCGCCGCTGCTGCCACCGCCGCCGCCCTCCACACCTGCCCGCTGCTGTCGGTGCGCCGGGCGGTGGCGGCCGCCGCCGACGGCGGCCGCCAGTGGCTCGCCACCCACGGCGCCGCCGTTGCGGGGGGCGCGCCCCCCCCCCCCCCCCCCCCAACCCACATCGCCGCCTGCGACGGCGGCGGCGGCGGCGGCGGTGACGGCGGCGACGGCGGCGGCGGCGGCGGCGGCGGCCCCCCCCCCCCCCACCGGCCAAGCCCAACCCCCCCACCTGGTCCCCGGTGACGTCATTGTCCACATTGCCGTCTACGCCGCGCAGGCGCCGGTGGTGGCGGTGGAGGCGCTGCTGCTCGGGGCGTCCCCCCTCGCGGCGGTGTGCGACGTCCTCGTCTGTGCCGCCGCCGCCGGCCACAGCCGCCGCCGCCAGGCCACCACCACCGCCGCCGCCGCCGCCGCGGCGGCGGCGGCCGCCCCTCCCACCGCCGCCACCGCCCGTGACGCGGACGCGGGGAGGGACGGCGGGGTGGCGGAGGCGGCGGCGGCGGCGGCGGCGGCGGCGGCGGCGGCGCCCCCGACGGGGCTGCTCATCGTCGAGGGCGTCGCCTACCCCGTCCGGCCACCGCCACGGGCGGCCGATGATGACGCCGCCGGCCTGCGCCCATGGCTAGCCGCCGCCGCCGCCGCCACCACCGCCGCCACCGACGGCCGGCGCGTGACGGTGTCGGCCGTCCCCGCCGAGGCGCTGCCGCTGAGCGCCGTCCGCCCCCGCCGGGGCGTGCCGTACCTGGCCGCCCACGGCGGCGGCTGTGAGCACCGGTGGGTGGTGCGCGACGTGCGCGCGCCGGTGGGGGGGGGGGGGGGACCCGCCCGCCCGCGCCGCCTACCCGGCCATCCTCCGCCGCGCGCCGCGGCGGCTGCGGCGGTGCTCGGTACGTAGGGGGGGGGGGGGGGGGGGGGCGCGGGGTGCGAGCGGGGGGGTTTGGGGGGGGGGGGGGGGGGGGGGGAAGGCGTTGGGGGGGGGGGGGGAGGGGGGAGGAGGGGCCGTGGCCGCCGCCAGTGTGGCCGCCGCTCCCCCCGCGTGTGCCGTCTGCCTGACGCCGCTGTGTGCCCCCCTCTGCCCCGCGGCCGTGCCGCCAGGTACCGTGGTGCGCTCTCTCTCTCTCTGTTTTTTTTTTTTTTTTTTTTTTTTTTCCGTTTTTTTTCCCTCCCCCTGCCTCCGCGCCGCCGCGTCCGCCACCCCCCCCCGCTCGCCACTCCCGTCTGGTGGCTGCGCCCGCCGCCACTGCCGGTCTGCGCCCGCCGCTTCCCCCCCCCCCCCTCCCCGCCGCCCCGGCCCGCCCCTCGCGGTGCGCCGTGCCGCGGCGCGCCGCGGCTCGTGCGCCGCGGCACCCCGCGTCGGCGCACGCGCGCAGGTGTGCGCGGTCGCGGCCGCCGCGGCGGTCACGTGGGACGACCCGCTGGCGGATGCGAGCCCGTGTTTTTTTTGTGCCGGTACGTCTGGGGGGGGTGCACCGGGGGGGGGACGCCGGGTTGGGGGGGGGGGGGGGGGGGGGGGGTAGCGCCGCCGCCGCCGCCGTCGCTGGTGTGGCTTGGCGTGGGAGTGGCTGCTGGTCGCTGCTGGGGGGGGGGTGGCGTTGGGGGGGGGGGGGGGCGGCGCGGCGGTGGCGGCGTGCGCACCCGCGGCGTCGCGTGGCGCGGCGGCGCGGCCGCGTCGGGGGGGGGGACCGCGCCGTGCCGCCCCGCCGCCGCCGCCGCCGCCCCCACCGCCGCCGCCGGTGCGTGCGCGGCAGCCGCGGCGACTAACGCGCCCGCCCACCCCGTGGTGGTGTGTCCCCGCGTGGTGCTCTCCCCGACCCGGCGCTCCTCCACTGCGCGCTCCCGCCGCGCCGCGGCCGGCGGGTGGGTCACGGGCGGGTCGGCGCGGCTGCCTGTGTGCCTGCCTTGACTGCGGGTTGCGATGGCGCCTCCTCCCCCCCCCCTGTTTCCCCCCCCCCCCCCCTCGCCTCCCGCAGCGTGTTACGACGCGCTGCACGTGGACGCGGCGGGCGTGCGGACGGTGGAGCCCCTCGACGTGCACCCGTACGTGGCCGAGTAGCGCCGTCCGCGGCTGGCCGCCGCCGACGCGGCGTGCCGACGGGGACCCGACGCCACTGGCGGTGGGCGGTGCGGTGTGACGGCGGGGCACGCTGACGCTGCGGGGGGGGGGGGGGTGGCGGCTGGCGCCGCGGGGGGGGGGGGGGGGGGTGTACCGCCACCGCGGTGCGGTCGCGGCGGTGGTGGTGGTGGCGGCGGCGGTGGGGGTGGCGGCGGCGGTGGCGGCGACGGCGGCGGCGGCGGTGGGGGTGGCGGCGGCAACGACGGCGGCGGCGGCGGCGGCGGCGGCGGCGGCGGCGGGGGCGGCGTCGCCCCCCCCCCCCCCCGAGGGCGCGGGCGGCGCCGTCGTGGGCGGCGCGCCCCGCCGGCTCGTGGCGGCGCGCGCCGATGGGCCGCCCGCCGGCGGCGGCGGCGACACCCCCCCCCCACCCCGGGCGGCGCGCCGCCGTCGCCGCCGCCGCGGCGGCGGTGGCCACCGGGGCGGACGCACGGCGGCGGCGGCGGCCGGCCGGCCGGCGGTCCGCCGCGGCGGCGGCGGCCTCACCGGTGCGACCGCCACCGCCGCCGCCACTGCCGCCGCGGCCGCCGCCACCCCTGGTGCGCCCACCCGCCACACGGACCGGCGCGTGGGTGGGGGCGCGTCCGCGGCGGCGCCGCGGTCTCGGTCGGCCCGCGGGGCGCGGCGGCCGGTGCGCGGACGCACGGGGGGGCCCCCCCCCCCCCCGCACCCCCCCCTCCTCCCCCCCCCTCCGCCACTGCCATGGCCGCCGCGGTCGCCTTGGTAGCGCCCGTCACGCCGCCGCCGCGGCCGCGGCGGTGGCCGCGACGGGCACGGCGGCGGCGGCGGCGGCGGCGGCGGCGGCGGCGGGGAGCGCCGCCCGTGGCCGCGGCGGCGGGCGCACCGCGGCCGACGGGGCGGGGTGCGACGGCCCAGCCGAGCGCCACCGCGCCAGCCGCGGCAGCAGTCCCGCCGTCGACCACCCAGTGGCCACCCCTGCCACGGACGGCGCCGGGCATTGACGCTGCCGTGTACGCAGTCACACGATGAGAGTAGATTGAGGGGGGGGGGGGGGGGGTGCGCGTCGTGGGAGGACGCGGCATCGCCGCTACCGCCGAGCGCCGGACCATCCGCGCAACAAGGGCGGGGGCGGAGGCAGGACGTGCCGCTGCTTGTGTGGCGCTGCCACGACGCGGGGGGGGTCGCACCCGCGTCGGCCTGGCTGGCGCCCGTCTTTCTGGCACGCGTGGGGATAGGGGGGGCGAGGGAAAGGGGGGTTGAGAGACAGGGCCGACTCGTTGCGGCGGTGGGCGGCTGCGGTGACGACAGCGACAGCGGCGGCGGCAATGACGGCGGCGGCGGTGCTGGGCTCGTCACAGCCGTCGTGTCCACCTGTACCATGCCGTCGCGGTCGCCGCGGCGACTGCGACAGCCTTCCTCCTGGCCTGGCTCCCACCCACCGCCGGCACGGCTCCCACCCACCGCCGCCGGCTCCCACCCACCGCCGGCCCGGCTCCCACCCACCGCCGGCCCGGCTCCCACCAACCGCCGGCACGGCTCCGTTGACGGTGCCGGCGGTCGGGAAGGAAACGGGCACGACTCAGGTTATGAGCTAAACTTGTTCACTCGGCGTACGCTTTGAGGGATCACAGAAAGCTTTGGACGAACGCTGGGAAGAAACTTTCAGGATGGGGACGAGAAAGTATTCCTTTTCCTGGAATTGGGTAGAGCCGGCCAGCGAGAGTCGAGTGTGAGTGTAGTTGAGGTAATTTTAACATCCTTGACGATTGTACCCACCAATGAGATGACTATTCGACTTGCGCGGCTGGACAAGTTCAAAAACAGTCAAGTGCGGCTGGAACCAAAGGCAACACCTCCCCACCCGCCAATCCAATCGTTCGGGGCACGACGTCCTGTTCTGGCGCGCTCGGTGGGGCGCCTCCCGCCGCCAAAGATTCGCCGTTCCACTCTGGCGTGCCGTGGCTGCCTGAAGGGCCGCCCGCTCGCCACCCGCGGCCCCCCATTGGCCAGCGCCGCCGCGGCCCATGGCCGCCGCCTACTGGTCCTCTGCGGGAACCACCTGGAAGCCCCCACCGAGACGCCCCCCTTCGCGTGTTTGATTGGCCAGCGCTCGGACGGGGGTCGCGCCGCACCGCCGCCGGAGGCGGGATAATACCAGCCTTGGGATTCTGGACGTCAGAACCCCAAGGTCGCCTTGGGATTCTGGGAGGGGGTGGGAGGGGGTGGGGGGGGGGAATGGGAGGGTAAGTTTACCAATTATACTTCATATAACTTTTCTTCTTCATTTGAAACCAGAATTCATTTCGTAGGCTCCTTTCACTCATATCTGTCGTCGATGCTTTTTCCGTTGGCCACAGCCGCGCGTCTGACAGCGTTCGCTTCGACAGTGGCCCGTCTCGTGCCGCGTCCTTCGTACTGCCTGATTCCGCGAGTATGCCCTCGACACGCTGGCCACGGCCTGGCCCCTCGAGCCGGCCTTTGACACACTGGCCGCCGCCGGATCCCTCGACCTGGCCCTCGACACTCTGACCTCCGCCGGGGCCATGCAGGCGTCACCCGTCTAGTCTGACAGTTTTCCACGTGCTGGCCGTTTGACAATGGAGAGGGGTCACCCGTCTTGGCTGACAGAGCGTGAAGAGCCGCGATTTCTCCAGGCGTCTCCTGAGCAGCTTTGGGCCACAGGGTGTCACCAGAGCATGTAGTACGTAGTACCTGGGGATCTCAACCAACACGCATGTTGGGTTCGCTGAGACGCTCTGAGAGCGCTCGAGACTCGCGCGTCGAGGCTCCACAGCCGCTGGGCGCCCCGAGGCCAGCGACGCCATCAGCACACACGTGTGGCTCCTCACCTACTTGCAGTTACGTACACCGACCTGTACTGGGCACCTCCATTACTCTACCCTGCGGCGGCGCGTCCCTGTTCCCGCCACCGACGTCCCGCCAGCGGCAGCCACCCCCCCCCCCCCCCCCCCCCCCCCCGTCCCACCACCAGCACGCCGGCCGGCGCCGAGCGTGCGGCCGCCCCTGGCGGCCCCGCGCGCCCACACCGCCCGCCCCCGCCACGGGCAGCCACCCCGGCCCCCCATGCAGCGAGCTGCCCCCCCTGCTCCCCTGCCACGCGATGCGCCCCCCGCCACCCCGGCCCACACCCGCCGCCACCGCGGCCGCCGCGGCTGCCGCGGCAGGCGGCCTCGGCCGCGGCCGCCGCCACCGCTGCCGCCGCCGCCCGCCGCCCCCGCTACCGCCGCCGCTGCCCACCGCCGCCGCCGCCGCCGCCCGCCGCCCGCCGCCGCCTGCGGCCCCTGCGCCCTCAAGGGTTGCCCACCGTTGCCGCCGCCGCCGACGCCGCCGCCGCCGCCTCTGCCCCTGCCGCTGCGGGCTGCTGCCGCCCCGGCTGCCGCTGCCGCCGCCGCCGTTGCTGCCGGCCGCCGGCCGCCTGCCTGGCCGGCCGCCGGCCGCCTGCCGCCCGGGCGGCCGCGGTGGCCGCCGCCCCTGCGTCCCCCGCCGCCGCATCCGCCGGTTGGCTGCCGTCGCGGCTGCGGCTGCCACCACCGCCGCCGCCACCGGTCACCACCCTGGCCGGGGGCGGCCGCCCCCGCCGGCCGGCCGCCGGTCCGGCCCCCGGCCGCCGCCGCTGCCGCCGGCTACCGCCGCCGGCGTGCTGCCGCCGCTGGCGGGCTGCCGCCGCCGGCCGCCTGCCTGGCCGGCCGCCGGCCGCCTGCCGCCCGGGCTGCCGCCCCGGCCG
Source organism: Pyropia haitanensis (assembly GCA_008729055.1). Classification (NCBI taxonomy): domain Eukaryota; phylum Rhodophyta; class Bangiophyceae; order Bangiales; family Bangiaceae; genus Pyropia; species Pyropia haitanensis. The sequence goes on from SDUX01000008.1 coordinate 4,908,259, forward strand.
CCGCCCCCGCCGCCGCCGCCCCCACCGGGTTGCTGCCGCCCTGCTGCCGCTGCCGCCGCCGCCTTTGCTGCCGGCCGCCGCCAGCAGGCTGCCGCCGCCTGCCTTTTGCCGCCAATCGCGGGCTACCTTTGTCGGCCAGCTGTCCGGCCGGCCGCTGGCCGGCTGCCGCCCCGGCCGCTCTCACCATCGCCGCCGCCCCTGCCGGTTGGCTACCGCTCCGGCTGCCGCTGCCGCCTCTGCTGTCGCTGCCGGCCGCCGCCGATCCGCTTGCCACGGCAGCGCCGGCAGTGCAAGAAAGTGCCTCCCGTCTGCTTCTTTGTCATCCGCTGTGCAGTATGGGCCTGGATATAGAGTGCATGAGAGACCCACCGTGGGAAGAAATAGTCTTATCTGGGTAAAACGATCATGCTGAATCTATTGGTGCACACATCGGGCGTCGTGCACCCGTACGGCGGACAGGACAGTCGAGAGGCTGGGTGGAAGAAGCGCTTTAGGCGCCCGCTCCGAGCTTTTTTGAGCGTAATGGGTCAACTCTGTTTAGTTAACGCTGAGGGCAGAGGTATCCGTTGGCCATCGTCCCGTAAAAATGCAAAGACAGTACTCTGCAGTTCACTCATTCGTGACTGACTGACTGCTGATACGGTGGTATGCACTGTAGCGCAGCTGGATGAGCCCACAGCGCCGTTGAAAGTGCAAAAAGCTGCGGAGGTAGCTGAATACACTGTATAGATCTGATAGATGTAGTTTTTGACGGATGAGAGCACTGTGGGGCGCTAGACGGCCTGTCGCGGCTACCTGTCCAGAATGGACTTTTGGGGGCCCATATGACCTGCTTCCCGATGTTTGCGACATTTTCTGAGCACATATTCGTGCTCAGCGTCATCGACTTAGTCTGGCGGGAACAGCTTGAGAAGATTTTGCTTCATTTTCTGAAACGCGTCGTAGCGGTGTGTGACGCCTTGCACCGAAGTGTGCGCAGGGCACTTCACCACGTGCAACAAGAGTCAGGGACCACTTCACCAACTTTTCTGAAGCATGCTCAATCGACTAAATCGAGGTCGCTGAGCACGGTTATGTGCTCAGAAGGTTTCGCCAACGTCGGGAAGTGGGTCGTACAGACCCCCAAAGTGGCCATTCTGGACAGGCAGCCTCGACAGGCCGTCCAACGCCCCACAGTGCTCTCACGCACGAAAAGATACAATTCTGAGATCCCAACAGTACAGCAGACATCCTCCGCAATCTTTTTTGTTCTCATCGGCGCTGTGGGCGCGTCCAGCAGTGCGACATGGCCCAAGGCGCCTTCTTCTGCACGAGTTCAACAATGTGCGGACCCCGGCATGCCATCCAACCACTTTGAGCAATTGCATGCCACCTGGTACTCATAAACTCATTGTCTGTGCAAAAACCGAGGACCATGGAGCACTGAACAGCTCTGAGAGGCGGGGAATTTATAGCGTGAAGCGCTTGCCACACCCGGTTACAGGCTTGTTCTGCCCCCTATGTTGGTGCAGAGCAATAAAAAGATACATCAATAGTCGCAGCGTCATCAGTTTACTCGGGAATGACGGATCTATCCAGCTCCGCGGGACCTATGTACTCCACGTGCACGTACATACCGAGCAACAGGTCACACCATGACGGACAGGCGGCGCTTGTCAGCGCTATTCACTATAAAAAAATACGCAGGCTGGTGGAGCGTGGACCATTGGGGACGCCAAAAGGTCACAACTGACGGCGTTTCACCGTCACTAGCGCGCCCGAGCGGCGGAACCAGTGGTGAGAGGGTGATGCACTTCGGCCCTCCATGAAACCGTTCTGGTCGCTGCCGTGACAGACGTGTGTGCGGGCGCGCTCTCAACACTGATAGGAGTCGGAGACAAGGCATGCATATCCACCAAGTCTGCTCGGAGAGCGGATAACGGCGAAGCGGGCGACCGGGGCGGGGAGGAGGGGGGCGTCAGACGCCGGCGCTTCAGTCTTCGGCGTTGGCAGTCGCAAGTCGCTGACCAGGATGGGTTCAGAGTCAAATATGGTAATCCCACCTCCGGAAACAATTGATTCAGTACTACAATCTTCATCTCGCCCAGTTCAGATTGTGCAACAGCCTATCAGGTTGGACGAATTGGACATCTGATTCGCCAGATAGGCCAGGAGATGTGAGTCAAGTCGGATGTGTATGTACTGTTGACCTCCGTGGAATAATCGCTTGGATTGTAAATACAATCAAATATCCCTGCCTGCCATGTGAGTAGCTGGTCGCCACAGTCGTCTTGCTGCCCGGCCGCCTCAACCAGCGTCAGGGGAGGCGGCTCGCCGCGGCGCGGGCGCCAGCCTGCCGCGGTCGCGTCAGGGGGGAGACCGCAGTGCGCGGCGGCGGCGTCAGCCCCCCCCACCGGCCGGGGCAGTGGCGGTGGAGTGCCGCCGAGGCCACTTCCCCCCAAGCACCAGCCGCAGCCATTGCCGCCCCCGGCGGCCGCCGCTGCCGCGGCCGCCCCGCGGCCGCCGTGGCCGCCCCCACCCCGCCAGCCGCCGCGACCGCCCCCCCCCGCCAGCCGCCGTGGCCACCCTTTCTCGGCAGCCCCCGCGGACGCGGCCGCCCCCCGACGCCCCCCGACGCCCCCCGGCGCGGCCGTTTCCCCCGGCGGCTGCCACCCCCAGGGGGCTGCCTCTCCCCGGCGGCCGCCACCGCCCGCGGCAATCACGGTCGCCACCCCCCAGAGGCCACGCCAGCCGCCCCCCCCCGGCGGCCACCACGGCCCCCCCTCCCCGCCGCCCCTCGACGGCCCCCGCAGTCCCCCGCCGCCCGTTGCCACGGACGCCGTCCCTACCCCGGCGGTCGCCACGCCCCCCGCCGGCACGCGACGCTGCGGCGGGTGCCGGACGACGGGGACTGGGCGCCGGGGGCCGGGGGCGGGATGCCGGGGCACAGGCGGCCGGGGCCGCGGGCCGGGCAGCGGCGGGGGCCGGAGGGCAGAAGCGGGGTGCCGAGCGGCGGCGGGCGGCGGGCGGCGGGCGGCGGGCGGCGGCGGGCGGCGGGCGGCGGTGGGCGCCGCGCGGCGGGTGCCGGGCGGCGGCGGGCGGCGGGCGGCGGCGGGCGGCGGGCGGCGGGGGCCGGGTGCCGGGCGGCGGCGGGCGCCGCGCGGCGGGGGCCGGGTGCCGGGCGGCGGCGGGCAGCGGGCGGCGGCGGGCGCCGCGCGGCGGGCGGCGGCGGGCGCCGCGCGGCGGGCGGCGGGCGGCGGGGGCCGGGTGCCGGGCGGCGGCGGGCGGCGGGCGGCGGGGGCCGGGTGCCGGGCGGCGGCGGGCGCCGCGCGGCGGGGGCCGGGTGCCGGGCGGCGGCGGGCAGCGGGCGGCGGCGGGCGCCGCGCGGCGGGCGCCGCGCGGCGGGCGCCGGGTGCCGGGCGGCGGCGGGCAGCGGGCGGCGGCGGGCGCCGCGCGGCGGGCGGCGGCGGGCGGCGGCGGGCGCCGCGCGGCGGGCGGCGGGCAGCGGGGGCCGGGTGCCGGGCGGCGGCGGGCGGCGGGCGGCGGCGGGCGGCGGGCGGCGGGGGCCGGGTGCCGGGCGGCGGCGGGCGCCGCGCGGCGGGGGCCGGGTGCCGGGCGGCGGCGGGCAGCGGGCGGCGGCGGGCGCCGCGCGGCGGGCGGCGGCGGGCGCCGCGCGGCGGGCGGCGGGCGGCGGGGGCCGGGTGCCGGGCGGCGGCGGGCGGCGGGCGGCGGCGGGCGGCGGGCGGCGGGGGCCGGGTGCCGGGCGGCGGCGGGCGCCGCGCGGCGGGGGCCGGGTGCCGGGCGGCGGCGGGCAGCGGGCGGCGGCGGGCGCCGCGCGGCGGGCGGCGGCGGGCGGCGGCGGGCGCCGCGCGGCGGGCGGCGGGCAGCGGGGGCCGGGTGCCGGGCGGCGGCGGGCGCCGCGCGGCCGGGGGGGCCCGGCGGCAGAAGCCGGGGGCCGGGCAGCGCAGACCGCAATGAGAGGGGGGGCAGCCAGCGCGGTGCCGCACACCCACGCTGGCACCGTGCGTGGGGGTAGGGCACGCGTCATGCGGCACGCGCACGCGGCCGGGCACGCGCCATGGCACGTGCCTAGGGCAGCCGCTGTCAGACGTGATGCTGCACTGCTGACTGGCACGGGGCCGTTTTACAGTGACGTCGCGCGAGCGCGACGGTGGCCAGCGCGACGGGCGCAGCCGTGGTGCGCGAGTGCGGCTCGCAGCGGATTGCGCTACCGAAGTGTACGGAAAAGAGAGGCTCCAGAGTTCTGTGCAAAAAATAGTATGGGCTGCAATGAGGACGCTGCTGCCGCTGCCAGTCCATGGATTTGAAGTCCATGCCGGGAAGTCCACCAGGTCCCCCCAGGGGGGCTCACGGGCCCCCCACACGCACCCCTTGAATGCAGCGCCTGGCGGGGGGTTGGGATTCTGGACCTTGGGAATCCCAAGGCTGGTATTATCCTTCTTGGCCGCCGCCCCCCCCACACCATCACCGTGACGGTCTCCCTCCCGGCTAGCCCGCTCGCCCCCTCCCCCCAAACCTGCCGGCCGCGCTCTGCACTCGGGCTGGCAGTTTTGCAAGGTGGGGGGGGGTGCCCCGTCGGACCCCACACTGCGGGGGGGGCGGCCACGGTGGGTGGTACGGCGGTTCCTCCGCGCGGCCGCGCGGGGGGGCGGGGTGCGGGGGCAGACGAGCAAGCGCGGCACCGAGAGTGCCTGCGCAGATAGGCGGGCGTCCAACCTCGGCGGGCCGACGACGCGCAGCGTTGTTGGCGCGGCGGCGGGGTGGGGCCGGGGGGGGGGGGGGGGGGGGGTGCTGCGCCGCCGCGGAGCGGCGGTTGCACCGGCGGTACGGTTGTTGAGCCTGCACGGGCGGGGCGGGGGCGGTCGCAACGGCGGCGCCGCGCCGCGGCGGGGCGGGCGCTTCCCGCCGCGGGTGCGCTGGCCGTGGCTGCTTGCTGTCTGCTGCCGCGGCGCGGCGCGCGACGCGGCGCGTGCCCACCCCCCCCCCCGTGCCCTAGTCGGCCGCGACGACCTGGCCGCATCGGTCATCTCTGCGGCGCTGCCGACTGCGCACCCCGCTCTGCGGTGCGTTGTGCTTTGCGTGGCCATCCTCCTTCCTTGCCCCGTCTTGCCCTCCTCCCCCCCCCCCCCCTCCCCCGTTTCCCCGCCCCACCCCCCCTCCGCGCCGTCTCCTCCCCTTTGCTGCTTCTCTCCCCGCCCCGGCCGCCATGCGGCTCTTCTTCTCCCGGCCACCAAGGCCCGACACTGACGACGCGGGCGGCGGGTCACGCCCCCCCCCCCCCCCCCCCACCCCACCCCCCAGCTCGTCGTCGCCGCCGCCCGCGGCTCCTGCCGCCCCCACCGCCGCCGTCACTGCCGGCAACCCGGCGGGTCACCGCGCCGCGGGGCGGCGGCAGGCGGCGTCTTCCCCTCCCCAACCCCCCCGCCCGCCGCGGGCGCTCCCGCAGCTGATGCTGCTCGCCGCCGCGCGGGCACCGCAGCCGCGCGAGCACCCGCCGCTGTGGCTCCTCGCCGTCGCCCGGTCGGTGGGCGCGCCGTCGCGGCGGGCGTTTGCGTGGCTCCGCCGGCGCCTGCCGCCGGCGCCGGAGGGGCGGCGGCTGCCGGGCGTCCGCCGCCCGTCGGCAGTGGTCGCCACCGCCGCTGTGCCGCCGGGGCTGTTGGAGGAAGACGGCGGGGGTGGGGGGCACGGTCGTGATGGTGGTGTTGGCGGTGGTGGTGGTGAGGAGGCGGATGGCATTGCCGGGGAGGCGCGCGGCTTTCGGCTCCACGGCTGGCGGTGGCACCACGTGGCGATTGGGCGGGAGCTGGCGGCCATCGCGACGGCCCTCGGCTCGGGGGTGGACTGTGGGGACCCGTCGGCGGTGGCGGCGGTCGTCGACGCGTTTGCGTTTGCGCGACGGTCCGTATGGGCGGTGCACAACACGATGGAGCGGGAGGTGCTCTTTCCGTGGATCGACACGGGCGTGTGCGCGGCGGCGGCGGACGGGGGGCGCGGGCCCCCGACGGTGACGGCGGTGAGCAGGCGCGGTGGCGGTGGTGGTGACGGTGGTGGGGGTGGTGGGGGTGGCGTCGCGGGCCGCTCACCCGCCCGCCAGCGGGCGGTCAGCGCCGCCCTCTCCTCCTTTACCGCCGAGCGGGAGCGCCTCGAGGCGGCGGCGTCCGATGTGGAGGCCCGCCTCGCACGCCTCACCGCCGCCACCGCCGACCGCGACGCGCCGTGGCGCGGCGTCGCCGCGTGTGGCCCCGAGACGGCCCGCGCGGCGGCGGCGGTGCGGGTGCTCGCCGCCGAGGCGGCGGCGCTGTTTGCCGCCGAGGAGGCGGCACTCATCCCGCTCGTGACGGGCGACTTTTCCGCCGACGAGCAGGCGCGCGTCTTCCTCACCGCCGTCCACGGGCTGGCGGGTGGGCTCCGCGGGCCGACGGCCAAGCTGCAGCTCGTCCTCTTCCACGAGGCCCTCAAGGCTGGGGGGGGGGGGAGGAGTGGGGGCACTTTAAGCGCGAGGTGCCCCGGCCGGCGCGTGCGTGGATCCCCGTGTGGAAGAAGCGGCTGTACGACGGCTGCCCGACGACGGTGCTCGCCGAGCGGGCGCGCGAGCGCCGACTCGCCGGGGGGAGGGCGGCTGGGCGCCGGTGACCCACGGTTTGTGGCGGCACGGGGATGCCGCGCGGGAGTACGGTGGGGGGATAGACGGGCGGACGGGGTTGGGGCGGCGGGCGTGGAGGGAGGAGGGAGGGGTAGAGCCGCCTACGGCTGACCTTTTTTCTTTTTCTCTTGTTTTTTTGTTCTTTTTACTTATCTGGCAGCATGTTTCATCTAATTCGGCGTCGGCGGATCCCTCGGCCGTATGTGACACGTGTCGGCGCCCTTCCAGGTCGCGAGGAGGGCGGAGCGTCTTTCACGTCGAGCAACGTCTCGTCCCGTTCCCGCGCGCCGCTTTCCGTCCTGTGCCGACACGCCCGCCGCGGACGCGTGCCGCCCCCCGCGCCTCTCCCTGTCCTTCCTCAAACGCGCTTGCGGCTTCTACCCTGCCTGCCTCCACCCCCCCCCCTTCTTCCCCGCCACCATGGCGCCGTGGGCGCCCGCGTTTTGTCCGCCCCCGCCCCCCAGCGCCGCCGCCGCTGTCGCCCGCCGCACCCGTCGGGTCGCCCCCCCCCCCCCGCGGCGGCAGCGCGCCGCCGCGCCCACCACCGCCTCCATCACCGCCCACGCGCGGCGGCCGATTGCCATGGTGCCGTCGCCATCGTCATCGCAGCCACCCCCGCCGCCGTCGTCGTCGTCGCCGTCGTCGCCATCGTCATCGTCAGTGAAGCCACCGCCGCCGTCGTCGCGCCCAAAGACGGGTGGGGTGGTGCTGACGCCGTCTGCAGATCCCGACGCGACGGGCCTGGACGCGTTTGCGCCACCCCGCGGGGATGACGGCTGCGGCTCGTGCAAGGGGGAGGGCGTCGTGCCGTGCGCGGCGTGTGGGGCCAAGGGGTTTGTGCGCGCCGAGGGGGGGGCGATGTGGTGCTCGTGTGAGGAGTGCTTTGGTACGTTGGGCGGGCGGGGGGGGGGCGGAGGGGCGGGTGGGCGGGTGGGCGGGCGAGCGGGCGGCGCCCGGTGTCTCGGTTTGCGGCTTGCGTGGGGCGGCGGTGGACTGGCCGAGGCGCGCCGCGGGGCACTGCGGTTGAGCGGGTGCGGCTGAGTGGTGCGGGAGGGTGGGCGCGCCGCCGCCGCGGCGGGCGGCGGCGTTGGTGGCTGCGGCGCGGAGGGCACGGCGGGAAGCCGCGCGGGGATGCCCCCGTGGCGGCCGTTTGCCTCGGTGCGTGGCCGCGGTGGCTGGTTGCTGACGGCGCGCCTCCTCTTCCTTCCCCCTCCCCGCCCCCTTCCCCCCATCTGGTTGTTGCCACCCCACTCTTTGTCTGCCGCTGCTGCTCCCGTTTGGCACAGGTGTTGGGGCGGTGGGGTGCCCCCGCTGCCGCCTCGTGGACGTGACCATCTCGGCGGGGCCCGCCGACGCGGCTGGCGGCGCGACGGCTGCGGCGGCGGCGGGAGCGGCGGGAGCGGCGGCGGCGGGGGGGGTTGGCGCCGCCGCGGCGCGCGACGAGGCGGCGGATATGATTGAGCAGGCCGACTGGGAGGATGGGGACGGGGACGACTGGTAGGGCGGACGCCACGGGGGCGGGGTAGGGGGCGTGGGTAGGTTGGTGGGTGGGTGGGGGTTGTTCGCCCTGGACGGGGGGGAAGGGCGGGGGGGGGTAGGGGGGGCCCTTGTTGGTCCGCCACTGGGCTGGCGCGGTCGCCGCCGCCGCGCGGGGGCTGCCGCCACCGGCGGTGCCCCGCCCCGTCCGCGACCGCGGGGCGTGGGCGGGCAGACGGGGGCGGGAAACATGGGCGGTGATGCTGTGCTGGCCCTTGGTCGCCGTTTCTTGCGGCAGCGTAGGATGCGACGGCGGCGTGTGGGACGCCACGACCGCCGCCGGCGAGGTGCGCGCGGAGCGTGGGGGACGAGAGGCGGAAACAAAACAGGCCGAGTCGCCACTCGACAGCCATCCCCGCTCCCATCCCACGCGCAGGAGCTGTCTGCAGAGAGGGCGTGGCGAGGGCGTGGAGCGGGCGCGGTGACGCCCTCGGATGCCCACAAATGAGAATGCAGCTCAAGGTCGCGGGGGTTTACTACGCGACAAGCGCCCCCACCCCACCAACCCGCCACCGCGAATGATGGACACCGTGAAAGGACCGCCCTCGCGACCGCGCGCCACGTTTAGCGGTACTGTGGGCGCAAGCATCGTGGGGGAGTGCACCAACAGAGGAAAAAAAGGCAAGCAGCAACACGTACGAACAAACGTCAGCACTGGGTCCGCCTGCGTCAAAGAAGCCACGCCGCCCTGCGCCAGCGCATCTCAAAACGCCCAGGTGGTGTCGCCTCGCCTCTGCTTCCCACTTCGTCACTCCCCTCGTACCCGCTCATCCGTTCACCGCCCACCCTCCCACCCCCAACCTCTAACCCACCACACGCAACAACCCACCATACGCCAATGAACCACCCAGCCCCCACCCCCCATCCCCCACCCCGACCTCCGCCTCCCTCATGCTTCACGCCTCGACACACCGCCCACGCAACAGACCCGTCCGGCCAACCCAACGTACCTTGTGGAAGCCAATCGCGTTGGCATTCTCCCGGAAGCACCGCCGGCAAATGTCCAGCGAGTACTTGCGGATGAGCCCAATCTTGGACCCGCACACGCGGCAGGCGCGGGAGCCCTTGCCGTAGCCCTTGGGGTGGGAGTTCCACACCGCCGCGTGACCCATGGTGACGAGCAGCAGGGAGGTAAGGGGACGGAGGGCGACGGGGACAGGGGGGGTGGTGGGGGGCGAGAGCAGGGCGTGATCGGCCGGTAGAAGGAGGTAGCGATGTAGACGAGAGACTGCTACGGGAAAAGGGCACGGGACGGCGCAGCGGCGAGACGACGTCCAGGGCCACCCGGCGCGCGCGGGTCGACGCCGTCGCCCGCGTTGAGAACAACATCCGGTTGGTGGACGCATAATTGGACACTTGTTGGCATCCGGATTTGGTGTTGGGACGCGTGGAAGGCGATGGCGACTCGGCAAGTACTGGTTGCAGTATATCTGCCGCAGATTGTGAGTTAAGCAGTTGACCGAGGAGTCTGCATTTCCTCAATAGAGCGAGCGCAACTGTGCTGTGCAACAGCATCCCATTGGCTGTGTCGCGATTTCTGCACATATCATTGGCTGAGACTTTGTTGATAGGGTTGTTGCTGTCGGACAACGGTTTCAGAACCGCGGAACACGACGCGCACTGGAGCAGTCGTTCCCTTGGAGTGCTCTGTGGTTGCGGTCGACGCCGCTCGCACACGGCGGCGATGGTGGGGATAGGGATGGTAGTGGCAGTGACGGCAGCAACGACAGCCGCGGCATCCCTCTCCCTGGCCACCCCCGTGAGGTCCTCTCCCTCGCCCTGTCCACCGATGTCCGTTTGTGACACAGCGCGCACAATACCTCACTTTCCTCGTCGGGCAAAACCCCCAGAGGAAAACCGACGGGGCGTCGGGCGCGCGGGGCGCGAGGACGAGGGGAGAAGAAAAACAAGGGCAAAAAAAAGTACAGCGGGCACCGCGTACGCCGCGCACCGCGTGCCGCACGCACGTCATGGGGACACGTGCGATGGTGGCGGCTTCAATGCAACAAGCCAGCCCACTCGCCGCCGCGGCCACCGCGGCGCACGCATCCACACAGCAACCCACCCAACCCCCCGGTCCCACCTCACCCGCGGGATGATACGTCATTGCCGGACCGCGCCCGACAGCATGGCCGGTGCTCCCCAACACTCGCGTGGACGGATGGTCGGCAGATGGGGGCGGGGAGGGGGGACGTCAGACTCCTTCTCATGCGTGCGCAGCGGGTACCCGCGCGCTCACACGCCCGTCGCCGCCCCGCCAAAGCCCCGCCGCCGCCCCGCCGCAGCCCCGCCGCCGCCTCGCCGCCGCCTCGCCGCCGCCTCGCCGCCGTCCCGCCGCACTCCCCCCCCACCCCCGCAACCCACCGGTCATTGGGGGTGACCGCCGCCCAGTGCGGCGGCTGGCTTACGCGGGCCGCCGACCGTGGGCCGCGGCACCACCCCCTGCGTTGCCGCGGCGGCGGCCGCGGCCGCGTCCCCCTCCCACAGCCGCTGCAATGGCGTCGTGAGCACCTGCGGCGGCAGCACGCCGACCCCCCCTTGCGCCTCCACCACGTACTCGAGGTACCGGATGCGCTGGTGCGCGAGCGCCACCTGCACCCGCAGGGCAGTGTTCTCCGTCCGCGCCGCCCCCAACGCCGACTGCACCTTGCCGAGGTGCGCCAGCCGCCGCAGCCGGGACCGCTCGGCGCTCTCCCGGTTCCGCTTTTTGCGCTCCGCGAGCGTCAGGTTTCCGGCGCTGCTGCCCGCGCCAACCCCGTCGCCACCACCGTCGCCGCCACCGCCGCCGCCGCTGCCGCCGCCGCTGCCGCTACCGCCACCGCTGCCGCTGCCGTCGCCGCTGGGCGATGAGCACGACGCGGCCGTGTCGCCGCCAATCGCGTCGCTGCGGGGCTCCTCACCGGCCGCCTCGAGTGACCCGGGGTGAGAGGGCAGGCGGCGGCCGCCGCCGTATTCCGCCTTTGCGCGTGGGTGGGGTGGCGTCGATGCGGGCTCGGCCTCGGGCGTCGGCCCCGAGTGCGCCGACATCGGCCCGCGGCGGCGCGTGACGGCCCGCTGAGGCGCCCCGCCCGCGCGGGTGTGCCCGTGCCGGGCGTCCAGGTCTGGGGTGGGGTGCGGAGGAGGGGGGGCGTGGGGCGCGGCACCGGTGGCGGCAGCAGCCACCGCCGCCACCGCCGCCGCCGCCGCCGACTGCGCCGCGACCGACGCGGCTGGTGGATGCGGCAGCGGCGTCGGCGGCGGGGTGGATGGGCGGGACAGGCGGTACAGGCGGCCCGCCCCAGCGTCATTGAGTGTAGGCGACCACGAGACGAGGTGGCCGGGCGCGGCGGCCGCCGGAGCTGGTGACAGCGCCGCGGCGGGGTGCGGCTCGGTACCTGGGGGCGGGGGGTTGGGCCCCCCCTGCAGCTGCTGCATCTGCTGCTTCACCGCTACCGCCGCGGCGGCGCTCAGGCGGAGCATCTCCTCACGAATCTGTACAAGCAGCGCCAGGGGCGACCAAGATCGACAGTACAACAGCGAGCAGGGAGGTCAAATCAAGCAGGTCAGAAGAGAGGAGCCGCCAACGTCCGGCACTCTCGCCGCCTTCCAGACAAACCCCTCCCACCCATCCATTCACTCGCCACCACCGGGCCATCTCACCGAGCGCTCCAAGCCGACTCCCGCAGCCACCGCACACGCCGCCCCTTGCCCCTCATGTCCCCCCCCTCCACCCCAACCGCTGCAGACCACGCCCATCGCATACAACAACCGCAACGTACGTTTGACTTGCGGCCCGACAGGACAGAGCTCGTCGAGCGGCCCGACCCCGATGAGCGGCCCGACCCTGTCGAGCGGCCAGATCCCCCGCTCGTATCCGACTCGCTGCCACCGTCCCCCCCCGCCGTGTCAAACAGGCTCGTCGGCGACACCGAGTCTCCCGCCGTGTCCGCCCCCGCCGAAGCGGCCGGGACGGGGGTCGCGGCCGCCGACACGACACCGCAGGGTGCCCAGCGCATGCCGCTCCCCTGCTGGTCACACCACGCGGACGAGGCGGTCCGCAGCGGCGGCAGCGACATTGCCCCTGCGGCCTCCGCCGCCCGCCCCATGACGGGCGTGCATGGCAGCGCGGGCGGGGTGGGGCGGCGGCCCGCGAGGCCGCCCGCGGTCGGGTCTGCCGGGCCCAGCCGCGCGTGGGTGTCCGAAAGCGCCGCCGCGGGCCGGCCGCGCTTGGCGTAAGGCGGGGCGACGTCGGGGTCGGGGTCGGAGTCGGCGCCCCGGCCGTCGCAGCCGTGAGTCCGCTTCCCGTGCATCAGGTCCATGGGGGGGGACAGCCGCCGCCGTCGGCAGGGGCATCGGGGACGCCGCCGAGGTCATCGAGGAAGGCAAACGTATCGTCCATGACGGTGGGGAGGGGGGGGCAAGCTTGGTGGGAGTGGGGGGGGTGGGGAAGGGGGGGGGGTGGGGGGGCGGCAGGAGTTGTCCGCGCGCGGCACCGCCGCCGTCAGAAGTCGTCCGACAGCAGGACCGCTCGATGCGAGCGCGAGCGAGCGCCCGCGCGGCGTGCAAGGCGGAGCAACGGCCCACGCGGCGTGCAAGGTGAAGCACCGGGGCGCGCGGAAACGACGAGCCACCGAGATGGAGGTGCCAGATGGCAGACGAGCGTGCAGGCGCGGCGGGCCAAGCGGGCGGGGCGCGGGGTGCGGCGCGCGGGGGGGATTGGCGTGGGCGCCGCGGGCGTGGGGGCGGGGGCGGTCGCGGACACGGGGCGGCCGGACGAGTACCGGCGGCCGGCGGGCGGCGGCCGGGGTGACCCGCGCGCCTCCCACCTGGCCGACCAAATCGCCCGGCCACGACGGCCGCCGCATGCTCGCGCCGCTTCGCTTGAACCGCCGAACGGCGGGGCCACACCCACCGCGCGCGGCGCGCACAGCCGCCCACGACAAAGGGGTTGGAGCGCCCCCCGCCAATGTGAGTGGACGAGCCTCGCGCCTGGGGATTGGTTGGCCACTGTCGTCTCGACGCGCCCCCGCTCGCACCCCCGCGTGCCCACATCGCCGCCGGTTCGCGGGTGTGGCCGGAACCATCTGCGGGCAATTGTGGCTGGCACGCCGGCGTGTGGGCGAGGGTCTGATATTTGCCAAAGTTTTGGTGGCGGCCATGGCGCGGCCCAGCGCGGACCGGCCCACCTTCCTCCCCAGCCCTCCCAGACCGCAGGATGCTCGCTCACGCGCGTTTGTCGTGTGCAAAGACAGGGGGGGTGAGCCCAGAGCGACCTCGACCGCCACGAAGGGGCGCTCCGCTCGCTGTCTCCTCCCCCACTGGACAATAGCCTCCGCACAACGAGTGTGGGAGGCTGCCGCCGAGAACGATGTATATTGGGCCAACAGGCTGGCCTGCGGTGGGAGAGAGTCGATGAACATTGTGTGGCCACCAGCGCGCGCTGGTTGGGGAGGGAGGTGGGGGCGAGTCCCCCCAACGTCCGGTCGTTGGCAGGCGCGCCAATGAATCGCTCGAGACAGCAGCAAAGGTACGAGGCGTGGCCGTAGGCAAAAGCACCAAATCAGCAGACAGTCAAAATAGAAACCAATACGGAGAATCTGACCCACCGATGCACCGCGTCGGGTCGCTTCGCGGCTTGCAGTGTCGGTCCGTGTGCATCGGGTGGTCGACCGACGGCCACGCAGTTGTCGGTCGGTCAGATGTTCCAGGTAGACGTACAAATCTCGTATCTGCCGCCGCGACGGTCGCACGAACCGTGCCTCTCACGAGGGTCTGGCTGCTAGCTAGCTCGCGCAGCACGACCCGCTGGGGTTAATATCGCAACGGCTCCATTTGATTGGCCAAGACTGGAGAGGTGGGATCGGAGCTCAAGGATCGGCTCGGGAGCGCACCCTGGCAAGATCTGCTTTGCATGCTGTGAGCCACGTGTCCAAAGATTTCAATCTCCGGTTTTGGGTTTCCGTTTTTGCCAAAAAAGCGCTCGTTGGTTTGACAGTACCTGCGACGCTGCAGGTGTTTCGCGGCGTCCACCAGAGTCAAAGTGGCGCACCCACCGCCAGGGTTGCAAGATTTCAGTGAAATCATGCTCGGAAGCTTTGATTTCACTATAATTATCGTTCAATTCAGTTTATACTTATAGAAACCATGAATGCTGCCACGTGTAGATGTAGCCCCCAGTTCGAAGCACCCAATGTTGTGGAGACCAGGTGTGGTTGCAAGCACCGCCACGCGCGGCCGGAGAGAGGTCGTTCTCCAACGCGGCCAATATCCAGAGCAAGCTGCGCACGAAGCTGTCGTACACCACCCTCCACAAGCTGCTCGACTGTGCTTCAACTCGCGCGTGCTACCAGATCACGTGGACATGCCTGCCCGTGGCTCCTCGGAGCTCGGGTTGCACAATGTCGAGCTGGAGGAGGTCGCAGATGAGCCAGAGCACGTGGGAGACGAAGAGCGGGAGGGCAGTGGTGGGGAGGGAAGTGGAGAGGAAGACGTGTGGAACGATGAACGTGCTGGGGAGGATCGCGAGGAGGACCTGCTGGAACGGGCCACTCGTATATCAACTCAGCAGTCTAATAAATAGCTGCCGGCGCAGTGCGCGTCAGGCGGATGCCGCGGCTGAGCAGCGCAGCGGCGGCGGCGGCCGCTGTCGTGGTTGAGGCTAGGGGGTCCTCCTCCCGCAGCTTGCCGCGTCTGCAGACGGACCCCATCTGCCGCCGCACACGGCCTTACGTGCGCCCGTACGGCGCGCCAGACTTCATAACAGTGTTGTCACATGCTGTCCTGCGATCTGGTGCCCGATCCAACCTCAGAGATCGAGACACGTGGCGATCTCGTTGATAATTATGGATAGGCCTTTCATGATTTCGATGATTTCAGTGAAATCATTGCTATGATTACAGTACCATAATAATTACCCTCACAACCCTGCCCACCGCGCCCGCGTTGTCCACACTGTCTTCTTCGGACGGACTCGACTGTCACCCCCTGTCGTCACCCGATCCGAGCCGCCGCCAGCAACCATGGCTGCAAAGAAAGCGCCGCGTTTTGGTGGGTGCGGCGGTGGCGGCACCTGGTGGCACACCCACTTGCTAGTGGGCAGTCCGGTTGCGCAGTCCACCACCCCAGGCGGCACCCGGGCACCACGCTGCTAGGTGGCTGCCGCCCCTCCACTCGACGGGTTGGTGCGGTACCGCAGCGGCGGGCACCAGTCGACATCGCTGCGATGGCGGGCAGTGGCCCGGGGGCCCAGGCGGCCGCGTCGGCAGGCGTTACGGCGGCGGCGGCTGCGGACGCGGCGGGCAGTGTTGCGCGGGGGTGGTGGCACGCGGCCCCACTGCCCGCGCTGACGACTGCGCTGCTGGCGGGTGTCCTGGCGAGGTCTCTCCCCCTGCGCCGCATCCCCGCCGGCGCTGGGCACCCCGCCGCCGTCCCCGCCGCGGTGTCCACCCATCGCGCGGTGGCCTCTGGCGGGTGCCAGTCGACGCCGCTGCGCGCGGAGCTGGGCGTGCCACCATGCGGCCCGTCCAGCACGAACCGTGGGGGCTGAGCCGTGCGCCCGCCACCGCGTTGTCGCGGTCGGGGCACGCGCCGGCCGCCGCCGCCGCCGCCGGTCACCGCGGTTGCGGCGGGCGTGTCTCCCTACCCTCCCGCCATCCCCATAGACGCCGCCTTGGATGGCGGGCGCGACCGCGACCGGCCAGCCGGCGACCGTCTACCCGCTGCCATTGCGTCCGGGTGGCAAAAGTTGCTGGCGCTGGCGCTGGCGGCGGCCGGCACAGCGGTCCCGGTGGGGCTGGCGCTTCCGACGGGAACGGGGGCTGCCCGGGGCGGTCACCCGGGCGAGGGCGACGGAAGGCCGCGTGGCATGGGTGGGCAAGTGGGCGGGGGGGGGAGGCGGGGAAACCTGTCGGTGCCGCTGCGGCCTCTGCCAACGGCACCAGAAGCAGGCGGCGGCCGGTGGGGGGCGCGGCCGGCTGGGCGCCCGCGCCGGCGGGCGTCCCCCTTGAGGCGGCAGAGCGTGCGGGTACGGCATCTTTGGCGGCCGAGGCAGCGGTCGCAGCGGGTGGCGGGCTGATGGGGTGGTGGCGCAGGGGGAGGATGCGCCGGCCGCCCCGCCCACGGTGGTCACCGCGTGTCCCAGGGTGGGTGGGATGGAGCACCGGTGGCAGCCGCGGCGGCGGCGGCCGTGGCCGCGGCCGTGGCCGCGGACGCTGTCGGTGGGCTGCGAGCGGAGAACGGCGAGCGGCTCGTCTGTACGAGCCGACTTTGTTTCGTCCCTTTGCACGCTACGTTGCCCGACGTGTTGCTGCGCGATCGCTCCTCACCGCCCATGAGCGTGCGTGCTGCTCTTGTACAGGCATGGAAGCCAGGAGGGCCATCCAGGCGGACCACGACGCGGCGCCCCCCCCCCTACCACCGCCGTCGCGTGGAACGATGGTGACAAGGGGGACCGTGCACCCGCGCAGCAGCGCGGCAGTGTCCAGGGAAGAGTCATTCGCCAACGTGGCCAGCGCCAGCGGCCGGTACTGGTCACGGTACGCCCATCGGCCAGCAGCTACCGCGCCGCAACGAGGACAACCGTGAAGAGCAACGGGGCGGCGTCAGGCGGAGATTCCCGCCTGGCAGCCACAGGAGGATACCTACCGCCGGCGGGCGGGGCTGGGACGGCGCCGGCGCGGCGGCGGGCGCACAAGCAAGACGGTGACAGCAAAACGGCCAGACTGGACTGGCGGATGCCTAGGTACGGCCAGCAGTGGCCAGCCGGTAGCCCCCTCCCTCCCCTCCTTCCCCCCCTCTCCCTGCACCCCTCGGCAACAGTGAAATCTCCTCCCTCTCCACCCCCCCCCCCGCTCGACGGGCACTCGACAATGCCCCCCCTTCTTCAGCACTCGACAAATCCCCCCCCTCGTCGGGCACTCGACGATCGTCCCCCTCCCCCACCCCCGCACTCGCTCCAGCGCAAACGCCTAGCGCTTCCCCCCCCGCTTCTTCTTGGCCTTGGCACCCTTGGGGCGCCCCGCGGCCGCCCCCCCACCCCCACCCCCGGTGGCGGCCCCCCCCCACCTCCCGCCGCCACCCCCGTGCCGCCCGACTTGTCGAGCGCCGCGGCCGCCCGCTCCGCGGCCGCCGCGTCCGCCCCTTGCGCGCCACGGCCGACATCGTCGGCGCGGCGCGTCGCGCGGCGGTGCCGCTTCCGGTTGGCCGCCCGCAGCCGCACGGGGAGCCACCGCTCGGGGTCGGGCGGCGGGTCGGCGGGGGTGTAGCCGCGCGGCAGCCGCGGCTTGCGCTTCTTCTTCTTTGGCGCCGCCGCGGTCGCCGCCGCCGCCGCCGCCGCGTCGCCGCCGGGGGGGGGACACCTCCCGCCGGGGGGGTCCCGCCGGCACCCGCCGCGGTCGACGACGCGACAGGGGCGCCGCGGACGCCGCCGCCGCCAACGACGACGACGCAGCGGGCGCGCGCGTCGGCGGTGGCGCCGCCTCGAGCGCGTCCACCGCGGCGGCAGAGAGCGCCGGCAGCGGCGGCAGCGTCGCGGCGACGGCCGCCGCCTCGGCCGGCGCCGCGTCGGCGGTGGCCAGCACCAGTGCCGCGGCGGCGGTCACGTCGGCGGCGGCGGCGGCGGCGGCGGCGGCGGCGCCGCCGCCGCCGCCGCCGCCCGCACGCGCGGTGCGGAGGGCGGCGGCGGCATCGTCGGCACGGCCCGCCGCGAGCCACACGCCCGCCTCGGACCGCGCCAGCGCCGCGGCGTCGGCCGCGGCGCCCCCCTCCGCACCCCCCCCAGCGGCCAGGCCAGCCCGGAGGGCGGCGACCGCGTCCGCGGGCTGACCGGCCCGCTCGTACAACGCCGACGCGGTGAGCGCGGCGGCCGGGCTGTCGGGAAACGCCGCGCGCAGCGCGGCCGCCGCGGCGGCGGGGCGGCCGGCGGCGGCGGCGAGCGCGGCGACGCCGCCGCGTGACGCCGCCGTCGGCGGGTCGACCGCGCCGAGGTACGCGGCGGCCGCGTCAAAGCCAGCAGCGGCGGCGGCGGCGCCCGCACCCGCCCCCCCACCCGCACCCACACCCGCCGCCGCGTCGCCAGCCTGCTGCTGCGGCTGCGGCGGCGGCGGCGGCGGCGGGGAGCCGTCGCGCGCAGCGATGAGCCACGCCATGAGGAGCGCCTGCCCCGGCACCGCCGCCGCCGCGTCGGCCGCCGCGCGGTCCGCGTCGGCCCAGCGGCGGGCACGACCGAGCAGCACCGCCCGGTTGGTCGCGGCCACCCCTCGCTGGGCGGGCGTCAGCTTGCGCGCCGCCGACTTGTTGGCGCTCGCCTTGAGCCGCCGCAGCGCCTCGGCGTCGACGGCGGCGGGCGGGCGGGCGGCGCGGCCAGCCCCGCCGCCCGCCGCCGCCGCCACCCGGCAGACGACCAGGTTGTTCATCGCAACGGCGAGCGTGGCGGCGTCGGTGTGCCGCCCGCGCACCACCGCCGACAGGGTGGTCAGCGCCGCGTCGACGCCCGCCTCCCCCCCGCCGCCGCCGCCGTCCGCGTCCCCGTCTACGGCACGCATGGCCGCCACATACGCGCGCTGCACGCGGAGGGGCGCGAGCTTGGCCGCCAGCCCCGCGGGCTCCCCGCCCCCCACCGCCGCGCCCACCTCCCCCGCCACCCCGGCGGGGTCCTCCCCCCCCGCCGACGGCGCGTCCCCCCCCGCGTCGTCGTCCGCGTCCGCGTCGGCACCATCACGGGCCTCCCACGACGCGACAATGGCCGCCTCAGCCGCGTCAAGCCGGTCCAGGGCGGCCGCCCACGAGCGCCGCGCCGCCGCGTCGGCCGCCGCGTTGAACGCGGCCGCCGCGCCAGCCGACCCCGCCGCCGCCGCCGCCACCGCCGCCGCCGACGCGGGTGACAGGGACGGCCCGCCGCCGCCGTCGCCGCACGCGTCGCCGCCATCGTCGTCGGCCGCGAGCGCGCGGGCGGCCAGGTAGTTGGCGGCCACGTCGGCGACCACGTCGGCGACACCCCGCCGCGCGGCGCCGCCCGCCGTCGCCGCGGCGGCGGCGGCGCCACCACGGTCATCAGCCGCCGGATCCGCCGCGGCGGGCGCCACCCCCACCGCCGCGCCCACCCGCGCGGAGAGGGTGCGGAGGAGCGACGGCGCGCGGAGGAGCGCGGCGCCCGCCCCAGGTGCGGTGGCGGCGCCATCCACCCCCCCCCCGGTGCCGCCGCCGCCGCTGCCGTCGCCCCCCCCCCCCCCCACCCCCAGCCGACACGTCCGCCGCCGCGGCGGTCGCGTCGTTCAACAGCGCCGCGTACGCGGCGGCGGCGGCCGTGTACTCCCCCCCCGGTACGCAATCTGCGCGGCCAGGTGGCGGCCGTCCACCCCTGCCGCCACCGGCGGGTAGGCGGACAGCGCGGACCGCGCGTCGCGCGGCCGCCGCAGCGCCCAGTGGGCATAGGCGGCGAGGTGGGCGGCGGCCGCGGCGACGGCGGGGGGGGGGGGGTGGGCAGCGCGCCGAGGGCGTCGAGGGCGGCGGACGGGTTGGACAGGTGGAGGAGGGCGGCAGCGCGGGTGACGCGCAGGGCGGCGGCGGTGGGGGGGGGGGGGGGAGGGTGGCCGCGAGGCGCGCGTCGACGGCGGCGAGGACGGCGGGGTAGTCGGCGGCGGCGTAGAGGGACGGGATCGAGTCCATCGTTGGGGCCATTGGGGGGGGGGGGGGAAGGGAGGGGGATGGAGAGGGGGGGGAGGGGGGGGTGGAAGGGGATGGGTGGTTGGGCGGGGGGGGGGGACGGCCGCCCGCGCGTCGCGTACGGCGGGCCGCCCAAGCTGGCGATGACAGTGAGCGAGCGTGGGTGGGAGGGGGACGGCAGGACGGTCCGACGCCGCTGCGGGGCGACGTCCACGCCGCGACCGCGGAGCGATGTCGGTGGCTTGACAGTCAGTTTGAGGAAACGGATCCGAACGATCGCAGCAGCCACAGCCACTTTTCGTGACGGGATGGCCCGGCTCGTACGAGCTTTGGCGCGCCGTCGCGCCGCAGCCACTGCCTCGGCCCCGCCCCGCGTGGGGCACCCGCCCCCCAGAGTAGCTACACACTCCATCTTCATGGCCAGGTGCCCCCCCCTCTCTTCTTCCTCTTTGTCTTTTTTGGCCAAGAACCACTGCAGTGCCCCCTTGACGCCACAAAAGCAAAAGAAGAAAAAAGAAGAGTACCGGCCGCGCCGCCCCCGCCTCCACCATCACCCGCCGCCCCCCCACCCCCCCCCCCCCCCCCCCCGCCCCGTCCCCCTCTGCCGCGTTGGCGGGTGGTCGCGCCGCCACCGCCACCCCCTTACCCCCCTCCCGTGCCGCCGCCAGCGCGGCGCGCAGCTCGGCGACGCGCGCCCGCTCCGCCGCCGCGGCGCGGTAGCCGAGCGCGTAGTCCACGGCGGAGCCCGCCGCGAACAGCCCGACCAGCGGGCCGACCGAGCGCGCCCGCACGCACACGGGGACGGCCACCGCGGCGGCCGCGGCGGTGGCCCAGTAGAAGGACAGCGTCGTTTCGCCAAGGGCGGTGTGCGCCGCGGCGAGCTCCGCGGCGAGGGCGGCGTGGGGGGGGGGGGGGGGGGGGGGCGGGGAGGGGGGGGGGAGTTGGCGCGCCGTGCACACCTGCGTCGGGTGCATCATCCGACGCCATGGCGGCTGGCGGGATACACGCAGGGAAAAGACAAGGAGGGCAAGAGTGGGGGAACCCAGAGACGCCAAGTGGGGGGGGGGGCGCGGGGGGTGCCGAGCCGGACGGCGGCACGCGCGCGTCGGGAGCGAGGTCAACACGCTGACAAGACACGCCCTCTCCGTCGCTACGCTCTGTCAGAACAAGCTCTTGAGCGCCGCCTGATCGCCGAAAAGTTGCCAATCTTGCGTGGTCGCGCATGTGCACATTACTGTACACTGTGTGTACAACAGCGGACGGGCTCACCACGGGCGTCACCTCCCTCCCCCGCACCCCCATCCGGCCAATGGCACACTGCTCGCGGGACGTGCAGCGTGCAGCCGTCCACCACTGGGTGGGCGACAGCGTCGGGAAGGGCGGCGGGTGTACCGCCGCGCTCCTGTGCCCGTCCAGGGCGCGGGAAGAGTGGTGCCGTCGCGTCGCTCCAAGCGCCACTTACGCGACCGCCGCTGGGGCTGGACTCTGCTGGGAAGGGGGATCCTGAGTTGAGGGCCGTGGCGAGAAGCCACACCAGTAGCCGGCCGCGGCTTGATCGTGTCAGTCGGCACCACATCGCGAGGGACTGGCGTCGCCGCACGCGTGCATTCCTCTGCCAAGGAGGACAACCAGAGGCGCGTTCAGCGGCGGCACCGCTACGCAACGCACCTGCACAGCTGTTCGCCCATGGCAGGTGCGAGGCGGTGCACCCGCTACCGCTGAAGAGAGGCGGCGGCGGCATGCTGTAGGGGTTGGTCGGGTGCACTCGCACAGATCGGCCAACCTCTCTCGTTCGATGCGCGAACACATGGCGTACAAGCCTCGGAACAGTACATGTCACCGTGATTCGATTTCTGGCAGGCCTCGTTGGCAAAGCTGCTACATAAGTGGAATTACGCTCGCAGGCGTGTAAACCGCCCCGCCTGTCGTGGTGTGGCCAATCAGCTGCAAATTCTGCTTAGGTGGCAGAGTGGGGTTTGCCAGTCCCCTTGGCGTCGCCTCCTCGCGGGGGAGCCGCACGAGCCCCGCGGTCAGCG
This sequence comes from Pyropia haitanensis, assembly GCA_008729055.1. Classification (NCBI taxonomy): domain Eukaryota; phylum Rhodophyta; class Bangiophyceae; order Bangiales; family Bangiaceae; genus Pyropia; species Pyropia haitanensis. Next base: position 4,930,114 of record SDUX01000008.1, read on the forward strand.
ATTCGGCACCGCCGCGTGACACCACCGCCCGGATGCCGCGTCACGGCAGCAGCTCTCTCCCAGCCGGCAACTCCTGTCGCACGCACCGCCGGTGCCCCCACCCCCGCGCGTGGCACCACCCGCTGGCCCGCCCGAGCGGCGCTCAAGCCTTGCGCCATCAACGACCACTTGCTTTCTGGCTGCCACGGCGGCGGCGTTCCGGGTCTGTCAGCGTGCCCCGCTGTCCGTGCGTCACGGTGGTAGGTCATCTGGGGAGCAGGGTCTGCCGCTGGTGCACCTACCTGTTCCTGCCAGTACCATCGACGTGAGCACACCTTGCCTCTCCTTTGTCCCTGTTGCTACTGGGTGTGTCCAGCCGGGCCGCTGTCTGCCCGTGCCGCCCTCTCTCCCTTTCCTTATCTACTTTTTTTCCCTCCCCTGCCGGCTGCCATGGAGGGCCGCCCCTCCAAGCCGACCATCATGTTTGGCGGCGCGTACGCCAAGGCCAAGCAGCGCGTCCTCAACGCCGTTGGCCGCCGCACCACCCTCACCCGCAACCCGCGGGTGGACTTCATCTCGGGCCGCGTGGATACCATCAAGGCCAACAAGGCGCGGGTGGCGACGCTCGCGTCGCGGCTCAAGGCGGAGCTCCACACCGCCAACGCGACGGCGACGGAGCTCAACGACGCGCTGCTGGCGTGCTGGAAGGCCGAGCTGGGCGAGCGCACCTGGGACGCGGACCGTGGCGTCTACACCCGCACGCTCCACCCGGAGGAGAAGCGGCTGGTGGAGGAGACCGCCGCGGTGGTGGCGGCGGCGGTGGCGAAGGGGGACGGCGTCCTCAAGACCTACACCGACCACCTCGACGACCTGGCCGACAAACCCCTCACGTTCAACACGCCCGACGAGGCGGCGCGCCTGGAAGCGGTAATGGAAACCAAGGAGAGCTACAAGCTGGTCCGGCAGGCCCACTCGGACGCGATGATTGATGTGGATGGCGTGCTTGCCGGCGGCGGCGAGCCGTCGGACGCGCTCAAGCGGTCGGCGGAGGAGGCCAAGCGCGCGTACGAGGAGATGAGCGAGCGCCTGTGCGAGCAGGCGCTCCGGTACGAGGGCATCTACCGCGACGAGCTGGCGCAGCGCGTCGCGGGCCACTTTACCGCCCAGCACCTGTACCTGCGGGCGCTGCCGACGGCCGCGGGGGGGGTGTACCCCATGATGCGCGGCCTCACTATTGACTGGCAGACGCTCCGCGCGACGCGGAGGGCCAACCTGGAGGCCGCCAAGCGGGGGGAGGGGTTGGCGGGCGACCTCGACGAGGCGACAGTGGCGTCGCTGCCCAAGCCAAGCGCCAGCGGTAGCGGCGGCGCGGGCTCCTCCGCCGCCGCTCCGGATATGGATGCGGGCGGGAAGAACCCGTTTACGTGACGCGGGCCTGCTAGGGAGAAGAAAGTGGTTGGGAGCTGGGGGGGGGCGGGTTAGTGGAGGGAGGGGCAGTGTGGGGGGTGGGGGGGGGTGGGTACGCGGGCAGCCGGGCGCTGGATGCTGGGCGCGACCACCGCGGCGACGCCGCCTGGCCGCCCCCCGGCGGCGGTCGCGTCTGGGCCGCCGCCGCGGCCGGTGTGGGAGTGGGAGTGGGAGGGGGAGGGGAGGGGGCGACCCGCCGTTGCGGCGATTGGTCGAGAGCGCACGACCCCCCCTGCCAGGGGGCGGGGGGGCGAGGTTCCCTGCGGGTGATGCCGGCGCTGGCCCACCGGTGCCAGGGTTTGCTGTGGATGGACCGTACAAAACGACAGTCACAAACCGCAGACCCGACGTGGTCAACCAGAGCGTGCGTCCACCCTCTGGTCCGTGGGGCGTGGGGGGGCCCACTGGCAAGGAGTCGCGTTCAAAGACAGAGCACGTTACGCGGCACACAAAGGGTTGACGGAAGCGCGATCAATAAGAAAAAAAATAAGAAAGAACCCAACGCAGCAGAAACGAAAAAAACACACACAAACACGACCCACCCGAGCACCACTACCCCCCCACACATGACCAACCCCCTCCATCCCTCCCCCTACGTCGACGGCGGGCCACCCCGGTCGACAGCCGCCGCGGCCGCCCCATCACCCCCACCTCTGGACGCCCCACCGTGCCGGTCCCCACAGGCGGGACCGCCCGCGCCGCCGCCCGGATCGACCACCGCCGGCGTCGTGGTCGTGGCCGCCGTCGCGGGCAGTACGGCAGCCGCCGCCGCCGTGGCGTCGGCCGCCGCGTCAGCCGCACCCGACCCGTCCACGCCAGCCGGCCGCTGCTCCCCCCCACCAGACGCGGCGTCGCCAGACGCGTCGCCGCCACCCTCGCCCACAACCGCACCGCGGAACGCGACGGCGCCAGCGTCGGCGCCTGTCCCTGCCACCTGCACTGCCTCGCAAGACCTGTCTGCGGCACCAACCGCAGCTGCTGGCGGGGCAGCGGCGTCCCCGCCAGCGGCCGCCGCCTCGTCGGCCGCGCCCGCCGCGGAGACCAGCGCGGTCCTGTCGGGGGCGGCCGTCGCGGCCCCGTCCGCGGAAACCGTCGCGGGCCCGTCCGGGGCAGCAGCCACAGCAGGCGCCGCCCTCTCCCCAGGCGCTGCCCCCCGCAACGGTGGCGGAAGCCGCCGGGGCGGGTCGCCAAGCCCCGCCGCCGACGGCGAGCGGCGGCAGCCATGGCCGCCGCCACCGGCACTGGCGGTGGCGGCCGCCGCCGCCGCCACGCCGCCCACACCCCCCCCAGCCCCACCGCCAGCCGCCACCGCCGCGGTGTCGTCCGTGTCGCCACCGGCGGCCTCCACAGTGACGGCGAACGCCACCCCACCGACCGCGTCCGCAGACCGCGCCGCCGGCCGCCGCGGCGGCTGCCTCTCCTCCGACGCCACCCCGCCGTCGTCGCCGCCGCCGCTGCCCGTCGGCGGGCCCGCCCGCCCCCCCCCTGCCCCCGCCGCCGACGCCACCCCCGCCCCCCCCCCACCGGCGCGAGCAGCGCGTCCAGCTGCGCCACCCGCGTGGCGGTGCGGCCGAGTAGCACCTGCAGGGTGGTGGACTGAAAAAACGGGGTGGCGAGGACGGCGGTCAGGTACGTGTGGCGGAGCGTCCGCCCCGTCTTCTTGTCGTACTTTTTGAGGATCTTGTAAAACCCCGCATAGTTGACCGCCGCGTAGTTGGCCAGCAGCCGCAGGTGGGCGGCGAGCGCCAGCAGCCGCGCCCGCAGCTGCGCGCCGCCCGCGGCGGCGGCCGACCGTGCCGCCGCGGCCGCCGCCGCCACCGATGGGTTGTGGGGGGGGTGCTGACGAGCGGCTCCGAGGGGGAGGAGCTGACGGTGGTGGCCACCGCCGCGCCGATGCCGCCGACGTCGCCGCCGCCACCGCCGCTGCCCCCCGACTCGGTCGCGGCCGCTGACGCGGCGGCGGCCGCTGCCGCGGCGGCCGCGACGACCTCGTCCACCTGCACGCTCAGCAAGTGAAACAGGATGATGACCTCCTCCTCCTGGTTGAGGTAAAATTCATTCACCTTGTTCACGTCGGACCGGAGGCACGCAAAAAAGGCCGCCGTCGCCATGCTCACCCCCGCCCGTGGCGGGCCGCCACCACCGCCATCCCCGCCGCCGCCGCCGCCGCCACCGCCGCCGCCACTACCACCACCGCCCCCACCACCGCCGACGGCACCAACGCCAGTGGACGGGGACGCACCCCCACCGTGCCTCCCCCCGCCCCCCCCGACGCCGCCCAGCACCGGTGAGAGCCCCGCAGCCTCCCGCTCCACCGACACGGCCGAGTCCACATCACTCCCCGCGGCGGCCACCCCCCCGCGGCGCGCCGGCCGCGCCACCATATCCGGCGACGACAAGCCACTAACGCCGCCACTCCCCACGCCGCTCCCGCCGCCGCCACTCACCCCACCGTCGACGCCGTCGCCGCCGCTGACGCCGCCGCAACCGCCGCCACCGCCGCCACCGCCGCCGCCGCCGCCGCCGCCGCCGCCGCCGCCGCCGCCGCCATCCACGTGGCCATCGGGGGAGGCGCCACCACCGCGGGGGGGGCGGTGCTCAATCAGCTTCTTGAGCTTCTTGTAGCTCATAAACATGGGCCGCCACTCGGCGCAGCTGCTGTCCACCGTCTGCCGGAGGGCCTTGCCAAACTTCATGGCGCTGGCAGACTTTCGCCTCCCCGACCAGGGTTCTACCACCTCAAAAAAAAAAAAAAAACTGCGGTGGGCCCAAGAAAAGGGTAGCACTCGCCACCACCCACCCACTGGAGCGGACAGGATACACACACGAAAAAATAACAGGTGCCCGTCACGGTAGCGGCGCAAACGCACCGCTCGAAACCACCAGGCGGCGGGCAACGCCACCCAGAGCGACAGGGCGGCGGCGGGGGCAACGGCCGCCCCCGGCCGCAGCGGTCCGCGGCACCACCCCCGCACGGCACGGGGTGCAGCGGTCGTCGGCCAACGAAAATGCCGACGGGAGGAGAGAAGTGGGGCAAGAGGGAAGGAAGGGGAGGGGTGGGAAAGGGTGGGGGGGGGGGACGGACGGAGCGACGCGACGCCGCGGCAACGCGCGGAACGGCGCGTTGCCGCGAGGCGAAAAAGCAAGCGCCGTCGGTCAGGAAGGAGTGACGTCGTGATGGACCTGGCGCGCGTCCGGCGGGGCTGTCCCATCCCACCCGTCGCGTTTTTGCCTGATTTTTGGCGTCCTGGCGCGCGCCAGCTGCAGCAGCGGCTGTGCTGGGGACGGCGCTCATTGGCGTCCTCGATCCAGATGCGTGGCTGAGGGGGCCAATGGGCGCCGCCTCCGAGCGCCCCAGGTGGCCGGCCGGTGGCGTGATTGGCCAGAGCAACGCTGACAAAAGCGACTTAGGCGACTAAATTAGTGACACTCCTTGGTGTCACAGTCGTGCTTGTCCATTCCCACTCGACGACTGATGAAGAAACCGTAATTCTAAGCTGTCAATACAGCAGAGTACTTGAAGCCCGCATCCGAAACCGAACCATCTCCTCACCTCTCGGCCAGCGGGTGGTCTGCCACCGCCCACCACGCGCGCTGGGTGCGAGGAAGTCCCGCAAAAGAAAAAAGGACCGGCATTGGGGAGGGTGCCCGCGCCCAGCCTCCACCATCGCCACCCCGCCATTGGCGATGGGCGTCGGCGGCCGCCACCTCACACGCGCTGTGACACGCGCAGGTCGACGGTGCAGCGGCCAACCCCCGCCGATCCCACCAGGGTGGCTGTGGAATATGTAGAATCTCGCGCGGGGACGCGCGCATCTGGGAGGCACATCAAGTACATAAAAGAAACGGTCCGCAGGCGCACCACGCTTCCGTGGCGCGTACCTCGGTGCGCGCGGCGCGGCGGGCCGGGCCGCCGCGCAGCCAGTGGCTGGCAGGCACGGCCGCACCCCGCCCGTCGAGATGCGGCGCTGACCCGAGGCGGCGCCGGTCAGAGCGGCGGCGGCCGCTCCCCTCCCAGTGTCATCAGCGGCGCGGGGTGCCCCCTCGAGCAGCGTCACGCGGTGACACAGCAGCCTCACCACCAGCAACCGCGATTCCACAAATGGCCAGAATCTTTTTGCCCTGCCGGATTCCCTCGCCACCACAGGGCTGCTCGCCGCCCACTCCAATACCCCCTCTCTTCCTGGCTGCCAGTGCGTCCGTCCGCGCGCAGGGGCGCACAGCGCGGCCCGCACCTCTTGCGTTGCAGCACACGCGGTTCACGGCGTGGCGGCCGCGGTCGTCGGCCCACCGCAGCCGCCACCCCCCTACCCTTCCCGCACCGGCTGAGCGCCTTCGCCAGCGGGGACCCGGCCGCGGCCAGGGTCTTCATCGGGGGGGGGGGGGGGGGGGGGGGGTGACTTCCGCGGTGTGTTGTTGCGGTGTATCTGCTGTGGGAGAGGGACTCGCCCGCCCGCCGACCGCCCCGCCGTTGTCGCCGCCGGGGGGAGGCCTGCGCGTGGCCGCCGGTGGGGGCGGCGGCCGTTGCGCAAGAGGGGCGCGCCGGCGTGTGTGTGGGGCGCGCCGGCGTGAGTGTGGGGCGCGCCGGCGTGTGCGTGGGGCGCGGCGCGTGGGGCCCCGTGGCCACCGACGCCGCCGCCGCCGCTGCTTCGCCTCCGCCTGCCCACGCGCACCTTCCGCGCCCACGCCCCCCCTCTCCCCCTCGCCTGTGAACCAGGACCGTGTCGTGGCGGCGGTGGCGGCGGTGGCGGTGGTGGGCGCCTTGTTGTCGTGCGCCGGCACAGCGGGGCGCGCCTGGCCGGTGTGTGGGGCCGGGTGCCCGCCGATGCGGGCGGCGGGGCGGGATGAAGTTTGGCAAGGAGCTCCGGCAGACGGTGGACAGCAGCATCCCGGAATGGCGGCCCATGTTTATGAGCTACAAGGCACTCAAGCAGCTCATTGAACGGTCCCCGCCGACGGCGACGGGTGGTGTCGTTAATGGCAGCGGCCACGGTGGTGGCGGCGGCGGTGGCAGCGGTGGTGCGCGGGAAGGGGCGCTGCCGCGGGGAACCGTCGACGCCTACCCGGCGGGCGGGAGCGACGTCGAGTCGGGGCGGTCGGGGAAACGGCCGGCGGCGGCGTCGGCGGCAGCGGCAGCGGCAGCGGTGGCCGTCCCCGCGGGCGGCGGGGGCACTGCGTCGGTGGCGGCTGGTGCGCGGGCGGCTGGTGGCCGCCACCCGACGCCCGGGTGGGGGTCTGTCGGGCGGGGCGCCTTCTTTGCCACCCTCCGGTCGGATGTGAACAAGGTCAACGACTTTTACCTCAACCAGGAGGAGGAAGTCATCATCCTGTTTCATCTGCTGAGCGTGCAGGTGGACGAGGTGGTCGCCGCCGCCGCGGCGGCTACCGGGGCGGCAGAGAAGGGGCGCTGCAGCATGGTGGAAGGAGGGTCGGGGACGTCGGTGCCAGCGGCGACAGCTGCGGCGGCCGCCGACGCAGTGGCGGCCGCGCCCGTCGCGGGCGTGCTCGTCACCGACACCTCTGCCGCCGCTGCGGACACGTCCTCGGCGGTAACCCACTCCCCCCCCCCCCCCACCTCTGCTGCCATGGCAGCGGCGGCGGCCGCCGCCGCCGCGGCCGGCGGCGCCCCCCTGCGCGGCCGGCTGGTCGCGCTCGCCGCGCGGCTGCGGCTGCTGGCCAACTACGCGGCGGTCAACTATGCGGGGTTTTACAAGATCCTCAAAAAGTACGACAAGAAGACGGGGCAGAAGCTCCGCCACACGTACCTGACCGCCGTCCTCGCCACCCCGTTTTTTCAGTCCCCGACCGTGCGATTACTGCTCGGCCGGACGGCGGCGCGGGTGGGGGTTCTCGACGCGCTGCTGCTGCGGGGGGTGCTGCCGGGCGGGATGGGGGGGGAGGGGGCGGGTACCCCCGTGGTGCCCATTGTTGCGCGGCCAACGGCGGCCGCGGCGACGGCGGCGGCGGCGGGGTGGGGTGCCCCCCCCGCTGCCCCCGACTCCAGCACCACGTCCCGGGCGCCGACGGTGGGCGCCACCAACGCGAGCAGCCGCCGCCGGTCAGCGGCGGCGGCGGGCGTCGACGAGCCGCCCCGCCGCTCCGCGCCCGGCCGGCGGGGCGGCGGGGGGCGGCCGTCACCGACCCTGCCCGCCTCCGCCGCCGCCGCTCCGCCGCCGCCGCTGCACCTGACGCCCGCGCCGGCGGCGCCCCAGTGCGCACCGCCGCCCGCGTCGCAGGCGGCCTCGGCGGCAGCGGCGGCAGCGGCGGCAAAGGCGGCGGTGGCGGCTGGGTCAGCCGACGTGGACCGCGCGGACGACGTGTCGTGCGTCACGATGGACGATGGGGTGGGTGGCGGCGGTGGCGGCGGCCGTGGCGGCGGCGCCGCCGGTGGGGGGGGACTGCCGACGGCGACGCCGGGGGCGGCGCCGCCGCCGCCGCCCGCGGCGGCGGGCGCCACCCCCACGGGCGCCGCGGACGCGGCCGACGCTGGAGACGGTGACGTGGGGGCAGACGCGGCTGCGGTGGGGGCAATCGCGGCGGCGGCGGTGGTGGGGGCGGGCGGGGCGGCGGCCGCGCCGCCGTCGGCAGAGACCGACGGCCCGGCCGGTGCTGCTGGTACGGGTCCATAACACCCGTAGTGGGGTGTGGGGGCGTTGAACTTTGTTGAGGGGGGGGAAGGGGGGAGTGGAAGAGGGCTAGCGTAAGCCACCCGCTGCCGTGCCGCTGCGGGTGTACCGCAGGGGCGTGGCCGCGGCCCCATGCGGCAGAGACAATCCTACAAGAGCGAAAAGTGTGCCGGCTGCGAGCGTGGTGCCAACAGCGCCTCCTTCCCCCCCCCCCCGCCCCCCAACGCGATGCGCGTACCAGCGTGGGCTACCACGGTCGCCACCGCGCCGCCGCCGCCGCCGTCCATCCCGCCCCTACCGCGCGCAGCCGCCGCGCAGACGCACCGCCGCCGCCCGCGCCACGTCGCCTAGGTGCGCAGCGCCGCCGCGGCGGCGGGCACGCCCACGCGGGGTGGGTCAGACGAGAAGGTAACGGACGAGCGACGGCGGGGCGCGACGCGAGCCCAGTCGTTGCGCGTCGCGGCGCCGGGGTCGGGGCGCCCCGTCGCCACGGCCTCCGCGACGCAGGCCGGACGGTAAGGCGTGCCGCCCGCCCCGACCGCCCGCCCCTACGCCGACCACGCCCACGGTGCGGGCACCGACGGCACCGTCGCAGGCGACGCGACGAGGGCTAGTGGGGGGTGGGGGTGCGGGGGGGCCGCCGCGCTGACGCCACGACGACAGCCGCCCAGTGGTGGGCGGCGGCGGGGGAAGAGGAGGGGGGAGAGGGGGGGAAAGAGGGGAGGCCACGGCGGCGGCGGCGGCGGCGGTGGCGCGTCGGCGCCGCCCCGTTCAGCGGCCGGCCGTGGCGACCGCCGCCGCCTCGTCAGGCGCCGCCGGCGGGGTGGCTGGCGCGGCCGCGGGCGCGGCGGCCGCCGCGGCGGCGGCGGCGGGGGTGGCCACCTCCACCGCGACCACGTCGACGCCGCGGAGGGCCGCGAACCGCACGACGCCGAGCGGCGTGGCGAGGCCCGCCACCGCCACGCCCCCGCCACCGCCCGCCGTCGTGTCCACCGCCACCAACGCGTCCACGGTGCGGGCGTGCCTGGCGCGTCGCGCGGCAAAGAGCGGGTGAGTCGGAGCGGGAGGGCAAGGGGGAGGGGGGGGGAGCCCCGCGCAACACACCAGACCAACACCACCACAAAAAAAAACCGAAACACAAACACCACCCGCGTGGTCACGCGGCGAGAGTCACCACAAAAGAAAAAAACAGAAACGGGTCAGAGGCGTGCGCGAGGAGGCGAGAGAGAGAGGTCGCATCGCCCAGGCACCAAGCACACGGCGCGGCGCGCCATCCCTCGCAGTCCAGCTTCCTCCCCCCCCCCCGTCCCCCTTTGCCCGTCTGCCTAGACCCCCCCCCCCTCACCGTACCCATCCACCATGTGCACCACCGCCGGCGAGCCGAGCGCCGCGTGCACCGCGGTCAGGTACCGCTCCCGCTCCACCGCCGCCGCCGTCACCGCGTCCGCCGCCACCGCCGCCGCCGCCGCGGCGTCCGCGTCGGCACCCCCAGCGGCGGCACCCGCAGCGTCCGTGCGGGTGGCGGCGGCAGCGGCAGCGTCCGCGGCGGCAGCGGCGGCGGCGGCGGCGGCGGCCAATGGCGGCGCGGCGGCGGCGGCGGCGGCGGCGCCGTCGGCCGCTGGGGGGGGGGGGGGGAAGGCGGTGACCCGCCGTCGGCGACGGCGTCCATGGCGGCCAGCGCGGCCGTCGGGTGTGGTCGACGGCGGCAAGGTTGCGGGCGGGGGGTGGGGGGGGGGGGGTGGGGGGGGGGGGAGGGCGTGGGGGGTCGGGGGGTGTGGGACGCGTGGCGGATGGGCGGGGCGGCTGGCGGCCGCGTCGGCCGCGGGCGGCCGCGTGCGCGCGGCCGCGGGGCGGTGGCGGTGGGTGCCGCCCCACCACACCCCTCGAGACCCCACCGGGCGGGCCCCGTTGGATCCACCGCTGCCACCCGCCGCCCGCCGCTGCCGGCGCCCCCCCCACGGTGGCGGCCACCGCGGCAGGCGCGGCCGGCACGGAACCGGCGGCGGCCGGCCGGCCGGCCGCCACGCCACACGCCGGCGGCCCGCGTGGCCGCCCGCGGCGCCAACGGCGCGCCGGTTGGGGCGGGCCGCCCCGCGCCGCCGCCGCCGCCGCCCGCGGCGCGGCGGCGGCACGCGCCCGCCGCGGCGGCGGCACGGGCGGCACGCCGGCGCGCGCGGGGGGGGGGGGGACGCCCCGCCGCGGCGGGCCGGCCGCCGCGCGGGGGGGGGGGACGCCCCGCCGCGGCGGGCCGGCCGCGCGGCGGCGGCGGCCGCCGCGGCCGCCCGCGGGCGGCGGCGGCCGGGGGGGGGGTGCAGAAAGGGGCGGCCGCCCGCCGGCCGCCGCCGGCCGCCTGCCGCGGCGGCGACCACATCCACGGCCGGACCGCCGTCCCCCCCACCCCCCCCCCCCCCCCCGCCTCCCCCACCGCCGCCGCCGCCGCCCCGTTTCCGACACCCCCCGCCGCCGCCGGCCGCCCCGCCCGACCGCCCCGCCGCCGGCGGCGCGCGCCGCCGGCCGCCCCCCCGCCATGGCCGCCGCCACCCCAACCGCCCGCCGCCGCCCGCGGCGGCGGCCGGCGGCGGCGGCGGCGGTGCTGGCCGCCGCCGCCGCCGCCGTCGCCGCGGCTGTCGCTGCTGCTGCCGCCGGCGCTGCCGCCGGCGCCGGCGCTGCCGCTGCCGCTGCGGGGCGGCCGCTGGTGGACGCGGCCAAGGCGCGCGCGCAGCTGCTCGACGTGGTCGCGGCGTGGAACGGCGGCGCCGCGCCGCGGGCGGGCGGCGGCGGCCGCGGCTCCACCCCCTTCCACGTCGCCCTCCGCCGCGACTGGTCCCGCGTCTACCCGCCGACGACGACGGTCATTGCGCAGGCGCGGGGCGTGTACATCAACGCCGAGGCCGCCCGTGCCGCCGCCGCGGCCGACGATGCGCGCGCGCCCGCCTATGTCGACGCGGTGCGGGGCGGCGTCGCGACGCTCCTCCGCCGCTACCGTGACGCGTCGGACGGGGGGTACGTGTACGAGGTCAGCCAACGGCCGGGGGGGGGGGTGGTGGACGCCACCAAGGACGGGTATGGCAACGCGCACGTGCTGTTTGCGCTCGCCGCGGCGGTGCGGGTGCTGCCCCGGGGGGGGACCGCGACGCGGCGGCCGCCGCGGCGCGCCGCTGCCTCGCCTACATCCGCTCGGCGCTGGTCGACCCGGCGGGCGGCGTCGTCCGCCGCGCGGGGGATGGCGACGGGCGCGGCGTCACCCGCAGCATTGACCCGCTGACGCACTACTTTGAGGCGCTCCTCGTGTGGTACGACGCGCTGCCCGCCGGCGCCGAGCGCGCCGCCGTCGCCGCCGAGGCCACCCGCACCGGCACGTTTATCGTCAACCAGACGGTGGTGGGCGAGGTTGGCGACGCCGCCGCGTCGGCGTACGTGGCGTACAATTACGAGACGGACTGGACGCCAACGGCGGCGGCGTACACCCGTGGCACGCAGTGGACGACGGCCGCGACGGCGACGCCGCCGCACGGGATGGAGCTGGCGTTCCTCCTCTCCCGCGCGGAGCAGCGGGGGCTCGCGCCACGGGGCGGCGGCGGCTGGCTCGCCGCCGCCCGCCGGCTCATCCGGTACGCGGAGAAGCACGCCTTTGACGCCCGCGGCTGGCTGCGGTACGAGGTCACCACGTACGCGGGGGCGCCGCTGGCGGGCAACCCGGACAATGGGGTGTACGTGTGGTGGGCCGAGGCGGAAGCCGCGCGCTGCTTCCTCCACTTTGCCGTCGCCCGCGGCGCGCGCGGCGCGTATGGGCGCGCGGCGGCGGCGGCGGCGGCGTTCCTGGACGGGCCGTTTACGGACGGCGCGTACGGCGGGTGGTACCGGCAGCTGCGGGTGGACGGGCTGGCGCCGGACGGGACGCCAAAGTGGGACCGCTGGAAGGTGGCGTACCACTTTAGTATGCTGCACGCCGAGACGCTGCGGCTGGCGGGGGAGTAGGGCGGGGGGGGGGGGGGGGGGGGGGTTGGCGTGGGAAGGCAGAGGGGGAGGGGGGAGGGGGGGACGCGGCAACCGTGGCCAGCGCGTTGCCCGGACGAACGAGCGCTGCCGAGACGAAAAACAGCGCGTATGTACTAGCCGCCCCCGCCGCGCACGGCCGCGGCCGCCCCCCTCGCCTCTGCTACACGGGGCGGCGGTCGTCGCGCACTCCCCTCGGGGAGTCGCCTTTTGCCGTGTTGTACCCCCGCCCACCCCGCCTGCGCCTGCCGCGCGGGCCGCCACGGGAGCGCCCACCTTCCGCGCCCACGTACCCGCTGCGCCGGCGGTGCGCCGGGCCGTCTGGACGGCGCACCCAACCCCGCGGACGGGTGCGCCCGCGTCTGGCGGGCGGCGCGGCTTCCCCGCGGGGCGCTGGCGACAGCGACGGGCTCCACGCCACGGCGAGCGCGTGGCCCTTGAGTGCCTCTCCTCCCATTTCTGTTCCCGGTCGACAACCACAACTGGTCTTTCCCAACGGGCATCAGCCATCCCCATTCGACCGGATAACCAGACTGACCAATCAAAAGATACATGTCCGCGGTTCAGGTGCGGAAGGAGCCCACACCAATACGGCATCTACCCACACGACACAACTACCCGTAAAACCACCCCGTCGTTGCTGACGCAAACGGTCGCGCTCTCTTCTCTCTCCGTGCGCGCCTTTCCCCCCCCCTTGCCTCTGGCCGACCCCCCACCTGCACCTGTTCCCCACACCCCCCGCCCCCCTACCCAGCATGCTAGCCAAGATGCCTCCCCCGCCCACCGGCGGTACTCCCGCCGGTGGCGTCCCGCCTGCCCCCCCCCCCCCCCCCCCCCCCGGCGCCACCGGCGGCGGCGCCCCCCCCCCGGCGGCGGGGGCGCCCCCCCCCCACCGCGGCGGCGGGGGCCGCCGCGCCCCCCCCCCCCCCCCCCCCGACTACGTCGCGGCCTTCCGCACCCTCTCCGCCGTCACCGACGCGCTCGAACACATCGCCGCGGGCCACGCGGGCACCCCCCCCGCGGTCGCCACCATCGCCGCCACCTTTGACGCCGCCGACGCGGTGCTCGACGCGCTGCCCGGCGGGGACCTCCCACGTGCCGCGCAGCTGGCGCACGTTGCCGCCCTCGACGCCGCCGTCGGGCGACAGCGGGCGCTGCTCCGCCGGCACGCGGCGTTGCCCGTGTTTGGCGCCGCCGCCGCCGCGGCGGCGGCGGCGGCGGCGGCGGCGGCGGCGGCAGAGACGGCGGCGGCGGCGGAGGGGGCGGCCGCCACGGGCACGCCTGCTGCCGCCGCTGTGGGCAGTGGCACTGCACCTGCGGGCGCCCTTGTTGTCGGCGCCACCCCGGCGGGCGTGACGCCGGCGCCGGGTCCGCCACGGCAGGGGGGGTGGGGGGGGCGCCGGGCGTGGCGGCCGCGGCGGGCGTGGCGGCGGCAACGGCGGCGACGGCGGCGGGGGGGGGGGGGCGGGGGGGTACCCGCCGCTGCCACCGCGGCGGGAGCCGCCGCCCCGGCAGCGGTCGCCGCGGCGGCCGCGGCGGCCGCCGCCGCCGCCGCCGCCGCCGCCGCGCCGCCGCCGCCGGCGGTGCCCGCCGCGGTTGGCGCCGCGGCGGCCGCCGCCGCCGCCATGCCCGCCGCCGCCGCCGCCGCCGCCGCCGCCGCGCCGGCGGTTGCCGGCACCGCCGCCGCGGCGCCGGCGGGTGCGGCGCTCCTTCCCCCGCCAGGAGCGGCGGCGACGGCGGTCGGGGCGGCGGCGGTCACGGGCGTCGGCGCCCCCCCCGGCGGTGCGCCGACCGGCGTCACGGCCGGGGTGGCCCCCCCCCCGCCACCGACGCGGCGGCGGCGGCGGCTCCGGCCGGCGCGGCCGGCGCGGCGGCAGCAACGACGCCCGCCGACGCGGCGGCGGCGGCGGCGGCGGCGGCGGCGGCGGCAGCGGCGGCGGCAACGGCCGTCGATGCGGTCGCGGCGGCGGCGGCCGGCGGTGACGCGTCGCTGCTGGTGGATGTGGACGACGCCGCCGCGGCGGTGCTCGACGTGGGGGGGGGGGTGGACGTGGATATGGCGCTGCTGCCCGACGGGTTTGATGACCTCGGCGCGGCGCTCGACGGCGTCGTGTGTGTGGATGATGTGGACCTGCAATGAACATGGGGGGGGGGCGGCGGCGCCCCCGCGGGACGCCCGTCGCCACTCGTCTGTGTGGGTGGGGGCGTGTTTGGCGCGTGGTGCGTGGGGGGGGCGGACGGCTGGGGGTCTGTGCGTCTTGCTGCTTGCTGTTGTTTTTTTTTTTTGGCGGGGGGGGGCCGTCCGGCCGGCGGCCACGCGGGTGGTACGCGCCCAACCGCCGTCGCCGTCGTGCGCGGGTGCCCCGCCGTCCTTGCACGCGCTCTTTGTGTTTACAAGGGCCGCCGCCGCCGTGCGTGCGCCGCCAGACGAGCGACGGCACGCCCCCCACGGTGGCCGCGGCGGGTGGCTCAAAGAGCCGCCCGGCGGCCAGCAGCGGCCGCGCCCCCCCCCCACGGCCGTCCCCCCTACCCCAGGTTGCTCTCCCCACGGGCCCGCACCGTCCCGCCCGTCCCGGCACCACCCACCCCCCCCCCCCCCCCCCCCCGCAGCGCACGCCGCCCCTCCCCCCCCCCCCCCTACCTCACTTGGCGCGCAGCGCCTCAAAGTGCGCGACGGTGCGGCGTACCGCCTCGTCCACCCCCACCTCTGGGACGTAGCCAAAGTCCCGGCGCGCGGCGGCGCAGCTGACGCGGCGCTCGCACGCGGCGAGGACCAGCCGCGCGCGCGTAAAGTCCGTCTCCCACCGCACGCCGAGCGGCGCCAGCAGCGCCGCGGCGGCCTCGACGAGCGACGCGAGCGCCCATACGAGCCACAGGGGGAGTCGCACCCGCGGGCGGGGGTACCCGAGGGGGGCGACCAGGTCCCCGAGGAAGCCCCAAAAGGGGCGCGCGTCGTCGTTGGTGATGAAGTAGACGGCGCCGGCGAGGGGGGACGCGGGCGTCAGCGCGACTGCGTCGGGAGAGGGGGGGGGGGAGACGGAGGCGGCGGCGGAGAGGGGAGAGTGTAGGCATGGGAGTGCCAACAAGGCGGGGGGGAAGTGGGGAGGGTGCCGGACGCCAGGGCCAGGCAACAGCGGACGGGGCAAGGGCACAGCAACGCAAGGGTCCAGTGCGTGAGTGGAACCGCGTGACACTGCCCGAGGCGGCACCGGCGGGCGCCCGGCGACCCGCTGTCCCCCCTACGCGGCAATTCCCCTCCTCTCGTCCCCTCCCCTCCCCCACGCCTCTCCCCATGCAACTGCCCCCCCCCCCCCCCAACCCCCTCGGCACCACCCCCACCGCCAACGTACGGCACGCCATCTCGTGCGCCTGCGCGACGTTGCCCGCGTAGGTCCAGTCAAAGCGGTTGGTGCCGCTGCCAATGATGTACTTGAGCTTCCCCGACGCGGCCTTGTCCACGATGGACGGGAAGAAGTAGCGGTCGTACTCGCCAAAGATGCCTGCCGCACACCACGGGCGCGGAACGGGGGACGGAGAGGGGAAGGGCGGAGGCGGCAGAGGGTGGCGGAGGACAAGGGCGTACAGAGATGAGCGGGCTGTGTTAGGCGGCCGTCGACTGGCAATGACGGCGGCCTGGGGCGACCGCCAGCCACCGATGACGCCCGCCACCCCCCCCCCCCCCCACGCGACCCCCCCCCACCCCCACAACTCCCAGCCTCCACCCAATCTCCCCCCCCCCCGCCAGGGAAAATAGACAAAAAAAAAAAAAAAACGTACCACTCGGCCGCAAGCACACGGTCGACACCCCCCCCACGCCATTCGCCGCGCGCACCGCCGCCTCCGCCTCGGCCTTTGTCGACGTGTAGTAGTCGAGGAACGCGCCCGGCGGCGGCACCGGCGCGGCCTCGTCCACGCCGGCCAGGTCCCGCCCCGCAAACACCACCGACGCGGTGCTCGTGTAGACGAGCCGCGGGATGGCGTGCGCGACGCACGCGGCAATGACGTTGCGGGTGCCCGTCACGTTGACATCGTACATGAGTTTCTGCAGGGCGTCGGGGGGGGGGAGGAGGGGACAAGCGAAGGGGGGTAGGGGGGGGGGGAGGAGGGGACCAGCGAAGGGGGGTAGGGGGGGGGGGAAGGGGGAGACCCAAGAGCAGAGCCAACACGGGCGCTCGCGCGACGGGGGTGTGCGCCCACACGCCACGGACGGCGCCGCGGGGGACTGTCAGTTCCGCCTCCCCCATCGGCCTCCACGGGGCGTACGCGCCCATCGCGGCGCCACGCCACACCGCCCGCCCGCCCCTCTGCTCGGCGGCGAGGCACCCCCCCCCCCCGCCGCCCAGCGGCACCCCCCCCCCACGCACCTCATTCCCCGCGTTGGCCCCGGTCGGCGCCGCCGTCGCCGCGTGGAACACCACCCCCGTCCGGGCGGCGCCGGCGAGCGCCGCGACCACCGCCGCCGCGTCGCGGAGGTCCGCGACGATCACGTCGACGCCCGGCGGGAGGGCACCGCCGCCGCCGCCGCCGCCGCCGCCGCCGCCGCCGCCGCCTTGGCCACCACCGGCCGCCGCCGCCGGCGGTGGTGGCGGCGGCGGCGGCGGCGCGCGGAGGTCGACGACGGCCAGCCGCCAGGTGCCTGACGCGGCGAGGCGGCGGAGGAGGTGCGCGCCGAGGAAGCCCGCGCCGCCGGTGACAATGGCGAGGGGGCGCTCCTGGGGGGGGGGGGGGGGGGAGGCGGCGGTGGCCATGGCGAGATCGCCGCCACGTCAGAGAGAGGGGGGAGGGCAAGAAAGGAGAAGAGGGAGGGGGGGGGAGAGCAAGGGGGGCGACGGAAAGTGGGTGACGGGGAAGAGGCGGGGGGGTGGGGCAGGGGCGGAGGGGATGGGTAGTGTGGCGCCGAGGGCGAGGGGGGGCTTGCGCGTCGTAGGTGGGTGGCGCCTCGACGCGCCGACTGGCTGCAGGATCCCGTTGGATCCGTCTTCTCTCCCCAGTGTAAACCGTCGTGCCCCCCCCCCCTCCCTCTCGTTGGATTGTTGGTGGCCATCGGGGGTCGCTCCCACCAATGACGGAGAGTCCACCCTCCCCGCCCTTGGCTCCACCCTCTCCACGCAGTCGGGCACGTTTATCCGTCGGATGGTTTCTTTTCGTTCTTTTCTGTCTCCCCAGGTTGGTCCTTCCCTCGGATGGTTGTACGACGCTGCGCTTTTTTCCACCCGCTCTGGTCTGTTGGCGCGGGGGGCGGCCCGTGCCAGCCGCGCGCTCCCCGTCCTTGCGCGCCTCGTTTTCTGTGTTTGGCTGCACGACGCGGCAGCAGCGGCGGCGGCGGCGGGCGCCCCGCCACGGGCGTCGCGCGTCGTCGGGCCGCGCGGCGTGCCGCCCGCCCGTTGCGCAGCCGCCCCGCGAGGGGCGGCTCGAGGACACGCCGCGCCCGTGCGGCACACGCGGACGCGGTGCTCCGCATCGCGGCGGGGGCGGGTAGCCAAGGAGACGGTGGTAGCTTGCAACGCCACCGAGGGGGGTGCTCGTGCGCGTGTCAAACAGGGGCGAGACGGACCGGCAGGTCGGTCTGGGTCCGGGCTCCTACGCGGCGACCAAAGACACACTCGCGCACGGGAGACGGCACGCCCCACCGAGAGAAACACTGCATAGCGCTCCAAACTGTCACGAGAAAACCATTCAAAGTACACTACTGGTAGGAGCGCGCCTTCCGTGCGGTGCAAATGGTGTATGATCATGACGGCTCTTGCACGAGTCTGATGGGCACGCAGCGCTCCCTAATGCTGGTCCTCGACGCTGCCAGACCCGGAGACGAGCCCTCAGTCACAGACACAGGAGCAAGTGGCCATCTGATAGCCCAGGAGAGGGCACAGACGTGCGCGGCAGCACACCGAGCTCAAGAACATCATGGCTGTGTCGCTGAACAGCAGGACGGGACGCCCTGGAAGAGACGGGGAGCAGCACAGTTGTGGGGGCGTGGCGGAAATCTCCTGGCCGTACACCACACTTGACAGTGGCTGAACCCTCACCAACCCCCCCCCCCCCCCCCCACAACTCGTTGCCTTCTGTGGCGGTCTTCGGGACCCCCGGCCAGAGCGCCCGCGTCGCCCTGCCCGCGGCTGACCGCGCCCCGCCTCACGTGACATATGATATGGGAGTGTGCGGGGGCGGGCCCGGCCGCGCCGCCGCCCAACCACGTGTGCCTGCCGTTGGGGCCAGGCGCGCCCGCTCGGCCGGTGCGTCGGCACGCGAGGATTGCGTGATGGCAGGCGGGATGGACGAGGGATGGATGCCCACTCTCGTACTTGTCACCGCTGACGCGCGGCGGTGCTCGCCGCGGGGCGGGTGGGCGGCAGGCTGGTGCCCTCCACGGCCCCCCCCTCCCATCCCCCCCCGTGTTTATAGATGCGGCGGTTGCCGCAAACGCCCACGCCTGCCGCTGCCGTGGTCGTTTGGGCGCGGCCGCTGGCAGGGGCGCGCTCCCGCCCGTCTGGATTTTCCTCTTTTTTTCGTGTCGCCGTCCCCGCACCTCGCCGGCTACCCTTCCCTTGCACACCCCCCCCCCCTCCACCCCTGCCTGCCCATCTCACCGGGCCTGGCACACCCCACGTGCCGCCCCCGTCCTCCCCCCCCCTTCCCCCCCCCCCCCCCCCCCACGACCCAATCCCCGCCACCCCCACCCGGCCGGATCCGGCCCGACCCGCCCGATGGACGCCCTCGCCGCCGGCGGCGGCCCCTTTGAGCTCGACACCTCCCGCCGCCTCGCCGCCGCCGACGCCCCGTTTGTCTCCACCGCCCTCAACGCGTTTGTGCCCGTCGCGGTGCCCGCCGCGGCGGTCGCGGCGCTGCCCGAGCTCCGCCTCGCCGCCGCGTCGGCCGCGGCGGCCGCGTGGCTCGCGCCGCTCTCCCCACTCTCCCCGGCCACCCCGCTGGGCCCGCTCGACCCGCGCACCGCGACCGCCGCGGCGGCGGCGGGGGGGGGGGGGGCGCCACCACCACCACCGCCGCTGGCGCCGCCGCCGCCGCCGCCGCCGCCGCCGCTCCACCCCCGCTCCGTCGATGCGGATACGTCGGTGGGGCTGTGCTTGGCTTTTTGTCTGCCGCCGCCACCGTCGCCGCCGCCGCCGCCGCCACCGCCGCCACTGTTGGGCAGCGACGGTGGCGGCGGTGGGGCTGGCGGCGACCACTGTTGTGGCGGCGACGGTGAGGAGGGAGGGGCGGGCGTTGAGCTGGGCGCCGCCGCCGTGCCGCCCGCCCCTCCGGGTGCGCCCTCAGGGGGGGTGGCCCTGTACGTCGCTTCCGCGCTGCTGTGCCCCGTGGCACTCGTCGCCGCCGACGATGGGCGCGGCGGCGGCGGCGGTGCGGGCGCGGCGGGCGGGCCGCCGCCGCCGACGCTGCTCCTCGGCGCCGCGTACATTGCGGCCGCCGTCGACGCGCTGGGCCCCCTGACGGGCACCGACGGCGGCGGCGCGTTCCGCGAGCCGGTCGGCCGCTTTGTGCTCGACACCGCGACGGGGGAGGCGCTGCTGCTCACACCCGGCCGCGCCGCCGGGGCGGTACACGTGGACTGGTTCACGCCGGGGGGGGCGGCCGGCGGCGGCCGCCACCCACAGTGGCTGGGCAGCGTGTACCAGCGGCCGTGCCGCCCGGGCGGCGCGCCCGTCCTGGTGACCCGCAAGACCACCCTCCTCCACAGGGGGGCAACCGCGGGTGGCGGCGGCGACGGGGGCGGCGGCGGCAGCGGCAGCGGCGGCGGCGGCGGCGGCGGTGGCGGCGGCGGCGGCGGCTGTGGCGGCTGTGGTGGTGCCGCCGCCGGCGGGCACGCGCGCGTGGGGGGAGGCGTACCCGCGTGGCGGGCGGCGCTCCTGTCCGCTGCCGCGGGCGTCTTGGGCGCGGGCGTCGTCGACGCGACCGACGGCGGCGACGGCGGCGTCCGGTGCGGCGGCGGCGGCGGCGGCGGCGGCGGCGGCGGCGGCGGCGGCGCCCCCCCCGCGGCCACCGCGCCCGTGGCGGCGGCGGCGCTCGCGGCGGTGCGGTCCGCGCAGGCGGCCGTCTGGGGCGGCGCCGCGCTGCCGGCGCTGCTGGAGCTCCGCCTCGCGCCGGTGGGGGTGACCGCCGCGCTGCGGGCGGCGGCGCTCGGCGGCTGCGCGGTAAACGTGCCGCGGCTGGTCATGCCCGGCACGAGCGGACGCAGCGGCAGGGGGGGGCACCCCCGGCAGGAGCGGGAAGGGGGGGCGCGCACGGCCGTGGTGGCCACAGCAGCCAGCGGCTTGCCACGGCTGGCACCCGCGCCGCCACGGGCAGCGTCGGCGGCGACGACGGCGGCGGCGGCGGCGGCGACCGCGGCGGCCGCCGCGCGGGTGCCGAGCGGTCGACGGCGGCGGCGGCGGCGGCGGGTGCCGAGCTTGGACGCGCTCGGCGGCGGCACCGCCGCCGCCGAGCGGGTGCTCCGCAACCGCGCCGCCGCGGCGGCGGCCAACGAGCGGCGGCGGGCGGCGCGGCGGGCGGCGCCGACGGCGGGCGGGGCGGAGCGGGCGGGCCAGTCTGGGGGGGGTGAGGGGGGAGGCCGCCAGTGGCGTGTCATGGGGGAGGAGCAGCGGGGGGGGGGGGGCGGGTGGTGGCGGAGGGCAAGTGGGTGGCGGGGCGGGGGGGGGGGGGGGGGAGGCGGGGGACGGTGGGGCGGCGGCGGGCGGCGGCGCGGGCATGCCCGTTCGCGTGGAGGAGGAGGAGAGGGGACGCGCCCCGAGCCCGTGCACACAAAGTACCGAGTTTTGTCCAAACAAAACCGAGATCTCGGTCGAAATGTGTGACGAGTACTCTCTTCACGATGCTAGGGACGTCAACAATTCATCGGAGGCGGACCGTTTCGTATGCAGTTGCTCTACACTCAACTCAGTACATTGGTTTCACGCTGGGAGCCCCCCCCCGCGCCACGTGGCCGCCGGCAAGGCCCAGCGCACGCCCGCGCTGGCCGCCTCGGCCGCGGCGCGGCAGCGCCCGCCGGGGGGGGGGGACCCCACGCGGCCGTGCGGCCCCCCCCCGCGTCCCCGGGCCGCCGGGACCCGCCGGCAGCCAGCCGCCGCCGCGGCCGGCGGCGGCCGCCCCCCGTCGCGCCGCGGCCCGCCGCCGCCGCGGCGCGCGCCGCTGCCGCCGCCGCCCGCCGCGCCGCGCCGGCCGCGCTCGCCGGCCGCCATTGCCGCCCCGCCGTCCCGCCGCGGCGTGCGGCGCGTGCGCCCGCGCGTGCCGCCGTCGTCCGCGGGGCCCCGCCCCCCTGTGCCCGTCACGGCTATCGCGTTGGGCCGGCCGCCGTGGGGGGGGTTTCCTGCCGCGCCCCACCCCCCTGGGACGCGGACTGCCCGCGGTGGACGCCGCCGTGTCCGGCTGGTGCCCCTTCAAGTGTTGGCCGCTCGCGTGCCGACCCGCCTCTCGCTGCTCGCCAGCGGGGCCACACCCACGGGCGCCGTCCCTCTGCTGGCGTCCTTTTTCCCCTCCCCTGCTTCTTCCCTCCACCCGCTACCCCCCTGCCACCCACCCGCTCACCTTGCGCCTCCCCTGCTTTCCCCCGTGTCCGCCGCCCCCCCCCCCCCCCCCCCCCCTGCCACCCCTACCATGTACTCCTCGGCTGGGTCGAACGATGACGCCCGGCGGGCGCTGCTCCTCCGCATCTTTGGGGACTTGGTGTCGGCGGGCATCAGCCTGGGCCTCATGTACCTGGGCACCCGCGCGGTGCGGTCGGTGATGGACCCCACCGCCGGCCGTCGGTCGGCCGCCGCCGCGTCCGCGGCGGCGCTCAACGCGCGGCTGGTCGCCGCGGGCGTGCCGCCCGACAGGCTGCACGGGATGACCCCGGGGGAGCAGTCCCTGACCAACGACCTGGTCTTCCCCGAGGACATTGAGACGGGCTGGGCGGACGTGGGCGGCCTGGAGCCGATCAAGCAGGAGCTGCTGGAGGAGGTGGTGTACCCGCTGGTGCGGCCCGACCTGTTTACGCCCCCGCGGGTGACGGTGGTCGACGCGGCGGACGAGGCAGACGCGGCCGCCGCGGCGCCCGGGGGCGGCGGCCAGGTCAACAGCCTGCTGGCGGCGCCCAAGGGGGTCCTCTTTTACGGCCCGCCCGGCACGGGCAAGACGATGCTGGCCAAGGCGCTGGCGAAAGAGTCGGGCGCCCTCTTCCTCGCCATCAGCCCGTCGTCGCTGCTGTCCAAGTGGGTGGGGGAGACCAACCAGCTGACCCGGGCGCTCTTCTCCCTTGCCAACCGCGTCGCGCCCGCCATCATCTTTTTGGACGAGGTCGACGCGCTCTTCCGCGCGCGCTCCTCCGCGTCGGGCGGGGAGCACGAGGTGTCGCGGGAGATGAAGGCGGAGTTTATGAGCCTCTGGGACGGGCTGACGACGTGCAGCCGGGGTGGGGTGGTGGTCATTGGCGCCACCAACCGGCCGGCGGATATCGACGAGGCCATCCTCCGGCGGATGCCCAAGGCGTTTGAGATCCCGCTGCCAAACACGGAGGGGCGCGTCGCCATCCTCCGCCGCATCCTCTCGGGGCTGTCCTTGGCGCCGACGTTTGATATGGACGCCATTGCCTGCGCGACGGCCGGGTACTCGGGGTCGGACCTCAAGGAGCTGTGCCGCACCGCCGCCCGCGCGCCGATGCGGGAGGTGATGGCGTCGGTGCGGGCGTCGGGGGTGGCGCCGGCGCGCCGCGGCGGCGCCGCGGCGGCCGTGGCGTCGGCGGCCGCGGCGGCGTTGCTCGAGGACCGCGCCTCGACGGGCT
Source organism: Pyropia haitanensis (assembly GCA_008729055.1). Lineage (NCBI taxonomy): Eukaryota > Rhodophyta > Bangiophyceae > Bangiales > Bangiaceae > Pyropia > Pyropia haitanensis. The sequence goes on from SDUX01000008.1 coordinate 4,952,953, forward strand.
TGCGGCCGCTCACCACCGACGACGTGCTGCGGGTGGTGGCGCGGGAAGTGCCCACCGCCGCCGCCGCCGAGTCGTACCGCAGCCGCACCCGCGACGGGGGGGTGGGGCGGGGGTTTGTGCCAGACACGGGGTCCGTTTCCATTGACGTTGGGGCGATGCTGTCGTCAATGTTGGCGGCCGCGTCGACAGCGTCGGCGTCCAGGAGAGGAGCATGACCAGCGGCAGAGTCGGGGACGTGACGAACCGGTCGCGGTGTTGGTGGAGTGGTGCTACAGGGATGGGGGGGGCGGGGTCGGGGGGGTCTCTTGGGCAGTGGATTCCCACGGTGGTGGTGAGGAGGGGCAGGGAAAGGGGAGGGACAGGGGGGGGCATTCGTGACCGGTGGGGACTCTGCTTCTCCATCCGTGTTGGTCATGTGGATGTGGCTTTGCCGGGGCGACGTGGCGCAATCATCTCGGGGATGTGGGGAGGCGGGGGGAGCGCGCTATCGGGGGGAGGCGCGCTGTCGGGTGGGGGAGGGTGGCGTGCCGTCGGCCCGCCCGCGCCGCCGCTGCTATGCATTGTGTTATGCCCGTATACAGAGACAGAACAAACTTAGGCCGCGGCGGTGGTGCTCGCCACGCTGTCTCGTCGCACAGCTTTGTGGTGCGGTGGGATGACTTGTTCGTGAAGCGCCTACGGTCGGCACGTGCCGCACCCCCCCTCCGTGCGCACCCCGCGCCAGACGTCCACGCCATCCACCTCTTTCCCGTTCCCGCACGCCCCCGTACCCACCAACCCCCCCGCCACCACCCCTCACGAAATGTCCGCCGCCTTCCACACGTTCAGCCCGTCCTCGGCGCTCGTCAGGATGACCCCCCCCACCCCCCCCAGGCCGCTCCCCCCCCCCGCCCCCCCCCCCCCACCCCAGTGGAGCTCCTTGACATTCCGCTGCCCCGCGTGCACAAACAGCAGCTGCGGCGGGTACTCGTCGGCGCCCGGCAGGACGGTGCCGTCGCGGAGCTCCTCCTCCGCGTCCCGCTCCACCGCCAGGTCCCACACGCTCGACGTGCCGTCCTCGGACGCGGCGGCCAGCACCGAGCTGTCTGACGGGTGCCACTCGACCGCCGTGATGGGCTTGCGGTGGACCGCAAAGTCCGCGGCGGCGGCGGGGGAGCCGCCGCCGTCGCCGCCGCCGCCACCCCCGCCGCCAGGCACGAGCGCCCGCAGGTCCCACACCCGCAGGGCGCCCTCGTCGCCGCCGCTGACGAGGAGGTGCGTGTCCACCGGGTTCCACCCGAGCACGTTCACGTCCGCGTCGTGCGCGCGCTCAATCCCCACCGCCGGCACCCGCCGCGGCGACCGCACGTCCCACACCCGCACCGAGCCGTCGGTCGACGCCGACGCAAAGACCGACGCCTCCACGGGTGACCAGGCAATGTCTTCGACGCTGTTTTGGGCGTGGCCCCGGTACGCGCCGCCGGGCGTCACCGCAAACGAGTCGAGGCCGGCGGTGCCGCCACCACCCCCACCGCCGCCGACGCCGCCGCGGCCGCCGCCGCCGCCGTCGGCCGCGGCCGCCTCCCACAGCCGGATGCTCCCATTCACGTCCCCCGACGCGAGGCGGCCCGCCACCAGCGGGCTCCACGCGAGCGCGTACCCCTCCACGCCGTGCCCCCCGTAATCCGCGACGGGCACGGCCGGCTCCCGCCGCCGCGCCGCCCCCCCCCCCGCACCCCCGCGGCGGCGGCGGTCAGCCCCGCCCGCGCGCCCGCCGCCGAGGCGGCGAGCGTCGCCAGCGGCGCGGACAGGTCGTGGATGGCCACCCGCCCCGCGTCGGACCACGCCGCCACAATCCCCGCCGCGTGCGGGCACACCCGCACCCGGTTGACGGTGCCGTCAAAGGGCACCCGCTGCGACGCGAGCACCGGACCCCGCGTGCGGCCGCCGCCGTCATCGTCGGCGTCCGCGTCGCTGTCGTCGCTGTCCGTGTCCGTGTCTCCCCCCCCGCCTTGGTCGTCGTCGTCGCCGCCGCCCGCGCCGTCGCCGTCGCGCAGCCGCCCCGGCCGCGCGCGGCGGTTGCGGTGGACGCCGCTGAGGCGGACCGCGACGAGCGCGTTGCCGCCTGCGGACGCGGCTTGCGTGCCCGCGACGAGCGTCAGGTCGAGCGGGTAGCCGCCGCCGGCGCCGGCCGAGACGAGGTCAAACGACAGGGCGGGCCACTCGAGCGTCAGGCCCACCCGCACCTCGTACGCAGACGGGTCACAGACGAGCGTCTCGCCGGGGGGGAGCTCGTCCACGCCCGGCCGGAAGACGCGCGTCAGCGTCGCCGCGGGGGGGGCGCCCTCGTCGCCGCCGCCGCCGCCGCCGCCACCGCCGCCGCCACCCATCGTGGCGCCGCCGCCGCCGCCACCGCCGCCGTCGCTCAGGTCGCCATCCGACGAGGCCGACTCAAAGTCATCCCCGTACGGGTCCTCATACTCGAGGCCGTCCGCGTCGTCGGCGGCGGCCGTCGGCGCCGCCGCCGGCGGCCGCCCGTCGGCGCCGCGCCCGCGCTTGGCGGCGGGTCCACCCCCCCCCCCTCCCCCACCGCCGCCGCCACCGCCGCCGCCGCCGCGCCCCCCGCCGGCGGCGGCGGCGGCGGCGCGGGCGGGCGCTTGCCCCGCCGCCCCGCGGCGGGCGGCGACGCCGCGCTGTCGCCGGCAGCGCCGCCCGGGGGGGGCGCGGGGGGGGGGGACGCCGCCGCCGCGGCGGCGACGGCCGCGCGGCGGCTCTTGCCGGCCTTGCCGCGGGCGGCTTTGCTCCGCGGCACGGGCATGGTGGGAGGGGGGGGGGGGGGCGGGCGCGGGGGGGGGGGGGGTGGTGGTGGTGGTGGAAGGGGCTGCCCTTGGTGTGGCGGCGTCGCTGCGGGGGTGGGGACTTGGGGACGGCGACTGGCAGGGAGGGGGAGGGGGAGGAAGGGGTGGGAGCGGTGGTTTGGCGGGCGTCAGAAGGGGGGGGGGGGAAGGGGGAGCAGGGCGAGGGCGGGTGGCCGACGCTGCCAGCGCACGACGCGGCCGCCGCGTGCGGTTGGTCGCCCCCGCCGACGGCAGCGGCGGCGCCGCGCGTGCGGCGGCTGCCGTTTGGCGGGGTGCGGGCGGATCGCCGCCGGCGTCCGCGGCGCCATTCCCGACCGCTCCCCGTCGGCTGGGCCACCAGCAAGTGCGCACAGACGGTTTGGTAATTCTGTCGCGGGGCGCGCCGCTGTCGGATCACGCCGGCCCGCCCACCGCCTTGGCGCTCCGTACACAAACCACCCGCAATTCCGATTCTTCCCGGGTCCGTCTGTCCTCGTCGGTGTGACTCGCTCTGCTCCTCTTGGCTCCCCCCCCTCCCCTTCCGCCCACGCTCCCCCACGCTTCCCCCCGCCTGCCCCCGCGCTTTCCCCCACCCGCCCCCACGCTTTCCCCCACCCGCCCCCACGCTTCTTCCCACCCGCCCCCACGCTTCCCCCCACCCGCCCCCACGCTTCCCCCCACCCGCCCCCACGCTTCTTCCCACCCGCCCCTCACCATGTCGGTGATGGACGTCGTGGAGCTAGCCTCCGTCCTCGCCCGGCGGTACTACGGCCCCAAGTCTGGCGCCGTCGTGCACGCCCTCCAGCAGCACCCCCGCTCGACGGTCGCGGAGCTGCTCGGCCCCGCATCCGCGGCGCTGCTCGCCCAGCACCGCCGCATGCTGTCCGTGTCGGACGCCGCCGCGCCGCCGCCGCCGCTGAGCCGCGACGACGTGTGCCGCAGCCTGGCCGCCCTCATCCAGGGGGGGGTCGCCCTCGTCGTTGGCACCGCCCCGCCCGCCACGCCGGCCACCACCGCCGGGGGGGGGGGGGTGCCGCCGCCGCCGCCGCTGCCGCCGCCGCCGCGCCCGCCGGCGGCGGCGGCGCGCCGCCGGGCGGCGCTGCCAAGCGGCGGCGAACGGCCGGCGACGGCGGCGGCGGCGGCGCCGCCGCCGCCCCCGTGGTGCACCGGTACTCGGTGGATACGGCGCCGCTCATCCTGCGGCTGCGGCACCCCTTTTACACGCGGCTGACGCAGGACCAGGTCGGCGCGCCCGCGGCGGTGCTGATGGGCGGCCTCCTCGCGCGCGGCCGCGGCACGGCCGCGTCGCTCATTGGCGCGGCGGTGGCGGCGGGGGAGGTGGCCGACGCGCGGGAGGGGGAGGCGGCGCTGGCGGCGCTGCTCGCGCACCGGTACGTGCGGCCGGTGGCGGTGGGGGGGGGTGGCCCCGCCGGCGGCTTTGTGGGTGGTGGCGGCGGCGGTGGTGGGGGTGGGGGGGGTGGGGGCGGTGGGGGTGGCGGGGGCAGCCCCGGCAGCAGCGCCGGCGTCAGCGGCGGCGGCAGCGGCGGCAGCGACGGCCCCCCGGCGCCGACGGCGGCGAATGACGTGACGGTGTGGGAGGCGGACGCGGGCCACATGCAGCGGCTGCTGCTCGAGGACCTGTGCGCGTTTGTCGCGTGGAACCGGCTCGGCGCGGACGCGTCGCGCGTCGTGCGCGCGGCGATGCGGCGGACGCTCCGCTACCCGCCGTCGCGCGACGGCTCGGGCGCGACGCCGGCGGTGCCCGTCGCGGATGTCGTGGCGGCGGTCAAGGAGGCGGTGCCGCCGCAGACGGCGCTGTCGCTGCTCAGCACCATGGCCCGGCCGGAGCACCGGTACGTGGACCTGGGCACGTCGGGGGTGGGGGAGGGGGGGGGGCGGGCGGCGGGGGGGGCGCGGGGCCGTCGGTGGGGCGCACCGTCTCGGTGCGGTACGGCGTGATGGTACGGGCGGTGCAGGCCGCGACGGTCGAGTACTATGTCAAGAAGCGGTGGGGCCCGCCCGCGTACCGGGTGTACCGCCTGCTCACGTCGGCGGGGGTGGGGAGCCTGGAGCTAAAGGACATTGGCGACGCGGTGCTGCTGCAGCAGGCGCACACGCGGGAGCTCCTCTACCGCCTCCTCCTCGCCGGCCTCGTGCGCGTGACGGAGGTGGCCAAGACCACCGAGCACAAGGCGGCGGCGGCGTACCACCTGTGGTCCGCCGACGGCACCGAGGGCGTCGCGCGGGTGCTCGGCGCGAGCGTCAAGGCCGCCACCAACTACCTGCTGCGGGTGGAGGTGCTCGAGCGGTGCCTCGACCGCGTCCGCCGCGAGGTGCACGACGATGACAGCGCCGCGTCGGCCGAGGCCGACGCCCTCCAGCGCCGCATCGACGCGCTCGACGTGACGCTGCTGCGGCTGGACAAGGAGATTATGGTGCTGCGGGACTTGGGCGACGAGACGGGCACGCTGTAGGGGGGGGGGGAGGGGTGGGGGCGGGGGGGGGGGGGGGGGCGCCCAGACGGCGGGGTGGGTGACCACGGTCGCCTTGACGCGGCTGCTGGCCGCACCTGTGCACGCACCGCGCGCAAGAAATGGGCCCGGAAATGGCCTGGACCGGGCGTAAAGCGGCGCATCAGAGTGAATTTGGCGTCTCTTTTCACGGCTACGTACTGTACGGGCCCACCGACGGGCCCGCCGCGCCGACACACCTTGCCCAGGGACGCAGCCATCCCGCAACGGCCCGCAGCCATAGATCCCGCGGGAGAGAGAGGATCAGCACGCGTGGCGCGCGGGCACGCCCACGGCCGGGCGGGCAACAGCAAGGCACCCGCGCGTCCCACCCCGCGCCCCCCTCCACGTCCCCCCCCACTCCCGCGGTCTGGCCCTCTCCCTCCTCACACCCCCCCCTTCTCCGCCTCCATGGCCGCCAGCAGCTCCTTGACCGTCTCCTGGCCGCTGTTCCACGCGCCCTGCACGTAGCCGTTGAGCCCGCCCGCCGCGTGCGCCTCGCCCGCAAAGTGCAGCCGCCCCGCCGGCTCGTTGAGCACCGCCCGCTCCGCGTCGCCCCAGCCCGGCGGCGCGACCGAGTAGGAGCCCCGGAAGCGAGGCTCCTCCCGCCAGCGTCCCACCACCAGCCGCGCCGGCGGCGGCACCGCCTCGCCGCGGAGGACGGACAGCACGCGCGCAACGTGCTCGGCCGTCATGTTGAGCGACTGGCACCCGACCGCCCGCCCGTACGACGCGGTGGCGGTGAGGAGCATGACGTTGCGGCCCGTAAAGGGCGTGTCCGCCACGGCGTTGAGGTTCTGCACGGTCAGCCACCGGTCCTCGGAGCACGAGGTCGGGACGAGGAACTCGGGGTCGTCGGCGGTGAGGATGGGCGTGTCCCACATGGCCCACACCTTGGCATAGTCGGCCAGCTGCATCTGCGCAATGGCCAGGCGTTTGGACATGCCCAGCGGGGGGGTGATGGTCACCGCGTCGGCGGGGCGGGAGGCGCCCTCCATCAGGGACGCCTGCAGGACGCCCACCGAAAAGGTCGACACCGCGTAGTCGGCGGCGAGGAGCTCCCCCGCCGCCGTCGTCACGCACACCCCCGTCGGGGACGTGTGCAGCGCCGTGACGGTCGTGCCGAGACGCAGCCGCGCCGACGACACGTTGCTGTTGGGGATGCCCGCGTCGGCGAGCAGCGACCGGACGACGACGGCAAAGCCGCGGCGGTCCGTGACAAAGTACTCGTCCGAGTCGACGGTGTCCGGCGCGTAGATGGGGCTGAGGTCGCGGATGCCCATCTGGGACGCCGGCACCGCGTACTCATAGTCGATGCCGTACCGCTGGATGGCGACCGCGGCGGGGGTGGTGGCCTCCCAGCCGCCCGCCGCGAGCAGCGCGCCCGCCACGTCCATCGTCCGGTTGGCGGGCAGCGCCGCGGCGAGGCGGTAGACGGCGCCGAGGGCATTGTCAAACTGCTCCCACAGCGGGTCCGCCTCCTCGTCCGAGATGGCCGAGCCGTCGGGGCGGAAGAGGATCACGTTGTCAAAGTCGGTGGTGACGCCCTTGAGGCCGACGCTGTCGACGTACTCGGAGAAGATGTTCTCGTCTTTGTAACCTTGCATCCTGCGGGTAGGACAGTAGCGGGGGTAGGGCAAGGCGGGGGACCACGGCAGACGGAGAGGACGTCTCCAGTGAGAGCAATGGGGACATGGTCAGCGTGCGTGCAGGCAGCAGCGACCGCACGTGGTGCAGCCTACAACCTTGCCCTGGGTGTACACACCCAGGGCACCGCCTCCCCCCACGCATCCCCCCCCCCCTCCCCCCACGGCAAGCCCCCCCCCCGACACGCCCCCCCGACGACGCACCAGTTGGCGCCCACCTCCACCTCCAAGTCGCCCAGCGGCTGCCGCCGGAGGCGGCCGCCCACCTCGTCCCCCCCCTCCAGGACGACCACCCCCCCCACGCCCGCGGCGGACAGCCCCCGCGCGACCGTCGCGCCCGCCACGCCCGCGCCCAGCACCGCCACCCGGTGGCGCGACGCGACGGGCGCGCCGCCACAGGGGCACGGCGCGCCCGCGTCGCCGGCGGTGGCCGCCGACGCGGCCGCCGCGGCGGCCGTCACGGCGGTGGCGGCGGCGGCGGCGGCGACGGCCACGGCCGTGACGGCCGCCGCGCCTGTTGGGCGACGGTGCCGGCGCATGGTGGGCGCGGCCGCGGCGGGAGCGTGGCTACCGGGGGGGGTGGGGGGGGCCCGCCAGACAGGAGGGGAGCGCGACGACACGGCGCGGCGGGCGGGAGGGACCGACCAGAGGGGCCACGGCTGGTGGGGGGAGCGGATGCCCGTGGCAGTCGGCGCGCCAATGGCGGGCTGGTGTGGCACCCGGTCGCCGCCGCCGCCGCCGCCGGCAGCACCCTTTTTATTGCCGCCCCTACCCCCACCGCCGCCCGCCCGACCGCCGTCGGCGGCCGCCCGCCCCCCCCCCCCCCCCCCCCTCCCCCCGCCGCCCCGTCCCTCCCACCCCCGCTGCAAACGGCAGGCACCGGTGCACACAGCCGCCCCCAGCAGCGCCGCCGCCGCCACCGCCCCGCGGCCGCCCGCCCCCCGCCGCGGCGCGCCACCGCCGCGCGCGGTGGGCGCACGGCACGCCCCCCCGGCGGGGAGCGCGCGGCGGCGGGCACCCCCCCCCCCCCCCCCCCCCCTTCCTCGGCGTCTCGCCCCGGGAGGTGCGCGCGGCGCGGGGCGGCTCCGTGCCGAGCGCCGCGGCGGGGGGGGGGAAGGGGAGGGCAAAACGGCGCGCCACGGCCGCGTCGCGTCCGCCGCCGCCCCGCCGCCGCGGCCGCCAGGCAGCAGGCCAAACCCTCCACAGGCGTGGCGGGGGGAGCCGCGGCGCGGCGGGCGGCCGGGGGGGGGGGAAGGGGGGGGGGAAGGGGAGGAAAGGCGGCGACGCCGGGGGGGGGGGCGGGTGCCCGCCGCCGCGGCGCGCCCCCTCACCCGCCCGCCCCCCCCCCCCGCCGCTCCGCTCGGGAGCGCCCGCGCGGCACGCGCCGTCGGCGGCGGCGGGGGCGCGCCCTCCCCCCTGCCCCCGCCGCGCGGCGCGCGCGCGCCGCGGGCGGCGGCGCACGCCGCCCAGCCGCCCGCCGGGGCGGCGGCGGCGGCGGCGGCCGCGGCGCGCGGCCGGCGACGCGGCGGCCCCGCCTGCCGCGCCGCGGCCGGCGGGTCGGTCCGCCCGCGCGGCCGGCGGGCCGGCCGGCCGGCCGGCGGCGGCGGCGCCAAGAGGGGGGGTACCGACGCGGGTGGGGGACCCGCCCGCGCGCGGCGGCGGCGGCGGCTGGCGGCCGGCGGCCGGCGGCTGGCGGCTGGCGGCCGCCGGCCGGGGGGGCAGCACGGCCGCGGCCGGCGTTGCCGCGCGGCGGCGCCGTCGCCGCGCGCCTGTCGCCGTGGCAGGCGGCGTGGCCGGCACCCGCGCGCGTCGCGGCCGCGGCGGCCGCGGGGCGGCGGCCGCGTCCTCTGCGGGGCGGCGGCCGCGGCGGCCGCGGGGAGGCGGCCGCGTCCTCCGCGGCGGCGTGAACGGCTGTGGAGCGGCCGCCACGTCGGCCAGCCGGTGGTTGGTAGTGCATCGCTGTGCCCGCACGTGTACCAATGCGAGACGCTGATCTGCCGGTGAGCTGGTGATTCTAGAGTCCTGATTTGTCTGTGGCCGGAACACATTGGGGTAGACACACCTCGCGATTCAGTATCGCGAGATCTGTCCAATGTGACCCTCTATCTCGTGAGGACATCACCAATCATACAATGACAAGAGTGAAAAAAGACGTCCTTTGAAGATGATGCGCACTGTGTGAGCAATTCTATCCCAGGTTTCCCAAAAATTGATCGATCAGGACGGCGCCTGCAGTTCCCCCCGCCTCAAGGGGCGCTGGAATGGACGGTGACCAGGAAACTCTTTCATAGTTTGCAGACTGTGAGCCAGTTTTGATGACCACAGCTCTGGTCTGGCGCCTAATTTCCAACGTAAGAGCACCCCTGGGAAAAGCAGTTCGTAAATTGGGCCACATCACGCATCGGTTGACGAAAAGCGTTGAGAAACTGATTTCCAATTGGCAGGGAGAAATGACGCCACGCTCGAATCCAGCCATGGAACGAGGGCGCCATTCATTGGGCTTTGCACGGGCAGCCCGTGAGACCATTTTTTTCAAAAGAAACTGCTGCGTGGTGAGGCTGTGCTCTTTTTACCTTGGCAGCGAGCAGGGCGTCTCTTTTCATAAAAAAAGGCACCCCATTGGTCCAGCACGCAAGACGAGACTCTGTGGATGACGACCGCCAAAATTGGGACTCCTGCAATATCCGTACAAGTACACAACAGCAGCCGCCAGATGGCTTCTACACAGTAGACCGATGGGGTGCGAGAACGCCACGATCATTGCTTGGCGCTTCTCATCCCAAGAGCACCTGATTGGCTACGGCTGCGAGCCCACCTCGAGCAGGGCGATGACTAGTCCAAAAGCGGCAGTATTTTGTGGCAGTCTTCGCCGTTTCCCGTGGATCTCAGACGAAGTTTTGACCAGAGCGGGCGAGCCAGGTGCAAAGGAGCAAGTCATCCCGTCGATCGGGTCTGAAATCTCGAGATAGTCGCAATAAGCTCTGTCCGGGCAACATCTGAGCAGGGTACTGAGCAGCTATCGGTAAGACCACCTGATTTTGAGGTTTGTCAATGGTCATCTAGTGTTTTGCAGTTGCACACATGCATATCTGTCAAACTTTGGGCGACAGCAAAACATGCTTCCGCAAGACATAAAAGTCGTGCTTTGTTTCGTCTTTCTCTTCGAAAGAGATGCGTCAGATCGACCCACAGTAACGATGATGAAGAAGTGTGACACTTATTCTCCAAATTGTAGACAGCGTTCCACCTCGCCGCCGCAAGGCAACCCGGCACATTGCGACGAGCGGTATCTCGCACGGCCGAAGCTCAAAAAATTCTGCCCTTGGATCAGCGGGGGTTCCCTGCGCGTCAATCGATCCCCGGACCTCTCGCAGGCTTGCACAAGGATGCTAAGCGAGCACTCTACCACTGAGCTACAAACCCAAGCTTGAAATGCGACAATCATTGTGTATTATTGTAACACAGGTTTTGAAATAATTTTTTCGTTCCGTACGAGCCACTCTACGTCACTTGCGTCATTGGAGGCCTTATTTTGGCCAGCGCAGAGCCGCGGAGTAGAGGGCGCTGGCAGTATGAAACGTGCCCGGATTCTCGTGTTGGTGGAACGCACCGGGCATCATGCCCGTCCCCCTCCCATGGCAGCCCCCCTGTGTAGGGACCCCGTGGATGGTGGTGAAGTCGCTCGGTTTGCTTGCCTACCCCCTCCCGGCACGGAGCTGCCCTCCTCATATAGCTCCCCCCCCGGTCCTCACGTTGCCCCGCTCCCCGCCACCTCCCACACACCCACGTGCCCGCACCCGCCGCGCGCCCCCGCAGGGGCCGCCCCTCGTCCGTCTCCCCGCAGGCACCCCGCCTCGGGTCACCCCCACACACGCCCTCAACACGCGCTACCCCTGCCGCAATCCAACGCGCCCGCAGCGGGCGCTCCCCCAGGCAGGCCCGCCCGCCACTCCCCTGCGCCGCCTGCGCCTCCTCCACCGACTACACCCCCCACATCCTGGCTCCCCGGCTGGTCCGGGGCCACGCCTCCCCCGCGGTCACCGCCACACAGCTGCGTCACACCCAACCGAGGTCCCCGCCGCGCCCCTCCACCGGTGCGCCGCTGCCCTCCAATTAGCCACTGGGCGCCGCCGCCACCAGCCACCGCGCGCTGTCGCGCCCAGCGCATCAGTCGTCCGGCGCCGTACCGCATCGGCGCCCCCCCTCCACCCCACGGTCGAGCCACTGCGTCACCACGACACCTGCCGTAGTGGAAGCAGCTGCGGGCGCATGAGCAGGGAATGGGGTCCAGCAGTCCTTAAATCCGCAGGGAATAGTTCCCCATTCCAACATCTCGTGAGGTCTCAGGGTCTTCTAGAAATCACGTTACGAACAGGATGTGAGCATCGTTGGATGCTAGTCGCTATGGAGAGCGTCGGGGGTTAGACGGCCGTGGACGCCTCGGGCGCGTCTGTCTTAAACGATACAGTGCGTACGCGGTTGTATGTGGGGGTCATTCGAAAAAGTAGCCCACACCTATTCCATACCATATGTACCGCGTACCGCACTGTTCCGGTCCGACGGTACAAGCAAATACAGTAGTTCACATGCAGTTGGAAGACTTTGTTTCGCCCTTAGCCGGGGGGGCACGTTTCACCACGTCAACCACGTCAGACCGTCAGGGGTCTGTGGAAGGAGGACCAGAGACTCTTGTTGGACGTGATCTGCCAGGCAAAGAACAACGAAAGAGATGCACGGCCCATTCGCGGTCGTCTTCCCAACTCAAAGTCATGTCCACAGTCCCATCCATAGCCCCCACATCATCCTTGGCGGCCAGCCAGCGACAAACCGCCTGTGCGCGGTCCTCATCCCTCACGCCTACGAACTCGTCCTCAAGTGTGGTGTTGGCCAGCAGAGCCTCCACATCAGATACATCCGTGTGCGCGTTGTCAAACGCAGGGACTACACGCGCAGTTGCCAGACAGCAACAATCGGCGTCGACCGATGGGGATGAACGCTGTGACGATGGGACGGGGACGCAGTGGAGTGATGCAGCCCAGCTTGCCCGCCGAGTGAATAGGCGATCCCTCAGTACTTGAACGGCTGCGACTGCATTTCCATGACCATTTACGTGACCAAGTCTTGCTCGGAACATTCAAAGCATGAGCCTTGTTCGGCTCGGTTGTAGCCGCATCGGCTATAACCGAGCAGAACATAACCGAATAATCACTGTACGGGTTTCGTTGGCTGAATCGATTTGGTACGGAATGCAGGCGCGGTGCGTACTTGGTCGACAGGAGCGGACCAACAAGTGACAACTGCAATTGAAAGTTGAACTTCGCCAGTGCAGGAAGTCAAGCGCCTCGTGGTGGCGGATCAATCTCCTCGTGGGCCCGCTCACGAGTCGGGCGGGCACACCAGGGTTGGCCATTGCCGGCTCAACATCATGAATCGGGCCGGCTTTGACCGATGCATACGATCTCCCGGGGCGTTTCCGTCAAGATACGTCGGCGGACGAGCTCAGCCACAGGTGGCTGTACTTTGGCAAGGCGACCAATCAATGGCCGCGAGCGTGCGCGCGCTCGCCTAGGCGGCTGGGAATGATTTCTCTTCCTGGCCAACCAGCAGCGTCCAGGACCGAGGCTGGGCGCCAGCGTCGGCAGCCCCCAAAGGAACCATCACCGGGCACTGTCAACGGGGTTGGCCAGCGGACCCCGCAGCCGAGACCACCTTACATGGGAGGGCACATCTGGGTGGTGTGCCCGCGGGCGCTGTGCGACCGTGGCAGCTGCCGTTGGATTGCACCCAGCAGCGGCTACGGCTCGGCGTGTCGGCGCGCAGACCTGGCGAAGAGGGGGGGGGCCTGGCCGGAACATGTTTCGCGCCCCGCAGGGCAGCAGTGGTGGACCGGCGCGGGGGGACCGCCGCGTCTGGTGAGCGCCCAACCGGCAAGGAACCTCCACTTGCTGCTCCGTGTCCACAAAGGCGGACCACTCCCGTGCCTCCCTTTCCAGAGGACCACCCCCCTCGGACGGCCCGCTGGGCGCCACCAGCCCGCTCTGGCCGTCGGTTGGTGGACCGCCCCGCAGCCTCGCAGCCGCACACCGCCCCCGGCGCCCTCCAGCCGGCGCCGCGGCCGCCCCGGCCGGGGGTGGCCACACCCGAAACGGGGGCGGAGAGTCCCCTCGCGCCGGCAAAGGGAGCCAATCTCATGCGAGCCGTGCAGATTTTTTTCGAGCCGGCTCTACCACCCGGCGGGGCCCTGGCGGGAGCCGCCGGCCCGCCCCCCCTCCCACCGGCCTTTCTGCCCGACACAGAGGGGGGGGGCGAGTGTACGCCCCCATCGGCGACCATGTGTACTAGCCAATCGGCGGCGAGAGGACGACCCCCGCCGGTGACCCCAGCGGGGGGGGGGCCGCTCAGCCAGCTGGCCTCCGATTTGCGCCCGTGGCGGGGGTGTGGCGTGCTGCCGGCGTGAGCGTAGGCTGCTGCAGACGGGCTCCGCGGAGTTCTGCAGCTGGCTGGCGCGCGCGTGGGGGGGCGCTCGTCGCGGCGGAAGCGTGTGCACGCGCAGCCGCGGCGGTGGGCGCGTCTTCAACCGCGGCCGCCGGTGCTGTCCGCGTTGCGCTCATCAGCTGAAACGCGCTGTGCGGCGTCGTCTGGCCCGTTGCGACGTTCGCCGATTCCGTCCTCCGGCCGCTCCCCCGCGGTCATCCTCCTCGCCGTCGTGGTGCTTTTCACTCTCTGCTGTCTGTTTGTGCAAACGGTGCTCAGGCTGTCACGTCTCCGTCGTCCCCCATTGACTCCGTCTCCCCGACCCCCCTCCTCCCCCCCTTCTTCCCCAAAGTACATGTCACGACCCCCCCCATCGGCGCCTCCCCCCCCCCGCCTTCATGGCGCCGTCCGTCTCGACATTGGCGTCGATGCCAGCCTATCGCTACGACCACGTCCGCGAGGCAGCCTGCGGTGACGCCGCCCCCGTCGAGGCGCCCGTGCCCCTGCGGGCGCCCCGCTACGGGGGTGGCGCCAGCTGCCACGCGCCACCGTCTCCGCCGACGCGGCCGCTGCCGCTGCCGCCAACGCCACCACCCTCTGCCGACGCTGCTGCGGGAGCCACCCGCCCCCCCTCCCCCCCGTCCACGCTGCTGCCGTCGCCACGGCCTCTGCGGTCAGTGGCGAGCGAGGCGTCACTCGACACCCTCTCCCTGCGGATGGCGAGCCTCCGCCGGTCGGCGGCCGCCGCCGCCGCGGCCGGCGGCGCCGCTGGCGCGGCCGCCGCCGCCGGCCGTGCTGGCGCCGGCGCTGCCGCATCGGTGGTGACGCGGGAGCTCGCTGTCGTCGGGCGGCTGTACGGCGCGGCGGTCGCCGCGGCGGCACGCCGCGCCGCGTCGGCGGGCGTGGGCTGCGGCGGCGGCGGCGTCGGCGGCGGCGGCGGCGACGGCGCGGCGCCCGCAGCGGCGCCGCCACCCGGCCGCCTCGCCGCGGCGGTGGGCCTGCCCGCGTGCGCGGCGGCGGCGCTGCCGCCGCTGCCCACGTTTGTCGACTTTTGTGCCTATTACGACGACCGCCTCCGCGGCGCCGATGCGGAGCGGCGGCTGTACCAGGTGCTCCGCGGGGATGCAGCCAAGGTGCCCGTCGCGGCCGTCGCGGCGACCGTCCGGGCGCTGCTGTCGGCGCGCGGCTCGCCGCTGTACGAGCGCAACGCGCGGATTGCGGTCGAGACGGTGCTGTACGGCCTCCACGCGGACCCGCTGGTGACCGTCTACACCGCCACCGACCTAGCGGGCCCGCGGCTGGCCGCGTCGCTCGCCGCCGCCGAGACGACGGGCGTGCTGACGGGTGCGCTCGCGGCGCTGGCGCCGGGCCGCTTTGCGGGCATGCTCATGGATTGGACGGACCTGCTGGAGGACGCGGGGCCGGGCGTGGAGTGCAGCTGCCCGGCCGCGGCCGCCGCGGCGGTGGCGGCCGAGGCGGCCGCCGAGGCTGCCGCCGCCCGCGAGCGCTCCATGCCCGACTCGTGGGCGTCGTCCGTGTCGCTTGCCGAAGACGCAGCGGTGGCTGGCGACGCGCTCCGCGTGCCTGGCCGTGATGGCGGCGGCATCGTCGATGATGCAGACATGCCGTTGTGCGCCAGCCCCCCGCCCATGTCTGTTATCTCGGCGAGCAGCAGCGCAGACTCGCACCTGTCGGTGCCCGAGCCGGCGTGCTCCCCCCACACCCTCAGCTGCGAGTACCACAGCGGCCGCGGCGGCGGCGGCGGCGCCGCCGCGTCGCGGCCGGCCGCCGCCGCCGACGGGCCCGCCGCCGCGGACGATGGCGACACGTGGGTGTGTGGGGGCTCCCTCAACGCGTTTTGCGAGGCCAAGGGCCTCCTCACCCCACGCGCCGTCGCGACGGTCGTGCGGCTGTATGGCCGGCACGGGCGGTTGTCGTCGGCGGGCTTTTGCCGCCTCTTCCAGGCGCTCACCACGTGCGGCGCGGTGGGCAGCGCGGTGGGCTACTGGTTCCGGGTGCTGGACCACGACCTCGACGGCGTCATTGGCGCGGGCGATGTCCGCCACTATTACGCGCACAAGCGGGTGCTCGGGCACGCGGCCGAGCCGGACGTGGTGCTCACCTGCGTGCGGCACGTGTGGACGCGGCTGGTGGCCATGGCGGGCGGCCGAACGAGCGGGCTGCGGCCGCGGGACCTCCGCGTGCTGACCGACAAGGAGCGCGAGTTTGTCCTCTGCGCGCTCCTCGTGCGGCGGGTGGACGACGGGGGGCTGGTCAACGTGCGCGCCACGCTGCGGCTGACGTCGGACGTGGATGACGGGTCCCCGCTGGGGGTGGTGTCGTGAGTGGAGCCGCTTGGCTGGACGAGGTCGGCGGCGGGGCCAGTTGGGGGGGGTGGGTGGGGGAGGCGCGAGCTGGGTGGTAATTTTTGACCAGGGCGGCGACACGCGGTGTGGCCGCATCGTCTGGTGCGGTGGGGTGCGGATGTAGCGGGCGTGCGGGTAGGTTGTTTGTTTTTCTTCTTGTGGGGCGATCTCGTGTGTTTGCTTTTGTGTTTGTCGCGTATGGCGGGCAGGGCGCGTGCACAGCGTATATATATTTCCTGCCTGCTCCGTGTGTTGAGGTGTCCCTCCGTCGCGTGGGCACGCAACACCCCTCCAGCGGGGTGGCCAGCCGCCCCGACTGCCGTGGCACGCTGCCTGACCCGACGGCTTGTCCAGAGGCAGGGGGGTCCCTGGAGCCGCCACGGCGGCGCCAGCGCGCACGTCCCCCCCCATGCACCGCGCGGGTGCCCCGGCACCGTGCCCCCCCCCGCGCGGGACACACGCGCCGCCGCCGCCGCCGCGGCGGCAGCGGCGGCGGCGGCCGCGTCGGCCGTGCCGGCCGGGCCGACCCCACGCCCGCCACGGTGCGCGGCGGCCGGCAACCCCCCGCGGTCGCCACCGGGCGTGGGCGCTGGCTCACACGCCGCACGGGGCGGGCGCCGCTGCCGTCGGCGCGGGTGGGGGTGGGGCGGCTCGGCAACGCGGGCCGCCCCGGACCGGCACCGCCGCCGCCGCCCCGCAGACGGCCCCCACCTGGGGAGGGGAGGCGCGGCCGGCTGGGCGGCCGCCCGGTGCGGCCGACCCCGTGTGGCCGCGGGACGCGCCCGCAGCGGCGGGCGCGGCAGGCGAGTGGGCGGCGGCGCGTGGCGGGGCTGCGCACGAACGGGACGGCCGCGGCGGCTGGGGTGCGTACGGTGTGGCCGCGGGCAGACCCGCGGCGCCGCGGGTGGCCGCGGTGGCGCGCGGGCGGGCCGCCGCGGCGGGCCGCCCCGCCTGCGCCACCCGCTGCACTGCGTGGTACCGCCCACAGCGTGGGGGGTGGGCGCAAAGGGGTGGGCGGCGCCGCGGCGGGCACGCCACCGCCCCCCCCCCCGCCCCCCCTCTGAAACGACCAGCGGACCCCCCCACGGCGCCACGCACGCGCGCAGTGGCAGCGTCGCGACACAAAAAGAGGCAACGCATCAGTCATGACCTGCAGGAATCACGTCGGCAGGGACCGCCGCCGCCGCCCCCCGCCCCCGCCCCTCCCCCGCCACCCTGCTATACAACCCCCGACGGCGGGGCGGCCCGGTGGCCATTCGGCACCCCCCCCCCGACAACGCCATTCACCATCGGGGCGGCGGCCAGCCCGTTGGCCTCCCCCCCCCCCCCCCCCGCCTCCGGCCCGTCGCCGCCGCCGCCGCCGCCGCCGCGCCCGGCCTTGGCGGCCGCCGCCGCCGACGCCGGCGGCGGCGGTGGCGGCGCCCCCACCCCAATGACCACGTGGCCGCCGGCGGGGGTGTGGTCATTGACCGCCTCGGAGAGGGAGCGCCCAAAGTCGTCGGTCGTGCCCGTCCACGTGCGGCCCGCCGCGGCGGGCCGCGCGCCCGCCCAGTCGAGGCCAATGCTCACCCGCCGCGCGTCGCCGCTGCTGTCGCTGCGGCCAGTGCCGCCGCCGCCGCCGCTGCTGCTGCCGCCGCCGCTGGCGCCGCCGCCGCCCACGACGGGCGGCGCAAAGCCGCCGCCGCCGCCACCCCCACCCCCGCCCCCGCCACCGCCGCCGACGCCCCCCCGCCCACCCCCCGGCCCGTCCACCCGGTCCACCGCCACGGCCTTGTACTCTGCGAGGACGTCGCTGCCGCCGCTGCCGCTGCCGCTGCCGCCCCCCCTCCCCGTCCGCCCGCGCGACGACCCCCCCGGCGACTGGCCCGGCCGGCCCGCCGCGGCCGCGGCCGCCCCCCCCCCCCCCCCCCACGCGCCTTCTTCCCAAACGGCAGGCCGCGGCGCTTGGCCGGCACCGCCGCGGCGACCATGGTCGTCACCGCCGGCCGGGACGGCGTCAGCTTTTTCGACAGCTTCTCCGCCGCCGCCGCGCCGGCGGGCCCCGCCGCGTCGCGGCCGACCTGCTCCACCGACGGCGCCGTGAGCGGCGGCGGCAGCGGCGGCGTGACGCGCATCGCGAGCACCGCGTCCCAGTCGACGCCGTCAAAAAACGGGTGCGCCTGCACGTCCGCCGCGTCGGCGGGGCCCGCGCCGAGGCGGCGGGTCACGTCCCGCTCCAGCAGCCGCCGCACCAGGTCCTTGGTCGGCGCCGCCCAGCCCGCCGTCCGCGGGTCGCCGTCCAGGTCTAGCGGCGCCCCGCGGATGCGGTCGTGCAGCGCCGCGCGGCCGCCGTCAGACGAAAAGGGCGGCCGCCCCGCGAGCATCACGTACGTGAGGACGCCGAGCGCCCACCAGTCGACGGGCAGGCCGTGGCCCTTGCCCGTGAGCATCTCGGGCGCCTGGTAGATGGCCGTCCCCGACAGGTCCGTCACGGACGTGTCGGTGGCGGCGGCGGACGCGACGCGGCCGGCCAGCCCAAAGTCCGTCAGCCGCAGGTGGCCCGCCGCGTCGACGAGGATGTTTTCCAGCTTGAGGTCCCGGCACACAAACGAGTGGCGGTGGAGCTCGCCAATGGCGAGGACCAGCTCGGAGAGGTAAAAGACGACCGCCGCCTCGTCGAGCGTGCCGTGCGCCTTCATCAGGTCGAAAAAGTCGCCGCCCGACACGTACTCGAGCACCAGCACCACCGCGTCAAAGGTGTGGAAGCCCGACTCGCAGCGCACCACAAACGGGTGCGGGCCGGCGTCACGCAGGACGGCCCGCTCCGTCGTCACCGCGTGCAGCTGGCCGCTCTCCACCAGCTGCGTCTTGCGCATGACCTTGACCGCAAAGAGGGAGCCCGTCGCGCGCTCCCGCACGAGCAGGACGGTGCCAAAGGTGCCCTCGCCGAGCAGCCGCACCATATCACAGCCGGGCAGGGGGGGGACCGACGGCAGGGGGGGGTAGGCGCCGTCGGCGCCCGCCGCGACCGCGGCGCCGGCGCCCGCCGCCGCCGCCCCCCCCCCCCCCCCCCCCCCCCCCCCCCACCGCCACCGCCGCCGCCGCCGCCGCCGCCGCCCCACCCGCCCGCGGCCATGCCCATCGCCTCGGCGCGGCCGTCGACCGACTGGCGCCCCCCCCCCGGCGCAGACGGCAGCGGCGGGGGCTTGTCGCCGCCGCCGCCGCCGCCGGTGCCACCCCCCCCCCCCCCCGCCGCCGGCCGGCGCGGCCGCCGCCGCCGCCGCCGCCGCCAAAGCAGCCACACAGGCCCGCCATCGCCGCAGCAGCAGACACGGGCGGCGGCGGCGGCGGCGGCGGCGGGGGAGGGGGGGGGGGGGGGGGGCGGTGGGCACCCGCGGCGGGTCTCCCCACGCGCGACGGTGGCGCAAGACGCGCGGGGGGGGGGGGGGGGGGGGGGGGGGGAGGGGGGCACGGGGTGGCGCCGGCGAGTGTGACGGGGGTGGGGGGGCGCGTCGGCAGTGCCCGCCGGGGAGGGGCGGGCGGGGGGGGGCGGGAGCGCGAGCGAGCGAGCGATACGGGGGTGTGCCTGGGGGAGCGCGGGGGGGGGGGGGGGGGCGCGTCCCCGTGCCGCCAAGCCCCGAGGCGAAGAGCGGCGCGCCGCAGCGGCGCCGGCCGGCCGCCGACGCACCGCCGCACGCGCCGCCGCGGGGTATCGGCCGCGGGCGCACCGCCGCCGCTGCCCCCCGCCGGCCGTTGGCGCGCCGCCACCGGCCGCCGCCGCTGGATGCCCGGATCCGACCCGCCGCCGCCGCCGCGGTGGCCGTCTGCGCCGCCGCCCACCCCCCCCCCTCCCCCCCACAACCCCGCCGAGCAATGGGAGCCCCTCGAGTCGGAGCGCGGGGGGGGGAGGGGGACGGGGTGCCGCCAGCCTGCCGCCGCCGCCGCCGCCGCCGCCGCCGCCGCCGCCGCCGCCGCCGCCGCCGCTGCTGCTGCTGCTGCTGCCGCCGCCGCTGCTGCCGCCGCCGCCGCCGCCGCCGCCGCCGGCACCCGCGCTCGGCCCGCCCACCGCGGCCGTCAGCGGCGGCGGCGGCGGCGGCGGCGGCGGGGGCGGGCACCTGGCGGCGGGAGGCGGTCGGCCCGCCGACCGGCGGCGGGCGGCGGGCGGCGGGCGCAACAGCGGCGGGCGCGCGGCCGGGGGGGGCGTCAAGGGGCACCGCCGCGTCCGCGGCGCGGGTCGCGGCGCGGCCCGCGGCGGCGCGGCCCGCGCCGTGCGCAACCGCCGCGTCGGGAGCGCGCCCGCGGCGGCCGCCGCGCGGCGGGGTGTCGAGAGCGGCCGGCGCGCGCAAGGCGGCCCCGCGGTGGGGGGGGGAGTGGGGGGGGGGGGGGGGGGGCCGGCGGCCGCCGCGGACGCCCTGCGCGCTGCCGCACCGACAGACGCGTCACGCCGCGGCCGCCACCGCCTCCCCCCCCCTCCACCTCCTCTACCGGCCCCACGGAGGGGGGGGTGGCCCACCGAGCCGCACCCCCCCCCCCCCCGCCGTCCCCCCCCCCGCTCCCCACCACCCGCAGTCGCCGCGCAGCGGCTGGCCCGGCGTGGCGCTTGCGTTGACGGTGAGCACGCGGGGGGGGGCGGGGGCGGGGGGACTGGGGCGCCGCCAGCTGGGACCCACCCTGGTGTCTGATTCATCGGCACCGCGTGCCAGGGGGGTGCGGCAGCCGGGCAGCTGCGCGTCGGCGCCGTCACCTTGGCCCGTTGCCGTGTGCCGCGGCAGGGCCGCAGAGGCCCAATGAAACTGACGCCCCCGGGATGGGGGAACGGAGGGGGGGGGGAGGAGGATCGAGACCAAACGTCTGGTCTCTCTCCAGCTGGAATGGTCACGAGAAGTGCCATCGTCGTATGAGCGACGTTTGTTCGAAGCGGTGGACACGACAACACTCTCAGAATCGCGCGAATATCTACATTTTCGTGTGAAGGCTGCGTGCAGCCGTAGGCGAGACTGTCCTGAAAAAAAATGTCGATTGACTTTTCGGATAGGTCTAGGTTTTGTGCTTCAGCAAAGACCTGGTACGGCACGACCCCTTGTCTTGGCTGCAGCCAAGTCGACGTTGCGGCAGCCATATACGTCCATTGAATCCGCTTCGCACCTGCACTTGCTCCCCGCGGTCGCTGCACTCTGCTCTTGTTTGCAGTCTCGGGGAGCCGCCACAGATGCACCAGCATGATCACTGCAGCAGCTCCCTGCCAGCGCTGTCAACGTCCGGGAATTGCGATAGGTACGTCACCAGAGCGCACGTCCTCAGGGTACTTGTGAAGCGCCTGCGGAACTGTAGACATGAGTGACACCGAGGGCTCACCTGTGCGGGTTGACGATTCTCCGGTCCCTTCCCTGGGCATTCGTTCTTGTCTCTTGCAGGCAAGCGCGCCATTGCTCGCCGTGCCGTCCAAGCACTCAGCGCCATCGCCCAGCTGTGGCAGCTCAGACTCCCAAGACTGGCAATATTCGTCGGGCGATTAGGTGCACAAGGACGAAACACAAAGCGCCACCATCTTCAAAGACATGTATTCCTGTACGGACGTATTATTCAGGCTCGATCCCGACCACGAGGTGGCGCACTGAACCGCGACTAAATTTCGACACGTCGCTAGATCTTCCTGTTGTGATACCTGCACCTGCCGGAGGACCGAATAATCGTTTTGTTCGCGCACGCAGATGTGAAGATGTCTGCGCGGCCCCGCTTGAGCCCCTTCCCGTCCATCACTCGTGACCAGACCGCGCCTGGCCTCAGCGCTGGATCGTGGCGCCCCTCGCCATGTGGCCGCCGCGCCTGTTTGCACGCGTGTGCACAGTTGTTGTTTCCGCCCTGCGAGGAACTTCAAGTTCCATTCAAATTATGGATACTTGAAAAGCAGCGAAACGTGGCACATCGCGTCAAGCGTCCAATCCGCGGCGCCCAGCAACGCACGCCCACACGACCACGCCCCCCGCCCCCCCACGGCGTGCTGCGCAAACGCCAGCACACCCCCCCCCCACCCCTCACCCACCCACCCACCCACCGGCGACCTTGCCCTGTCACGCGCCGTGATGCGCCGCAGACGGCGCGCGTCTGCCTCCGTCTCGACCCCCCCCCCCCCTCCCCCCCCCCCGCCCGCCGCCGTCCCCGCCCCCCCACCCGCGCTGCCCGTCGGCCGGGCGGCGCGCCCACGGAGGTTCTCGGCCACGCGCCCGCAACCGCACCCGCGCCCGCGCCGCCGCTGTGCCCCGCGCCGCCGCGCCGCCCGCGCCGCGTCGCTGCCTCCGCACCGCCGCGCCGCCGCCGCTGCTGCCACGCCGCGCCTGCATGTCGCCGGCCGGCCGCGGCGCCCGGGACGCCCAGTTTTGACGGCTGCTTCTTCCCCCCCCACCCCCCCCCTCCATCCACTCTCCCTCCACCACAGGCCTGCCTTTGGCCCCGGTTTTCCGCCGCCGCCGGCCCCGCGACCGCGGCCGCTGCCGCCGCCGCCGCGGCCGCGGCCGCCGCCACCGCCGCCGCCGTCGCCGTCGCCGTCGCCGCCACCCCGTCCCGTGCGCGTGCGCGCGGCAGCGAGGGAGGGGTGGGTTTTGCTTGGCGCCGCCGCGTCGGGGCCACCCACCAGCCGCTCGTCCGTGGCGCCCTGCACGGGCGTCGTCCGCCGTTGGCTCTGCTTTTTTGGGTGCTCGCTTGGTGTATCTTTTTGGCCTTGTCTGTTTTTTTTTTTCTCTTTTTTGGGGCGGCCGGCCTCTGCCCGACGCGCGCCTCCCCGCCGCACTTGTGTGGTGGTGGCCGGGGGCGGCGCGGCTGCGCGCAATCGGCGGCGGGCGCTCGCTACCCTGCGGGTCCCCCCCCCCCCCCGCGGTGGTTCATGCCGACACGGGAGCCGAGTGTGCCATTCGATCCGCTGTTGTCGGCGGCGGTGAGCCGGGTGCCCGCCGCCGCGACGCCGCCGGGGGTGCCGTCCCGGGTGCCGGTCATCACGCAGGGTTCCGGTGCGGAGTACGTTTTGAGGGGGGTGGGGGGAAGGGGGGGGGGGGCTGCGGGTGAGGGTGGTGGGGGTGGTCTGTTTTGGACCTTGGTTCTGGACCTTGGCTGGACCACAAGGGGTGGGTGTCGGTGGTGGGTGTTCTGTGGCGCGCGCGTTCTGCAGCTGACCAGGTCCTCTTTGTCCTTCGGGCTATCGACGCTGCTTTTTTTCTCGTCTCCGATGGACGACTGGGCGTGCGTGTGACTGATTGCATGTGTTTGCCTTTTTTTTTTTTTTTCTCCGCCTCTGCCCCTCTCCAGGCGGCTTGATGCGCCCGACGGTGAGCTGCGAGAGCAGCCTTGTGTTGACACCCCGGCGCGGGAGCAGGCCATTCCGTCGACAGCGGTGAGTACGCCGCGCGGGACCAAGCGGTCCCGGCCGCCCCCATCGTCCACAGACGAGCCGGTGCCGGTGCTGCTGCTGGCCACGTCCCCCGACCCGCCACCGCTGATGGACCGGCCTGCCGCCGAGGACACGACGACGTACGCGGATGCGGGGCCCGAGCGGCCGCACGTCGGCGGGCGCGCCGCGGCCGGGGTGGCGATGCCTGACGCGGCCGCCCCGCCGTCGGGCGCGATGGCCGACGCAGCGCCACCACCGCCGCCGGCCGCGGCGGCCGACACGCCCCGTGGCGCTGACGGGGTGGCCGCCGCCGCGGCGGGCGGGGACGTGGGCTCCATGGATGGGGTCGCGGAGCGTCCGCCCCCGCCGCAGCCCGCCGCGGCACCGCCCCCGTCGCCGCCGCCGGCAGAGAACGTGGCGGGAGGCGGCGGCCGTGGCGGCGGTGGTGGTGTGGCCAAACACGACGCCCACATGGTTGCGGCCGACGTGCGTGGGGGTGGCCAGCCCGCCGCTGGCACGGAGGCGCCGGCGGTGGCCGCGCCCGCCCCCGCGACGGCGGCGACGCCGCCACAGCTGCTGGAGCAGCTGCGCACGCTAGAGGTACTGCAATCGTCGGCCGCGCGTGCGGAGCAGCAGCTGCGCGTTGCGGACGAGCCGCTGTCGGCTATCCGCCAGCTGATGAGTGCCATGTTGTGCCTGTTGGCCGTGTCGCGGCGGCTGCACCTGCTAGGCGGCGTGGCGGGCTTTCGCCGCGCGGTCCTCGCGCAGGGCGTCCCCCGCGCGGTGGGGCTGCTGCTCAAGCGCTTTGGCGGGTTCCGGCGGGGGCCCCTCCGCGATGCGGCGACCCGCACGCTCCGCGTGGCGGCCCGGTTAGTGGTGGCCACGCTCCCCCTGCACGTGCCCGAGGCGCTCGACATTCTCGGTCGGCTGACCGAGCTCGATAATTACGGCGCGGCGGTGCTCGTGGTGTCTCAGTTTGGCCGTCGTGGGGGGGTGTTTCGCTCCCTGCCGCCACCCGTCGCGTCGTCGCTGGACACTTCGCCCCTGCACGGTGATGAGGACGCGGACATCGGGGACCTGGACGACGATGACGACGACGACGTGGAGGACGAAGCAACGGCGCTGGCGCTGGCCATCTCTCGTCGGGAGCTGTCGTCCTTTGATCTCGACCCGGCGGTGCTGGCCATGCTGTCGGGGGCAGACGGGGTCAAGGACTTTGTGGGGCCGCTGGTCCAACCGCCGTCGTCTATGGCCTCCTTTTCCAGCGCGGGCTCGGAGGAGTCCATTGGCGTTCCGCCCGCGCAGGACCGGGCCCGCGTGTTTGACAACGGATTTGACATGGTCGGCGAAGGGAGGGGTGACGATGATGGCGGTGCCAGCTATAGGCCGACAGTCACCTCTCTGACGGCTGCCGAAGCCGGGAGTGGCAGGCTGGTAGCCCAGGGCCCTGGCGACGACACGGATACATGGCCGGCCGCTGACGGTGCCCTGGGTGTCGTTGGAGGGCCGTCTCCGGCGGGCATGGAGGCGGCGACCGACGAGCCCGCAGCGGCCCCTCCCCGCGTTGGCGACGGGTCGCCTGGTGGCCAGCGGCCTGCGGGCGTCGCCGACGTGCCGTCGCCAGCCGTGCCGCCTCTAGCGAGCGACGCCTGTGATGCTTCGAAGGCGCGGCCCAGCCGTATGGATGTGCAGGCACCAGTGCACCCCGGTGCCAGCCCTGACATGGACGTCGACGCCGGTGAGGCTGGGGACGCTCCGTGGGATTCCGAGTACGTGACGTCGACGCTCTATTCGACGACAAGCGACCCGGCGGCGGGTGCTGTGCCCGACGCCAACGACGCGGTGGCGGCGCTCGCGTCGGTGGTCAACGTGTTTGGCCGCCACGGCGGATTTGACTGCATCCTGTCGCGGCTACGCCGCGGGGTGCCTGCTGGTGTGGACGGTGCTGGCCACAGCGCGCCTCGGCGGCCCGATCAGCCAGCTGGGGTAGCTGGTGACTCGCAGAGGCCAGGCGGCCGTGAGTCAAGCGCTGACTTCCTGACAATGCACCAGGTCAAGGCGATGCTAATTCCGCCCCACCGGGTGCGCCTCTTGTTTGCGCCCCCCCGGGTGGACGCGGCCGGGGTGGTGACTCAAGGCAAGCTGTCTGCGTTTGCCGCCGAAGCCCGCCAAGCAGTATTCTGCCGCGTACTGGCGCTCTCGGACGAGGAGCTGAAGAACGAGGAGCGGGTTGTCATTGACGCAACGCTTCACTTGGCAAACGACCTGGTGCGGGCCACCCGGGCGGTTACTGCCGTTCGGCGCAACGACTTCGTCTACACGGGAGGCACGGAGCCGATGAGCCCCGTCGTGCGGTCCCGGCTAATGGCAACCGCAGCCGAAGCGGAGCTGCGCGACGAGCAACACGTAGAGTACCTGTACATGAAGCTCATTGTCAAGCGCCTTCGGTCACGGTTTCTTGAGCAGCGGCTGATTGGGATGGCGGACCTCAAGGCCAAGGTTGCGGCAGCTGTGCAAGCTGGTTTCGCGACAACGGAGGCGCAGTCGGACCCCGCCCGCCCAAGCGGGGAAGGCACAGATGTCGTGAGCGTCGGCAAGGGGAAGCGGGCGGGCTCTGACGGGACCGTTGCACCTATGTCGGCGGCAGAGACGTCCACCACGGGTGCGGCGGCCGTGGTCCGGACGCCAGCGTCGCGTACAGAGGACGCAGATGCCGAGAACGTGCCGCCAGCACCAGTGCGGCCATTGCCTGCCGAACCGCAGCTGCTACCGCATGAGGATACCATCAACCAATCGGCAGGAGCAGCCGGCGTCGATGCTGTTAACCAACCGCAGCCAAGTGGACCACCCAACGCCCGCGAGACCACCCCCGTCGGCGTGGCACCGGCGACGGATGTTGCTAGCCTGAACCCCCCATCCAAGCCCATTGTGACAGCGACAACCATGTGCGCGTGGCTGAATGATGCGGGCATTGTCGAGCTGATCTTCGACCGCGGCCGTCTCCACGCCGAGGTTATCAAGCGGTCTAGCGAGGTGATCCAGTTCCTCGCTGGCCGCAGGGCGCTCTCTGCTGCTCACATCGACACTTTGTGGGCTGCGACGCGTGGCACTCACGAGAGTGTGGCGCACACAGTCTACTCGGTGCTGTCGGAGCTGCCCATGTCTTTGCAGCCGGTCCTCATCGACCGCCTCTGGTGCCGCATCCGGGCGGTGCCGGCCGTGGAGTACGACACTCAGCTGGTACAGCTGGTCAGTGCGTTTACGTACCGAACTCTGTTGAGTCCCATGATTGTGTTGGTCAAGGCCGCGTCGCTCCGTGTCAACGCACCACCAGTGCCATTATCCCCTCGGGGCCCCGCGGGCATGGACTGTGAAGGCGACGGCGTGGCGGCTGACGCTGCCGTTGTGGCCGCGGACGCTGCACCAGAGCTTGTTGGCCCGCAAGAGTGGTTTGGCGTTAGCCGCCTCTGGGATCTGATACAGGATGGCCAGGGCGTGGCGGATGCGGTGTTTGACGCGGCATCGGCCTCGCTCCATGACTTTTTGCTCTGGGACCTGTGCGAGAGTCGGCGTAAGCACGTCATCCTAGGGTGCATTGCCAACCTCAAGCGTCACACGTCGCAGCCACAGAGCATTCAGTTGTTGTGTGCACTCATCGGCGCCAAGTCCATGGGTCCCTCCTCTGGGGGGTCCATTGCGGGCGTCAACGGCTTCACGGCTTTTCTACGGGCGCTAGACCGGGAGGTGAATTTGGTTCAGGTCGTGGTCGACGATTACGAGGTGTACTCGTCGCAGGCGGTGGCGGCGGCCACCGCCGCTGACGGGCCCTCGGGGCCGGAGATGGACCTGAACATGGCCCGCCTTGTGCTTCCGTCTCGGCCTGGGCATCTGCGGCAAGTGCTGTTGCGACTGCAGCTGCTGGCGCTGTGTATCACCCACTCGTCCGGGATCTTTGCACTTGGCCACGCACAAGTGGACGTGTTGTGGCGATGCTCGGTGGAGCGGGCGGTCACGAGTGCGGAGCGGGATGCGTTCTTTTCTTGGCTGTGCTTTTGCTGCCCCGACCTAGTTGCCTGTCGCAGCCAGCCCGTCGGACCAGCAGGCCCGACCAACCCGGCGCTGCTATTGCAGCCGCGACCATCGACCTCCATGACGGGAGTGATTCCGGCGGCCGATCTAGGAGCCGCCGCAATGCCGGTGCACTCTGCCAAGGGTGGAGAAGACGGGTCAACCAGCCGCTCGACTGCAGACGCGTCTGTACATACAACCGAATCCGCGATGTCTGATGGTTCGAGCGTCATTGAGTACATATTTTTTGAGAAGCTGCGCCGGATGAGCGCGGGCCTGCTGACGGAGCGGGCGGCGCTGTGCGCAGAGGTCTACTTTCGGCTGGTCAACTGGGAAGCAGGTCGCCTGCTGACCATTGATGCGAATGGTGCGCCCACGGGCGGCGGGCATGTACGGGCACAGACCCCCTTCACGGTCAAGCTCAACAACCGGCAGTTCTCGTTTGAGTGCGTGTCGGGCTTGCCCGTCAGCAGCAACTTCATCGTGCTGGCGCCTCAGCTCATTGGCGTTGATGTGATCTGGGCGCTTGCGCTGGACGCTGTGGAGGCGGCTGATGGGGCCCGGGCGTCCGACCTTCTCCTCCGCCTGTACCTGCGCCACGCACAGCAGTACTCGGAGAGTACCGGCTCGCGGCTGTCTGAGTTTGTGTCACTTTGTATGAAGCACCTGTCTACGGCGGCCACGGGCTCGTCTGCCTCCCCGGCGGCGCGGCAGCGCGCCAGCCGCTGTATCTTATTGCTCCGCGCCTTCCTCGATGAGTTCGATGCAATCATCAGTCGTGCCGGCCTGGCCGTCACCGACCGGCGGCACAGTGCGCGGACGTTGGGCAAGCCGCTATCGCTTGGTGTTATCATCATCTCTGGGGGGCGGCTGCAGCTGGCGTGCCACTCCAACGACTCGCTAGGCGCGCTGCGTGCGCGCATTGCTGCGGGTCTGAACGCCCTGGGCGGGCCGACCACCGTCCCACCGACGGGCGTGCGAATCATCACCGCGGGCAAGGAATTGCGTGACGACGCGCGAACACTGGGGGAACTTCGCATTATTGACCAGCAGCAGCTTCACGTGGCGCGGCGGGTGCAGCCCGCTTTATCTGCGGGGGGTGGCGGCGCAGCTGGTGGCGGGTCTGGCCGCCCAGGTGGGCTCGCGGCTGGCGGTTCGGCCGGCGGTGGAGGTGGCGGCACGGGAGCCAACGGCGACGCCATGGAAGGGACCTACAATGGTGCGGCCAGTGGGGTGATCTTTGCTACGGTGAATGCGGCTGACCTAGTCGCGCTGGGGTCGGATGTTGTTCCGCGGCGGGTGCTGTCGCGATCCCCGTACTTTGACCACCTCTTCCAGCTGATGGAGGCGGGCGACGAGGACCTTAGCGCTCAACTGTGGGAGCTTCTCATGCGGCTGCCAACGAATGAGGCAACGCTTGAAGCGCTGCAGAACCCAGAGTCGGTCGCCGAATGGCGCTCGCTGCTGGACGCGGCGTCGCCATTCCGGGTGCACTACGCACTGCAGATTATTGACTCGTTGTGCCAGGGTCCTGGCACGGGCGGGGACGTCGACATGGGCGGGGTGGGGGCAGGCGTAGCTGCATCCGCGCCTGCGGCCGATGGCAGTGCTGCGGCTGCTGAGAAGGGCTCTGACACTGGCACTGCCAGCCCGGCGGCGGTGGCGGACGCGGGGACCGACGCTGATGCCGGCCGTTCCACACCATCCGAGTGCGAGGATCCGTGCGCGACGCGGAGTTGGCGCACCCGCTTTGTTTCCGGCGGCGGGCTAACGTACCTTCTCGAGATGCTCCAGACATTTGACTTTGACTCGCAGCCGTGGCGCATTCGCCGGCGATCCTGCTTGACATTGCTGCTCAAGATTGTCAACGCGTTTCTGGTCGCAGGCAGCATCCAGGACCTGTCGGCAGCATCGGCTGAGCCGCCCGAGTTGGTGCTGACGCCTGGCCTCACTCTTGAGGGTTCTGCCCTACAGGCGCTGATGAAGAAGCTGCTGCAGATGTCCCAGAATCTGAGCCCTTGCGTGTCCTTGGCGTCTGCGTCCCGTGTGGGGACGGGGGCGGTGGCGTCCGAGCACGGCGAGGATTTGATCGTCGTACCCGTCGTGTCGCTGGTGGTGGCGGCGGCGCGATCTTCGTCAGACTTGTTGCGCTGGTTTTGCAGCAGCACTGAGTACAAGGCATGGCTGTACTCAATCCTTTTGCGCTGCGCAGATGAGCGGCGACGGGAAGCTGCGGCCCTGTCTGTGCGGCTGCTGGCATCTCTATCGGCGGCCAGCCGCAGTGACCTGTTTGTGTTGCTCTTTGACTTGCTCGACTCGGTGGTGGCCGTGGACGCGAGCAACTCGTACTTGACAACCGAGTTCTTCGCGCTGCTCACCGAGCTTGTCGAGCGGTGTTTTCGGGACTCGGTGCCGACTTCTGCTGGCGATGCGAACACGGCGCTCTCACTCGCTGAGGACGGCGATACTATCTCTGTGCTGGTGGCTCAGGCGCAGGTGAAGCGCCTTGTAGACGCCATGGTCGGGTTACCTGTGCGAGAGCGGCGGCCCAGTGACGGGGTGGTCGACAAAGTGCTGGTGGGGCTTCTTGAGGTGCTTCGCATTTTCCTACCATGTTGCAAGGTGTGGGGAGTGGCTGGCGCCTCCCTGGAGCTGCCCGCTACCGTGACGCCGGTGTGGGGCTGTGCCGAGCTGCAGGTCGCCGACACGACACCTACCGGCGCGCTTGTTGTGAGCAGCGGGAGCGGGTCCGTGCCCTCCCCGGAACCTGCCTTGGAGAGCTTGTGCCGCACGCTGACGGAGCATCTGCACGCCTGCCTGTTTGGGAAGCCGACGTCGACAGACCACGGGCCGCTGGCACCGCCCAAGTGCAAAACGCATGACACGCGGTCGGCCGCCTTTCACTTGCTGCTGGGCTTGACCGCCTTCTCGCCCGCCGTCCATGCTCAAGTGGTTGGTGGCTTGCTCCAGGCACACCGGGCGATGCTCGAGGCGCGGCGGTCTGCTCTGCGCTTTTGCGCATCGTGGCCTGGCTTGGCACCGCCGCCAGTGGGTGGCGCGGCAAGTTGGAATGCGGACGTCTTGATGGCTGGTCAACTGGTGGGAGAAGCGCAGCACTATCCATGGGTGCCGCTCGTGTCGTCGTCGGACAAGGCGGCGTGTGGTTTTGTGGGCCTCAAGAATCTCGGCACCACCTGCTACATGAACTCTTTGCTGCAGCAACTTTTTATGATCCCGCGCTTCCGCACTTCGGTCTTGCGGGCTCCTATTGACGGCAATGTAGACGACTCGCACACACTGGCTGTCAACCTGCAACTGCTGTTCAGCAACCTCCTGCTGTCGGAGAAGCGGGCTTTCGACACGCGGGGCTTTTGTCTCGCGTACAAGGACACGGACGGGCGGCCGATTAATACGGCGGTGCAGATGGACGTGGACGAGTTTCTGAACGTTCTTTTTGACAAGTTGGAAAAGGCTGTCCGTGGTGGCCCGTACGAGAAGCTGCTCGAGGAGACGTTTTGCGGTAAGCTCGTCAACCAGATCATCTGCCGCGACCTACCGTTTGTGTCGGAGCGGCAGGAGTCGTTCTATGTGCTGAGCCTGGACGTCAAGGACAAGCGGTCAGTGCTTGACAGCCTGGACTTTTACGTGCAAGGCGATGTGCTGGATGGAGATAACAAGTACTTTTGCTCCCAGTACGACCAGCACGTCGTGGCGCTGAAGCGTACCTGTCTCGGCGCGCTGCCGCACACACTCATTCTCCACCTCAAGCGGTTTGAGTTTGACTTCGACACGATGCGCAAGGTGAAGGTCAATGACTACTGCGAGTTCCCGTCGGTGCTGGACATGGCGCCGTATACGAAGCCCGTCCTGGCACGTCGCGACGCATCTTCTCATGCTGGGTTTGGGGCGGTCGCCAGCCACAGCAACGGTGGTGCATCTGCCGCTTTGGCCGCTGCCGGCGACGGTGGTGGGACCTTGCCAGGTTCGAGCGCCACGCCCGCCCGTGATGCCGTTCACCCAGACGCTTCATCGGCCACTCATCATGCGTCGGGGTCGGCGCCGGCAGACGCTGCGGATGACACTTGCGGCTTGCAGTACCGCCTGGTGGGCATGCTCGTTCACGCCGGCACAGCTGACTCGGGCCATTACTACTCGTTTGTGCAGGAGCGGGGGACGGACCGGTGGATTCACTTCAACGACACTGTCACGGAGGTGTTTGACCCGGCCGACATCCCGCGAACCTGCTACGGCGGCGTCGAGTCGGTGTCGCAGTGGGATCCACAAGCCCAGAAGACCGTCCAGTGGCTGCAGAGTAAGCAGCACTCGGCGTACATGCTGTTCTATGAGCGCATTGGACCACCTCCAGGTGGGGCGCGTCCAGCTGAACCCGCAGCATCCGTGCCGGCACAACCTGCTGGCCCGGTGGGTGTCGCTGCGGGCCCTGCCAGTCACGATACTGTGGATGCCGACCAAGGAGAATCGGCCACAATGGACGCTGCGTCCGCCGCTGGGGAGAGCGGTGCGGGCGCCGCGTGTGCGTCCGACGTGAGCCATGTTGTGTCGGGCGGTCTTGCCGGGGCCCCCAACGGCACGGCAACGCGCGCCACTGCCGTCACGAATGCTGGTGCGGCCGCTGGCCTCAATGACGGTTTTGTCGTGCCATCCATCCAGGCGATTCCCGCAGAGGTCTTCCGCCGCGTGTGGAACGAGAACGCGTTGCACTTTTATGACAAGCACCGGCTGGACCCTGATTACGACGCGTTCCTGATGGAGCTGATCTCGCACAGCTGCCGGTCCATGTCTGCATCAGCTGCGACCGATGGAGAGCCTGTCACTCCGGATCCTGACCTCATTTTGCGTTACGCTCAAGTCGGACTCCACTTCCTGCTCGACGGCCTGGCGCGAACAAAGGACAAGGCGAAGATTGCGTCGTGGTGCTCGTTGCTGGACCCGCTGCTCCAGCACGTGCTGGCCTCGCGCTGGTTCTTGGGCGTTTGTGTCACAGAGCCGTTTGACTGGCCGCTGCAGCTGCTTGTGAGGTGCCCCCACCCAGAGACACGGAAGAATGTGGCGTGCTTGTTGCAGTCGGCCGTGCTGCGGCTCCGCACTGCTGAGCTGGAGGAGGGCGTGTACTTGAAGTTCGCGACGGCCCCTGCCGCGGACGTGCGCACCGCGGGTCCGTCCATGCACGACGGGGGGACGGGTGATGACGCAACACCCACGGCACTACGAGAAGACCCTACCAAGCTCCGGGCTACCCCAGTGACGGCCCTGGGGGGCGCCCCGGCTGCTGGCAGCACGGTGGCTTCCTTCGTCGACGCGCTACTCTCTCTGTTGCCCGTAGCGTATGCGACGGGTGACTGGAAGCACCTAGCCCAGCTGTTTTCGCTGTTGACCTGGTTTGCCACGCTGGGTGCCAACGAGCGAGGCTTCCTTCTTCGTCGGCGTGTGACGGCGCGGGTTCTGGACTTGTACCTCGGTGATGAGTCTCCGCTCGCGCCGTCCCGCGGGGACCTCCCACGGTCGAAACGACCCAAGACGGAGGAGGCAAACACTCAAGACGTGGTGCGTGCGCTCCTTCCACTGGTGAGTTTGCTCGCCCGCTCGATGGAGTTTGGCGGCTCGGCCAAGTCGCCAGTGGCGCTACCAACGTCTCGCGCAGGTGGTGAGAGTGGAAGCAGTTCCCCGCCACCACCACCAGAGGCGAGTAATGGGGTCTCCGTGGAGGCGACGGAGGGACCTTCTTCGTTGTCACCAGATGCGGCGACACCTGCAACAGCCGTGGTCGAATCCGTCGGTCAGCATGCGGCAGTGACGGACATGGACGACATGATGACTAGCACTGCGCCGGCGCTTGTGGTGGACATCGACGGTGCTGGGGCCGCGTCTGGCAGGACGGCACCTGCCCAGGCTGCGCAGAGCGCGTCCCTTGCGGATGTTCAAGCAGCCGCTACGAGGAGTCCAGCGCCCTCGACGCCTGCTGGAGCACCTGGTGCGGCTCTGTTACCGGCCGGTCGTCTCGAGACGAGTCTGCTCGTTTCGTCCCTCTTCTGGTCGAATGCCCTCCGTGACGACCTGAGCGGCGAGGCGCTCGCGGAGATCGCTGTTCACCTGTGCAACGACAGTGCGCAGGCGTCGCGAGTGTTGATTGACTCGGCCATACGCGGGCTCAACGACGCAAACTACCCGTCCTTCCCGGCCTACTTCGCGGTCCTTCGCCGCATCTTGACCGACTGTGACGATAGGCTTCGCTCGGCGCGCGTGTCTTACCTGATGCACTCGTTCATTGTGATGGTGCAGGATAACCAGGCGTACAAGCAGGCCACCCTTCACGCGGTGCGGTTTGTGCTGTCGCTGCTCAACTCTACAAACGAGGTGTCCTTGATGGTGGCTGAGTGGCTCGTGGCCTCCACTGACCAATGGCTTGCCGCCTGGTTGCTGTGGTGCGAACACCCGCCGGTGCGGATGGAGGTCCTCTCACTGCTGCGCCGCGTCACCGGTCTCAACACCGACCTGCACGGACAGGTGTGCACGGCACTCATTGGGCTGCTGCCGGTTGCGCTTGCGATTGCACGCGAGGCTTACAACGCCCACCAACAAGCCACGGAGCAGTCTCCGAGCGGGCAACTGGGACTACTTTCCGCCTACCTGCACGCCCTCCACGTGTTCCTGGCGGAGGAGGGCTCTCGTGCCGCTGCCGGCGGACCGTCCGGGGCACCTGTTGTTGAGACTGCGTCGGGCGACGCAGGGGCCAGCCCCGCGCCTGCCGTCTTGGGACTGCCGCGCCTTCTGCAGCAGCTGGGTGTCTTGGGTGAGATCCTCCGGGTGGTGGATCTTCGCCGTCTGCCATGCGACGAGTCGCAGCTGGAGCTGATGAGCCTGCTGCATGACATGGCCGCCATGGATGGGGTGCCACTGCTGATGGCGCGTCAGAACTCAGTGGCCACCGGTCTGTGTAATTTTTTCATCTTTGTGCATCAGGGCAACGAGGCGCTGATGACGTACAACCTGCGCGTTCTGCCCCTTTTGTACGAGGTACTCGAACGGTGCTGCCGTGCGGACCATGCCTTCGTCACGCAGCTGGTTGAGCACGGAGACATGGCGTTTGCGCTGCTCTACATTTTTCTGGCGGTGGACTACGCGCAGCTGGTGCTGAGCCACATGCCGTCGCTGCACACTGTACTGCAGTTTTGTACGATGGCGAGTCCGTCTTTTCGGTGCAAACAGCGATCGGTTGTGCTGGAGCGTCTGTACAACCTGCTGCCTACGGCGGGGTATGTGGCCACCGCGAATCTCCCTCAGCTCGCTGCCGCGGACGCATGTCTTCGCTTCCTTCACCAGGCTGTATCCACGCCAGAGGACGGAGCGGACTTGCGGGCCAACGAGACCGACTCGAACTATTTTGTCATGACGCTGACTGTCCTGTGTGAGGCGGCGGCCGTGTCGGCCGAGACCCTCCACGTGGCCTACCGTGCTGTTGACATCTACTACCACGCCGCCATGCTCCAATCGCTTGACGCACCGGGCGCGCTCGCGTCGCGAGTGCCGCGCATCGCGCCGTCCCTGCTCAAGCTTCTCCGCGCCCGGCTCTCCGCGTCACGCACCGGGGTGGTTCCGTCTCAGGGGATCAGTGCGTACAACCTGATCCTCGCCTCCATCCCGTACCGACCCGAAGCGTCGGCGCACTGGGTGGATGTGCTCCAAGACGACTCAGAGCGCATTGTACGGCAGGCTGGTCGTGGCGGCGGCGGCGGAGGCGGCGGCGGCGGCAGCGAGGTGGCACCGGACCAGCCGCTGCCGCCGCAGCCCACGCCTGTGGCTGCTGATGCTGCTGCTGCCGCAGCCGACGGGCCTAGGGTGTCACCACAGCCGGAGGCGCCGCCACCCACGGCGACCGGCGCCACAGCGGCGGTGAACGAAGCAACGCCGCGCGAGCCGAGCCGCTCTCCCGGCCGCAAGTCCCCATCGTCGGAATCCCGCCAGCAGCTGGAACAACTGTCGGTGTCGGGGTCGGCAACGGACGCGGGCGTTTCGGAGGGGGTGCACTCCGCCGGACTAGCGCGTGGGCCCCTGCCGCGTGGCGTCCTTGGGACTGCAGGCGCCACCACGGCGACCGACGGTGCGGGTATGCCCAGCACGGCGGACGGCGCCGCTGCGGCGGACCCCCCAGCAGCAGTCGGCGCAAGCAGCGCCACCGCACCGTCGACGGATGCGGCCCGGGCAGGGGCGGCAGTGGCGCGGGCGACATCCGATGACGCGATCCGCGAGTCGGCTGAGTGGCAGCGCGTCCACGCGCGACTGTCGCTTCCCGTCTACGCGAGCCACACGGGCTGTGACCTGCTTTTCATTGCCAGCTTAGTTGCCCGTTTCGCGGCGTATTGTTCGGCCCAGGCGTTGGCCGCGGCAGCTGACGGCGGGTCGTCGCCCCAGCCGGCCGTCGACACGCCGCGGCGGGTGGAGGCGGCAAGTCGCCTTGTCGGCGCGGCGCTGCTGATGAGCATTGAAAAGGAGCCGGTGCACCCGGCGGTGGTGGACATTGTCAACCACATGCTCACAGACGCGGAGCGGATGCGGCGCGCGGCGGCGGTGGCCCGTGCGACCGCCACGCCGCCCTCGACTGTGGTGGCTGCGGCGGCGGAGAGTGCGGCGGCCGCGGCCTCCGTGCCCGCCGCTTGCGGCGCGATGGGCGGCGGCGGCGGCAGTGGCGACGTGGTGGCGTCCGCGGTGCGGTCTGCGTCGGCGGCCGCTGATGTGCCGGCACCGACGACAGCGGCGGCGGCAGCGGCGGCAGCTGCGGCTGCCGCTGCCGACGCGCCGGTGCCCCCCGTCCTGTTTGGCTCGCCCGCCGCCCGCGTCGAGCCGATCCTCCTCTTTTATCCGCGGCTCGCGCTCCGCGCGCGCTTCCTCCCCCAGTTCACTCTCTCGTCCGACGGGGCGCTGGCGCTGGTGCAGCGCCTCCTCCGCGCCGCCCCCGACCCGGCGGCGGCGGTCGACAGCGCGCTGCCGCTGCCCGACCTCACCGCCGTTGTGCGGGTGCTCGCCGACGATGTGGCGTGCTTGGTGCGGTGGGCCGCGGCGGGGCAGCCCTGTGCGGCGGGGGGGGGGGGCGGCGACGGCGGTCGTGGTCTTGCTGATCCGCCCGCCCCCGCCGCCGCCGACGCGGGGGATGCGTCGGCCGCCGCCGCCGCCGACGCTGGCGGCGCGTCGGCCGTCGCGGCCTCCACTACTGTTGCACCCACCGCGACAGCGGGGGCGGCGGCGGCGGGCGCGGCAGCGCCGCCACCCGAAGCCCCCGCCGTCGCCGCGCCCCCTCCCGCTGCTGTTCCCTCTGGGCATGACGTGGAGGCTGGCCCGTCGGCCGCCGCACTCGCCGCGGCGGCCGCCGTGGCGGCCGCGTCGGCGGCCGCGTCGGCCGCGTCGGCCTTGGCGGTCGCCGCGTCGTCCACGACGGCCGCGGCGGCGGGCGCCCCCTCTGGTGGTGGTGGCGGCGGCGGCACGCCCTCCCCTTCCCCCCCCCCGGACGTGCCCATCGCGACGGCAAAGCGCGCCGTCTACCGCGTGCTTGCGGTGCTCGGTATGCTCGCGGTTGTCACTACCGCCGGCAGCGACCGCCAGCGGCTCCACGTTGCGGCGATGCGCCTCGGTGAGGGCGGCTCGCCCGTGGCGGCCGCCGCCGCGGTGCGGCTGGCGGGCGCGCTCTCGGGCACGCCGCTCGCGGCCAACCTCCACCGCCGGGCGGTGCGAGTGCTGGAGCTGCTCAGAGGGCGGGGCGACGGCGGCAGCGGCGGCGGCGGCGGCAGTGGCGGCGGCTGTGGCGGCGGCAGTGGCGGTGGCGGCGGCGGTGGCGGCGGTGGCGGTGGCGCTACTCCTGCCACCGCGGACAGTGTTGGTGGCGGTACGGCCGACGCGGCGCCGCCCAGTCCGCCGCCGCACCAGTCCGACGCGACGGGCGCGGCGGCGGCAGTGGCGACGGCGGCGGCGGGCGCTCCCGGCGGTGGTGGTAACGAGCCCGCAGCGGCCGCGGCGGCCGCGGACAGCGCGGGGACCGGCTCGGCCAGAGCCTCCAATGCTGCCGATGCCCACAACGTACCAGCGGCCGCCGTGCCGGCGACGGACACGCCCATGGCCGACGCGGCCATGGCCGACGCGCCCGTCGCCGACGCCGCGCCGGCGGGTGGCGCCTCCCCACTGGCGGCGGCGGCGGCCGCGCCGCCGCCCGCTGCCGCGCCGCCGCCGCCCGCAGCGGCGGCCAGCGGCGGCGGCGGGGCGGTCGCCCGTGACGCGACGCCCTCCCCCCCCCCCCCGCCTTGACGTGCGCGTGTGCGTCTTTGTTGTCCGTTTGTCTTTCTGTTGTTTCTTTTTCCCTGGCGTTTGCGCGCCTCTTTGTTTGTGCTGTTTTTTTTTTTTTTTGTTGTTCTCTTGTCTGTGCGTGTGTACGTGTGTGTGTCTTGCCCTTGATGGGGGGGGGGTGGCGGGTGTGCGCCACGCGTGTATGCGCGCGTGTGCGACGGGTCCACGGCGTGGGGCGGGCGCCGCGTTGGGGTTCCCCGCCCCCCCCCCCCCGCCCTCTTCCCTTTTGTGTATGTGTGTCTGTTTCCGTGCTTGCGCTTCCACCCGTCCGCGTGGGTGTGCTGGGGGCGCCCGCGGCGGGCGTGCCTGCAGGGGGGGGGGCGCGCCTGGCCGCCACGGCTCGCCACGTGGCTGTCGGCGTCCTTGTCAGCACCCCCTTCCCCCCTTGATCCGCCCGCCACACCCCGCCGCCACGCCCCCGCCGCGCCGCGCGCCCGCCACCGCCACCCCCACCCCCACGGGCACTGCCACCGCCACCGCCACCCCCTCCCCCACGGGCACTGCCACCGCCACCGCCACCGCCACCGCCACCGCCACCCCCACGGGCGGCGCCTCCCCCGCCACGCCGTGTCTCCCCCCCCCAGCCCCCCCACCGCCCACGCCATCCCCCCGACGCGCCGGCCACCGCCACGCACGCCCAACACGATCCCTCCCCCCCCCCCCCAAACCCCCACCGGCTCCCCCCCCAACCCCCACCGGCTCCCCCCCCCCTCCCCCCTGCGCCGCCCACGCCGCCGCTGCCACCCCCCCCCCTCACCCCCCCCCCCCCCCCCCCGCGCCACGCGGCGTGGGCCGCCCGACGCGGCCGGCGATGCTGCCAAACGCCACCCCCCCCCCCCCCCCCCCCCCCCCCCACGCCGCCCCGTCCGCGTCACGCGGCCGCGGCCGCGGCGTGCCGCGACGCCGCGGCGGCAGCGGCGGCAGGGGCGCGCCGCTCCCCCTCCGCGCCGCGCCGCCGCGCCGGTCGCCACGCGGTCGTGGCGGCCGGCCGCCGCGCGACGCGACGCGACGCCGCCGCGGCCGCCGCCGCGCCGCCGTGGACGCGCTGGCCGCCGCGCCTGTCTGCCGCGCGCGGCCGGACCGCCGCGGCCGGCGCGTTCCCCACTCCGTGGACGCTCTCCCCCCCCCCCTGCCAACCGCTTGTGCGCTGGGGCCGTCATCCGCGTCCCCCTTCTCTTTCCCCCCCCCCCGCTCCTGCCGTCCCCCCCTCCCCAGCCCCCGCACCGGCTCTCTTCCTCCCGCTCCTTCCCGCCGGCTTCTACGCCACTCGGTGCCTCCCCGCCCCCCCCCCCCCCCCCGCCCTCCCCAGCCCGCCGCGCCACGGACGCGGCCAGCCGGCGGGCGCCCGGCGGCGGCGGCGGGCATGGCCACCTCGGCGCTCGCCGCGATGTACGCGTACGTCAACGCGGTGGTGGAGGCGCTGTTTGTGATGGACCACCGGCTGCGCGCGGCGGTGGCGGGGGCGGGCGTGCCCGGCCGGCGGGCGCAAACGAGTAGGTGCGGGGAGGGTGGTCGGGGGGGGGCAGGGGGGGGGGAGGGGGGAAACGGT
Organism: Pyropia haitanensis; assembly: GCA_008729055.1. NCBI lineage: Eukaryota > Rhodophyta > Bangiophyceae > Bangiales > Bangiaceae > Pyropia > Pyropia haitanensis. Next base: position 4,992,092 of record SDUX01000008.1, read on the forward strand.
GCTGCAGGCGAGGCGTCACCCGTGGGCGCACCGCGAGCGGGTGGTACCGCAAGGCGTTGCGGGGGCGCCGCCGCCGTAACGACGGGACGTCCTGGGGGTCGTTTTGTCGTGAGGCGATGGACTGGGGAGCGTACCGCTGACGCTCGCCGGTCACGTCCATCGCCACTGCTACCGCTGCCTGCTGCGCTACTCGACTATACACCCGCCCTCCTCTCCCCCCTGCCCCCGGTACGCGGCGCCCTAGTCATGGAGGAGCTCATCGCGTCGGCGCTGTCGGCGGCCGCCCTCGACGTGCACACGCCGCCGTGCCCCCCCCTGGAGCTCCCCGCCCTGCGGGCGGCGCTGCTGCGCGGCGTCGCCCACCCCGCGCTGCGCGTGCCGCCCGCGTCGGCAGACGCGCTCTTCGCCCTCGCCGCGATGGGCCTCAAGGCGCAGGCGCTGGGCAGCCCGGCGCCGGCGGACGTGGCCGCCCACACGGACCAAAAGCTCCGCGTCCTCCGCGCGCTCGTCACCACCCACCGCCACACCGGGGGAGCACACGGCGGCGGCGACGGCGGCGGCGGCGGCGGCGGGGGGGGGGCGGAGTAGGGGGGGGGCGCGGGATGGTGGACCCGCCGGGGGGGGGGCGGGGGTCGCTGCCGGGGGGGGCGCCCACACGCCGTCACCGTCGCCGCTGCCGCTGGGGGGGGGGGGCGCCGCGTCCGCGTTGCACCTCGACGGCGGCGGCGGTGCCGGGGGCGGCGGCGGCGGCGGCGGCGGCATGGACGTCCACGGCGGCGGCGGTGGCGGTGGCGGTGGCGGCGGCGGCGGCGGCGGCGGCGGCGGTGGCGGGGGCGGCGGCGGCGGCCGCGGCGCGGCGGCGGCGTCGACCGGGCGCTCCTCACGGGGCGCTCCCCCCCCTCGCGGCACGACCGCCGCGGCGGCGGCGGCGCTGGCGGCGATTGCCGCCGCGCGGGAGCGCGTCGGCGGGCTGTACGAGCGCCCCCCCCCCGGGGAGCTCCGCCGCCTGCGCGGCACCGTCCTCAACAGCCTCCGCGCGGTCGCGGTGCCCGTCGGCCCGCTCATCGCCGACGGCCTGCAGGCGTGGGCGGGGTGGCTGGTCGTCACGCCCGCGGGGGGGCGGGGCGCCCACCTGGGCGCCGCCGCCGTCTTTGGCCGCGACGGCGAGACCGTCACCGACGCGTACGTGCTGCCGATTGCGGGCAAGGCGGGGGGGGCACGGTTGGGCGTGGGGGGGGGGGGGGGGAGGCGCCGGAGGGGGGGGGGACGACGTCGCGTTGGGTGCCGCCGCCCCCGCCGCCGCCGCCCCCGCCTCCGCCGCCGCGGCTGCCGCCGCCGCTGCTGGCGCTGGCGCTGGCGCCGCCGCCGCCGCCGCCGCTGGCGTGGTGGCGGGTGGAGGTGGCGGCGGGGGGGTGGGCTCGTGGGGGGGGGTACCGGCCGGACAACCTCTACTCCGAGGCCCGCCAGCGGTCGCGGCGGGAGCGGGCGGCGGGTGGGTGGGGCGACGGTGGCGGCGGTGGGGGGGGGGGGGGGTGACGGTCGCGCGCCCGCCGTCGCCGCGGGGGGGGGGGTGGGACGCTGGCGGGGGAGGGGGGGGGGGGGTGGCGGCGGGGACGCGCGCGGCACGCGGGGGGGGGGGGGCTTGACGAGGGGGAGGCGCTGCTGCCGACGGGGGGGGACGCCGACGGCTGGGGGTCGTGAGCACGGGGGGGTGGCAGGCGGGGGTGGGGGGAGCGTGGCACTGCCTCCGCCGTCACCCCGCAGTTGACCTTGCCACCAACGGTGCCTGCCAAAGAAACTCTTCTCTCCGCTTGCATGTTGTCCGTGGGACGGCCCGTCTCACCCCCGCTCAACCCAACCTGTCCCGTCTCGTGCACGCGCCGGCCAACACCCCCGGACGCCGCTGCCGTTGTCTGGGTGGGGCGCGAGGGGTCATCGAGGACAGCGCAGACAACAGAGGTTGGCCACAGCCGGGCGCCTCTCACAGCGCTCAAACGCATGTCCGTGCACGGTCACGCCCACCGCCGCCGCCACCGCCGCGTCCTCCACCGCGCTTGGCTGCCGGGATGTATCGAAGGTTGACCACAAAGAGTTGCAAGCGCCCACACACGCGACAGCACGCTGCGCTACCGGCGACGGCAGCGGTCGCCACCGACGCGGGAACCCCCGCCGTCGCCGCCTTGACGTTGACGGACGCTTGCCCGCCGTCACCGCCGCCACCACCTGCAGCGTCATTGACAAGAGGGAGGGGATACCGCATGCGCATAATGCGGCACACCGTGACATGGCTGTCATCACAAACAGCAACAGCCGCAGCGCATCCGCCGGCGGCAGCGGTGGCGCTGGCCGCCATGCACTTCACACGGCTCAAAGCATGCAGCCGCCGCGGTCGTCGACCCTGCTGCTGCCGCTGACGCCTGGTGCCTCCCCGTCCGCCGCCGTAGAGACCAGGAGCATCGCCACCACACCACCATCGACACCACCATCGCCGTCAAAAGGTCGCGGCCCAGCGGCGACCCCCCCCCCACCAGCAGCTCCACCTGCCCCTCCACGCGGGCCGACAGTGCCGCCAGCTGCATCTTCAGCGCCCCGGCGATGACACGCACCGGGTCCTCAACAAGCAGTCAGTACACCACCGTCTCGAGCGGCGGTGGTCCTACCCAGCAGTCCGTCACGAGGATGGTCGCGGCGCACCAGCAGGGTGGCGGAGACAGCCATGCCGCCGGCTGGGCAGCGGGGTGTCGACGAGCCGCGCGTCGCGCGCAGCCACCGCCGCCGCCGTCGCCGCCACCGCCAAAGCCACCGAGAAGCAAGTAGGCAACCAGTACAGCAGCGAGAGCATTGCCACAGAAGCCCAGCAAGTGAAGAAGCACACAGCAGGTGGCGGGCCACCCCCCCCTTCCCTACGATCCATGACGGTGCGCCCACCCCGGCAACGCGACATCCACAAGACGCCGCCGACAACCGAAAAAAGGTCAGCACACGGTCCGCCGGGTGGTAGAGCATGTACTACCGGTCGCCCGTACGGAGCATTCGGGCGCACAGCGACGTCGGCCAACCAGCGCCGACGCGGACAAGGCGGCCGCGTCAATCAAAGAGGCAGGCGGCCGGCGCGACGTCAAGGTCGCCGCGCCGTAACACGGCGACCACCATCGCCCCCCACCAGCAGCAACTGGCGGCGACAAATGGGGGCAAGGGAGACTGCCCAGACGCGAGCCACCCGCTCCACCGTCTAGGTTCGAACAAGACAGCCCGGCGCCACCGGCGCCACCGACGCCACCGACGCGCACGCAGGAAGGCGGCGACATCACCGGAGATGCCCAACACATGGAGGAGCGGATACATGACGGCGGGCGTCCCCCCTGTCGCACCCACTAACGGCGGCGCACCCGACCCAAGAACGGGACACCCACGTCACGCCGCCAACAAAAAACAAATAAAAAGCCAACGCAGGGTTGGACAGGTGGTACAGCACGCCCAGCTAGTCGCCAGTGCGAAACGTCCGCGCATACAGCGACGCCAGCCGGCCGCCGCCGCCGCTGCCGACGAGGCGGCCGTGGCAAACACACAGAGGCAGGCAGACGCGGCCTCGAGGTGGCCGTGCCGCAACGCGGCAGCCTGCGCCGCCACCACCAGCACCCGGGCACAAGACACGAAAGCGACAGAGGGCTGCCAAACGGCAGCCGGCCGGTTTCCCGGCTTGGGCAACGAGGCGGGCGCCTGGCGCGGGGGGAGGGCCGTGCATCCCTCACAAAAGCGGAGCGAGAAGGAAGGCGCGTGGCCCCGCCCGCGGCCGCCCGAACCCCACGGCACCACCAGTGATCATGTTCATAGTTTCATGGCTGACGTACCGTTCACGCGCGTGACGGTCGCGGTCCAGGCGCGAGCGGCACGCGGGGACCCCGCCGAGTCGCGCATTGCCGAGACTGCTCGTGCGGCTCCGACCAAAGAGGATAACAAACGAAACGTTAGGCACGGGCGCTGTCGGGATTCAAGACTTACCTCGTGGTCCACTGTGTCCCTATACTGTAGCCTCATCGAACAAGTGCACGTCGCAAACGCGTGCGCGTGGCTAGCTAAACTTTGTTCCTATGTTTGTGCGCGACGCCCCCCGCTGCCGTGATTGGGGGGGGGGGCAGCCGCGGAGCTTCGGGAGGCGCCGCCCGAGGTGCGCTACCGACCCACCCCGCCCAATCCCATCCCCGCCCACTACCACCACCGCAGGGCGCTCCCGCGCGTGCCCGGCTGCCCATGTGCTCCACGGGCATGCCCGCCCGCTCACCACACCGCCCGCTTGTCCGTTGAAGGCGCTGATGGCGGCGGAGCAGACTGCGCCTGCCGCCGCCACCGCCGCCACCGCCGCCGCCGCCGCCGCCGCCGCGGCCCTCCGCCGCCACCGCCGCCGCCGCCGCCGCCGCCGCGGCCCTCCGCCGCCGCCACCGCCACGCCGCCACGCTGCCGGCGGGAGTGCCCCTTCTCGGTTGGCCGACGCGGTCCGCCGCGGCGCGCTGCCCGCCGGCCGACGCCGGACCGTGGGTGCGCGGGTGCCCCACCAGACCAGCCGTGCGGGTGCGCCTCGCCGAGGCGGGCCTCCCCGACGTCCTGTTTGTGATGGTGGGGGTGGGGGTGGGGCTAGGCTGACGGGTGGCTGCCGCCGCGGCGGCACGCGACACGCGGCGCGCGGCGCACGGCGGCCGGCGGCGGCCGCGGGACACCCGCCGCCGCGGCCGCGGCTGGGGCGGCCCGCGGCGGCCGGCGGCGCCGCGGCGGCGGGTGGCGGCGGTCGCGGCGGGCGCGCCGCCGTGGCGGGCGGGGGTGTGGGCCGGGGGGGGGGCGCCCGGCGTGCGCGGCCCCGCCGGCGAGTCGCCCCTGCCCGTGCCGCCCGGGGAGCCCCGCGGCGCACGTGCGCGCCTCGGCCGGGCGCGCACTGCAGGCGCGGGCGAGCAGGGAGAGCGCGGGCGGCAGGTGGCACTGCCAGGCCAAAAAAAAAAAAAAAAAAAAAAAACAGGCCGAGAACCGACAGTCATCGCCAGAGGTACACAAACGTACGACGGGCGCGCGTAGCTGCGTGTGCCTGTGCGTCACAGCCGTCCAAACACTGCTTCCACCCCCCCCCTTCTAGCCCCTCCTCCCCGCCAAGTCGCCCCCCCCCCTCCCCCTTACTCCGATGCCTCCGCCGCCGCGCCACCAGCCGCGGCGGCGGGCGCTTCCACCCCCACGATGGGCGCGTAGCGCTCGACAACCCCCTCAAACGATTGCACCGGCCGCGCGTTGACCCCCCCCTGCGCCGCCACAAACGCCGCCACCTGCGCCGCGTCCGCGGTCAGCTGCCGCCCATACACAATCCACCGCACGTTCTCCGTGCACGGCGGGGTGGTGGTGGAGCCAACGTACGTGGAGAAGTCCGACTCCTCTAGCGGCGGCAGCACGTCCGACAGGTCTAGGTCAATGAGCGACGCGACGGGGTCGATCGGCTCGTCGGATGACGCGGGGACGACGGTCTTGATGAGGGCGGTGAGGAAGGGGTCCCCCACCTGCCCGTCGGACGCGGCCTTGAACACCACTGACACGATGGCCGTCTTGGGCACCCCGGGCGCGGGCGGCAGGGGCGCGTCGCTTGGCTTGGTCGCCCCACCGCCACCGTTGGCGTTGCCAGCGGCGGTCAGCCGGGCCTTGGCCTCGGCCTCGGCGGCGGCGTAGCGCGCGTCGGCGGCCGCGGCGGCCGCGGCGGCCCCCCCCCCCGCCTCCTTGGACCGCCCGCCGTCCTTGTCCTCGACCACCGCCAGCGGCACGGCCGCCTTGGGGATCCCCCCCGCCCCCCCAATGCGGTTAAAGAGGAAGTGCAGCTCTGCAACGCCGCGCACCCCCCCCACCGCGTGCTCGGACGAGCCCGCGTGGACGTCAAAGCCCACCAGCCCGTACTGCGCCACCCCCGGGAGGGTGAGGATCGCCCCCCGCACGGGCGGCGACCACACGTCCACGGGAGGTGCGTCGCCCACGAGCGGCGGCGGCCGCACCACGTACTGGTCCAGCGTCAGCAGCGGGGAGGTGGAGCCCGCCTTGGCGCGCTTGGCCTGGAACACCGCCACCGCCGTGTCGAGCGACGGCCGCGCCGCGTCACGGCCGGGCACCATCTCCTTGTAGCGGAGGTCAATGGGCGACTGCCGCGGCGCGTCGGCGCACAGCTTGTACGCGTCGGACAGGGACGACCACTGGGGGGCGTCGTACGACCACTTGGGCGCCCCAAACCGCCGGGCGGGCGCGGTCGGGGCCGCCGCCGGCGGGGCGGCCGCCACGTCAGCGGGCACCTTGGCCGCCTCCCCGCCCGTGACGGCCGGCGCGTCGGCCGCCTCCCCGGCCGGGGTGGCCGCCGTCGCAGCCGGCGCCGCCGCGGAAGTGGCCGCCACTGTCGCTGGCGCGGCCGTGGCCGTGGCGGTGGCGGTGGCGGCGGCGGCGGCGGCGGCGGCCACTGGCGGCGGCGCGGGGACGGCCGCCACGACAGCCGCGGGGGGGGTGAGCGCAAGCGCCGCCGCCGCCAGCGCTGCCGCCAGCACGCGGGCGGGCGACGGCGGCGGGCGGCGGCGGCCGCCGCCGCCGCCGCCACCGCCGCCGCTGCCGCTGCCCCCACTCCCGTCCCGACCGCCCGGCCGCCGTGCGGCTGCCCCGCTCCGCCGGTCGGGCAGACCGACAGGCCGGCCAGCGTCGGCCGCCAGCGGGCGGCCGTGCCGCGCCACCACCGCCGCCGCGCCAGCCACCCGCCGCGGCCGCCCTGCCGCGCCGGGCGGGCGCCGCCACCGCGGCGTCAGCGTTGCGGGTGCGGCGGCCGGCGCCGCCGCCACCGCCGCGCCCGCGCCCGCCCACCCCCGCGTGGGGAGGAGGGCGGGCGCCAGAAACGCGGGCGCCGCGGCCGCGGCGGCGGGGGTAACGACCCCCGCGAGGGGGGCGGCAGCGGCAGCGGCCGAGCCGCCGCCGCCGGCCATGGCCGCCGTGAGTAGTGCTGGGGCCATGGAGTGAGTGGCGGGGGGGAGGGTGCGAAGGCAAGGGGGGGGGGTGGTAACGGAATAGGGGGGGATGGGGAGGGAAGGTGGGAGGGGGAAGAAGGGGGGGAAGAGAGGGGGAGACGGGGGATACTCCCTGGGTAGTGCGGCCGTCGGACGGGCGATGGACCCACTGCGAACGCCAGACGCAGTCGACCGTCGGGGACGACGGCCAGGTGCGTGCCACACCGGCGGTGGGGACCACCGGGTGGCAGAGTACGGACGCGGTGGCGGGGGGGGGGAAGCACGGGGGACGCTCGCGGGGATGGGCCAGGCAATGGGTTGCGGCCGTGTGATGCGCCGCCGCGGTGGGGGCAGGGGAAGGGGGGGGGGGGGGGGGGTGTGCTGACCCGCCGGAGAACGCGGCGTGGCCGTGGAGCGCGCACGCCCCGACCGGCTGCGCGGGCGAGGCGGGCCAGACAAGTCCAGCAATGTACTTGATGACCTGCGCGGCGTGGCGGCGCCTGTGAGATTGGGGACGGCCGTCCCCGGCGCGCGTGGATCGCGGGCCAATGGGCGTGCCGCCGCGCGGCGCGGCCGCCGCCAACTGACCACCGCATGGGCGCCGCCGCCGACCAATCGGGTGACGCCGTGGGGGAATGGGCGCGTCACGGCCGACCCGCCAGACCGCAGCTGCTGCGCGTGTGGGAGCGGGGGCTGTCGAGGCATCGGTCGGCACTATACAGGTATTCGCGCCGTAATCTTTACGATTGAGCAAGGATACGTTTTCACTCCGCTTTCACGGCGCGGCTTTTCGAGCCGTGAGGTTTGATCGCTGTTTGCATGGGCAACTACATACGAGCCGAAACTTGTCCGTTCTCACCAAGTTGGTGGCGCGGCTGTCGCGGCGCGCGTGCGCCTGTCACGCACGCCGCGGCCGCGACCGTGCGGGCGACGGCGGCGGCGGTGGCGGCGGCGGCGGCGGCGCACGGCCCTGGGCGCCTGTACTGCGGCGGCGGCCATGGCGATTGGTGGTGGCGGCGGTGTCGGCGGTGGCGGCGGGCGCCGACGCGGCGGCCGCGGCGGGCTGGTGGGCGGCGTGGTCCACGCGACGGCGGCGGCGGCGGCAGCGGCGGCGGCGGCAGCGGCGGCGGCCGCCGCCCCCCCTCCCCCCAGCCGGCGGCGTCCCCCCCCGCTCGCCGCTCGCCATCACCGCGCCACTCCGCGGGGTCTGCCGCCGCTCCCACCCCACCCCACCCCGCCCGTGCCCGCGCCCGCCGCTCGGCGGCGGCGTCCATGACGGTGTCCCCGCGCCGCGCGCGGGCGGCCGGCCGCGTTCGGGGCGTGGCCGCCGCCGCCGCTGCCGCCGCGGGTGGGGCGGCCGCGGCGACGCCGCCGCGGGTGCCCGCGCCGATGGCCGACGCGGCGGCGGCGGCCGTCGCCGCCGCGGGGCGGACGCGGACCAGGACTGCGGCGGCGGCGGCACCGCGGCGCCGTGCCGGTGCCGCCGCCGCCGTGGCTGGCAGCCCGTGCCGCCGCCGCCGCCGTGCCGTGTGTCGCGCGCGTGTGCGTCGGCGGCGACTGCCGACGTGGCGGCGGGCGTGCCGGTGTGGGGTGTCGACGCGGGGCGGCCGCGCGGTCGGCACGCCTCGACGGCGGTTTTTCTTTTTTTTTTTTTTTTTTTGGTTGCCATCCACGCGGCCGTGGCGGGCGGGGCGCGGCGTCAACGGCCGCGGCGGGCGCGCGGGCAGGTGGTGTGGCGGGTCGGCGGCGCCGCGGCCGTGCCGCCCGCTACGACGCGGCGTGTCGTTTTTGGTTTGTGTTGGTTTTCCCACGCGCCGACGGCGCCGCCCGGCCCGCGACGGCCGCCGGCGCCGCCGCTCGCCGCTGCGCCGCGGTGGCCCCGGCCGGCGCTCGTGGCGCGGGCGGCCGCCGCGCGTGCGCGGCGGCCGCCGCGGCCGCCGCTGCGGTGCCGCCACCGGTCGGCGGCTGGGGGGGTGCCACGCGCGGATGGCGGGCCTCGGGGGTGACGCGGCGGGTGCCCGTGGCGGCCGGCCGCCCCCGCGCTGCACGCCCGCCGTCGCGGCCACTGCCGCCGCCGCTGCCGCGCGGTGTGCGCGGCGGGTTGGCAGGGTTGGGGGGGGGGGGGGGGCGCAGGGTGCGCGGCGCTACCCCATGGCCAGGGGGGGCACGTGCCATCCTTCCCGCTCCCCATTTGTGGGTGATGCACGGCCCCTCCCCGGTGGTGGGCTCCCTCCGTAGGGCCCAAGCCGGCAGACCGGGCGGCTGTTGTTTGGCACGCCCTTCTCACTTCCGCTTCGTGCACGCGGGTGCTGGTGGGGGCGGCGCAGGCTGCCGCGTTGCGGCACGGCCACGTCGAGGCCCCGTCTGCCTGCCTCTTTGTTTTTGCCATGGCCGCCTCGTCGGCGGCGGCTGCGGCGGCCGGCTGCCATCGACGTATGCTCTGACAGACAACGCCGTGTCGGACCTTGCTTGGCTCGGCACGACCGCCGGTCTTGACGGCACCCGTGACCCGGCCGTTTGGTTGCACAGCCTCTGGCCGCCCTACGCCCACCCCGGTCCGCCCGCCTCGTCCGCCCTACGCCCACCCCGGTCCGCCCGCCTTGCCTCTCACCTGCCCCCCCGGCTCCTCGGCTGCGCCCCCCGCGGGGCGTGCGTAGAGTTGACAACGGCCCGCGGGTGCCGACACGGACGCCCCGCCCAGCGGGTGCCCGCGACGCGAGCGCCGCCCCACGCCGCCCGCCGCCACCGCCGTCGCCGACGCCACCGCCGCCACCACCGCCGCCGCCGCGGGCAGCCCACCGGCGCCACCCCCTCCGGCGCCACCGCGGCGCGCGCGCTACCCCCCCCGCCCCCCCCCCCTCTCCCCCCCCCCGCCGTCCCTCGCCACCCCAGCCACCACCTCCGCCCCCCTCCCCCTCCCCCACAGCGGCCGTCCTCCCCCCCCGTGGGGCGTGTCGACCGACGGCACGCCGCGCCCTCCGCTCCCCCCCGCCGCCCCACCGCGCGCCCGCCGCAAACGCGTTGGCGGCCGCGGCGGCCGCGGCGGCCGCGGCGGCGGTGGCGGCGGCAGGCGCACGCCCCCCCCCCCCCCCACCCTCGACGCCCTCGACCCCGCTTCCCCCCCCCCGACCCACCGCCCACACGCGGCGGGCCCGTAGAGCAGCAGCAGCATGAGTACGGCGGCCACGACCGCCACCCGGTGACCCCGCCGCGCGCGCGTAGCGGCGCGACGAGCCGCCGCCAGCCGGCAGCGGGTGGCGGCCAGCGCCGACGCGTCCGCAGCGGCAGCGGCGCCACGACCGCCGCCGCAGCCGCCGCCGCCGCCGCCGCCGCCGCCATCGTCGCTGCCGCCGACGCTGCCGTCACCGCCGCGGCCACCCCGCCCGCCGTCGCGTCGGCCGTCGGCGGCGGCCGCGGCCGGGTAAAGCGACAGCACGACGGGCAACGGCGGCGGAGAGCACAGCGGCGGGCGGGGCGACGGCAGGCGGGGCGGCCTGGCCGTCGACGGGGCCGGCGACGCCAGCGGTGGTGACCGTGGCGGCGGTAGGGGTGGCGGCTGGGGGGGGGGGGGCGCCCGCCCGCCGCTGGTGACTGACCGGGGGGGGGACCGCGGCGGCCGCGCCGCGGTCGGCGCGGCCGCCACGGCGGCGCGTGGGGGGTGGGGGGTGCCCACCGTCATGGCAAGCACAACTTCACAGTCGGGGTGGGGGTGGGGGGGCGGGGCGGTAAGAGAGGGCCCAGAGGGGAAGCAGCGGGAGGGTGTGAGTAGAGAGTGGGTGGTGGTGGTGGGGATGGGAAGAACGCGGGCAGGGGGGGGAGTAAAGGCTGCGTGGTGTGGCGGCAGCGCCGCGGCGGCCGGCCCGGACGGCCAGCGCAGGGTGGCGTGGTCGGGGCGGAGCGGGGCAGCGGACTGCCGCCGCGACTCCAGCGTCCATACGCACGTTGGTGGCGCCGACGGGGGTGGCCGACGGCGGGCGGCCGGGCCGCCGCCGCCGCCTCCACCGCTACGACCAGCGCATGCCGTCGCCACCCCACCCCCCCCCCCCCTGCAACCCACCCCCCCCCCCCTGCAACCCACCCCCCTATCCCACCACGGCTGGCTGACACGCGGCCGCCGCCAAGTCGAGCGGCGGGACAAGCAGCGGTTGCCGCCAGCGGCCGGGGGCGAGCATCGGGCGGACGGACCGCGCCGCCGCCCCGCCGCGGTGGCCGCCGCGACGCCGCCTGCCGCCCGCCGCGGCGCGGCGGCGACGGCGGCGACAGCAGCGGCGGCAGCGGCGGCGGCGGCGGCGGCGACGGCGACGGCGGTCGGGGCGCCCCCCCCCCCCCCCCCCCCCCGGCGACCCCCCCCCCCCCCCCCGGCCGCCGGCGGCCGCGGCGCCGCCAGCGGCGACAGCCGCCGCGTCGCGCCACGCCACGGGGGCTTGGCGGCGGCGGCCGCCGCCGCGGGCGGCCGCCGCCACAGACGCCGCCACCCACGCTGACACGGCTGACACGCGCCGGCGCTGGCGTGGGGGGGGTGGGGGGGGAGGGGGGAGGTGCCGCCGCGTGGGCGGGGAGGGGGAGCGGCGGGCGCGGGGCGACCGGGGGGGGGAGGGGACGGATCCGCCACGTCGGGCGGTAGCAAGCGGGGGTCGTTGGGGGGGGGGGGGGGGGGGGGGGTGACCAGGCGCTGACAGACTGACACGCGCCGCGGCGGCCGACGCGAGCCTCGCCGGCACAGCACCCCGTTTCGAAACTAGCGGGGTAAAAGAATACACGATTTTGACAAATATACCACCATAGGGTTGTGTTGCGACGCTTTTTCCTCTTCACACGATAGATTCCACTCCATCACCTGTACCGCACGCAGTCGCCGGTTGGTGGTCAGCATGTTGAGTCGCACTCAATAATTGGCACCCCTCATTTCCTGAGAATCGAGAATGCTGCGGTGCAAGTGGTCGCTTGCACGTCGCTTCCCACCTTGGGTCGTCCCAGTGCAAGCCGACCGCCCCGAATCCCCAACCATCCCGCCCTTGCCATCCTGCCCCCCCCCCTCCCACCCCCTCTCGTGCGCCTCTCCACTGCCTCCCCCTCGCCTGCTCGCCATGGGCTCAGTCCCACCACTCCCACCCTTCTACTTCACCCCTCCCTCTGCTTTGTGCGCTGCACTGTCCGTCCCGCCTGGACGCGTGCGGCGGGATCGAAGGCGCCGGTGCACGACGTGGGCCGTTCGCTTGGCAAGGCCACTCTTGGCGGTAAGCTGGGGTGGGACGGAGGGGGAGCGGGAGAGTGAAAGGAGGCAGGATGGGGGAAGGGTCAGGAGGGAAGGTGCAGGGATGGGCGAGGTGTACTATCCTCTCGCGGCGCACCACCGCCGGTGTCTCTGCCGCCTCTGTCGCCATCGTCTCCGCCTCTGTTTCCGTTGCCGCTGCTTGCACCGCCGCCGCGAGCCCACTCCGCGTCTCTGTGGAGAGCGGCTCCCCGTGTGGGGGCGCCTGCGGACATGCGACGCGGCCATGATACTGACGCCTACATCGAGCCTTGCGTGTCTCATGGGTGCTGCGGGCCCACATTCCCTGTCCCTTCTCCCCTTCACGCCCCTCCCCGTCCCGCGCCCTCCCCATCTCACCCTTCTCCTCCCCTCCCTTTCCCCTCCTCCCCCTCTCTTGACCCCGCCGCACCTCACTCTTCACACTACCTTCTCATCCACCTCGGCGCGTACCCCGCTCTCACTTCCGCCTTTCCCCATTCCCTTGTCTCGGGCGCCGTCTACGTGCCACCGTTGCCGCCTCCCTCTGGCCGCCCTCTGGGTTGTGGGTCATTGTCGACCCGCAAGAGCGGATTGATTGCCCCGCGCAAGTGCACCCGCAAGGCGGCGGTGGTAGCCTTCACCTGCAGCGGCGGCCGCAGTGACATCGGTGGCGACTGCGGCAGTGGTGGCGGCAGTGGCAGTGGCGGCGTGCCCGACTGGGCTGCAGCCCACGCCGCGAGAGGTGCGTGGGCCAAAGTCTCCTCGCGGACGCTAGCGGAAGGGGGAGGACATCGAGGGGGGAATGCCGCGGGAGGGGCGGGCGGCCATCGGGGGCGGAGAGGGTGGGCGCTCGGTCTAACGATCGCCGCACCGCTGGCGATGCGGGATGTGCTTACTCATGCTGCGAGCATCCTCTGTGTTGAGATGGTGTGCTGACACTGACTGACCTTATCCATCCCTCTCGCGTCGCTTGGATGTATGCTCGCTCCATCTTGGTCTCGCTGCTGTTCACCTTGCCGTGTTCGTCTGCTTCCTTTTTCTTTTGTTGCACCAGATGTGCTTGGCGGTCGGGGAGGGCAGGGCGATGCTGCAGATAGCAATAAAACACATCTTGCAGGAAAAAACCACAAAAGACGCTTGAGACACAAGATCGGAAGTATGCTTGCGTGCATGTACCCGCATTGTCCATGCCAAACAGTATGGTTCATGCATAGTCACAACTACCCACTCTCGACACATGCTCAGCTTTAAATTCTAGATCACAAACGTCTACACAGAAGAAGTGTGCTTTCGACTCAAGGAAGATACTTTCGGGAATATGTATTTGGCTACCCCGTCGTGTCAACTTCTGGGGCGCCGTGGGCCGCGGTGGCGGGACGCGGCTCGCGGCGGGGCCGACAGATTGGGCGATTGGGACGCGGACACGAGGGCGGCACTGCGCGGTCAAACCCGTGATCCCGACGAGAGCAGATTTGGGCCTCGCTGAGCGAGTGCGAATCCGCGCGGGGTCGTGCGAATCGCCCCGTGAGCCCCCACGGACCGCCTTTTTTTTGTACACCGCCGCACACGCGCGTAGAGGTCAATTTGCACAGTGTGCGAAGCGCTTTTTTTGCTCATACTGATGGAGGTGGTGGACGACGACCTTGTCGTCGAAGACCTGGTCACCGGACACAGTGCGGCTTCACATTGGGAGCTACTAGGCGCAAACACTGCACGGTTTCGTGCAGTTTGTGCAGTGGAGTCTTGCAAACAGTGCAAGTTTAGCACTCCCGGCCGCGATCGTCCCACGTCGGCACACCGCCGCGAGACGGGACTTGGGAGGACGGACCCCCACTTGGGGCTCTCGCAGCGGTATTTGAGTGCGGCCGATGCGACCTCAGTCCAACTGTCCACAGCCCCCGGCCTCCAGATCGCGCCCCCGCCAACAACAGCAGGTGACTTGAACGAAGTCATGACCAAAATTATTTCACAATCCCACGGTGAGGGCCGAGGCGTCCGACCGCTGTCGGGTGCTAGACTGCACGGTTTCGCACAAACCGCGATCATTGGAGTGCTAAAACTGCACTCCCTGGGCGGCTGCGTGCGACACAGCACTCGCCCCACGGCCTCTCTGAGGCCCTTCACCCCTCACGGCGGGGTCACGGGTTTGACCGCGCAGCGCTGGGTACGTCCGTACAAACCCGCCGCGGCGCTCCCGCCCCGCAGCCGTCCGTCGTGCTCCCCCACGCACTGCAGCTGGGGACCCCCCCCCCCCCCCGCCCCTCCCCCTCCCTTCCTGCTCACACGCGGCCGCCCTCCTTCAGCCACCGTGCACACCCGTCGCCCAGCTCGGCCGCCGCCCGCGCCTCGTACGCCGCCGCGTCGTCGTCTGCGAGCACCCCCCGCCAGCGGCCGTTGGTGCCCTTGTGGATGAACGTCGTCGCGCCGCCGGTCAAAAACCGGCCGCCACCGGGCGTCACGTCCGCCGCGTGCGCGCGCATGTGGCCAAACGAGCAGCGGCCCACGACGGTCGCGACGTTGGCGGGCGTGACGGGCACGTCGAGGAAGGCGGCGACCCGCCGGACGGCGGCGGGGAGGTCGGCGAGCAGGTCGGCAAAGTGGAGGAGCAGCACGTTGGGCTCGTCGCGGGCGGCCCACCAGGCGCGGGTGTGGGACCAAAAGGGCCACCACGGCGCGCCATCGGCGGCCATCCACTCGCGCCAGTACACCGCCGGGTCGGCGGGGGGCGGCCCCAGCGGTGGCCCGGTCTGGCCGGGGAGGGCGTTGACCATCTCGTACGTCTCGGGGAGCATGTTTTTGTGGTGGTTGTGCATGGAGATAATGAGGTCCCGCGCGTCGCGGCCAATGTAGATGTACTTGAGGTCGGGGGACCACGGCAGCGCGTCGAGCGACAGGTGGCTCTTGATGAACCGCCGGTGGGTCTGCGCGGCGAGTGCGGCGTGGCGCTCCGCGACGGGCGTTGGCGACCGCATGTCGAGCCAGGGGGAGACGGCCTGCGGGTGTGCAGCGGCGTCGGTGCCGACGCCGAGGAGCAGCTGCGCGAGGATAGCCTGCATCCAGCTGGTGCCGGCCTTGCCGTAGGTCACCACCAGGACGTCGTCGTGGCGGAAGGGGAAGCCATGCCAGGCGGTCGAGTCCACCATGGCCGTCTTGATGTCGTGCTTTTTTGTCGTGCGGATGGGGGCGGGGGGGGTGCGCCCCGTCAGCGGGGGAGCGTCTCCTGAGGGCAGAGCGGCGCCGTTTGCCGGAGCGTCCGCCGCAGCCATGGCGGTGCTGTGTGCTAGACGGGAGGAGGGGAGTGCAGGGAGGAGGCCAAGGTCGAGGTGGGAAGCAGAGCGCGGCAGCGGGTAGAAAAGGGATGGAATGGGGGAGGAGGAAGAGTGGAAAGACTGAGCCGCTCTCACGGTCGTAAGATGGGGGCCCACCCACATTGGGCAAGAGCGGCGCCCGAGCCAAGGGCCGTCGCCTCTTTGTGCGCGCCGCTGCGCCACAAAGGCGGCGGGGCCAAACTGCCACTGACGTCTGGCGGGCCCTCGCCCGCGTCGTGATGGCATGTCGACCGACGCGGGTCGGCACGCGATGGCCGGGGATGGCGGTCCCGCCGTCCCCCTCGCGCCAGACAAACGAGCAGCCGACCCCCGTCCGACCAGCGGGCCAGCAACAAGCCGCACGTTTCATGTTGGCAGCAATAGTGCGTTGACCATCGAGAATTTATAAACGGACGAGTTCATCCTGGCGTGTGTCCCAAACTTCCTGTCACTTTCAAGGTGTACTAGAAAGGTCGGCTCCAGAGGTGTGGTGTTGCATGAGGAATGTGAAAATGATCAATCGATTTTACATCAGGATTCAGCATCACTTTTGTGAAGTGCGAACATTATGCGCTTGCCGTACGCGACGCAGCCGTCGACGAAGCGAGAGGGACCCCTCGGGCGAGGTCGCAGCGGCGGCGGGGGGCCCGCTGCACAAGCGAGGTCACACCCCGGTGCACCCTGTTCCGCGGACCGCCGGCGGGCAGCGGATTCACACTGCAGCAGCCTCCCTCTCCGCGGGGTTCACCGCGCGCCGCCCACACTGGTTGGAGACGATGGCGGGGGGGCCCCGCCGGACAGTGGATCGCGGCGGACCCCGCCCGTGCGCCCCGTGTTATTTTGCTGGAAAGGCTCGCGAGACTCCACGAGCACCAGCGCGTCATGCGGATGCCGTGCCGGGAGTCCCGGCGCCGGCGCACGGGGACGGTGGAGAGGGAGCGGCGACGCTGTGGGCGGAAGAAGGGCGTGTCGTCTGTAACAAACTCCCAGCAGCAACACGGGCCTCGCCTCGACAAACACCTCGCTTTGGGAAGTGGATGCGGAACGCAGCCGACGAGCCGTACGAGAGAGCAGCCGAAGGCGGCAGTGGCTGCGACAGCGCTATCGGGGGCTCCAGCGCCACCATGGACGATCGTCCCGCCCGTATGCGCCGACCAGCCAGCGGCTCTCTGAGCGGGTGGGGGCGGATGGCGGCCGCGGCGGCGGCGGCCGAGGGGTCACTCCCCGAGCTCGCCAACGTGGCAACGTACGGCCGCCACAGACGACTTTTTCGCTCGCCGCACCGACGCTATCAGCAGTGATGCGGTAGCAACTGTGCTGGAGGGAGGCGGGAGAGGGCGTTGACATTAGCGGGGGACGTTCTGTCCGTTGGAGAGGCGATGGCACGTCCGACCAGGTTGGACAAAATGTACGAGGCCGGGCTGCAATTCCGGTTGCGGATCCGCGCTCCCCTTCAGCTCGACTTCACTCGGTTCTGCGGCCGTCCGCGCACGACCATACTCTCCCTCTCCCACGGCCCGACCCTTCTCGTCCCCTCCCATTTCGACGCCGTCACCCCCCCCCGTGTGCAGTGACTGGCTCCGCGCGGCGGCGTCCAGCTGGCCCACCCTGCCCAACGCCCTTTGCCAAGGCACCCTCAGCGGCTAGCTGCAGCTGTCCCTCTTCACCTGCTTTGGCCGCTCCCCCTACGTTTTTCTGTGTGGGCAGAGACGGGCCGATCTTGTGCCCTCGCGTCGCCGGGATGCGGAGGCGCCAGTGGGGCGGAAGGGGGGGGGGGGAGGCACACCCACGCGTGACAGAAGAGACAGAGAGGGGAGATATGGGTAGATAAGGGATGGCAGGGTGTGTGGGACTGGCGGCTTTCGCGGCTGCCGGCCCAGCGGGCCCCTTCCTGCTGGACCCGCAAGGCGCGGCACCGTCGCTGCGACCGTGGGCATGGCTACCTCGGCGCAAGCGGCCGATACGCTATTTACAAGACACCTTTTATATCATGCCGTCGTCGGCGTCTTCTTCCACGGTGCGTACGCTGCCCTGCCCGTGGGATCGCCGTCGCGACTCCGCCCCCCTCCCCGCTCTTGCGGTCGGGTTGATCCTCATCTGTACTGTGGTCAGCGGGGCTGCTCATTCTCAGCTGGAAGACCGCCTACGCCCTTGTCCCGTTTTGATCTGCGGGACCACCACGCTCAGAATTCTCGTTCCCCGAAACTCCATGGCTCTCCCCATTCTGTAGAGAGGCCGCCTCGGGAGTGGAGCTGCGTCACAGCGACACTGTCCTGGCCGGCAGTCTGGCGGCCGCTGAGGGCAACAAGGAAACGTGGGCGTTCCGCCATCGAGTGCTCGTCGCACTACGAGCTGGTCAAGGCTCTCCGCAAGAAGACATGCCGCGCACACCTCGTCTCCTTGTCCTGGCAGCTCGCGCGCGACAAGGAGAGTGCAACAAAAATCACGAGGAAAGGGTTTAAATCAATAAACTGTATACTTGTCATATAAATTCACCGCTCATGGTATGAAAGTCAAGGGATGATTTAAATCTCATTAAAATCAAGGGCTGCCACACCTCTGAACCTCGACTACATGGCACAAACGCATCACCCGTGACCCACCGCCTCCCCCCCTCCCTTCCTGCTCACACGCGGCCGCCCTCCTTCAGCCACCGTGCACACTCGTCGCCCAGCTCGGCCACCGCCCGCGCCTCGTACGCCGCTGCGTCGTCATCGGAGAGCACCCCCCGCCAGCGGCCATTGGTACCCTTGTGGATAAACGTCTGCGCGCCGCCTGCAAAGATGCGCCCGTCCACCGGCGTCACGTCTGCCGCGTGCGCGCGCATGTAGCCAAACGAGCAGCGCTCCACGACGGTCGCGACGTTGGCGGGCGTGACGGGCACGTCGAGGAAGGCGGCGACCCGCCGGACGGCGGCGGGGAGGTCGGCGAGCAGGTCGGCAAAGTGGAGGAGCAGCACGTTGGGCTCGTCGCGGGCGGCCCACCAGGCGCGGGTGTGGGACCAAAAGGGCCACCACGGCGCGCCGTCGCCGTCCATCCACTCGCGCCAGTACACCGCCGGGTCGGCGGGGGGCGGCGCGAGCGGTGGGCCCGACCCGTCGGAAAGGGCGTTGAGGTAGTCCAACACCTCGGGCAGCATGTTTTTGTGGTGGTTGTGCATGGAGATAATGAGGTCCCGCGCGTCACGGCCAATGTAGATGTACTTGACGTGGGGGGACCACGGCAGCGCGTCGAGCGACAGGTGGCTCTTGATAAACCGCCGGTGGGTCTGCGCGGCGAGTGCGGCGTGGCGCTCCGCGACGGGCGTTGGCGACCGCATGTCGAGCCAGGGGGAGACGGCCTGCGGGTGTGCAGCGGCGTCGGTGCCGACGCCGAGGAGCAGCTGCGCGAGGATAGCCTGCATCCAGCTGGTGCCGGCCTTGCTGTATGTCACCACCAGGACGTCGTCATGGCGGAAGGGGAAGCCATCCCAGGCAGTCGAGTCCACCATGGCCGTCTTGATGTCGTGCTTCTTTGTCGTGCGGATTAGGGGGGGGGAGGGCGAGGCGGTCGGCGGGGGCGTGTCCCCGGTGGGCAGAGCGGCGCCGTTTGACGGAGCGTCCGCCGCCATGGCGGAGCTGCGGGCACAACAAACACAGAAGCGAGAAGCACGAAAGCGGGGGTGGAAAGATCAGGAGCAGGGACGGGAACGGAGCACAGGAGTGGGGGGGGTATGGATGGGGAATGGCGGGGGAGAACGAGACCAGACTGCGACCCAATCCAGCTCGTAGGGCTGGGCCCATTAGGCGAGTGTCGCGCCTGATGGGATGGCGCCTTTTGAGCGCACCGCGCCGCCGCGATGAGGGCGGGGGCCAAGCTGCCGACGGCAGTCGACGGGCCACTGCACGGCGCGTGGTGATGGCGCGTCGACCGCGCGCGGCGGCACGCAATGGCCTCCGATGGCCAAAACGCCAGCGTCCGCGCCAGCCAAGATAGCAGCTGGGCTCCGCGTCAGCACGGACCAGGTGTGAGAACCTAACAGATGCGCCCAACCATTGAGCCAGGTCGACGGGGCGCATGCTCGAGTACGCTATAATCTGTGTGCACATGTACACGAACATAACTCACGCCAGGAACGCTCCGCTGTCAAGACGTGCAACAAGCCGAGATCCCATCGACAGCTGACAAGCAAGTTTCGCGCAATCTTTGATTTTGGCCACAGGGAAGTCAGTTGAGCCAACACATTCCTTGGGTGTCATGTGAAAAGGGGTGTCCTGCTGCCTGCTGAAGTTGTCCAACGTGCCAAACGAGCCACAGTCCGGAAGAAGGCGCCCAAGTATACTCTCTGGGAAAGTCAACCAGCCGACATCAACATGATTTATTGATGCGTTGCTTCCGAAAAACGGAAACGCCTCACCCGGCCCGTGATGAAGCGCGAGTCAGCATGACTTTGTCGGTGAGCCCACGTCGCGTCACCTTGCCGGACACGACGCGGAGTGGACCAAGCGAGCCACACGCCTCGGACGAGGTCGTGGCGGCCGCGGCGGGCCCGCCCCTCAGGCGCCGGCACGCCGGTGCGTGGACGTCGAGGGCGGCGGCATTCTTACCGCGGCAACTTCTCTTTCCGCGTCGTGCGCGGTGCGCCGCCCGCTGGTATAGAGTGCGATCATTGGCCGTACCGGCCGGGCGGACTCACCGGAAGTAGACCGGTTGCGGATGGCGGCGGGCCCCGCCTGCGCCGCCGTTCTTGTTTGGCTCGGCCCGCGAGCCGTCACGCGCACGCCCACGGCATGTGTAGACCGCGCCGTCAGTCCCGGGGCGCGCGCCCATAGGATAGGGAGAGGGAGTGGTGGCGCCGTGGGCGGAGGGAGGACCTCTCGTGCCAGTGTTGGCGGCAACAACCGGACGTCGCCTCGACGCCCATACCTGTTGCGGAAGCGGATGCGGAGCGCAGCCAACGAGCGGCTCGATGGAGCGGCTAGGGGCAGCAGCCGCCGCCCCCAGTGCCATCAGGTACACCGCCAGCAGCATGGACGCCCGCCCCGTCCGTTTGCGCCGGCAAGCCAGGGGCGCGGTGTGCGGGTGGGGGGGAGTCGCGGCCGCGGCGGCGGCGGCGGCAGCAGCAGGGGGGCGCCCTCTCCCGGCTGGTCGTCTCGGTGGCGCGGGCGGCCCCGCTCGTCGACGTGGCGGCCCACCGCCGTCACCGACGGCGCCCGCGGCGGCCACTGCCGGCATGGCCAGCGGCGCGGCGGCGGCGACGGCCGCTGGAGGGCCGGGTTCCGCGCGCGTGGACACTGCCGGGACGGGTTTGGTGCGCGTCGGAGAGGGCGTCTGGACCACCGCCGATTCCGGATGAGACGTACGATGGCGGCTTGCCATGGCGGGTGGGGGCTTTTTGTGCTGCCCCGTCCGCGCGACGGTGGGCTTCCGCTGCGGCCGCGTGCACGCGGCCAAGACGCCTCTGCCGCCGTCGGCGCCGCGCGCGCGGCGCTCGTACGGTACTACCCGGACGGGGGCGGCACCTCGACCGCGGCGGGGAGCGGCGGCGCCACACGGTGGGAGGGCAAGACCATCGCCGCGGAGGAGCACCGTCGAGGCGCCCCCTGCCCATGGACGCGTGGCCAGCCCGACGCAGCCCGTCACGACCAGGAACGGCGGGGCGGTCCCGGGACCGCGTGCCGGTGTGTGCCGTCTCGGCCAGCGCGGCGCGGCCGGATCCCCCCAGATCCGCCACCCCCCGCGCCGGTGCGTGCGCCGCGGCCGTCGCGGGAGCCGCCGCGGCGGGCCGCGGCGCGGCGGACGGCGGCGGGTGGGGGGGGGACCCGCCCGCCACCGCCGCCGGGGGGGGGGGGGGCGGCCGCCGGCGCGCGCGTCGAGTGGGACTGCCGCGGTGCGGGCGCGGCCGGCGGTGGCGGGTGGGGGGGGGGGGGAGGCTGGCGCGACGGGGGGGGGGGGGGGGGGTGGCGCCGAGGGCGGGAGTGCAGCGGGGGTGGTGGTGGGACGGCGGGCGCGCGGCGACGGGTGCGCACCGACCAGCCCGGCGGGCCGCCCCGCCGGCCGGCCGGCCGGCCGCCCCTCGCCACCCCGCGCACAACCACGGGCGCCAGCGCCGGTCGCGGGCGGGCGCCGCTCCCAAGCGTCGCCCCGCCCCTCTGTCCGCCGCTTGCCCTCCGCGTCTGCCCGCCTCCACCCCCCTCCCCGGCCAACGCGGCTGCGGCGTGTCGTGGTCCCTCCCCCAGCCCCCTCTCGCCTCCCCGCCACCCCCTCCGCCAGCCATCCCCCACCCCCCCCCCGTCTCGCCCGGCGGCCACGGTCCACCCCATTCGCCCCTCCTCCCCCCCCCCGTCCCCCTCGCGGCGCCCTTGCCGCGTTGCCCCTGGCCGCCCCGCCATTGACCCCATGGCCGGCCCCACTGCCGACCGGGGCGCCGTCGCCGACGCGGCCGCCGCGGGCGGCGGGGATTCCCCGCCCAGCCCCGCCCGCCGGCGGCGGGACGGCGGCGGCGGTGGCGGCGTCCGCGGCGGCGGCGGGGGCCCCCCCCTCGGCACGCTCGCCGCGCAGGTCGTGCTCGGCGTCGTGCACGTGGCGCTCGCGCTGCGCGCCCACAGCTGGGGGGGGACCGCCGCCGGCTCGGAGGCGGCGGCGGCGGCGGCGGCGGCGGCGGCGGCGTCGCCCGCCGCCGACGCGGCGGGCCGGCTGCTGCGGGCGGCGCAGGCCGGCCTCGCCGTGTACAATGGGTGGGCGGCGGCGAGCGGCTGGGCGCTCGACGCGGCCGCCGCGACGGCCAGCAAGACCGCCAACGAGGTGGACGACGCGCTCGTCGCGCTCCTCCGCCGTGGCCTCTCCCCCGTCGGCCGCGCCGAGCGCGCCGCCGCCGCGTACGTCCTCGCCTACGCCGTCGCCGTGCCGCTCGGCGTCACCGCCGCGGTCATTGGCGACCGCGCCGCCGCGGCGGCGGCGGCGCTCCTGCAGGCGCTCCTCACCGGCCGGGCGCTGTGGCTGGTGTGGGGCGCCGCGCGGGTGTCGCTGTTTCAGGGCCTCCTCCGCACCGCCTACGCGGGCGACCGCGGCTGGACCGCCGCGCGCGCCGAGGCGCTGCTCGGCTTTGGGCGGCCCGTGTTTTGGGCGTTTGGCGCGCTCTTCATCCTCGACAATGCGGGCGTGCACGTGTCGTCGCTGGTGGCGGGCCTCGGCGTTGGCGGCGTGACGATCGCGCTGTCGGCGCAGGCGCTGCTGACCGACACGGTCTGCGCGGTGGCGCTGCTGCTCGACCGGCCGTTTGGGGTGGGCGACTATGTCGCGCTCGACGGTGGCTCCGTCGCGGGCACCGTCGCCGCGATCGGCCTCCGGTCGGTGCGGCTGGTGTCGCCCGCCGGCCACACGGTGGTGGTGTGCAATAAGGACGCGGCGGCGGCGCGGGTGGAGCGCTACGCCGCCGCCTATGACCGCCGCGTCGTCACGACGGTCGTCGTCGACCACGCCACCCCCGACGCTGCCGTCGCGGCGGTCGGTGCCACGCTCGCCGCCGCCGCCGAGGCGGTGCGCGTGGACGGCCCGCGGGGGGCGGGGCGGGTGGTGGTGGCGGCGGCGTACCTCAAGGAGCTCCGCCTGGCGGGCCTCGCGTACGAGGTCATCTACACGGTGCGGGGGGCGACGGTGGCGGACGCGCGGGCGGCGACCGCGGCGGTCAACGCGGCGATGCTCGCCGCGCTGCGGCGGGAGGGGGTGGCGCTCGCAGTGCTGCCGCCTGGTGGCAAGGCCGCGTGAAGGGGGGGGGGGGGGGGGGGGGGAAGGGGGGTTCAGGTGGGAAGGCGGGTCCCACACGTCGGGGCTGGACTCGCGGAGGTGGGTGCCCCGACGCTGGGTTATTCTCGCTCCTTCGACCTTGCTCCGTCGACCTTGCGTGGCCAGCGCCGCCCGCTTGGCACCTGTCACGTCCGTGCAGAGGCGCTGGGAGAGCGGGGCAGAGCCAGCGGTGCGGGTGCGACCCGGTGTGGACGGCCCCCACGGTACGAGATGCAGCCAGAGGCGGGGGCGGCAGCGGTCCCCCCGCTCCCACTCGTCAACCGCCTACGCCACCGCCCTGGCCGGCGTCGGCCACCCCCCCCCCCTCCCCCCCCCCCTCCCCCCCCCCCCGGCTTGCGCGCAACGACGGCGTAAAACGGCTCCTCCGCCGCAGCCTCCCGCCCCAGCGCCTGCAGCTGCCGGTGCGTCACCGCCGCCTCCCGCGGCGCACCCACCGCGACCGTCTGCTCGACGGTCAGTCCCCCCCCCACCGACAGGTAGGTCGTGACGAGCGCCAGCCGCGCCGCCGCGTCGGCCGCCATCCACCCCGCAATGGCCTTGTCAAAAAAGAGCGCGTCGGACCACGCAACGACCGCGGCGCCGCCGGGCGCGAGGAGGCGGCCAAGCTCGGCAAAGACCCCTTCGGGGCGTGCCAGGTACGCGACGGTCGCGTTGCACAGGACCGTGTCAAAGGTGGCCGACGGCCATGGCAGGGGGGAGATGGCGCCGTCGGCGTGGACCGCCGCGGAGGAGGGGGGGGTGCCGCCGGCGGCGGCGGCGGCGGCGGCGGCGGCTTCCGCTGCTGCCGCCGACGCGGCAGCGGCGCCCGCGGCGGCCGTCGCGGCGGCAACGACCCCCCCCCCCCCGGCAACGGCCGCGTCGGCAGCGGCGGCCGCGGCGGCTGTGACGCCGTCACCCTCACCCCCCCCCCCTCCCCCCCTCCTCCCCCCCCCCCCCCCGGCGGCGCGTTGAGGTCCACCACCACCCACCCGTCGAGCGCCGCGTTCCGCCCCATCTCCACCACGTTCAAGCCGAGCCCCGTCACCGCCGCCGGCCGCGGCGCGGCCGGCAGGTAGCTATCCCACGACGCGCCCACGTCGAGCACCACCCCCCCCGGCCGCAGCACCGACGCGTAGACGGCGGCCAGGCGGGTCGCGTAGGCGGGGGTGACGGCGGGCAGCAGCCGCGGGTGGGTGTAGTAGAGCGGGTCGGGGGCGGTGTTGGCGCGCAGCCGCTGGGCGGCTGACAGCAGGCGCAGGGGGGCGGGGGGGGAGGGGGGGTGGATGGCGGTGGCGAGGGAGGGGGGGGGGGGGGGGCGGATGCGCCAGCACGGGAGGCACCGCCGTGAGGGGGGGGGTGCGGCGCGCGCGCGACGGGGGGGGGCGGCGGGGGGAGGCGTGCCACCGGCGGGGGGGCCGAGCGGCCGCGGGACGCGGCCGAGGGGAGTCGCCGCCGCGCTCAGCGGCGGCGCGAGGAACGCCATGGGGAGAAAGGGGGGGCTGCTGCACGGCATGGTCGCGGGATGACGGTCAAGGTGTTGGGGCACGTCAAGGTGCGGGGGCGCCGTCAATCGGCGGACGTGGGGAGGGTGCGGGGGCGGTGGTGGGGCTAGCCTAGGCTACGAGGTGGCGACGGGGACGACGGTCCCGACGGTGGCGTCCACGGCCGACGCAACCACACGCAGGCCCGCGACCACGTGACGCCACCGACCGTGGCGGAATGAACGTCCATGGTACTTCTTATCCTGTCCGAGGTCGTGTTGCCACGTGGCGCAAGTCAAAGTCGGGCATGGCAACTACACTGGGCTCGCGACGGCTCGGCGGGCACGCGTCCGCGCGCCATTGCGCGTGTCATTCTTGGTGCCGCCGCCTCTCGGACAGCAAGCCGCGCGCTTGCGCCGCCGTCGACCCGCCCCGCCCCCCTCTCCCCACGCCGCGAAGCCGGCGGGAGCTGCCGCCCGCGGGCGATCGGCGGCGCGCCCCTCTTCCGCGCGGCCACACCGCGCCGTGCCGGCGGTTGCCGCCGCCCACTCCGGCCGTAGCGGCCCACGCCGTCGGGGGTGGCTGACACTGCCGGGCGGTTGGGGCGGCGGCGGCTGTGCGGTCTTTGCTTCCCTCGCCCTCTTTTCGACCCCTCGTGGACGCCGTCCACCCTCACTTCCCCCCCCCTTCTCCTCTCTTTGCGTTTCTTTCACCCTTCCTCCGGCGGCGGCGGTCGCTTCCCCCCCCCCCGCCCCCCACCATGGACCCCGAAGAAGCGGCGGTGGAGCGCGCGCTCACCCGCCTGGCCGTCGCGTCGTCTGACGCGGCGCTCCAGTCCGTCCTCGGTACGCTGCTGCCTGCGCTGCTGGCGGCGACGGCGACAACGTCGCCCGGTGCCAAGCGCGCGCTCGTGGACGCGCTGCAGCACGTCAACGTGCGGCTGCGCGCGGCGGTGGGGGTGCGGCTGCCGACGGGCGCGCTGCTGGCGCAGGCGGCCGACCCGGCCACGCCGCCCGTCGCACGCACGTTTCTCCTGTCGGGGGGGTACCTCCGCCGGGCGGTGGGGCGGGAGGAGCCGCTGACGCGGGCGGGGCTGCTGGGGGGGGTTGTCGCCGCCGCCGCCACGGGCGTTCCGCCAACGGCGGCTTCCGCGGCGGTGTTGGTGGCGTACGGGGGCTGCCCGCCGGGGGACGCTGGCGGTGGCGGCGGTGGTGACGGTGGCGGCGGGGGTGGTGGCGGCGGTGCCGCCGCCGCCGCCGACCCAGCCGCGGTGGTCGCCGCCCACGCGGACCTCGAGGCGGTCGCGGCGGTGCTGCTGCCGCCGCCAGACGCGGCGCCACCGTCAGCGTCGGCGGCGCTCGCCGCCGCCGCCGCGGACGCGGCGGGCGCCACGACCGCCGCGGCCGAGGCCGACCGCGGCCGCGGCGCGGCGGTGGACGCGCTGGCGGCCATTCCTCCGTGGCAGCCGCCCCTGCCGGCGGGCCCGCCCGCGGCGGACGCGGCCGCCGCGCGTGCGCGCGCGACGCTCCTCGCCGTCGCCGCCGACTGCCTCGCCGCCGCCGACGGCCTGCCCGCGGGGGGCGGCGGCGTGGCGGGCGGCCGTGAGGCGGCCCGCGACGCGCGCTACGCGGCGCTGCTGCGGGGTCCGTCCGCGCTGAGTGAGGCGGCCCTGTCGGTGTGGGTGGCCTACTTGGGCGCCGCCCTGGCGGGGCGCCTCCCGTCGTCGGTCGCGCCGCCGCCGGCGGTGCTGCCCGCGGCGGTTCGGTTTTTGGAGGCGTACGCCCGCCACGCGGGGGGGGGCGCCGAGGCGCCGCCGCCGACCGAGGAGGCGGCGGGGCCACGCCTGACGGGCGAGCCGGCCGCGCCGCCACCCGCCGCCACGGACACGACCGACGGTGGGGATACGCCGTCGTGGGCGGCCGCCCGGGTGTACCCGCTGCTGCTCCGTGCCGCGGCGGACGGATCGTCGCGGGTGGCCGACGCGGCCGAGGCGGCGCTCCGCCGGCTGCCCGCGGGTGGCAAGACCGCCGACGCCCACCCCGGCTGGCTGCCCACCCTCCTCGTGCGGGCCGCCGCGTCGCCCGGCGCGTCGGTGGCCCTCCGCTCCGCGGCGCTCAGCCGCGCGCTCGTCCGCTCGACCGCCGCGGCGGGCGTCTTTCCCGGCGCCGTCATGGTCGCCCGGGCGGCCGCGTTTTGCCGCGGCTCGGGCCCCGCCGCGGGGCGGCTGCGCGGCTTGGGCATCCAGTGGGTTGGGTGGATGGTCAACCACGCGAGCGACGCGGCGATTGCGCGGCACGGCGCCGGCCTGGTCGCCCCGCTGTCGGCGGTGCTGGCGCACCCGGGCGCGTGGTCGTCGGGGCTGTGCGTGTTTGCGCCGTCGGGCATTGCGCTGCTCGCCATCCGCTGCCCGGCGCTGGTTGCCGACAGCCCGTCGACGGCGCGGGTGGTGCTGACGGCCGCGGCTGACGCGGGCGCGCCGGAGGAGGTGCGCGCGTCGGCGGCGCGGTCCCTCGACGGCCTCGCCGCCGCGTACGCGGTCGCGACGCCGGGCGTGCGCGAGGTGGTGACCGCCGCGGGGGTGGGGGCGTTCCACAGCGACGCCATGGCGCCGGCGGGGCGGGCGGCGTGCGTGCGGTGGGTGGCGTCGCTGGGGGGGGACGGCGTCGCGCCCCGGTGGCTGGCTGTGCTGGCGGCGGGGGATGGGGCTGCCGAGGTGCGCGCCGCCGCCGCTGCCGCGTTGCGCAGCGGGGCGCTGCCGCCTTTTGAGGCGCTACTCGATGCGGCTGCGCGCAATGGCGGCGGAGCGACCGCGTCTGGCCCGCCGCGCTCCGCAGGCGGGCCGCGCCTGACACCCGAGTCCTGGGCGGCGCTGTTGGGCTTTGCGCTCCGCTGCTGGGCGGCAGAGCGGTCGGGCCTGCCACCGCCGCCGGTGGCCAAGGACGACACGGTCGCCAACGGGAAAGCAAAGGAGCCCCCCCTCTCTGACCCCGCCGCGCGCCTGCTCAAGTACGCCACCTCTCTGCTGCTGCCGTCCGCCGCGCCCGCCTACCTGCTCAGCTCTCTCGCAGCGGTGCCACCTGTGCCCGCGGCGGTGACGGCGGCCCCTGCTCTGACGGTCGTCCTGACGCTGGCGGGTGTCAACCGCACGGCGGTGGCAGAGGCGTTCCACCCCCACCTCCGCACTCTCACTGCGGCGGCCGCGGCGGTGCCGCCGCCATCGCCCACCGTCATGGCTGCGCTGGCGCGGCTTGTGGGTGTGGCGGTCACCGCCGCGCCCACGGAAGGGATGACCGAAACGGTGGCTGCCCTGACCGTGGAAGTCCGCGCCGCGGCGTCGGCGGCAGCGGCCACGGGCGGGGCGGGGCTGGGGGGTAAGGTGGACGCTGCCGTCTTGTGTCTTGGCCGCGTCCTCGCCGCTGTGGGAGCAGGGGCGGATGTGCCCCGGGAGGATGCGTTTGCGTCGTTGGTGGAGGTGCTGATGAAGGAGGGAGGGAGCGTAGCCGCGGCTGCGACCGCCATTGGGGCTGTGGGTGAGTGTGGGCGGTTGCCTCTGGCGGACGGCTCACCGACCGACGAACCGACGACCAATCCGACAGCGGGCTCTGCGTCGACCAGCGGAGCCAAGCGGCTTAAGACTGATGCGCACCCCGCTGTCACCCGTGCTGGGGTGGTGGCGCGCCTGGCGGACTTGGCGGCAGACAAGAAGGCGTCTGCGCGTGTTGTCGAAGCCGCTGCCTCGGCGCTGGGCAGGCTGGCTGTGGGTGACCGGTCACTCGCTCCAGCAGTGGTGACCGCCTTGGTAGCGGCCGCTTCGGCGCGTCCGGAAGAGGAGGTGGCTCTGTCTGTGGCAGAGGCGCTGGCGCGGGCGGCCACGGGTCTGAACCTGCCGCCTCCACCTGCCGCGGACGATGAGGACGACGTGGCGGCGGCGCCGCCAACGTCTGGGGCGGCAGCGGCCGGAGCAGGGGAGTCGGCCGGCGTGGGGGGTGACACGAACGGGCGTCCGAAGCGCGCCGACCGGGTTGTGGCAGCGACGCCTGAGGAGGAGCTCGCTGCGGTCGTGGCTGCTCCCGTCGACGAGCTCCACTGGGTGGGTGGGGTGGAGCCACCGGTGGCGGCAGGGACCGATGCGGACATGGATGTGGACGCGGACGTCAACGGGGACGCTTCCGCTGGGACAGCGCCCAGCGCGAAGGGTCCCCTCATCAAGACCGCCTTGGACGCCGTGCTCGGCCTGTGCTACAACACTGTCCCGCACGTTCGTGCGGCGGGCGTGGTGGGTGTCTACACAGCTCTGAAGCTGATCGGCTCGCCCACGGCCGCACCCGCCTACACTGTCGGCGATGACGCTGCCGGTGCTGCGTTGGCCGCAGCCCGCGATGCTGTCCGCGACGCTTTGCCCGACGCGCAGCGCGCGTTTGCCACGCTCTTGGCCGACCAGAACCCCGTTACGCAGCAGCTGGCTGCGCGCGGGGTAGTCCTCGCCCACCACCTGTCAGACCCGGCCGCGCAGGCCGACCTGGTCGCGTCGCTTGTCAAGTCGCTGGCAAGCGACCGCTCCAAGGCGTCTACCGCGTCGACGGTGCCGGGCGACCAGGCGTCGCTCCTGCCCGGCGCGGCGCCGGGTGGGGCGGCGGCCGGTGGCAGCGGCGCGGGCGGCAGCGGTGGTGGTGCCGCGCCGTCCACCTACCGCGATTTGTGTGCGGTGGCCACCGACGCGGGCCACCCCGAGCTGCTCTACAAGCTGATGGATGTGGCCGGCGCAGCGGCCATGTGGAACTCGCGACGCGGCGCGGCGTTGGCCAGCCGCGCGTTGCTGCGGGCTGGTGCCGGGGGTGGTGACGGCGGCGCGGCGGCGCAGCTGGCACCCCATCTGCCGGCCCTCCTCCCTCGCGTTTTTCTTTACGCGCACGACCCTGCTGCGTCGGTTGCATCGTCCATGAAGTCAGTGCTGGATGCGCTGGCCGTGGCTGGCGGTTTCCCGTCGGATCGGGAGGCCGTGGACGCTCACTACGACGCGGTGTTGGGCCACACCCTGACGTCCATGGGCGCCCGCCTGTGGCGGTTGCGCGAGGCTTCGTGCGGGGCGGCCCGGACCGCGCTTACGGGTCGCAGCTGGGCGACGGTATCGCCGCACATGGACCTCTTGTGGCGCATGTTGTGGCGCGCAATGGACGATGTGAAAGAGACGGTTCGTGTCGCGGCGGGCGCGTATGGCCGCGCCTTGGCCGAGCTGTCTGTTCGCCTGTGCGACGCGCGTCTGAGCAGCACCTCCACTGCGGGCGCGGCGGTGGGGGTGGTCCTGCCGGCCCTCTTGCCTGCGCTTACGCACTCGGTGGCTGAGGTGCGGCAGTTGGCGTGGAAGACCCTCTCGACGGTGCTTCGCACCGCTGGCGGCGGCGCGGCCGGCACCGCCGCCCTCCAGCCAGTTGTGCCCGCGGCGGCGGGGGCGCTGCTTGAGGCGGCGACGGAACTGGAGCCGGCGGTGCTCAACTACGCACAGTTTCACGTGGCGGACGGGGACAGCCTAGAGGCAGCCCGCGTGTCGGCCGCCGCGTCATCAGCGTCGGACGTGATTGACGCGCTGGAACGGCTGGTGCCGCTGGTTACCGACGCCAACGCCAAGGAGCTGGTTGGCGTCGTCGTGCGGAGCGCCAAGACGGGCGTCGGCGTGCCAACACGAGTGGCCACCGCCCGCTTCATCCGCTCGCTGACCGCCGCCGCTGGCGGCGCCGCCGCCGCCGTGGCGCCGTCGGCGGGCCGGCTGTTGCGCGCGGCAGCCGCCGCGGCGTCGGCCGAGCGGTCATCGTCCATGGTGAGTGCGTGGGCGGCGGCCGCCGGCTCGGCCGCCCGCATTGCGACGGACACGGCCGTGGGGCGGTGGACAGGGGAGCTCGCGACTAGCGCTGCCGCAGAGGACGCGACGGTTCGGCTGCGGACGGCGATCCTCGCGCGTGCCTTGTACGCCCAGGCCCCCGACGTGGCCGCCCGCCACGCGGCCGCCCTGCTCCCGATCGCGTATATTGGGAGCCACGCGGATGCTAGCTCGGGCGGCGACGCGTGGCGAACAGTCTGGGCCGACGGCTGCCCGTCGCCGGCGGCGGGCCTTCGCCTCTACTACGCCGAGGTGGCCACCATGGCGGCGTCGCAGCTCGCAGACTCGCCGTCGTACGACGTCAAGCGAGCGGCGGCGGGGGCGCTGGGCGGCATCGCGGCGCCGCTGGTGGGCCGCACCGGCACGGAGCGGGTGGTGGCCGACTCGCTCGCGGCGCTGGTGGCTGCCCTCCCCGGGCGGCTGTGGGAGGGGAAAGCCGCGCTCGTGGCGGCCGTGGCGGACCTCGTGGAGCCGCTGGCGGGAGTGCAGGACCCCCCTCGCGACGTGACCGCTGCCGCTCCTGCGGCTCTGGCCACCGCGGCGGCGTCGTCGTCGGCGCCCAGTACTGCGGCGAGCGACGGCAGCGGCGTACCGGCGCTCAACGAGAAGCAGCGGGAGGACGCAGCCTGGGCCGACGCGGTGTGGGCGGCGCTGCCCGGGGGCCCCAGCGGCGTGGCCGCGGCGGTCATCAAAGAGGCCACCCGCGGCCCCGCCGCGTACCGCGCCGCCGCGACCGCCGCGCTCGGCCGCGTCGTCGCGTCGGTACGCGACCGCGTGGCGCTCGTGGACGATGTGGTTGCCGCGCTCGCGCCGCTGCTCGCGTCGGCCGCGCCGTCCCCGACGGCGGCCGCTGCCGACGCCGCGGCGGCCGACGCGGACCTGGCCGCCGTCCAAGGCGCCCGCCGCGACGCGCGCGCCGCGACGGTGCGGGCGCTCGGGGTGGTCGCGGCGGCCTTCCCGTCGGCCGCAGCGCCCACCGGGTGGCAGGCCACCGCGCTGCCGACGGTGGTGGCGCTGCTCGCCGGGGGCGTCGCGGGCGAGCGGGAGGTGCGCCTCGCCGCCGCGACGGCGCTGGGCGGCGTCGCCCGCCGGTCGGCGCCCGCCGTCCTCGCCGCCGCCGCGCCGGCGCTGCTGTCCGGGCCGCCGCCCGCCGTGGCGGCGGCGGCGCCACCACCCCCGGCGACGGGCGCAGGGGGGGACGCGGCGCCCGCCCCCCCCCCCCCGCGCCGGCGGTGGCGAGCCTCGGCGCCGCCCTCACCGCCGCGGTCGCCGACGCGCGCTTCGCGACCGTCCGGCGGGCGGGGCTGGAGGTGGCCGTCGCGCTGCGCGGGGTGCTGCCGCCGCCGGCGCTGGGCGCGGCGCTCGGCGCGGTCGCCGCGCCGGGGGGGGGGAGCCTCCTCACCCTCCTCCGTGCGGCGGCGGCGGTGGACCGCGACGCGGCGGCCAAGGAGCTCGGCCGCCGTGCCGTGGCGGGCTTGTAGGGAGTGGGGGGGTAGGGTGGGGCGGGGGGGGGGGAGGGGTGCTGCAGTGTCAACATTTTTGCCGGCGTCAGCCGATGTGACCAGCAGCAGCCACTATCCGGCCAGCGGGGGGGCGACCCATACCAATTCTCCCTCTGCGTCTGCTGCAGGGACGGCCCGGCGCACGGACCGTCCGTCGCTGCCGTTGAGCCGGGCGAACGGGTACGCCGCGCTCGTTTCCTGACCTGCGGCAGGGGACTGGTGGCAACGGCGGCGACGGAGGGCAGGGCAGAGACGGGGGGCTCGACGCGCCATGGATAAAAGGTCTGGCGAAGGTAGAGCGGTGCGCGGGCGGAGCGGGCGGCCTCACAAGACAACGTTGCTCCCCAGCCACCGTCGGTCCGACGCTCCCAGCCTGCAGGCAACGGCTAGCTAGCTAGGCGGCGGGCAACCACGCCACCCAAACAAGAGGGCGCACACGCCACGCGCGCCAGTGGTTCGCGGCGGCATCTCCGCGTCCATGGTGGTGGGCGACCCGCCGCCACACGCACGCGCGTCGGCTCCCGCGGCCGCCGCTCCCCAACAGAGCCCGCCGCCACCCACACCACCGCCACCGCCGCCGTCGCCGCCCGTGTGCGCGTGCCCCCCGCGCGCCGCGTCACACCCGCCGGCGCCCGCTGGTCAAACCACAGCCGCCGAGCGCCGGTGGGCGCGCGTCGTCCAGTCGACGAGCGCGCCCGTCGGACGCCATGCCCATTGGCAACACGTCCATCGCGGGGAGGAGGCGGAGGACAGGGCCCGCGACCGTCGCCGCGCCGACGCGGGGCGTGGCGGCGACGCGCCGCCGATGCCGGCCGCGGCGGCCACCACCACCCCTCCCCGCGGTCGAGCCTCACTGGTCGCCCACACCCACCGCCCCACCGTCGTCGCCGCCACCGCCGCCGCCACCGCCGTCATGCCCGTCCCGGCTGGGCGAGCAGACAGCCCGGGCCCGAGACGCCGCCGCCGCCGCCGCCGCCGCCGCCGCCGCCGCCGCCGCCGCCCCAGCACCGCGCGTGCGACCGCGCAGAGGCGGCCGTGACGGGCGCGGAGAGCGGCCGCCGCAGGGGGCCGGCGGCCTAGGGCGCACGCCGGCAGGCGTCCCCCCCCAGGATCTCCGCCGCCCGCGCGCGGAGGGTGGCGCTCCGTGGCAGCGGCCCATCCGTGGCGGGCGGCGACGGCGGCGGCGGCGGTGGCGGCGGCGACGGGCGGGCGGCGGTGGTGGTGGTGGTGGTGGTGGTGGTGGAGGTGTTGGTGGCGGTGGTAGCGGCGGTGGTGGCGGTGGTGGGAGTAGGGGAACCGTAAGGGGGGTGGGTGGACGCCGCCGCCGCCGCTGCCGCCGACGCTGCTGCGCGCGGCGGCGGCGGCGCCGCGAGCGGGTTGGGGAAGAGCACGTCGCGGATGATGCGGGCGTCGGCGAGGAGGCGGGTGAGCGGGCGGAACATGGCGGCACGCGTCCTTCCCGGGGGGACAAAGGGGGGGGGGGAAGAGTGAACAGGGGAGTAAAGGTACGAGGGGGGGGTGGGGGGAGAGTGCGTTGGGGAACCGGAACGCAGAGGAGGTGGGCGGACCAAAGGAACAGGCGGGCGGGGGGAAGAGACAAGAGAGAGAGCGGGAGGAACAGCTGCGGGTGGAAGAAACGAAGCGGGGTGGGTGGAAGAGTGGGTGTCGGACCGAAACCGCGGCGCCAGTTACCGGACGCGGCGCTGGCCATCGTGATCCGACACGTGGCAACTCCCCCCCAGACTTGGCGTCGGCGGTGACGCACGCGCTCCCCGTTGCGGTGCGGAGCGCGGCGCTGCCGCCGGCCGCAGCCTCCACCCCGCTCGCGACGCGGCAACGACGGCCGTCCCCCGCCACGCCGCCGCCGCTACCACACCGTGTACCCCCCTGCCGCCCTCCCTGTTGGCTGCGTTGGGCCCACCGCAGGCGTTGCGGCTGTCGGTTGCCCCCGGCGGCTGGCAGCGCGACGCCGCCGCCGCCGCCGCCGCCGCCGCCGCCGCCGCTGCCCCCACCCCTCGCCCCCGCCGCCGCGTCGGCGGCCATGGCGGCAACCGCGACCGCGGCGGCTGTGGGCCGCCAGGCCTTTGTCGTCCCCGCCGCCGCCCCGCCCTGCGGCCGGTGGCAGCGGCCGGCGACGGCGGCGACGAGCGTGGCGGCAACGACGACGGCAACGGCGGCAGCGGCGGTGGAAAGCAAATCGCGGGGTTGGCGGTGCCCACCCCGGGGTGGTGGCCCCGGCGGCTGGGCTGGGCGCGCCCGCCAGTGGCGGCGCGCGCGGGTGGTGCCGCCGGCGGCGTCCCGCCCGCGCGGTGCCGCCGCGGTGGGTGTGGTGGTGGTCGCCACCGCCAGTGGGGCGGCGGCGGGTCCGACCGCCGAGCCGCCACACATCCCCGATGGCCTCGACCTCGACCCGACGGGCGCGACGGCGGCGGCGGCGGCAGCGGCAGAGGCGGCCGAGGACGCCACCGACGGTGAGGACGACGCGACAGACGGCAGCGGCGGTGGTGTCAGCAGCGGTGCGGGGGGGGGGCGGGGGTGAGCATGGCGTCGCCACCCCGCGACGCCAAGCCCGTTGCCCGCTGGACGCCCGCCGGCCTCCTCGGCCCGATTGTGGACGAGAAGCGGCTCGAGACGGAGCTCCTCGAGGCGGACCTGGCGCAGCGGCCCGACCACCCGCTCAACCTGCGGCTCGCCTTTTACGCGCCGTCCACGCCCGGCCGCCTCGGCCGCGCCATCCGCCGTGGCGACGGCCGCGTCGCGGTCGTGGGCGCGCTCAAGCGGTTCGCGCCCGCCGCGCACGACGACGCGCAGGGGGTGGGCGACGGCCGCTGGTCCGCCGCGGCGGGCAACCTCGATGATGGGCGACCCGCGGGTGGCGGCGGGCGCCCCCAGACGGGCCGCCTCCTCGCGTCGCTCGACGATATCGCGCGGGACGCGCGGCGGTTTACGACCGCCGGCGTGTCGGCGCTGGCGGTGCACGTCGACACGCCCCGCTACGGCACGGACGTGGCGGACCTGGCAGCCGTGGTGCGGGCGGTGGCGGGCACGTCGGCCGACCCCGGCCCGCCGGTCCTCGCCGCCGACGTGGTCGTCCACCCGCTGCAGGTGGCGGCCGCCGCCGAGGCGGGCGCGTCGGCCGTCACGCTCGTCGCGGCCGCGGCGTTGCCCGACCTCGAGGCGCTGCTCAACACCGCCACCCTCCTCGGCCTGGAGGGCGTCGTCGAGTGCGCGACGGAGGTGGAGGTCGCGTTTGCGCTCGACGCGGGCGCGACGGCGGTGTGTTTGACCAACCTGGACCGCGCGACGGGGCGGCTGCGGCGGCCCGAGACGGCACTGGCGCTGCGGCGGGACGTCCCGGAGTGGGTGACGACCATCGCGGCGGGCGGCATCCGCACGGCGGGGCAGGCGTGGGCGGCCGCCGACGCGGGCTTTGACGCGGTGCTGCTGGGTGAGGCGCTGCTGCGGACGCGGCGGCTCGACGGCTTTGTCGCTGAGGTGCACAGCCGGCGGCGGGACGTGGCGGGCCGGTTTTTTGGGGCCATGGGCTATGACGACCGCGACGACCCGACGACGCGGCCGGGCGCGCGGCGGCTGTGACAGACGTCCTTGTTGAAGGGGGACTGGCAGGGAGGGGGTGGGAGGCGGAGGGGAGAGTGGGGAGTACCGGGCGTGCGTGGGGGGCTCGCACAAGACGGTGCGGCCGGGACGAGCGGTGTGGGTCGGCGCGCGGGTGCGGGACGGGCCGTTGAGCCGGCGTGAACGCCGCTGTGGGCGGGCTGGCGGGCTGGGCCACCCCCCCCCCCCCTTCCAAAAAACGTCGTGGGCGCGCCGCCGTGGCGGCTCGGCGGGGGTGTCTGGACGGACCCGCCCGACGCCCACAGCCGCGACACGCGGCGCTGCACAAGAGCAGACGTTACCCCCCCCCCCCCCAACGCCCCCCCCCCACAGCCGCCCCAGCGGCGGCGCCTCCCGCCGCACCCGCTCGACCGTTGCGAGCGCCACGTCCATGACGCGCCCGCCCACGTCGTCGACCCCCCCCCCCCCCTCGACGAGCACCCACTCGCCCCAGCCGCCGACGCGCACGCCCGCCACCTCCCCCCCGCGGAGCGCGTCGTACGCGCGGCCGACGCGCGCCTGCATCGCGGGCGTCTCGTACAGCTCCTCCCCCCAGCCGGCACGCGCTTGGACCCCCCCGGCGGCGCCGCCACGCGCACCCCCCCACCGCCCACCACCAGCTGGATGACCACGTCGGGCGCGGGGAGGCCCGCGTCGGCGGCCAGGCACCACCGCACGTCGACCGCCGCCGTCGCCGCCGCCGCCGCCGCCGCCGCCGCCGCGCCGCCCGCGCCGCCCTCACCCCCGCCGGCGGCGGCGGCGGCACCACCAGCCGCACCCGCGGCGGCGGCGAGGGTGTAGGCCACCCCCGACAGCGCGTACCGGTCGACGACGACCGTCTCGCCCGCGGTGAGGGCGGCGACCAGCCCGGCCGCCGCCTCCCACCGGTTGGCAGAAAAGAGCAGGTGCAGCGCGTGGGGCTCCACAGCCGAGGCGCCGCCGCCGCCCGCCGCCGCGGCGGCCTCCCCGGGCGCGCCCGCGCCGCCCGCCGCCGCCGCCGTCGCGGCTGCCGCCGCCGCGGTCGTCGCCGCCGCCGCCGTTGGCGTGGTCGGTGCCGTCGGCGGCGACGCCGCCGGCGGGGCGTCGTCTGCGGGCGGCGGCGGCGGCTGGTTAGACAAGACGGCGGAGAGGA
Source organism: Pyropia haitanensis (assembly GCA_008729055.1). NCBI lineage: Eukaryota > Rhodophyta > Bangiophyceae > Bangiales > Bangiaceae > Pyropia > Pyropia haitanensis. Next base: position 5,029,003 of record SDUX01000008.1, read on the forward strand.
GGCGGCCGACGCGGGTGGTCCGGTCGGGGAACCGCAGCGGCGCGGCCGGGTGCACGCGGACGCCCGCGGCGGCGAGGGCGGTCACCGTCCGGCGGGCCTGGGTGGACTTGCCGGTCCGGTCGCCGCCTTCAAAGAGGATAAACGCGCCGCGTGGCATCGTGGCGGCCACGCGCTGCCAGAGGGAGGGGGGGGGGGGGTGGGGGGGGGGGGGTGGGGGGGGGGGGAGGGAGTGCGAGGCGGAGCAGAGGGGTAAGGGCCGGCGGCGGCCGGCGCGCACGCCTCCCCCCCAATGCAAGGGCGACCGACGGGCGATAACCCCCGGGCGGTTTTCCCGCCAAATCGCGGCCGCGTGGCCCCACGGCGCATCCAAGAAGCGCGCACCGCCGCGGGCGGAAAACGTTCCATGACACTTGGCCGCGCGCCGCGGATCCACGCCGCGCTTGGCCGCCAGCCGCCACCGCGCTCGCGGCGCTTTCCCCCCCACCCCCCCCTCCACTCGTCACCCCCCCCGCCGTCGGCGTCCCGCCTTCCCGCCCGCGCCCTCCCCCCCCCCCCCCCTCTGTCCTTCCCCAACCCCCCTCCTGCCGTCGGCGTCCCGCCTTCCCGCCCGCGCCTTTCCCCCCATCCCCCCCTCTGTCCTTCCCCAACCCCCCCCCCCCCGCGCACCCTCCCTCCCCACATTTTTTTTTTTTTGTCCGTGCATTGGTTGGCGGTACCCCTCCCCCCCCCCCCCCCCCCCCCCCCCTCATGGCCGCCCTCCGCACCGCCCTCACCGCCGTCGCCGCCACCCTCCGCGACGGCGTCGGCGAGGTGCGCGCCGCGCTCGGCGCGGCAACGACGCCGCCACCGCCGTCTGCAGTGGCGGTGGCCCCAAAGCGCCGCCGCGACGACGCGGACGCCAACGACGGCGCTGCCGGTGGCGACGACGCCGGCGACGGCAACGGCGGCGGCGGCGGCGGCGGCGGCGGCGGCGACGCGGAGGGCGGCGTGGGGGGGGGTGCCGGCCGGGTGGCAAGCCGGGCTGGCCCGACACGCCACGCCCGGTGGCACGGCGTGGGGGGGGGGGGGGGGGGGCGACTGTGGCGACCGCGTCGGCAGCACCCATGCCGCCGGCGGCGGCGGCGGCGGCGGTGACGGCGGCAGGGCGCTGCCGCTGCGGCCGCCGCGGCCTCCGCGGCCCGCCGCCGCGGGCGGTCGGCCGCCGCCGCCGCCGCCGCCGCCCGCGGCAGCGGCGGGCGTGCCTGGGACCGCCCGCCCGCCGCCGCCGCCGCCCGTGGCTGGGCGCGCGGCCAAGCGCCGGCGGGTCGCGCCGGCGGTGCCGCGGTACAGCCTGAGCAACCCGTTTTCCCCCGTCCGTGGCGGTGGGGGGGGTGGGGGTGGCCGTGGAGGGGCGGTGGGGGCGGGGGGGGGGGGGGGGGGGGGGGGGCCGTGGTCGGCGGCCAGCGTCGGTGACGACGCCGCCGCCCCGCCCGCCCGGGGGGTGACGGCGGGGCTGCCTTTTCTTTCCCCGGCGGGGGCGGCCACGGCGGCGGCCGCGGCGGCGGCGGCGCCGCCGTCACCACTGCCGCTGCTGCTGGCGGCGGCACCGTCGCCGGCGCCGCTGCGGGTGTCGCCCCACGGTCGTGACGGTGGCGGTGGCGGCACGGGCGGCGGCGCGTTTGTGCCGCGGCCGGCGCGGCCACGCGGGTGGGGCGACTCGCCCGCCCCCGCCGCGTCGGCGGTGGCACGCCGACGGCGGCAGCGGCGGCGGCCCGCGTCACCGGCGGGTGCCCCCGGCCGCGTCGCCATCATTGGCGGCGGCGGTGGCGGCGGCGGCGGTGGCGGTGGTGGCGGCGGCGGCGGGGACGGGCGGCCGCCGCGGCCGCCGTCTGCCGCCGGCCGCGGCGTGCCGGCACGCGGGGTGGTGGCCGCCGCCGCGGCGGTGGCGGCGTGGCCGCCGCGGGCAACCCCTCCGCCGCCACCGTCGGGTGCCGCCGCTGCCGCCACGCCTGCGGCGGGCGGTCGTGCCGGTGGCGATGGGCGCGCCGTGACGGACGCGGCGGCGACGGCGGCGCGGGAGCGGGAGCGGGAGCTGGCGGTGCTGGAAGCGCGCGCCGCGCCGCCGACGCCGTGGCGGGGCGGCTCGCCGGCGGCGGGGGGGGGGATCCGCCGCCCGCCGCTGCCGGGTGGCGGCGCGGCGGCAGCGGCGGCAGCGGCGGCGGCGGCGGCGGCGGCGGCGGCGGCGGCAGCAGCAGCTGGGGCGGCGGTGGGGGCGGCCTCGCCCGCGGCGACGGCGACGACGCCCGCCCCTGCCGGCGGCGGCGGCGGCGGCTCGCCGCGCACCCCCGACGCGGGCGGCGGGGCGTCGTCCCGCGCCGCCGCGCTGCCCGTGGCGGCCGCCCTCGCCGCCGCGTCGGCCGCCGCCGCCGCGCGGCGGGCGGTGGAGCGGGGGGTGGCACGGCGGCTGGCCGCCGCCGCGCTCGATGCGTGACGCCCCGCCGGCGGGGTGGCGGCGGCCGGCCGGGACGGGCGGCGCGGCCGGCCGACGCGTGCGCGCGGCGGTTCCGTTTGCTCGGCCTACCCCGCGGGCGCACCGGCCCGCCCACGCGGCGTGCGCGCTGCGGCCGTGCCGGCCGCGGCCTCGGGGAGCCGTCGTTGGGGGGCGCGCGGCGCGGCCGCGCCGCGTAGACGCCCGCACCGCCGCCGGTGGGGCGTCTTGCTGCTGCGGGGGTGGCCCTGGGTGGGGGATGGGGGGGTGTGGGTGGGGATGGCGCTGGGCTGGGGGAGGAGCAGAGACGCCGCCCCCAGTGTGCTCCGTTTCAGGGCGGCACCCTTGCGAGGGAGCGCCGGCGCGCGCGTTGCCCGCCGCGACTATCGATATCGCGGCTCGGCCGACGATTTCTGTTTTCCCGCATGGGGGTGGCCGGCGGCGGCGGTGACCGCCGCTGACCATTTTTTTATCTCCTCGTCTGGTTGCTGCTGCCGCCGCCGCGCCGGTCGCGCGGCCCGCGGGTGGGCGCGGTTGGCCACGCGCCGCCTCTCCCCCAGTGGGCCCAGGCAAGGGCGGTACGACGGGGCGTCGGCGCCCCCCCCCCCAGCCCCCCCTCCTCGGCGGCCGGGGCGGTTCCGCCAGCGCACACGCCCGCTGTCTTGGCGGCCACCGCCGTCTCTTGCGATCAATGCCCGATACCGCCGTGATGGCAGACGGCCAGCCGCGCACCCGCCGCTGCCTTGGCGCAGGCGCGTTGGCCGCACGGCGGCGGCGCCGCCGCGCGCGGCGTGGCGGCTCTGGCGGCGGTGGCGGGGCGGGGCCTCCCGTCCCGCCACCCCCAACGCTGGCCCCCCGGCGTCTACCACTAACCCGCGCGGGGGGAGGCGGGCGTTGCCGCCCGGGGGCCCCCACGCGGTCTGCCGCCTGCGCCGGCGTCAAGCCAAGGGACCCTCTCGCCGGCGCAGGCGGCAGGCGGCGCAGGGGCAGCAGGCGGCGCGTCCGACCCGCGGCCCGCCCGCCGCGTGGCCCTCGCGACGGCGGCGGTGCCGGCGGTGGCCGCGGCGGGCCCATCGAGGCGTCCACCCGCACCCTTCTCCCGCCCTCCTCACGGTCACGCGCGCCTCGCTGTCCCCCCCCCCCCCGCCCACGGTGCCGCCCACCGCCCGCCGCCCGCCGTCGCGGTGGCCCCCACGACCGCCGCCGCCCTCACCACCGCCGCCGCCGTCGCGGCGGCCAGCCGCTGGCGGCCGCGGCGTGGGCGTCTCGGGCCGCCTCCCTCGCACCCGGGTCCGCGGCGTGCCATGGCCGGGTGTCCCCCCCCCCCCCGGCGCGGGTGCGTCGCGTGGACCGCCGTGCCCGCCGCGCCGCGCGGGTGGGCGGCGGCGGGCCGCGGCGGCCGCGGCGGGTGGCCGACCCGCCGGCCCGCCGCCACCGGCCCGGTGGGCGGTGGCGGCGGCGGCGGCGTCGGCCGCACGGCGCGGTACCACCGCGAGTGGCGGGTGGTGGTGGCGGCCGCCCGGTCGGCGCGGGGGAGTGGCGGCGGCGGCGGCGGCGGCGGTACCGCGACGCCGCCGCGGGCGCCGCAGCCAAAGGCCGCGCGCGTGCTGGCGGTGCCCAAGAAGCGGCTGGGCGCCGCCCTGAAGGGCGATCCGCTGGCGGTGGAGGCGTGGCTCCGCGCGGCGGGCTACCCCCGGGTGGCGGGTGTGGATGAGGCGGGCGTCGGCTCGTTGGCCGGCCCCGTCGTGGTGGCGGCGGTCGTCCTGCCCCAGGGGGGCAGGCCGAGAGCCCGCCTGGACCTGTCGGGCGTGCGGGATAGCAAGAAGATGAGCGCCGCCGCGCGGGCGGCGGTAGTGGCACGCCTCCCGCGGTCGACCGACGTGGCGGCGGACGCGGCGGCGCCGCTGACGCTCATGGCCCACAGGGCGCTCGGCTCCCACAGTGCCAATGGCGGTGGCGGCGGCGGCGGCAGCGGCGGCGGCGGCGGCGGTGTTGTTGTCCTCCGTGGCGGCGGGCCCGACGCGGGCGTCGAGTACGCCGTTGCCGTCGCGACCGCCGCCGAGGTGGACCGCCTCGGCCCGGCCGCCGCGAGGGCCGTGGCCGAGGAGGCGGCGGCGGCCGCGCTGCCTAGCGGCGTGCCGGACGCGATGCTCATTGACGGGGGCCAGCCGGGCGGGGGGGCGACGTCAACGTCGACGGTGGCGGCGTCGGCGGCGGCGGCGGTGTCGGGGGTTCCTCCGGGCGTCAAGGCAGTGACGTACCTACCCGCCGCGGACCGCCTCGCCGTTGCCGTGTCGCTGGCGTCCATCCTCGCCACGCACACGCGGGACGCGCTTATGGTCGAGGCCGACGCGAGGTGGCCCGGGTATGGGTTTTGCACCCACCGGGGGCACCCGACGCAGGCGCACCTGGCGGCGCTCGCCGCCCGCGGGCCGTGTGCGATCCACCGGCGGTCGTGCAAGCCAGTTCAGCGGGCGGCGGCGCGTCACGGAGGGGCGGCCGGCCGGCAATCGACGGCCAAGGGCGCGCCCGGCGGGCGGAAGAAGGGAAAAGGGGCCACCAAGCAGGGTGAGTAAACGGGACGGCGGCGCGGTCTCCTGCTGTTTTTCTCTTTTGGTGGGCAGCGCGGTGACGGGGTGTGCGTAGGTGCGACGAGCGGGGGTGCGAGCCAGGCAGGAGCGCCACTCATTCAATCCACCCCCTAGTGTCGGCGGGACTGGTGTTGGGTGTGCCTTTGTGCGTTCCAGTCCGTATGGACAGGAAGAGGCAACAGGCGGGACGTGCCACAGCGTGTGCGGAGGGCACGCACATCAACAACGCGGTCTTACAGATTGGAGGCATCGGGGAACGCGTGCCGCGGCCAGCTCCTCTGCCACCACCCGCCGCCGCGGTGCCGCCATCCAGCGTGTCGCAATCAATGGGATGGGTGATCCCGATGCGGCCCTGTTTGCAGGTGGTCGCCAGAGGAGCTGCCGGCGGCCGTGGGTGTCGTGCCGCACGCCATCCGCCATCAACGTGAGCGGGGCTGCCGGTTTTGAGGCTCTGGCGTCGGCGTCGCCCCTCGCGGAAACCACCCGTTCTCTTTGCACGACCACGACCCTACCGCGACAAGAAGGCACCGAGTCGAAACCATCCCCCCCATGAAGACCCTCGCCACAAGGCGGCAGTGTGGAAGATGACCCAGACCCACCTCTTCCCCACCTTTCTCCGCCCCCGGCGGCTTCCCGCTTTCGGAGGCATTGTGACGGCCAGTGTTTTCTCACGAGCACGTGAGACCCCTGACGACGATGCGGCAGCTGGGGGCGGTCGGTGACGCCCCCTCCGGCGTCGCCCCCGACAAAGTGAGGCCGCCGCCCCCCCCCCTCACCCCCGACAGCGGAGCGGCAGCTACCAGCGGCTGGAACGAGGCACCCATTCTTGACGAATGTGAGCGTACAACGAAATGTATATCTCTGGCGAAGCTGGTGCTGTCGGAGACCTTGGCAATAAATGCAACTCAAGTGCAGCGGGGTCGCAGTATAGCTTCAGAGGACTTGGGCTGCGGCTGGCCCAAGTCGCAGTGTGCCTTTCGAGGGCTTGGCCGACACCAGGCCGAAAATGCTCACGCAATACCGAGTTGAGGCACGCCGCTGCACGCGGAGGCACAGCCTCCTGCACGCCCGCTGCACGTCGACGGCACGCGGGGCTCACGGGGTTACTCGTGCGCACCCATGCACAACTTCGGCCCCGAGTCGTGCTCTTTTCACGTCCCGCACGCTCGCCAGGGGTCCATGGGTTTGGCAGCACTGCGCTGGTGGCTGCAGCTGCGTTGGCCGCCAAGTCCGACGCACCTGAAGGGCGGAGAAACGCTTCTGCGAACCGCGCCCCGGTTTGACGACAAGTATGACCGTCGCTTGTTCACCTTGAAGTGCCTCGGTCAAGGATGTATAGCGTGAATTTTGATTCACAGGAAACAGACAGTTTCCTGGGTTTTATTTCGTTCTGCACGTGGCAAAACATGTTGCACACGTTGACGCTGTCTGGTTCGCCTTTTCAAAACAATAGGCATCAGTCGACGACCTGTACCACGCCCGCGCATGCGCGGCGTCGTCGAGATGAAGCCGGCCAAGGCCCAGCCGCCACCGCAACTGCCGCCGCCGCCGCCGTACGGAGGGGACTGCAGCGGCTGCTCACTCCCCCGACTCCCCCCAGCTTTCTTCCGTCTTCTTGCCAAGAACTTGTGGCCCACAGCTCATCCAGTACCTTTTCTGGTAGAGGACGTCTGTTCCACCATCGGCTGCCTGTCTTGGGGCACGGCAAGGCCCACTAGAGGCGCAGTCTGCAACCCCCGCAGCCGCCCCCTGAGCGGTCCGAGACGGCCCACAGGTCCATGGCGAGTTGTGCCGCCGCCCCCACCTATCGTGGCTTTTGCCTCAACCGCGGTGTGTCCCCGGCACCGCACGGCGTGACCGCTGTGGGAGATCTCCCCAGGCGGGGCGCCCGCCGCACGCCGCGGCGTGGCAGTCTGCGGCCGACATTCGCCGGTGCCGCCCACTCGCTCTACATGAGCAGGGACATCGCGATTCGACCGCCTCCCGGCGCGACCTGCGCCACCTCGGCAGCGTTCCCCACGTCACTGGGGCGTTGCTCCCTTGCCTCGGGTCAACGCCGCCGGGCCGAGTCCGCATTGCTCGGCCGCGGGTGGCAGACGCCGACAGACCTCCGCCACGTGTTCCTTTTTTCCCCAAAAGGATCGCCGTCAGGCAAACGAAATCACCACGCGACGCTTCTCTTGCTGTTTTTCTCTGCCCACACCCGTAGCCGGCGGTCGGCGCCCCTCCCCGCTCCCCCCCCGGCGGCCGCGGCGGCGGCGCGCGCCGTCGCCGCGAGCCACGACGCGCGCCGCCGCCGCCGCCGGCCGCGCACGTGCGCGGCGAGGCCGCCCCGCCCCGCTGTCGCCTCGCGCGAGGGCGTGCCGCCGCTGCCGCGGCGGCGTACCGCGGTCGCGGCGGGTGGCCGCCGCGGTGCCGCCGCCGCCGCCACCGCGCACCCGCAGCGCGGCAGCAGCGCACAGGCGTCGCCAAGGACCACGCCGACGGCGCCGCCGACGCCGCCCAGCCGCGCGGCGTGCCGCCGCCGCCGCCGCCGCGTGTAACGGCCACGGCTCCACCGCCACCAACGCGCGCAGCGCCGGGGCGGGGGCGAGGATGGAGGCGAAAACGGTTCTAGTCCTTGCCGACACCAGCGCCGCCTGCGCGATGACGAGGGCGGCGGCCGCGGCGGGGCGGCCGCCGCCCACGTGGCGGAGGGCTTTGAGGAGGGCGCCGACGGCGGCGCCGCCGGCGGGGTGCGACAGCAGCGCCGCCAGCACCGACCGCCGGGCGGCGGGGGGGAGCGCGTAGGGCGTCGCCGACGGGCACAGCGCCAGCGCCTCGTCCAGGGCGGCCGGTGGTCGGCCGCCGGACGCCCGCGACACGGGCCATGGCGGCTGCGGCGGCCGCCGCGGCGCAGCCGCCGCGAGCACCGCCGCTGCCCCCGCGCCGCCGCCGCGGGGCGGCACGCAGCCCGCGGCGACGCGCGCCAGCAGCTGGTACAGCAGCTGCAGCAGCGCGCCGCGCGCAAACGTCGCGACCCGCCGGTAGGAGAGCACCCGCGGCACGAGCGTCATGTCCAGCACGCACGTCACCCACACGGACGCCACGGTGCGCGGCGGGGGGGGGGGGCCACCCCGCCCCCCTCGCCGCCGCCGCCGCCGCCGCCGCCGCCGCCGCCGACCTCTGTGCCGCCGCCGCCCGTGCCCGCCGCGGCCGGGCCGGCTGCACCCCCTCCCCCCCCCCCCGCCGGCGCCCCCACGGCCTGCCCCGCCGCGTCCGCCGGCAACGCGGCCAGGTCCCGCAGGTACAGCAGCCGCGGCCGCCGGCCCACGGCGGAGCCCGACACCGGCGGGGGCGCCTCCACCGCCCGCTCCGCGGCCTCCTGGTAGAGGATGGAGCCGACGGCGGTGGCGGCGTTGAGGGCATTGTGCAGCGCGTCCAAGCGCGCCTGTAACACCTCAAACGGCTCCTCCTCGGGGGGGGCGGGGACGGCGAGGGGGGGGGGGGGGCAGGGGGAGGGCGCACCCCCGCTGCGGGGGGGGGAAGACGACGGATGATAAGGCGGACCGCCCTCTGGGTGCGCGGCGCGCAATGATAGGGCGGACCGCGCACTGGGTGCGCGGCGCGCAACGATAGGGCCGTCCGCCCACACCCCCCCCACCGTGCACGCCGGCCACTCCATATTGACGTCCGCGCGCTCGCGCGTGAACCCTCCGGCGTTGCCCGCCCCAACGGGACGGGTGGGCGGATGGAGGCGTCGCCGATAGGGTGGCCGTGGTGCGGTTTTGTGCCCCTCTCGCGCGGGGAGGGATCGACATGGGCCCCAGCTCGCCTCGCGCTACTAGAGCACTACCCGCGGCCGCTGTGCTGCCGCCACGGGCGGTGCCGCTGGTGCCGCGACGGCCGCCACGGCTACCGCCGCGGTCGCCGACGCCCATGCCGACGGTGCTGTGGTGTCCACCGCGGTCGCGGCTGGTGCGGGCCACCGCTCTCCCCAACCCCTCTTCAACCTCCCTCGCCCGCCGCCCGTGAGTTGGTCACCCACGCTGGCGCACCGACCGCCCCCATCCCCACCCCCCGGCCGTCGGTCGATGGCCAAGACGGCCGCCCGGCACCCCCCACGTACCAATCTTCCCTTTTTCCCCTCCCTCTTGCCCTCGCTATTGTTTCGCTCCCTCTCCTCTTGGTCTGGGCATGGGTACCACCGCGCTGTGCGGCTGAAAGGCGGCTCGCGCGTTTGCCGCGTGAGTCACGGGCCGCATCTGCCCCAGCGCTGGCGGCGGTCGCGGCGTGTCGGCGGTGTCGTCGCGGGTGGCTGGCTCGTCAGCAGCGGCCTTGAAGCCGGCTGATGACTGGGCGCATCAGCTGTACGTGTTGGCCTGTGTGTATACAGCAGGGGGGACGCAGGGGGGGCAAGTCAGGAAGGCGGGGAGGAGGGGAGGTTATGCGTAGTATAGTACCATGAACTGTAACCTCGTCCTTTATTTTGGATTCAGGTCACTAATGTTTTTCATTGCGACACGTGGAAAGGGCCTGTGGCAAAATTGGATATCAGCTCAAAGAACGCGCTTGACTACGAGATACCGGGAGATCAAGAGATTGCAGGTTCGAGTCCTGCCAGGCTCGCAAGATCATTTTTTGCCGCTTGGCCGCTCCGAATGACAGCGGCAATGTGAGCGTGTGCGCCCTCGAACCTCTTCCCCACTGACGTGAAGATGGTGGAGATGGGAGGGGGTCTTTGCTAGGATGCCGTCCATTCCTAGCGAGGATGCGTTTTTCCACTGGGGTGGTGACGCATCCGGTAGAGCACGGGACCAGCCGACCTTCGTCCCCGCGGTCGCTCAACCTCCCCGGTGCGCACCTCCAAGCTCCCCACAACACCTTGAGCGCATGTTCACCACACGACTCATGAGCGATGAAGAGTTAGCAAAAGCGTGAGAGTAAAGCAAACGATAGTCTGTTGCCCCTTCACGCCTGGAACACGTTTGCCGGCCAGTCCCGCTTGTTCATCATGCCGTTGTCGACGAGCACGTCGCGCAGCGTCCGGCGGCCTTCGGCAACCGCCCTCCCAAGCGGCAGCCGCCGCACCTCCCCCCACTGGATGTTGCGGTAAAAGAAGCGGTCCCCGTCGCGGAGGGCGCGGAACTGCTCGCGCACCGACGCGGCAAAGAGGCCGCCGAGAGCGCCCCCCCCCACGTGTGCTTCGGCGAGGCCGCCAAGGAACGGGTCCACCTCCTCCACCGACGGGTAGACGGACGCGAGCGCCGCCGCGCCCCGCGGGTCGGCCCCGCCCGTCAGCTCATCAAACGACCGGTGCGGCGGCAGCCCGTACATGACGCGTGCGGCGTTGAGGCTGGGTGAGCCGTGATCCCTGGCCCGCGCGCAGTTGAGTGCGACCAGGTCCAGCGACTTGCCGCCCTGCGCCGCAAATAGCGCGTTGCGCAGCGAGTGCACCACGTGGCGGTCCACCTCTTGGCCAACCCGCGAGGCGGCGCCGAGGAGGATGCGGCCGACGCCCGCGGTGGTCGTCCACGAGGGCGTGAAGAACACGTCTGCCAGCGGGGTGCCGTCCATCTTGTGCGGCTTGCCCGGCGCGTCCAGGACGGCCGTCGTGTCGGGGACGGCCGAATGGCCAAACCGGAACGCGACGGTCGTAAAGAAGCTGTCCATCGACGGGTCCACCGACGCGTTGTAGCCCGTATACGGTTCGAGCCCCCCGCCGCCGCGGTCGGGCGGCGGGCCCAGCGCGTGAGGCAGCCACTCATTGTACGTAATCGCCTGGGTGGTGGCAACAACCAGCTGGCGTGCCTCTTGGTACAGCCGCTCATCTTGCCAGTGGGGGAACGCCTTTGCCAGCACCCCCACCACCCGGTTGTGCTCCCGCACAAAGAGGATGTGGAGGGCGGTGAGGGCGGGCTGCACGTTTGCCCGGCGGTCGCCGGCAGCAAAGAAGGTGGCCTCCTCCGACGGCTCGTTCGGGAGCACCGACCCGCCCAGGGCGCTCGCCTCGTTGGCCGGGAGCATCGGCTCGGGCCCGCCGCCGCCGCCGCTGCGGCCGGGGCACCCGCGGCGGCGGCGGCCGCCGGCCGCAGCGCCGCCCGATGCATTCCCGAGCCCGTCGCCGACGCGGAGGCGGCCGCCCCGGTGCGCGCGCAACGCCTCGACGCGCTCCCACTCGTCGCCGTAAATGTGGCTGCCGTCCAGGAAGGCGGTCGCCAGGTTGGCATGCTCCCGTCGCTCGCCAACCGTGGCCAGCCGCCCCGCAGCCGACCCACCGCGGGGAAAGACCGCCAGCGGGGACAGGGGAATGGAGCGGGCAAACGCGAGGGCGGACCGACCGCCGGCGCGCAGCGGGTCGGCTGGGTCGGACAGCGGGATGGGCGCCGCCTCCTCTACCGCGGACCCCCCCGACGACACGGTCAGCGCCATGTCGTGGTCGATGAACTGGCCCCACCAGGTCCACAGGTCGGTCAGGCGGGCGGCCGACGGGATGGACTCGCCCGCCGCCTGCGCCGCGACCGCGTTGGACGCGCGTCGGCAGTTGGGGCGGCGCGGAAACGCCATCGAGCCGCGCGCCGGCCAGACGCCGTCGACCGCCGGGTCGCGCCGCTTGAGCGGCGCCGCGGCGGTCCCCCGCCACGGCCCCCGCCCCCGCGCGTTGCACACCCCCGTGATGCTCGGGAAGGGGTCGTCACACGGCGCGCCGCCAACGGCGAGCGCCCCATTGTCCGCGGCGGTCGACGCGAGTGCCGCCGCCCACATGCCCACCCGCAGGTTCCGCCGCGCGCGGCACGGCAGCCGCACGCCCACCAGCAGCGTGGACGCGTGGGCCGCGCGCCCGTCGCCGCCGCCACGCCGGCGGCGGCGGCCGTCACGGCCACGGCCGCCGGGGAACGCCAGGAAGGCCAGGCGGGTGCCCACAATCGACGGGGCGCCGTGCCCCCCAAACGCCTCGGCGGGGGTAGCGGCCACGACGACCACGTCCGTCCGGCCGACGGGGTCTGTGGGGAGCCACGACCGCGGGTTCCAGCGCGGCGGCCGCGGCGGCCGCGCCACCGCCACCGTCAACGTCGCGTTCGCCGGCCGGAACACCACCCGCACGCGGCGGTTGCCGGCGCCGACGGGCACCACCGCCATCACGGACCGGCCCAGCGTCAGGCGGAGGGCGTCGGGGAAGGCGATGGAGGTGGCCAGGTGGGCGGGCGTCATCGCGATGCCCGACCACCCCACCAGCCACGGGCCGCGGCGGTCGATGGTGCTGTGGACGGCTGGGGATGGGAGGTCGCCGGTGGCGGCGGTGGAGACGTTGCCGCCGGTGGCGGCGGTGGTAACGTTGCCGCCGGCGGCAACAGCAGCGGTGGCGGCGGCCGCGGCCGCGGCCGCGGCGGCGGTGGCGGCGCCCACCAGCAAGGCCGCGGCGGGCAGCAGCCCCGCAGCGCGCAGCGGGCGCCGCCGCGCCAGTGGCCGCCGCAGCAGTCGCCGCAACGGGTACGCCGACGCCGGGGTGCCCATGGGGGAGGCGGGACCCCCGCCGACCATGATGCCCGTCGGCGTCCCAACGTTGGCGAGACGATGCGGGTGACCGAGCCACGGCCGGCAGGGCAGGCGCGAGACTGCGCGCGCAGCCGCTTTTTGAGGCGCCGCCGCCGCAGCAAGGGAGAGGACGGGACGGGAGGCTGGCGGCGGGTCAGGTCACGGCACGAAACATCATCTACCAGCGGCAAGAGCGCAGACAGCGCAGCGGTGACGCTGGTAGCAGGCAGCATGAGAGAAGAGTGCCAGGCTGCCCCGCCCGCGCAGGCGCCCGCCCGTCCGCCCGCCCGCCCGCCCTTCCGCCCTCCCGCCCTCCCGCTCGCCCGCCCACCCGCCTTCCTACCCATCCTCTCGACCGGGCCTTCCACTTTCCCGCCCCAGGCGCCCACGGACGCCGCTCCCTCCCCCCGCCCCCCCCCCCACCTCTACCGGTGATGGAAGGAGACTGGGGGAAGGGGCGTCGACGGACGCACCGCCGCGGGAGAGGACCCCACCCCTCCCCCCCCCCTGCGACAGCACCCGAGTGGCGACAATGGTAGGGACCGCCGCTTCGGCGGTGGCGCCGGGGGATGAGGCAAGGGAGGGGAATTCGCCGGGACAGGGGGGGGGGGGGGGGGGGGGGGGAATAAGTGCATATAGGCATCCACGGAGGTCAGAGGGGGGGGGAGCTGCAGCTGACCTGCGCGGGAGGAGACCCTATGCAGTCGTAGGAGGGGTGGTCAGGCAGCGCCGCCGCCACCGTCGCTGCCGCCGCCGCCGTCGCCGCCATCGTAGCACCACCGCCGCCGCCACCACCACAGCCGCAGCCGCCGCCGCAGCCGCCGCCGCCACCCGCCCTCCCTGGCAGCAGCCCCCAGCCGCCGCCGTCCACGGCACCGCCGGCGGCGGCGGTGCGTGCCACCAAAGCAAAGGGCCGTGGAGGGGGGGGCCAGTGGAGGGAGCTTGGGGGCACCTATGCAGACGCCGCCGCCGCCGCCGCAGCCGCCGCTACCGCTGTCGCCGTGGCCACGTCGCAGGCCGGCCTCGCTCGCTGGGAGCCAAAAGCACCGCCGCGGGCTAGCCGGCAAACGCACGGCGGCCGTAGGTGCGTTGCGGGAGTCAAGACGCGGGAACGGGGTGGGGCAGACGACGAACGATTGGGGAAGGACGCCGCTGCATCCGAGGAGAGTAAGTACGTGAACACATAAACAGTGTTGATCAGTTCGTGTGAGGTCAATTCTTGTGCAATAAGTCTATCGACACCGTTCAGTGTTGAGTAGTAAATTTCAAAGTGAAGAAAAAGTCGCCTTGGGCCGGCGTCCGATTCGCATTGGCGATGGTGGCGTCCGTGCCGACGTCTCGACGGCGGTGCTCCGTCTCGTCGACCAGCCCGACACGCCGGCTGCCGACGTCAGTGGTCTTTGTCGTTGCCGCCCGCCTGTGCTCCCCGGCTATCACGTTCGAACCATGCCGTAGGCAATAGCCGCCGCCACGACCCCCCCCCCTCCCCCTCCCCAACCGCCCACCTTGCGACCGCACCCGGTCGGCGGGCGCGCCGCTGGCCGCCGGCCGGCCGGCCCCCCCCCCCACCCACGGGGAAGGACGCGCCCCCCACCCCCCCCCTGCCACTGTGGTCTCCGTCGTGACCACCATCCCCCCCACCACCACCGTCCCCGCCGCCGTTATCGGCGCGTACCGCCCCGCCGGCGCGACGACCAGCGCGACGGTCGTGACCGGCTCGACCGCCGCCGCGCGCCGGCCCGTCGCGGCCGACGTGGCCGCCACCACCGCCAGCCGGTCGCCGACGCTGACGACGCCCGCCGCCACCGCCGTTGGGCGCCCGCGCAGCGCGACGGGCGGCTCGCCGGCGCGGCCATAGACGGGCACCAGGTGGGTAGGGGTGAGGTCCAGCTCCGCCGACGCGGTCGTCAGCCGCACGTAGGTGGTCGGCGGGGGGGGGCGCCCGCCGGTGGGGGCGGCGCCCCCGGCCTTGGCCCTGCCGCCGCCGCCGCCACCACCACCGCCGCCACCACCGCCGCCGCCACCGCCGCCGCCACCGCCGCCAGTGGTGGGCATGTCGAGCAGCGGCGCCCAGGCGCTCGCCGACACGCGCACCTCCGCGCCAGCTCGGAGCGCGTCGAGGCGGACCACCACCCCCGACGGCAGCTGCGCGGTCGCGTGGCCGGGGAAGCACCCGCTCGTCGGGGCGGGCACGGTGGCGGCGGCGGCGGCGGCGGCCGCCGCCGCCACCGCCGCGGCGAGCACGCGGTAGGGGGTGACCGCCCGTCGCGGGCCACGGCGGCGGCCAGTGGCCATGGGCTTCCGCAGCGGGGGGTGGGATAGAGGAGGGGGGGGCGCACGCGCTGAGCCGCCGCCGCCGCCGCCGCCGCCGCCGTTGCCGCTGCCGTCGACGGCCGCCACCAGCCGTGCGGGGAGTGCGCCCCCGCGGTGGCGTGCCGCGCCCCGCTGCGTACCGCCGCTGCTGTTGCCCCCGCCGTCGCCACTGGCACGGTGCTGGGCCCTGGCCAGCGGCGCCCCCCACGCCCACCCCCGCCGCTGCGTCGCTCGCAAGCGGAACCCCCAGCGCGTTTCTGGTGCGCGCCGGGCGCGCTCGCGCGGTCGGCCGACGCGGCTCCCTCCCCCCCGTCCCCGCCCCGCGCACCGCTTTGACTCTGCGCACGCCCCGGCGCGACCCGCCCCCACCGACCCGCCGTGACGCCACTACCGCCCTCCCGGTGGCAGCCGCCGGGCGCGCCCCGGTCCCGACGCGGCGGCCGTCGCGGCGGAGGTGCCCCACCAGGCACGGGGCGGGTGCGTCGGGAGGCCTGCCCAGCCCCCGTCGTCACAGCCCCCGCCGCCGGTGCCGGTGTCCGGCCACCCGCTCGTGCGGGCGCCTGCCCTTGTCGACGCGGGGCTGCGTCACTCCATTGTCAGTCGCTACCTGGCGGTCCTGCCCCGCTCCACCACCCTCTGGCTTGCGTGTGGGCCAGGACCGACCGAGAGCGCTTTGTCGTCGGATACTCTTTCGTGACGCGGGGCCCCCGTCAGAGGCTGCTCTGGCCTGTCAGTCGTCAGACCGGGCGCCCGTTTGGATGATCATCTGGGAGGGTCTCGTGTCCCGGAGTGAGATGTGCCCGCGACGGGGCACGAGGAAGGACCGCACAGACCTTTGGCGAACAGTGCTTTGCTCCTCTGTCCTCTCGTTGACTCCGCGCATTCGGGAACTGGCTCTGTCGGAGGGGGAGGAGACCTCAAGAGACACATGGGGCCGGACCTGCACTCGACGGCCAACCGCGAGGTGGATTCTCAGCGTAGAAGGGATGCTCGCGACGACGGCGGCAACTCCCTCCCTCTTCTCCTTTCCCTGCTGGTCCCCTCTCTTCTACCCACTTCCACACACGCCCCCCCCCCCCCCCTCAGCCCTTGCCCGTCAGCAGTTCCGGTAGCGTCGACACCTTGTACAGCAGCATCTGCCGGCGGACGGCCTCGCCCCCCCCCTCGGTCACGTTTTGGACCACCTCCGTCGCTTGGCCAAACCGGAACGGGTGCTTGCGCACGTTGAGGTACCGCCGCCGCGGGCTCGGGTTGTTGACCAGCCCCGGGTAGTTGTCAAACAGGACCAGCCCGACGCCGTCCGCGCGGGCGCGCACGAAAAAGCCCCACACCCGCCCGTAGGGCGTGTGCGCGAGCACGTCCCACGCAAAGACCAGGCCCACGTCGCCGGTGCCGCCGCCGCCGCCGGCGGGGTCCGCCGCCGCTGCCGCCGCCGCCGCCGCCGCGGCCGCCGACGATGCCGCGGCGTCGGTGCCCGCCGCGTCGGCGGGCGCGCCGCCAAAGCCCTCCTTCCACCATCGGCGCGTCTCAAACGACATCCAGCTGGGCACCGCGGGTGCCCCGCCGGCCGCCGTGGCACCCCCCCCCCCCCCCCCCGCGGCCGCCGCCTCGGCTGCCGCCGCCGCCGCAAACGCCGCCTCATTGGCCGCCGTCTCGGTCGCCTCGGCGGCCATGCACACGTACGAAAAGCCCCACAGCTCCCCCCCCAGGCGCGCCACCACCGGCCGCATCCACCCCACGTTCGCGGCGCAGCTGATGTCCACCACCCGCCGCACCTTGTACTTGCGGACGGCCTTGTAAAACGTCGCGCACAGGCGCGCGGACGGGTGCCCCGGGGGGGGGCACGGCAGCGCGCCGCGCGCGGTCGGGCGTGCCGCGGCCGCGTCGCCCGCCTTGGTGGCCTGGAACCACGCCCAAAAGTTTTGGTCCCGGCCGGGCGCGGCCGCGCCGCGGACGACGCCGGCGGGGGGTGGAGCGGCGGCGGGGGCGGCGGCGGCGGCCGCCGCCGCCACGGGAGGGGGGCGGGGAGCGGCGAGAGGAGCACCAACGCCGGGGACGGAGGGGTCGGGGGGGACCACCCCGGCCGGCGCTGGCGGGCGGGGGCAGCGGCGGGGGCTCCCGCCGGGGCGGCAGCTGCCACAGGCGCCTGGGCGTGGACGGCGGGGGGTGCAAGCGCCGCTGCGGGTGCCGCTACGGGCGCCGCCGCGGGTGCCGTCGCTTTGCGTGGCGTGGACCCGTCGCCAAACATCTCGGCATAGGTGGCGGGCATCTTGACGGGCCTCCCCCCAGCCGCCAGCAGCGCCGCGGCGCGCATGCCCGCGCTTTCTTCATGGGCGGTGGGGGTGTGGCCGTGGCCGCGACCGCCACCGCCGCCGCCCCCGCCGCCGCTGCCGCCGCCGTTGCCACCCGCTGCTCGCGGAGCGCCGCCGCCGCCGACGACGTGGCCGATCCCCCCGGCGCCTCTCCCCCCGCGGCGGGAGGTGAGGGCCCACAGCGTTAGCGTGCTGACGGCGACGAGTGCGAGGCCCGCGCCGCCGCCAAGGCGGCGGGGCCCCTTGCGGGCCGCCGCGCCGCCACCCGCAGGCCGCGGCAGCGCGTCGACGCTGGTGGGGCGCCGCCGCCGGTGCGAGCGGCCAGACCGTTCCCGGCGGTCACTGCCGGCGGCCATGGCCGCCGCCACCACCACCGCCGCTCGCGGCTGCCGTAGCTGGCACCGTCACTGTCGCTGCGGCCGCTGCTGCCCCCGACGCCGTCGTCGCGGCCTGGACAGCACCCGTGAGGTGGCCCAGGCCGCCAACCCCACACGGGGCCTGAAGGCGGGAAAGAGGGGGGGAAGAGGGGAAATGTAGGTGGTTGGGGGAAGAGCGGCACGGTCAAGTCCAACCCCACAGCAAAGAAGGCAGCTCGCGGTATACTGCGCGGGAGGGAGGCGAGCCGTGCGCCGTGGGTGCGCAGATGGACACCGTCGATGGTGCCGGCAGGGTCATGACGGTGGCGAGGATGGCGCTGGGAGGTGGGGGAAAAAGAGGCGGAGAGGGTGGCGCGGGAAGTGGTGCCGTCGGCCAGGTCAACTCTAGGCGGGCGACGTCACGCCACGCCTGTGTCCCCCCCCCTTCAAACACGGGAGCGGACCGTCCGCCACCGGAAGGAAAATGAGAGTGGGCGAGGGGGGAGGGGGGGGGGACTTGGGCCCGCCAATGTACTACGGCGTAGCAGCCGTGCAATCGGATGGATGTGAGGGGGGGCGTGTGGAGGGAAGGGGAGGACAGAGGGAGACGGCCTTGCAGCCAGCCATACGGCGGTCACCGCGCCGCCGTGCCTCGCCTGCCCAGCAGGCAGGGGGGAGCGACGCGGGGGCGGCGCGGGAAATTTTCTTTGCTGCGCCGAGCGCTCGGCGCGACGGCGGGGCTATTGCGAGGGTGCGCCCGAGGCTGCGGACGACGGCCCCAGTCGGGAATAATAATGTGGGATGCACGGAGCGGGACCCCAGTGCTCGCGGGCGTTGCAACGGGCAGGCGGGGCGGGGCCGCGCCACTGGCGAAACGGCAGCGTCAATCTAGGGATCTCGAGTCTACCGACACCGTCGTGAAGCGTCCAATGGCCGATCTGTTCAGTCGCTCGCCACGTTGCTGACAAATCCCTTCATGGCTGTACAGTGCAACAAGGACCTGGAGAGTAAGTTTTGGATCAAGACGATGGGAGGTGCTTGACCAGGAGCGTTCGCCAGGAGCGCACTCGCCAAGACAGACATGTTTGTCGAGGCTGTTTCCACCAGCCTCTCTTTGTCGCCGCTCGATGGAGCGAGAGGCGGTGTGGGGGTGGCGCCCCTCGGTATCCGATATATCATCTGCGGTAAAGAGTGAGAAGGGGGCAGTTGTTGCCGCTTGCCGCTAGCGCTGCGGGCCTCTGGTGGCGGCAGCAGCGACTCCTCGTGGACGTCAGCACCGAGAGGGCACCGACCAACGTTGTTGTGCGCTGCGGGGATCACGGACGAGGCTGTCCCTGCCCCACGCCAATGTCGTCCCCTGCTTCCGTCCCAGCTACGGCGCATTCATGCATCGCCCGTGGCGGCACCATCATCAATACGCAGTAGTTTCTCCTGATGGAAGCCGAAACGCGTCAGTGCCGTTGCCGCGTGCCTGACAAGCGACACGAGTGGATGCGCTTTGGCCATGGCACTGAGGGGGCAGACGCTCTCCGTGGTGGCCCCGGCTTCGTGGCGAACGTCCAGTCGCCGTGGGCAAGCTCGCGGCACTGCGGTGAGCGCACGGGTGTGGGAGGTGAGGACAGGTGCGGGTCCGGACCTTAGGCACCGAGAACACTGTGCATGTTGATGCTCTGGACAGAACGGAAAAGCAACAACGCAAAACGATTGTACCGACCATCAATCGCTCGCCGGTGGCGGCCAGTCACCCTGCCAGACACTCGCCCGCACCTCGGCAGCTCGCTCACATACCCCACGCTCCACACCAGCGCGCAAAGCGCACTGGAGGGAGTGGGACTGCGCGCTCACCACACCGGGTGAGACCTTGTACAAGTACACGACATGCTGGTCATCGAGTGTCGCAGCTGCCGGCGCCGCTGCGGTGCCCTGGCCGTCCTGGCCGCGGACCCCGCCTGGCAGCGCCTCGCGCCCACCCTGCGCTGCACCAGAAGGTGCCGAGGCGGGGAGGGCTCTCGCCTGCCGCTCCTGACTCCGTAACAGCACATCCATAGAGAAGACGTGCAACCGCGGGTCGCGCATCGGGACGTACGGCTCGGCGAGCACCTCCCAAAAGTGCGTCGTGAGCAGCATGATGGGCGCATCAGCAATCGGCCGCTTGATGATGTTCAGGATAAGTGACCCAAGCAACGACAGCCCGTCCTGCTCGTTTGTGCCCTTGCCAAACTCGTCCACCACCAGCAACGAGCGTCGCGTGGCTTGCTGCAGCATGGTGGCAATCTGGCTGCAGTCGGTGAAGAACGATGATTGACCGACCGACACACTGTCCGTGGACTGGACACGAGTGAACAGAGCGTCAAAAACACCAATCTTCGCCCTCACAGCGGGGACGAAGGAGCCAACTTGGGCCAGGAGGACGATGAGTGCTACCTGCGCACAGTAAACGCTCTTGCCAGAGAAAACAGGCCCAGTGACGCAAGCGACGCTGCCGCCGTGGAGCTTGGTTGAGTTGGCCACCAGGCTGGGTACTGTCAACTCTGCCAGCGGGTGACGACCGTCATCGACGTCCACCAAGCGATCTTCCACAACGTCGGGGCATACCCAGTTGGGCTCCTTCGCCACCTCACTCAAGGAAAGCAGGACGTCCACCTCCGCGGCAAGCAACGATGCCTTCCAAAGCGCATCCAGGTGCGGGGTAACCTTTTTTCGGATGAAGCAGACCGCCTTTTGCTCCACAGCCTCTGATCATTAGAAGGACAAGCCGACAACAAAAATACGTGACGCAGTGCAGTTCATGTGAGCAAGACCGTTCACGCGCCAGACGGGATCTCCACTTGCACATAAGAAGAAACAGAAGACCATCCGACACGCATGGGCACCCGAGCTTGAGACGCACAGGAGCAAAGGCACCACAACATACCGATTGCGCCACTGATGTCGCCCAATGTCGCATCAATCTCGTGGCACCGAGCGTTCTTAAAGTACACATGTTCCTCCGTAGTGAACACAAAGTCAAGGCCAATGGCGGCCAACGCGCTCTGCTCGCTCACTGTCGACGCACGGGATGCTGCCGAGAGGCGCGAGTTGGTGTCATTCACATCTTCAGCATCGACAACCTGCTGTGCCGCTTCAATGGCCGTCGCGTGTGAGAGCACCAAGAGATATCCAACCCGCGGCAGAAACACAATGTGAAGACGGTCCAGATGCAGCCCCCGAGCGGTTAACGCATCCATCTCTTGCACCCCAATGTCGGTCAAGAAGCCGTCCAGGCTGTCAAAGCACCGACGCAGCTCGTCCAGGTCTTGACTGAAGCCGTCCCGAATGTGCGGACGCGTTGAGCCGGCAGCAAGGCTCGTTGGAAAGTCAATGCCGTTCTCTATCCACGTGCAAACCTCGCGCAGACTCTCGTCAGAAACAGCGCCCATCGCCTCCAGTGCCTACACCCCAGCCGCCGACAGACAAAAAGGCGCAAGGGGCCAGGAGAGCGCAAGGGCAGGACACAGCGGATGATGTCAGTATGTGTCACTTCCACACTCGTCGCGCGATACGCGGCCAGCTCACTCGGACCAGACGAATGTCCAACAAGAAGTGCCCACAAAAGGAAGAAAAGAATCCCGCTGTGCACACGAGAAGCATGACGTACGGTGTGTTTGGCACGAAAGTCTTGACCAACTGACACCAGGCTTTGTCGCAAAACCAAGAGGGCTCGCGCAGAGCGCAGCAGGTTGTGCCAGTCGCGGCAGGTGTCACGAACCGTCCGCACCCTGCGAACGCAAAACATATGCCGAGACACAGAGACCAGACAGCAACACGCAAGTCAGAGACAACTTCTCCGCCAGCACAAGTCTGCATACATGTTACAGCTAAACGAGGCCATGCACACCACACCTGAGACACAGCAGACCAATCGCAACACGAACCTGGACACAATGGTCGCTACGTTCTTGACATTCTTCAGCGCATTGGACAGGGTATGAGCGAGTCCACAATTGGCGGGGTCTGCCAGGGCCTTGACCACGCGTTGCCGCTCCTGAATGACGGAAATCGACGTGGACGGCGCGTGAATCCACGACCGAAGCAAACGCCCCCCACTGCCAGACCTGGTCCGGTTCAGCCGCGAGAACAGGGACAGGCCCTCCTTGGAGCGCCCAGCACCCAGCATCCGCGGATGGGCCTGGCTCTTGACGACGTGGAGTGCCCGCAAGGTAGAGCCGCTAACACGCATGACGCTTTGCAGCGGCAATCGGCGGATGGCGTTTAGGTAGAGGACGCAGCAGCCGTCATCCGATGCGACCCCGCTGTCGTTGAGAGCGTCAGCCGCGTCATTGGTGTTGAGTTGCACGTTGGCGAGAAGGTCGTGCTTCAGCAGGAATGCGAGTAGGCCGCCAGCAGCGCACCACGCCAGCGTGCTCTCCAAGTCGATGGCAGACGCCAGGAAAGCGAGACGCTCGCGCGAAGAGAGAGCCTGCGGCATGCCTGACACCAGAACAACAGATAGCCGGTCACGAGCAGCATCCAACGTGAACTCGCGGCCGGGGAAGAAACACAGCCCCTCGGTCTGCGTCAAATCTTCGTCGTGGCTGGGTCCATCCGGCGCTGGACGCTGCGTCTGACGAGAGGGGCAACAAGCCGCTACCGCAACACAAAGGCCATCGTTGTTCTGTGCCACTTGATAAAGAGAGATAGAAAAGAACCAATAAGACAAGAGCCATATTCAGGCAACGTTAGCGTACGCCATGTGAAGAAAAGAAGAAACACACCTGACCTCCCGCACGTGTAGGCAAAGAACAGAGAAACCACAGCAGGTACCTTGAGATGCGCAGGGAGCACGACGGTCGCTGGGCCGAGGCGCTCGACCAGTTGAGACAGCTGAGAGAACTGGTCGTCCACATGCAATCTACAGTCACCATCAAAGGCCAAGAGTAATGCAAGAGAAGTGTCAGAGTCGCGCATGCCGCACAGAGCTTGTCAGACAGCCGCCACCACAGGAAAGAGAGCACCGGAAAGAAATGAAGCGGACGTACTCGGCACACGACAGCTCATTCGCCGCACTGTCATACAACGCTACTGCCGCGGACTGCCGGCGCACAACAACAGAGATGCAGCAAGCTGCTCGGCAAACAGCAGGGAAACATATTACTACCAGGTTAGCATCCGCACTCCCGACACACAAAATGCATGCCACAGAAAAGAGAACCGCCCGATGCTCCCAACCAGCTTAAGCCCCCCAAGAAATGCACAACCGAGGAAGCCAACAGGGACCAGCCCAGAAATGCATGATTGGACACACCTGCGTCCGAGCCAGCGTCGCCAACAGGTTCATCGCCCGCACCCGCAGCGTCAGCTCCACCCACCGACGGGGGAACGCCACCAACAAGAGACATGTCTCCCGTGCGAGGAAGGAGCAATACGCGAGGTAGGGTGCGCTCTCGCACGCGTGCGTGGTGGCTGCCGTGCCGCACGCCAACACGCAAGAAGAAGACCGCGAAACCGCACCGGCGCGTCAGTTGACCAGCAGCCAGAGCACCCAAGCTCACCACCTTTCGCAGCTGCTGACGTGCATGCTTGGGAGCGCCCAAGGGTAGCCCGCCATGGGGCTCTCGTGGTCACCAACGAGCGGCCGAGCAGGGCCAGCCGGCCTGTGAGGCATATCAGTACTGCTGGCGAGCGGCATCACGGGGCCATGCAGGGCGCGGTGATAGGTTCGGCCATGCCCGGCAGTACCACAGGATGCACAAGAGGGCGGTTGCAGAACGAAGGACATCGAAGTGCGTCGTCATCCATCTTTGCTTGCTCTTCTCAGACACGTGGAGTGCAGTGAGGTCCAAGTCCTGAGTCCACGAAGACCACGGTTACACGTGGCACAAATGAGGTCAGACCAACACCTCTCTTCGAGACTCTTGTGTCATCCGAGGGCCCGACTCGCGCTCTGTGTGACGGAGGCGCCGTCCCAACACTCGGTGCCTCCTATCGTCACCTCTTTGGTCATCCGTTTCTGGTACCATGCTGTCTGCTTTTCTTCCTGGTGGCGTTCCGCATCTGCTGCCGGCAGCAGGGACCAGCCGGTTGGCCCAGCGCAGTGCACAATGCTCGCGACGCCCCTCCGTGTTGTGCGCTGCTGCGCCCCCCGTCTCTGGGGCCTGCACTGCTGCACGAGAAAACCTCCTCTCCTCCATCCGTGGTACCGGGCGGGGCGTTGAGTCGCCGGCCGACACGACAGCGGCGGTGATGGGGGCCATCGATTCCCTGGTGGTCGCCTGCGCCGGACAGGAGGACGAAGACGAGGGGGACTGGGTGGACCGGCTGGCTGGGCGATGGCGGCTGCTCTTCTCTACGGAAGCGGGGTTGACGGCTCTGATGGGGGGGGGCGTTCCCCTGGTGTCGGCAGCGGATGTGTACCAGCTGGTGGAGAGCGGGGGAAGGCTAAAGGTATCTCGATGCTTCATTCCACAAGAACCTGTACAGGAGGACGACACTGCTGTGTGTGACGGCGAGAGTTCGGAGTGTTCATATGTATTGGACGTTGTGCGGCGTGTCAGCGACTCGTACGAACGGTTTTCCCATCGGGATACGGCAGCCACTCACGCTCACGACCTTCGACTGGTTTCTTGCCTGACTGTCGTGGCCGCCCTGTTCTTTTTTTTTGGCACGAACTTCTCCCCGTCCCCCACACGTCCGTCCTATTTCTTTCTCTCCCAGAATGTGGTGGAGTTCTCGCGAAAGGGCTCTCCACCCGCCGCCGCCGCCGCCGACGCTGCTGTGATGTCAAGGGGCGCCCCCGCTCCCCCTCCCGCGGGCTCCCTCATCGTCAGTGTAGAGGCGGTGCCCAACGTGGCCGCCGCGCCCATCCGCCGCATGGATTTTGTGTTCCGCCGCACAGGCGTACGGTGGGGCGCAACGGGGTCGTTTGACCTGCCGTTTGCGGTGGGCCGCGGCCACTTTGATGTGCTGCATCTGGATGAGGCGCTGCGGGTAGACCGTGATGCCAATGGGTGGGTGAACGTGTACGCGTACGACGGCCCCGTGACACGATGCACGGTGGGGGAGTAAAAGCGGGGATCGCAAACTGCCCAGCCTCTTGCGCTGTTTGCGCATAGGGGCAGACACGTTGTCGCGCTTCCGTTTCCTGTTTCCCTCTCCCTCCCTCTTTGGTCCACGAGCTCGCTGGATTTCTTTGACCTGTCCACCAACAAAAAACGGCTCAAGTCCGCCGTCTGTTCTCCCGCGAACGCGTTTGAACGGTTTGGTGGGGGGAGACACGTGGCGGACTGGTGGACCGCTGTGACCCCGACCCCGCGGCAGTCGCGGTTCGCACAACAGCAGCGCTACCGCCTGCGCCACTCCGCGCCACCGCTGCCCGCAGCGCCGCGCTGCCGTACGTCCTCTGCCCGAGTGGTGGAGGTGCCGTCTCTACGCGTCGGCGTCTTGGGTCGATTCCTTCTCCCCCCCCCCCCCTGCCGCCGCCATCCGCCACTTCCCTAGCTCGCTGCCACCATGCGCGGTCGTCGGCGCGGCCGCGCCGAGGCGGCACCCCCCGCCTCACCCAGCCGCTCCCCGTCGCCATCGGCCGGATCGGCGGCGGCGGGGCGGCGGTCCCCCCCCGCGGCAACGCCCGGCCACCCCCCCGGCGGCGGCGGCCGCCGCGGCCGCGGCGGCCGTGGCTCGCCCACCCCCTCCTCCTCCCACTACTCGCTCCGGTCGGGCCGCTACTCGCTGCGCTCGGGCGGGCGGGTGGACATGGTGCCCGCCACGGACGACCCGCGGGGCCTCATCTCCCACCGGCGGCCGCGGCGGTCGGTGGCGGCGGCGGCGGCGGCGGCGGCCGCCGCCGCCGCCGCCGCCGCGGGCGGGGGGCCCGTCACCCGCCGCCGGCTGGCGCTGCCGGACGATGTGACGACGGACGGCAGTCACGCGGTGCGGCCGCCAGCAGCGGCGGTGGCGGCGCCGGCGGCGGCGCCAGCGGGGACGCTGCCGCCGCGGCGGGCCAAGCGCGCGCGTGGGGCGAGGCCAGGCGACGGCCCGCCGCTGGAGTCGGCCGCCGCCCCGCCCGCGGCGAGTGACGTGGACGAAGACGGGACGGATGGGGAGACTGGCTCGGAAGCGCCTGCCGCGGGCACCGCCAGGGAGCGGCGGTCCAAGCGGCGGCGGCTGGCGCGGGCAGCGGGGCGGCGCGCCGGTGGCGCCGCGGCAGGTGTGATCGAAGGGCCCTATGCGGGCGGCGCTGCCGCCACCGCGGCGCCACGGACGGTCCACAGCGGCGGCACGTCGTCGGCTGCCGCGGTTGACCCTGCTGGGCGCGACGGCCCGCCGTCCGTACCGGTGCACCAGCTGCGGTCCGGCAAGCGCGTCGGTCGGCGGCCGCCGATTGCGCCGCCAGCACGTGCTGCGGGCGACGACGAACCCGATGAAGAGGAGGAGGAGGAGGAGGAGGAGGAGGAGGAGGCCACCTTGGCGGCGGCAGCGGCTCCCGTGGCCACTGCCGCCGCCGCTGCCACTGCTGCTGGCTCGGCGGCGGGCAGCGGCCACAAGCGGCCGCCCGTGCGCCTCCGCCCAAAGGTGCAGGAGGGTGCACCGGCGGTGTCGCCGGCGGCGCGGGTGGCGGCCACAGGGCGGGCGCGGGTCGCCACGCCGTGGCGTGGGACTGCGCCGACGTGGGCGGCGCGCTCGCCGGGCACGCCAGACCCCCTAACAGCGGCCGCTGCGGATGGTAAGGACGGGGCGGCGCCTGCTGGGGCGGCTCTGGCTGCGGCCGAAGGGGCCTCTGTACCCATGGGTATCCCTGGGGGGGCAGCAGCCGCTGCCGACGCGGCCGATGGCACTGCCCCTCTTGCTTCCGCGGCGGCTTCCCACTCGCGTGCGGCGACTGTGCCTGCAGCGTCCGAGGCGGCGCCCGCTGCAACGTATGCATCGCCGACGCCATCGGCGTCGACGGCCGCGACGGAGTCGACTGAGAACACCGCGGCAGCGTCCGTACCAGCACTTGCGGTGCTGGACAACAGCACTGCCAGCGGCAGTTGGGCCACCAACGGCGACCCCGGTGGGCGCGGCGATGCGGTGGCAGCGGCAGAGGCCGCGGCGGTGGTGGCAGCAGCGACGACGCCCAGTTCGTCGAGCGACAGCACCGCTGCAAGCGACGGTGGGGGCGCGAGCAGGAGGGTGCGCCGTCGCCGCCGTGGCACGACGCCGCACGCGGCGCAGCAGCGTGGCTCTATGCATGACGCTCCTGCGGCCGGTGGCAACTTGGTTGATGACAGGGGCAGCGGCAGCGGCAGCGGCAGCGGCAGCGGCAACGCCCGCGGCCGCACCCCACCCGTTGCGCAAGCGTTGGGGGGTGACGCCGGTGGCGTGGCGAGCGGGCGCGGCGGCGTTGATAGTTGCGGCCATGGTGAGGACGGTATGGCTGCCCGCGACGGGGGGGTTCCGACGGAGAGCACGGTCAATGCTGAAGAGCCTGTGGCTACGCCTTCCGCTGCTCAAGACAACGCTGTTGCGCCGCGAGGCGCGCTCTTTGTCGGCGTTCCGCCGCCGAGTGCCCCACCATCCATCGCGGGCTCCCAAACGGTGGTGGCCACGGGGGAGAGCCCGGCGGCTCACATCAGCGGTCGTTCGCCAGGCGTGCCTGTTTGGGGCGCGGTCCCCGCGACAAGTGTGCCGTCGTCCGTGGGGGGCGTGCCTTCCGAGTGGCCCCGGGGCGGCATGGCGCTAGTCCCCGCTGCGCTTGTCGCTTCCCCACCTAGCGTGGCGACGGCGGCCGGTGCATCCTCGCGCGCGCCCGCGTCGGCGGTACCTGCCGGCTCGGCGGTACCTGCCGGCTCGGCGGTCGACGGGGACGCCATGGAAGTCGGGGTGGCCTCTGGAGGTGGCGGCACCCGGATGGACCTGTCCGTCGAGGCCGCGGCGGTCAGCCCGTCGGGGAGCGTGCCGGCTGTGGCGTTGCAGCAGCGCGAGGGGCGCTACTACTCCGCCGTCGTGGAGCAACACATGGCAGACGATGGTGAGGGCGATGCCGGCGGCGCGGTAGCAGCGGGGGCCGTCGCAGACCTGCCGGTGGTGGCTGGCGCGGGGGGCGGCGACCGAGGTGTGGCGTGCGCGCCGGCGGTTTCGACTGGCAGTGGCAGCCGCCGCTCTAGTGGCGCACCCGCAAGTGACGAGCCCGCAGCCGAGGCGGTTGACACTGTGCCGTCGCCTGCCGGTGGCTCATCCCAGTCTGCTACGGCCAGCCGTAGTGCCACGGCCAGCCACAGTGCCACGGCCAGCCCTAGTGGGAGCGCACACGATAGTCCCGCGGCGGCCATGTCTGACGGCACCCGAACCGGCGATGAGACAATCTTTGAGAGTCCTGTGGGCGTTTTTGCTGGCTCTGGCGGCGCCGCTGCTGGCGTGCGGGACAGTGGTGCTCTCAACAGCGACGACAGGGGCAGCCACGGCGGTCGCGGCATGTCTGACGATGATGACCACGGCAGCGATCGCTTTTACTCTGATGGTGGGGGGGGAGGTGGCGGGAGCAACGGCAGCCGTGCTGATTCGACGGAGCAGGGGAGGAGCCGCACCGCGAGTGGGGATGCGGATGTGGAGATGGGCTCACCGTCGGCAGGCCGTCAGGATGACTTCACCCACACGGCGAAGGCTGTTGGCTGTGCGGCGGACAACGATGCCGCGGCCGCCGCTGGGTCGCCGGATGGGAGCATCCAGCAGAGAACAGGCGCATATGAACCGGTGGTGGCAACTGAGGCAGCGCCGGCAGCACCTGCGGTCCCAGCCACCACCACCCCTGCCGACGGGCACCGCCCGGGTGGATCCCAGCCGCCCTCCCCCGTCAACGCCGACACTGGCGAGGCCGACGCTAGCGCCTCTAGTGTCGGGCGCAGCGTGCAGACCGACTTTCCCGGCGCTGCTGCGGCCATGCGTGCCATGTCGGCAGCTGTTTCGTCGCCAGCGGGCGTGGTGCGGCAAGTGCCCCCAGGGGGGTCAATGCTTGTTACGGCCGCGGACCCGGCGACGGCGGTTGCCCCTGCCGCGGTGCTACTGGAGGGGGCGACGCCAGCGGTGGCGCCGGCTGCGGCCCCCGCGATGCGCCCGTGGTGGCAGACAACGCCGGACCCCCCTGCTGAGACGACGGCGGCTGTGGCGCAGCCGCCGTCACCAGTGCCCGCTGCGGTTCGCCCTTGGTGGCAGGATGGGCCCGTCACCGATGTGTACACTGCGGCGACGGCGCGCACCTCTGCGGCTATGACGGGGAGGGCTGCGGGTTCCAGAGCGGCCGAGGTGGGTGCTCTGGCGTCGCCTTCGATGCACTCACCGCAGGCCCTGCAGGGTGCCGCGGCTGCCTCTGCTGTTGGCGCCAGTGGCAGTGCTGCAGATGGAGCTGTTGCCCCTCCAGTTGCAAACTCGCCTACGTCGCCTCCGTTGGGTCGTGAGCGCACGGGCGCTGCAAATGCTGCTTCTGCTGCGAATGCTGCTTCTGCCGCCCCGGCCACTTCTCCTCGTGCCCCCTCTCCCGCGAGCGGCCGCCCCGGTGGCCGCGGGGAGTCGAGCGTTTGCAGTATGGCGTCGACGCCTGCCGACGTGCGGCGGGTGCGCGCACGGGCGGTGCCGTCGGCGGCGCTGTCGTCGCTGGCGTGGCGGCCGCAAGCGGCGTGGGGCGGCGCCGGCGCCGGCGCCGGCGGGGGTGGTGAAGCGGCGCCGCCGGCGGGCGGGTCCACCCGCGGCGCCGCCAGCGGGCGGCTGCCGCCACCGTCGCCGCAGCTGGTTGGCTGCGCCGCCGGCAGTGGCAAGGGCGGGCTGGGCAGCGTCGGTCGCTTTGGCAGCGGCGGCGGGGCGGGGAGCGGGTTTGGTGGCGCGGGTGGGGCGGGGGGGGGACCGACTCGGTCGCGGGCCGGGTCGCGCCGCTGGGTGCCGCCGTCATTGTCGATGCGGCCGACACGCCCGTGCCGGCGGCGGGGGGCCTCGCGTCCAGCGGCTCGGCGGCGGCCGCGCACGCGGCCGGCGGCGGCTCGCCGGCCGCCGCAGGTGCCGGCAGCGACCGCGGCGGCGGGGAGGCGGGCGCTTCGCCGTGGCAAGCGGCGGGCGTGTCCCGGTCCGCGGCCAAGCGGCCACGCCACGAGGACAGCAGCAGCAGCGTCGGCCGCGCCGCGTCGCCGCTCGGGCGGCGGCCGCCAGGCGGCGCCCTTGCGGCCGCCGCGGCGCACCGCGGCGCGCTGGCCGACGACGCGACGGCGGCGGCGCCGTCGGCGGGCAAGCGCCGTCGGCTGGCACGCGGCGCGGCGGGCGCGTCAACGGGCGCCGTCTGGGGTGTGCCGCCGCCGCCGCCGGCGGCGGGCGGGCCCGACGGCGCGGCCGGCGTCGGGCCGGCCGGCGGTGGCGTGCGGCGGGTGTTGGGCGGCGGCGACAGTGGCGGCGGCGACGGCGGCTGGGCCGACGCCGCCACCGGCGGTGCCGCGGCGGGCACAGCGGCGGCAACGGCGGCAGCGGCGGCGGCAGCGGCGGCGGCAGCGGCGGCGGCAGCGACGGCCGCGGGGGGGGCACGCGGCGGCAGCGCGCCGCCGCCCCCGCCCGCGGCGGCAGCGTCCCACTCGCGCTCCTCGGCGGCCGGCGGCAACCAGGCGCCGCTCCCACTGGCCGACATCCTCCCGGCCACGGTCGACAGCGAGGAGGTGGCCGGCAGGCGGGGGGGGGTGGCCGCCGCGGCGGCGGGCGCCCGCAACGGCGCAGCGCCGCCGCCGCCGGCGCCCGCGCCCGCGCCCGCGCCCGTCACCGCGCCCGCCGCGTTTGCTGGCGCGCCCCGCGGCGGCGACGTGGCGGCGGCACCGGCAGCGGTGGCGGCGGCCGCGGCGGTGGCCGGCGCCCCCCCGTTTCCGCCCCTGCCGGCCGCGCCGGGCGGTGGCGGCCGCCGCCCCGCGGCGCGGCCCGCCCCGCTCGGCGGCGCCGTCCTCACGCCCGACCAGGCACTGCGGCGGGCCGTGGCGGCGCCACTCCCGCCGTCGCCGGCGGGCACGCCCCGCCAGACCGGAAGGGGGGTGCCGCCGCCGCCGACGCCGCCGCCTCGGCCGGCGCGAGAGGCGGGCGCTGGGGCGGCGGGGGGGGGGGCGTGGGCCACCCTCTCCCGCATCGCCGCGGGCTGGGCTGGCGGCAGCAGCAGCGGCGGCGGCGGCGGCGGCGGCGGCGGCGGCGGCGGCGGCGGCCGGCAGGCGCCCGCCGCCACCACCACCCCGCGCCCCGTGGGCGCGACGGCCGGCCGCTTTGCGCTGCCGCCGTCGCCCCGCGCGGGCGGCAGCGGCGGCGCGGGCGCGGGCGCGGGCGCAGGCGGTGCCGCGGGCGCGGGCGGGCGTACCCCCCCCCCCCCACCGGCGAGCGCCTCGCCGCGCGGCGCACGCTCCTCGCGTCGGGCGTCGGCTATGGCGTGTCGTGGGCGGCCGCGTCGCCGCGGTCGGCGGCGGCCGCCGCCGCCGCGGCGGCGCGGTCGGCGCTGCTCGAGTCACGCCTCCGGTCGCTGCGGGGGGGGGGGAGTTTGGGGGGAGCGCCGCCGCCGCGGCGGTCGGGCGGCGTGCGCGCGAGGCCGCCGCGCTGGGGGGGTGGCCGTCGTCGCTGGGCGGGCGATGAGTGGGGGGGGGGGGGGGGGGGGGGGAGCGGGGGTACGCAGCGGGGCGTGTCTTGTCACTGGCAAGGGTGTGGGGGGAGGAGGCGGTGGGTGGCGTACGGGACGGCCGGCGGCAGCGAGTAAATACGCGATCGTGCAACTGCGGACCGTCCAGCAGGAGCTCCAGCCGCGGTACAAGCGGCTGGGGGTGGTGTCGGCGGCGGTGGTGGCGCCGCCAACCGAGGCCGCAGCTGTACGTTGCCAAGGCGTGTGTGTTTTGGCGCAGGTCACGGCGGCGGTTACGTCCATCGTGGAGTGCTGCATGGCCCGGCGGGTCGACCGTGTTCACCACCCTTGACTGGGCGGGGGAGCGGCCAATGGCGGCCGCGGTGGCCAACCTTGCCGCCGTGCGCGTCACCGGTGGCCACCGAGACTGGTGCCCGTCGCTGGCCTTGGAGCCGCTGGTGGCCGCGCCGGATGTGACCACCGTGCGGGCTGGCATCGTGGCCGCCCTGGCGGTGGAGGTGAAGCGGACCGGGCTGTCGGTCAGCGGGGTCTGCTGGGCGGTACGTGTGGGTGCTCTTGCGTGCCTATCGGGCGGCGTGGTGTCCATGGTGGTGCGATTGCGGGGGCGGCGGCCTCGGCTGGGGGGCGCGTGGCCTGGCCATCCGGGGAGGTCCTGACTTTTCTTGTTGCTCGTCTCTGCTGCTGGGGGCTTGTGTGTCGCCCGTTTCTTTCCGACTGCTTTGCGGGCGTCTGGGAGGTGAACTCGCCCGCAGATGCCATCCCTCTATGGTCAACGCGCTCTTGCATCCGCTCAATGCACGGAGGCAGGCAGGGAAACGGCCCGCTGTGGGACTCGCGGTGGACGGGGGGAAGTGGCTCTTTTTTCTTCGTGCTGTTACGTCAAGGACGCCGGTCCCAGCGGTCGGCGCCGCCACCGTCCCCCCGCCGCCGCGTGTGGCGGTCCCCCCCCCCCCCCTCACGCCCAGCCGTCACCGCCCCGTCCCCTCCGCCGCGGGCAGCCGCCTCCCGCGCGCGTGGCCGCGGGCCCGCGACGCGGGGTCGCACCCCCCCCTCCCCCCCCCCCCGGCCACCACCGCCGCCCTCACCTCCCCCACGGGCGGTCCTGCCCCCACTCGAGCGCCTCGACGCGCTTGCGGCGTCTCCTCTCGGCCTTTGCGGCGGCCGCCGCGCCCGCCCCACCGCCGCCGCCGCCGCCGCCGCCGCCGCCGCCGCCGACGAGGCCCCGCAGGCTGCCGCTCATTCGCCGCCAGACGTTGCCCTTGGCTGCCTTGCCGTCGCCGCCGCTGCCGCCACCACCTATCCCCAGAAACGCGTACGTGTTGGTACGGCCGCCGCCACCGCCACCGCCACCGCCGCCGCCGCCGCTGCGGCGGGCGGCCGCCGCCGACAGCAGCGACGGCGGCGGCACCCACTCGGTCGCCATGGCCGGCGACGACGGCGCCACGGGCCGCGGCGCCGCCATCGCGGTCGTCCACTCCGTGCCCGACAGGGAGGAGAGGGACGAGCGTGTCGTGACTGTCGACGCCAAGCTACCGCCGCCGCCGCCGCCTCCGTCGCCGCCGGCCGCCACGTCACGGCTGCTCTTGCGTGCCGACGGCGTCGCCATCCACCGGCGGGCGGAGCGGGGGCCGTCTGCCGCTGCCGCCGCCGCCGCCGGCGGGGACGGCCTCCGCCGCCGCGACGACGGGCTGGCAGCGACCTCGGCAGCGGCTGCAGCGGCGGCGGCGGCCGCCGCCGACGTGGCCGCCGCCGCGGCGCCCGCCGCGCTGCTCCGCCGGTCGCGGGCGGGGCACGCCCAGACGGGAAGCCCGCCCGCCGCGGCAATCGCCGCGCCGCTTGCTTCACTCCACAGCGAGCTGTGGCTGCTCGTTTCGGCTTCGACCGCCGACGGCGGCGTCATGGTCGTGGCCGACGACGACAATGACGCTGTCGTGTCCCCTGTCGCCGCCGACGCCTCCGCCTCCGCCGCCTCCGCCGCCGCGGCCGCGGCCTCCGCCTCGGCCGACGCGGCGGCAGCGGCGACCGCGGCGGCCACGTCGACGGCGCCCCCCCCGACCGGGAGGACCACGACGTTGGACAGGGGCGGCATCGACGGCACGCTGCCGCCCCGCCGGCGGGTGACAAACACGCGGCCGCGCGGGACGCGGCCCGCGTCCGAGCCCCGCCGCCCGAGCGCCCCGTCCGCCGAGCAGCCGGCGGCGGCGGCCGCGCCGCCCTCGGGGGGGGGGGGGGACCGGTCTGACGCCGCCGCCGCCACCGGGGTGGGGGGCGTGAAGGGGGGGGGCCACGCGCGCGGCTGGCTCGATTGCCTATCCCCGTGGGGCGTCCGGCACGCGGGGAGGTGCGCACTCGCCGGAGAGGCGTTGCCATCACCGCGGCTACCGCTGCTGCCACCACCGCCCTTACCGCTGCTGCCGCTACCGCTGTTGCCGCCGCCGCCGCCGCCACCGCCGCCGCCGCCGCGGGTGCCGATGGTGTCCCCTACCGCCCCCACCCCCGCCCCGTCCATCGTTGGCGGCCGACGCCGTAGCGGCGATACCCGCTTGGACGTGGCTGCGGCGGCGGCCCGGCCCCGCCAGGACGACCCCCCTGACGCCGTCGGCGACGCTGCCGCCGCCGCAGCGGCCCCCCGGTACCGCGACGGCGGCAGCAGCGGCGCCGCCGGCGACGCCACCGCCGCCGCCGCCGCCGCCGCCGCCGCCACCGCCGGCGGCCGGCTCAACGACAGCGGCCGGGGCAGGAGGGCGGCGCGGCCTCGTCGTGGCCGCGGCCCCGCCGCGGCGGCGCCCCCATCCCCCCCCCCCCCCCCCCGGCGGCGGCGCCACCCGCCGGCGACCGCCCGCATCGGCGGCAGGGGCGGCCCACCACGCAACGTCCGCGGCGGGCGGGGCCGCGGCGCGACCGGCAAACGGGGCCGTCTCGCCGGCGGGCGCGGTGGCCCGCCGGGGGGCGTGGATGGACAGCCGGCGGGCGGCCAGGGAGGCCATGGCGGTGGCCCTGCCGGGCTGGGGGGGGGGGGGGGAGGGGGGGTTGAGCGCGGCCTCGCCCGCCGGGAGCGGGGGGCGGCGCACCACCCCGCGCCACGGGTGGGTACGACCAGCGACAGGCTGGCCGCGGGCGGCGCCGTCCAAGAAGAGGGGCGCCCCGGGGCACACGGACCAAGGGGGGTGGGGGGCGGCCGGCCCCGCCGGCTAGAGGCAACGTCGCCGCGGCGGCCGCAGCGGAATCAGCGCGAGCCCAAGAAGAATGGGCCGGGAGGGGCGGCACGCGGGGCGGGGCGGGCGGGGCGGGGGGGGGGGGGGGGGGGGGGAGGGGGCGCGGCGGACCCGCACGCGCGCGCACCCCGACGCGCGCGCGGCGGCGGCGGCGACGGCGTCCCCGGCCCGTCGGTGCCGAGCCTGCGGTGGCCGCCACGCCTGCCCCACCCTACGCTGCCACCACGCCAGGCGCGGCGGCCAGTGGGTGGGCGGGCGGGCGCGGCACCGCGCCGACCTTTGCAGGGCCACGTCGTCGCGGGCGGGGGGAGGGGAGGGGAGGGGAGGGGAAAGGAAGGAGGGGGGAGGAACGCACGAGCGCTCTACACGCACACCCGCCCCGCCGACGCGGCGCGCACGTAGGGGGGACCCGCTCGCCCGCGCCAGTTCCAGAGGGGAGCGGACGACAATCGCCACGCCGCCGCGGCTGCCACGGTGGGGGGAAAGAGGGGGGAGCGGGGGATGGGGTGGGGGGGGGGGGGACGGGGAGCGGCGTGCGTGCCGCCAATCCTCAAAGAGGACGAGGTGCGCGCCAAGGGTGCGCCACGAGGGTGCGCGCCCGCTGCGCACGGCCGTCACCAATGCGACCGCCACTGCCACTGCCACCGTCACCGCCACCGCCACTGCGCACCACCACCGCCACCGCCACCGCCACCGTCACCGCCGCCGCCACTGCCGCTGCTGCTGCCGCCGATGCAGTTGCCGCTCCCCACTGCCGCCACCGCCGCTGCCGCCGCCGCCGCCGCCGCCGCCGCCGCCGCCGCCGTCACGACCGCCGCCGCCTCACCGCCCGTGACCGAGCCGCGGGGGAGCCGGTGGTGGCGGCGCCCGCGGCGCCCGCCAGTGCCGGCGCGGGGTGGCAACGGCGCGGCGAGCGCGGCAGCGGCCGCGGCGGCCGCGGCACGACCCGAAAAAAAAAAGGACGGGGGCGGGGGGGGGACGATGGCGGCACCCGGGGTTGCTGCCCGACGCCGGTCTGCTCATGGGCAGCCCCTCCGCCTCGCCCGATGCCGCCGCGCCACCTCGGCCACGCCCGCCCGCCGGTCCGTCGTTGCGGCGAGGGGCAGAGGAGGAGGGGAGCAGACTCTTGAGGGCGCGCGCCGCGGCAGCGCCGGCGCGCCGTCAAGCGCGCACGCCGTCGGCCGCGGCGCCCCCCCCCCGCCTCTGCCTCCTCCCCCCCCCCCCCGCCCCCCCACGAGACGCGCCCCGCCGCGGCGGCCGCGCGCAAGGGCGAGACCAATGGGCAAACGCGGGCACGAGCGCCGCCGCCGGCGCGCCAGCGGCCGCCACCAGTGGCGCCCACGCGCAGCCGCGGCGGCGCGCGCGCGCCGTGGCGAGCGAGGGGCGGCGACGGGCGGCGTTGGCGCTGGCGGCGCGGCACGACGGCCTACGTCCCCCCCCCTGCCTCCCCCCCCCGGCGCCTTCCCTCGGCGCCACTTGCCCGCCGGTACCCCCCACGGCCTACGGGCGGTCAAGTCAGCGGCGAGTCGGCGGCGCACCACCACCGCCGCCGGCACCACCAGCCCCCGCCGCGCACGCCCCGCGGCTGCGTTTGTGCTCTGCCGCCGTCCTCTCCACTCCGCCCCCACCACGCACTCTGCGCCGCCGTGGCCTCACCAAAAAAAGAAGACGCGCAGGGGGGGGATGTCGGGCACACAAACGCAAGACACCGCGTCGGCCGCCCCCGCCCCCACGCGCGCCCCACCGCCGCCAAGCGCCCGCCTCACAACAGCCAGACGTCCCCCGCGTCTGGCAGACACGTGCGCGGGCGGCAGCGGCACGCCCGCCAATCCCCCACCCCACCACCCCCCTCGTCGACTCAACGTCCAGCCGACCTCACCGTCGGGGGGGAGGGGGGGGGGGGGGGGGTGCCACAGCCACTCGCACGTTGGGCATCAAAGAGGGGCAACTCGGGTTGAGGGGGGGGGGGGGCGCGCCACGGGGAGCCCACGCTTCCCGCTGCCATCGCGCCCGCACTCACCCCCCCCCCCCCCTCCGTGCCACCCCTGTTGCCGCAGCGTGCACGTGCAGACGGCAGGCTCTTGCACTCGGCCGCCAGAGGCTCGCCGTCGCTGCCGGTGCCGCCCGCTGCAGAGACCGTAGGGCGGCGGCGGCGGCGGCGGCGGGGCAGAATTGCAGCACGCCGCGAGCGCGCGTCACGCCGCCACTACGACAACCGCTCCGCTCCATCCCCCCCCCCCCCCCCCCAAAACCAGCTCCCGTCCCAGGCCGTCGGCACCACTCTTGGCGCCGCCGCCGCCGCCGCCGCCAGGCGCGCACCGACCCCCGGGACACGGCGGCGGCGGTCCCATGGACACTCGCGGCACCGGCGGGGCGGCCACTGCGCGGCCGGCCACACCCCCAAATGCACCACCGCCACGGCCGCGCCGCGCATCGGGCGGCGGCGGCGCGTGGGGGGACGGAGGGGGAGCGGAAGTGGCGAGCGGAAACGGCCGCCGCGGCCGCGGCGCGTCGCGGCGGCGCGGTGCCACCACCGCGGCCGCGGGCCGCGGTCACCGTCACTCCCCGCCTCCGCAAGCGCCGAAGGTGGGCGTTTGCGTGGGGAGGGGGGGGGGGGAGCGGCGTCCCGTGAAGAGCACGGTTTGCCAGACGCGCGCCCGACGCCCAAACGTGCACGCCCGCGACGGCTCATCCACGTGCAGCGGCAGGCGTGCTGCCGGGGGAGGGGAGCCCCCCCCCGCGGCGGAGACGATGATGGCACCGCCCCCCCGCGGCGTGCACGTTTGGGCAGGGTGAGCGCCCATGCGGCGGAACGGGGACTGGGAGCGAGCGCTTCCGCAGCCACGCCGGGACGGTGGCGACGCTCGCGGTGCCCGCAATTCGCCCCGTACGGCCTTCACGACCCACGAGAGGCGTCCGTGTGTCAGCCAATGCAGCAATGCGGCGAGGATCTGCCCGCGCTGGGAGGCGCGGATCTGCGCTCGTGACGCCGGTCCGACGGAACGTCAAGCGGTGAGTGTTACGCATTCGAGTATATTTAAATTCTTGTATTTGAATGAACATGTTCATATTTAGAACACAAGTTTCCACGGTAGATAAAATTATTCAATTACAGTGTGGAGGCGTAAGCAGAACAGCCACGCGACACGGTCGTGCCGTGCTGTCACAGACCGACGCGAGTGGCAGCTTTCCACTGGAGGAGCGGGCGCCAAGCGGGGGCGTTTGTGGCCAGTCGTCGCGCCTTCCAAGGCCATCCACGACCGTCCACAGACGATGGCCCCCGACTGTCAACCCCCAGTTGGGGCCGCTTTTGCGCGCGCTCGGGGTCCACTCGCTCGCGCCACGTCGTCGTCACGCCAGCGCGCGCGACGCCGCCGGCCGTCGAACACGACCCGTACTCTGGCGTCTTCGCCACCACCTCCTTCCTCCCTCTTTGCTAACCGTCCTGCAGTTCACCGTCTCCTTCCCCGTTGTTTATTTCCTCCTTTGCCGAACCTCCTTCGGCGTACCCCCTGTCACACAGCGCTCGTCGGTGGTGCTCTGCGCCACCGCGCGCGTCGCAGTTGTTTGTGCGTGTTTCGCGTAGCACCAGCTCCCCCTTTGTGGCCGCGGTGGTTGTAGTGGCCGCGCACACTCTTCATGCAAGTCACTGACACTGTAGTGTCCCCATCCCCCCCCGCCACCACCACCTCCACCGCCGACGGGGTTCCCCCCGCTGCGATGGCACCGACAGCCGACGTGGTCGCGCCGACGGCGCCGACCGCGCCGACGGCGCCGACGGCGCCGACGGCGTCGACGGCGCCATCGGCGGCGGGCGGCGGCGCCGCGTCGGCTGCCCCCGCCGCCGCGGCGGCCGCCGGCGCAGCCCCTCCTGCCGCTGCGCCCGCCACACCGGACGCGTCCGCCGCGCCCGGTGCGGCGTCCGCTAAGCCGGCCGAGTCCGCTGCCCCGCCTCCTGTCGCCTCAGCCGCTCCCGTCGCCTCAGCCACCACCCCGGCCGTGTCCGCGGCACCCGCCTCATCGCACGCGTCGATGTTGGCGGCCAACGCCATGGCCGCCTTGCTCCGTGCGCAGGCGGTGCAGCAGGCGCCATCGGCAGCATCGACGGCGCAGCCGTCACCGGCGGCCGCGCCCGCAGCAGCAGCAGCGGCCGCCCCGACTGGGCCGGCACCCGATGCGCCCGCGGCCGCGGGTTCAGCGCCGGCGCCGACACCGCCAGCATCAGCACCGTCGGCGTCTGGGGGGACAGATACCGCCGCCGTGGCGTCCGATCCATCTCTACCGTCGTCAGCGGCGGGGCCGGCTGCGGCTGCCGCGGGGCCGCCACAAGCAGCGGCGGCCCAGCCGATCGCTGCGCCTCCCAAACCCGCGACCGCTCCTGCTGCTGTCCCCGCCGCTACCGCGCCTGCTGCGGCGCCCGTGGCGGCGCCCCCTGCGGCGGCGGCCGCGCCCGCTGTGGCCGCGCCCGCTGCGGCCGCGTCCGCTCCGGCCTTGCCGCCCGCCGATCCCCGGCTGCGCCGTGCCGTCCTCCCTGCGGTGGCCGCGGCGGCCCAGCCGTCGACCGCGGCGCCGGCGGCTCCACCAGCTCCGTCCCCGTCTACGGCGGTTGGTGCTAGTGTCGCTGCTTCAGACGCTGCTGCGACCGTCGCGGGCGATGCGGTGGCGACCAAGGCAAAAAAGACGCGTCGCGGTGGCGGCAAGCCCGGTGCTCCACGGGTACTTGGCGGCTCTCCCCCTCACGACAGTGAGGAAGCAGAGGATAAGGAGGATGACGACGCGCTTCCAACGCCGACCAAGA
The DNA here is from genome assembly GCA_008729055.1 of Pyropia haitanensis. Taxonomy (NCBI): domain Eukaryota; phylum Rhodophyta; class Bangiophyceae; order Bangiales; family Bangiaceae; genus Pyropia; species Pyropia haitanensis. Next base: position 5,068,167 of record SDUX01000008.1, read on the forward strand.
TCAGCAAGCTGTCCCATCCGGCGATCGGCACGCCGACGGGGTCGCTGCTCAAGCCGATGGCGTCCGCGTCGCCCAGCGGTGTGAAGACGCTTGGCTCCAGCGGGGTTGTGGTGAAGCCGCTGACGGCCAAGCCACCCGCCTTGCCGACGGTGTCCCGATCCGGCCCCGGTGCTGGCGAGTCGCCCCTCGCTCGCTCGTCGATGGTCCCTCGCGCTCGCAACAGTCGCGTCTTTATTGGCAACCTTGCATCGGAAGCGACAACAGAGAACGACCTGTACGCTGTTTTCTCCAAGTATGGGCGCCTGATGGAGACGCCCGTCCTGCGCCGCTCGTTTGGTTTTGTCCAGTTTGAGACGCCGGAGGCTGCCGCCAACGCCATCTCGTCAGAGCAAGGCCGCTCCATTGGTGGGATGCGCGTGGACCTGTCGTTGGCCGACAACAGGGAACTGCGGCGGGGAGCGGGCGACAGTGGCGGCGGCGGCGGAGGCGGTGGGGGCGCATCGTCGCTGTCTTCTCGCCCGCCTGTGCCGCTGCCACTCGGGTCCTCCCCATCGTCGGGTGTCTCTGGTGGCGGAGCCGGCATGCCGCAGTGGACGCGGGGACCCAAGCGCCGTCGCTCCCCATCGCCTGTCCCACAGGTACCCCCGCCCCGCTCTGGGCGTGTTGTCAAGGGCCTAGTCCGCTCGCCCGAGTATGGCCGCGGCCGCCAGCGCCCGCCGTCGCGGAATGGTATCATGGTGCGGGTGCTTGTGATGGGCTCCTCGTCTCGCGGCTACGCGCACTCGGTAGAGTCGTCGGTTCGCTCCTCGTTGGGTGTGAACACGGACATCATCTACATTGAGGCGTGCAAGCTGGGCGAGGGGCTGGGCTTGGCCGGCTCCAACATGATCCCCTACGTCATTGTTGTGTCGTCCAAGGACGAGTCGGGTTCCACCTGCACGATCCGGACGCTTGAGACGTCGGGCTACGAGAAGGTTGGCCATGGGAATGGCGTCATTGGCGTGAATGACGCGCTCGACATCATTTCGATCGAGGAGGGTCTCCAGGGGCCGCCGGGTTCCTACGGAGGACCACCCGGGCCGTCGGGGTACGGGCAAGGTCCACCCCCTAACGCCATGCAACAGCAAGGCTACGGCTCGATGGGTGGGGCTCAGTCGTATGGGGTTCCTGCGGGCGGTGCTGGTGGCGGTGCTGGCTATGGCTACGGCTCTGCCGGGCCCTCCGCAGGAAGCGGTTACGGCGCTGGTACTGGCTATGGTGCGCCGGGCGGCGGTTACGGCGCATCCAACGGTGGTGCCGGTGGCGGGGGTGGCCGTGACGGCGTCGGTGCCGGCCGTGGCGGGCCCGCTGCACGTGGTGGTCGCGGTGACAGTCGCTATGGTGGTCCCTCTCCAGCTGGTGGTACTGGCGGCTGGCGCGGTGACTCGGCTGGCCAGATGAACGGCTACGGGTCGGCGGGTCGGCAACCAGGCGGATACGACTACCGCGGACAGAGCTCTGGTGGCTCAGGCAGTGGCTACCCAGACGCTACGGGCGCCTCTGCGTACGGCGCTCGGCCAGACGGCGGCAGTGGCTACGGCGGCCGGCCGGACATGAGCGGTGGTGCCGGTTATGGCCGCGGCCAGGGCGGGTATGGGTCGGGCAGCGTCGGTGGCGGCTACGGCCGCCCCGATGAGTCCAACATGTACGGCACCACCGGTGGCTATGGTGACGCCCGCCACAGCTATGGGTTGGCCGACGGGTCGACTCCGTCTGCTACTGCTACGCCCACTTCTGCTGCCGGCGGATATCGTGCCAACGGTGCCGCGCCTGCCCCAGCGGCGGGCAACAGCCACCTCAGCAAGCTCCATGACCTGATCTCGTCGATGTCTTCCCAGCTCCAGCAGCGCGCGTCGGGCGCCCCCTCTTCGGCCGCTTCTGCCGTCGCCTCGTTGCCGCCCCAGCAGCAGTATCAACTTCAGCAGGCCATGCAACTGGCCCAGCAGCAACAACAGCAGCAGTCTTCCTATGGGGGTCCGTCCGGCACCGCCCAGCAACAGGCAACACAGGCTGGCGGGGGTAGCCTGTCTAGCCTGATGAACCCTACGTTGCTGGCGTCACTCCAGAACATTGTGTCGGGCGGCGGTAGCGGCGCGGGGGGGGCGGCGGCGGCGGCGAGTCCCGCCACGGCGCCCGCGGCGCGGTCCGCCCCAGGAGGTGGGGGCGTGCCCCAGGCGGCGGGTGGGTACGGCCAACCTGCCAGCGCGTATGGCTACGCGCCCGCGGCTTCCACGGCGGGAGCGGGCTCCAACTATGGGGTGCCGCCCCCGCCGGCTCAGGCCGGCGCAACGGCGGCGCCGTCTGCGACGGGCGGCGCGAGCCTGCCCCCCGCCCTCCTGCAGTACCTCCAGCAGCAACAGCAGTCGCAGCAGCAGCCCCATCGGGGGAGCGGGACCTCCTACGGGCGGTGAGACCGTTGTGGGTCGTGCCTCCCCTCTCTGTGTGTGCCGTTACAGCCCCGTGCTTTTACGTTTGGTTGTGTGTGGGCGCTCATCGGCGCGTCAGACCGTCGTTGGTGGTGGGTGGTGGGGCCCGTCTGTGGGTGTGCGCTCGTTGTCACCAGCAGCAGAGTGTGGCGGTGGGTGTGGTTGCCCGCGCTGTTCAAGGTCCCTGCCCGCCTCGCCGCGGCTTCCGCTGTGTCATGCGCTGGTCCAACCCGTGGCAGCGTCATTGGCTGCCCGTGTACTTTTGCGTGTGTGTGGGTGCGTTTGTGTGCTTGTGTTTTGTTTACATACGCTCCAGTGCGTGCTTTTGTGTCTGTGTGTGCGTGGTCCCATTCAGTGCCAGTCATTGTGTTCGTCTCCATTTTGTGCTCTCGTTTCCGCCCTCGCCCTTTGCCGGTGTGCCCCGCCCACTCACGCCCATTGCAGTCCGTGGAGTGTGCGTGGGCCGGCACCTCGCCACGTGGACCACTCCAGTCACCACAGCGTTTGGCTATAAACATCCACCCCGCGGCGGCACGCCTCCCCCGCGCAGGAGGCAGGAATCCGCATCTATCCTCAACCTGTGAAATTTCACATGGTGGGGATTGGGGGGGGGGGGGGGGGGGGATGGGGTGGCCTCACAGGCTCCCACGTGGTTCCGTGGGACCCGCCACGTTGTCGCTCTGCGGCGGCGATATTTGCGAGCGCACCATGGACGGGCTACTTGGCATGCAGCTGTCCTCCAGGGATACGGTGTGCATCCAGACTCTGAGTTGCGGGCTGCACACATGCGGCTGCCCGTCTTGGTGTGGCACGGGGGTACGTACGAACGGCGGGGCAGCTGCGTCGGGCCGCGGTGGCTGGGGGACAGCTTTGGCGTGCCATCCCGCCTGGGGGGGGGGGTTGCTCCCTGCGGACGCGGCGCGACATTGCGCCGCGGGGGGGTGCACGGCGCCCAACGGCCGGGGATGGGGCGCCGCGCGGGCGGGGGGAGGCGCGCCGCACAGGAGAGAATGATGCTCAGGGCAAGTTCGTTGGTGCTGTGGCCGCTCGCCATACTCCTTCCCCCGCTACCCTCCGCCCCCCCCCCCTGGCTAACCCCCCCCCCCCCACCCCCCGCCCTAAACTGCCTTTTCCCCGCTCGCGCGGAGCCATGCATCCCCCCCAGATGGGGAGGCACTCCCCACGACCCCCCCCTGCCAGGCGCCAGCCCGGCCGCCGCCACCCCCAACGCACTCTCCACTCTTCGCAGCCGGCTGCCGCCCACGCCGCGCCCGGCCAACCCCGCCACCCCCGGCGCCAACGCAGACTGCTCCCTCTTCCCTCGGCTGCACCAGGTGCAACCGGCCCGCCGCCGACTGTCGTCTGCCGCCGCCAGCTGTCCCCATGGCCCCCACAGCCGCCGCCTGCATCCGCACTCCCCCCGCCGTCGCTCCATGCCGCCCCCGCCGGCTGCCGGCTGTCCCGGCCAGCTGCCCCCGCCGTCGCGGCGGCCGCCGCCGCCCACTGTCGCTGCTGCCCCCGCCACCGCCGCCGCCCCCTCCCGCCGCTGCCCCCGTGGCGGCAGCGGCCGTCGCCGCCCGCCACCGCAGCGCCCGCGGCCGCGGCCGCCGTAGTCATTGCGGCGGCCGCGACGGCCGCCGCCACCGTTTTCTACCGCCGCTGCCTCCGCCACGGCGACGGCTGCCGCCGCCCGTCACGGCTGCCCCTCCCTGCCGACGCTACCATCGTGGCAGAGGCGGCGGCCGCCGCCGCCGCCCTCCACCGCCACTGCCCCCGTCGGTCAGGGGGGCCTGGCGCCCCTGCCGCGCTCTGCAGCTTCCCCCCCGGACGCCGCCGCGGCCGGCGGCCGCCGCCGCCGTGGTCAGCCGCCGCCTCTGACGCTGGTTGTGGCGGCCCGGCGCTGCCGCTGCGGGCTGCCGCCCTCCCCCCCCCGGCCTCCGCCGCGGCCGACTGCCACCGCCGCCGCGGGCTGCCCTCTCTTTCCGTGGCCTCTGCCGCGGCTGGCTGCCGCCGCCGGTTGGGGCGGCCGGCTGCGGCCGTCGCGTGCTACCGCACCCCCCTCATGCCGTTGCGGACTGCCGTCCCCCCCCCCCGTCTGCGCCGCGGCCGGCTGCCGCCGGCGCCACGGGCTGCCGCCCCCCTCCGTCACCTCGCGGCGAAGGGTTGGACGACAGGGCCAGACGACGATGGTGGGGGGGAAGGGGGAGCGAACGGCAAGACAACTGGTGACCAGCAACCCAGGTTGAACGAGGAGGTATTTGTGAGTAAAATGTGCAATAGCGATTATTCAACTGAGAACAATACGTATATCCGCGACTTGGCTCACATCTCGTCGCATATCTAGGGAATAAAATGCGCCATTCGTCTCATGTGATAGGCTGTCACACGATCTCAGCCGTGCAACCTGAGGAGTGCATCCCGAATTCATCATTGCTGGACAGACGATTACAATACTTGACTTGGCGAGTAACCTGGTCAGCGACTCGCGCGACTGCTGGGACACAAGCGGCTGAAGCGCCGGCGTCCGACGCCGCCCTCCACCCCGCCCTGTCGCCCGCTTCACCATTCCCCGGCCACCCAGCAGGCCGGGTGGATACACAAGCCTTTTTTACTTGTTCTATTCAGTTTGAGTGCGCGCCTACAGGCGTCTGCTAGAGCAGAACCCCCAACGACCCCATAGACAGACACAATGCGTGCACCATCCCTCCTGGGTTCCGCAGCTCAGGGGCGCCTGTGACGGTGAAAACACGGCTCGCTATGACATTTTAATCATCCCTGATGCTCTGTGCTCCAGAAGAACGCAACCGTTTGTGCAGACAGCGCGAGAAAGAGCCCCCAGTCTGCTTCATTTTCTTTTGTTGCCAAGTATAGGCCGGAGTACAGAGTGCATGAGAGCCCCACGGCGGGAAGAGATAGTCGACTCTGGGTAACATGATCACGCTGAATCTGTTGGTGCACATATCTGGCGTCGTGCACCCGTACAGCCGACAGGAACAGCCACAGACTGGAAGGGTGAAGCGTTATAATCGCCTCCTCCGAGCGATTGTGACCGTTATGGGTCTGCTTTTTTTAGCGAACCCTGAATACAAAGGTACCTGGTGGCTATGGTGCCGTAATAATGCAAAGAAAGCACACTGGAGCCCGCACATTGGCGACTAACTGACTGCAGATGGGGTGGTGGGCACTGTGACGCAGCTGCACGCGCCCACAGCGATGATAAGTGTGAAAAAAGCAGTGAAGGTAACTGGCTACACTGTCTAGATCTGACAGATGTAGGTTTTAGTGCATGAGAGCACTGTGGGGCATTGGACGGCCTGTCGAGGCGACCTGCTCAGAGTGACCACTTTGGGGGCATGAAAGACGCACTTTCCGACGTCTGCGACACTTTCTAAGCACACGAGCGTGCTCAGCGTCATCGTTTTAGTCATCTGAGGCCAGGTCGAAAAACATTTGCACATCTTGCTGAAACGCGTTGTAGCGGTGTATGGCGCCTGGCACCCAGGAGTGCATCAGGCGCGGTGACCGCGTGCAACGCGAGTCAAGGACCACGCAACAAACTTTTCTGAAGCACTCGCCGTAGACTAAAACGATGACGCTGAGCACGTGTATGTGCTCAGAAAGCGTCGCAAACGATGGGAAGTGGGTCATATGGACCTCCAAAGTGACCATTCTGGGCAGGTCGCCTCGACTGGCCGTCCAACGCCCCACAGTGCTCTCATGCACTAAAACCTACATCTGTCAGATCTAGACAGTGTAGCCAGTTATCTACACTGCTATTTTCACTCACACCGACACTCTGGGCGCGTCCAGCTGCGCCATAGTGCCTGCAACCGCGCAGCAGTCAGTTAGTCGCCAATGTGCGGGCTCCAGTGTGCTTTCTTTGCATTATTACGGCACCATAGCCACCAGGTACCTTTGTATTCAGGGTTCGCTAAAAAAAGCAGACCCATAACGGTCACAATCGCTCGGAGGAGGCGATTATAACGCTTCACCCTTCCAGTCTGTGGCTGTTCCTGTCGGCTGTACGGGTGCACGACGCCAGATATGTGCACCAACAGATTCAGCGTGATCATGTTACCCAGAGTCGACTATCTCTTCCCGCCGTGGGGCTCTCATGCACTCTGTACTCCGGCCTATACTTGGCAACAAAAGAAAATGAAGCAGACTGGGGGCTCTTTCTCGCGCTGTCTGCACAAACGGTTGCGTTCTTCTGGAGCACAGAGCATCAGGGATGATTAAAATGTCATAGCGAGCCGTGTTTTCACCGTCACAGGCGCCCCTGAGCTGCGGAACCCAGGAGGGATGGTGCACGCATTGTGTCTGTCTATGGGGTCGTTGGGGGTTCTGCTCTAGCAGACGCCTGTAGGCGCGCACTCAAACTGAATAGAACAAGTAAAAAAGGCTTGTGTATCCACCCGGCCTGCTGGGTGGCCGGGGAATGGTGAAGCGGGCGACAGGGCGGGGTGGAGGGCGGCGTCGGACGCCGGCGCTTCAGCCGCTTGTGTCCCAGCAGTCGCGCGAGTCGCTGACCAGGTTACTCGCCAAGTCAAGTATTGTAATCGTCTGTCCAGCAATGATGAATTCGGGATGCACTCCTCAGGTTGCACGGCTGAGATCGTGTGACAGCCTATCACATGAGACGAATGGCGCATTTTATTCCCTAGATATGCGACGAGATGTGAGCCAAGTCGCGGATATACGTATTGTTCTCAGTTGAATAATCGCTATTGCACATTTTACTCACAAATACCTCCTCGTTCAACCTGGGTTGCTGGTCACCAGTTGTCTTGCCGTTCGCTCCCCCTTCCCCCCCACCATCGTCGTCTGGCCCTGTCGTCCAACCCTTCGCCGCGAGGTGACGGAGGGGGGCGGCAGCCCGTGGCGCCGGCGGCAGCCGGCCGCGGCGCAGACGGGGGGGGGGGACGGCAGTCCGCAACGGCATGAGGGGGGTGCGGTAGCACGCGACGGCCGCAGCCGGCCGCCCCAACCGGCGGCGGCAGCCAGCCGCGGCAGAGGCCACGGAAAGAGAGGGCAGCCCGCGGCGGCGGTGGCAGTCGGCCGCGGCGGAGGCCGGGGGGGGAGGGCGGCAGCCCGCAGCGGCAGCGCCGGGCCGCCACAACCAGCGTCAGAGGCGGCGGCTGACCACGGCGGCGGCGGCCGCCGGCCGCGGCGGCGTCCGGGGGGGAAGCTGCAGAGCGCGGCAGGGGCGCCAGGCCCCCCTGACCGACGGGGGCAGTGGCGGTGGAGGGCGGCGGCGGCGGCCGCCGCCTCTGCCACGATGGTAGCGTCGGCAGGGAGGGGCAGCCGTGACGGGCGGCGGCAGCCGTCGCCGTGGCGGAGGCAGCGGCGGTAGAAAACGGTGGCGGCGGCCGTCGCGGCCGCCGCAATGACTACGGCGGCCGCGGCCGCGGGCGCTGCGGTGGCGGGCGGCGACGGCCGCTGCCGCCACGGGGGCAGCGGCGGGAGGGGGCGGCGGCGGCGGGGGGGGCAGCAGCGACAGTGGGCGGCGGCGGCGGCCACGACGACGGGGACAGAGGTGGCAGGTGGCCGCGGCGGCCGCTGCCGCGATGGCGGCGGCGGCAGAGGGCGGCAGCGGCCACGGGGGCAGCGGTGGCAGGCGGCGGCGGCCGCTGCCGCGCAGACGCAGCGGTGGCGGGTGGCGGCGGCCGCATGGGCAGCGGTAGTGAGAAGCGGCCGCCGCCGCCGCCGCGGGGGCAGCGGTGGCGGGGGGCGGCGGTGGCCGCCGCCGCCACGCCCGCGATGGCGGCGGCCGCCGCGACCGCGCCGCGGCCGCGGGCGAAGCGAAGGCGGGCGGTAGCGGCCGCTACCGCGGCGGACGAAGCGGCCGCTGAGGGCGGCGGCGGCGGCCGGTGCCGCCGCGGCGGGCGTGGCGGCGTCGGCGGCCGCGGGCGGCGGCGGGCGGCAGTGGCGGCGGCGGGGCCAGCGATGGCAGCGGCGGCGGGGGGCGACAGCGGCGGCCGGCGCCGCTATGGCGGGCGCAGCGGCGGCGACCGACAGCGGCGGCGGCCGGCGCCGCCGCCGCGGGAGCAGTGGCGGAGGCCGGCGGCGGCGGCAGCCGGCGCCGCCACGGTGGGGGCAGCGGCGGCGGCCGGCGGGGGCAGCGGCGGCGGCCGGCGGCGGCAGCGGCGGCAGCCACCGCGGCGGCGGAGAAGCAGGGGTTGCGGCGGCGGGGAGGGGCGGCGGCGGCGGCCCCCGCCGCCGCGGGAGCAGCGGCGGCCGCCGCCACCGCCGCGGGAGCAGCGGCGGCACGGAGCGGCGGCGGCAGCCAGCGCCGCCGCGGCGGCGGCGGCGGCGGCGGGCGGCGTGGGCAGCGACGGCGGCCGCAGCGGCGGCGGCGGGGCAGCAAGAGCAGCGGCGGAGGGGGGCGGCGGCGGCAGCCGGCGCGGCCGCGGCGGGGGCAGCGGCGGCGGTCGGCCGAGCCAGCGACCGCAGCCGCCGCAGCGGCAGGGGCAGCGGGGGCAGCGTCGGCGGGGGGCGGCGGCGGCGGTCGCCGCTGCCGCGGCGGGGGCACCGGTCACGGGGGCAGCCGTGACGGGGAGCGCTGGCGCCGACCGCGACGGCGACCGCGGCGGCGGGGGCAGCGGTTGCGGGTGGCGGTGGCTGCCGCGGCCGCCGCGGGGGGGCAGCGGCGATATGGGGCTGCACATGGCGCGCTCTTTCGCGGACGCACTGTCATCGCGGCCCAGAGGGCCATATGGCGCGATTTTCGCGGACGCACTGTAGTCGAACTGGGCGCGGCTAGAATCGTTCGTTCGATGTGACCTTAGGTGTGCTACTTTCTTGTTTTGTGCTGCTCTCTCAGGCGCCGTCGCGGGTGCGCGGCCGTGCTGAGGAGCGCTGAGGAGCCAGCATCCAGCCCACCATGTGAAAATTTCACAGGGTGGACCTACATCTCGTTTCCTGTATGCCGCGCAGGGACGCTTCCCCGTCGCCACGCCCCTCTGTTGTTGGACTGTACTTGTCCCAGCGCGACCACAGCACCCGATGCCGCCTTGGCCGCACCCAACGTTGGAAACGGGATGGGGGGGCCACTTTGCGTACCACTCAGGCCACCGCCGTTTCCCGCGCTTGGCGCCGCGGGTTTGGCGGGACCTTTGCCCGTCCGCGCCGCGCTTGCCCCCCCCCCCCCAACCCTCCCGTGCACCCCACCGTCCTCGGCCTCGCTCGCGTCGCGGCCACGACACGCCCACCACTCCCGGGTCGCACGCACCCCCCCCCCACGCCCGCATCCCACCGTGTGACACCCCTTGCCGGTCGTCCCCATCGACGACGCGTCCACGGCCGCTGCCGCCAGCCGCACCGGCCAGCCGCTCCACCGCCGCCCCGGCGTCGACAGCGCCGGCGGGTGGATCCTCTGCCCAGCCGGCCATCCCGTCCCCGCCCGGCGGACCGGACGCGCGCTGGTCCCGTCGCCGACACCCCGCGGCGGTCGCCCCCCCCCCTTGTGCTGGCACCGCGCGGCGCCACAGCCGGCGCCCCCCACCGTCGCTGACTCGTCTGGGCAGGCGGGGCGCTTCCCCCCCGCCACCCGTTACGCTCGCGGCCGAGCGCCCCCCCCCCCCCCCCCCCCCCCCGCGCCGCGCCACGCCGGGCGGCCATGGCCAGCGGCGGCGGCGGCGGCAGCAGCTCGCTGCTGTGGGTGGACAAGCACCGGCCGACCACCCTCTCGCGGCTGTCCCTCCACGCGGACCTCACCCCCCGGCTGCGGCGGCTCGCCACCGGCGGGGACCTGCCGCACCTGCTCTTTTACGGCCCCGCCGGCGGCGGCAAGCGCACCCGCGTCCTGGCCTTGCTGCGCGAGCTGTACGGGCCCGGCGTGGAGCGCACCAAGATCGAGCACCGCGTCTTAAAGGTCGGCTCCCCGCCGCGCGCCGCCGAGGTCACCACCGTCTCGTCGGCCTACCACATTGAGGTGAACGCGTCGGACGCGGGGCCGACCGCCGACCGGCTCGTCACGCAGCAGCTGGTCAAGGAGATCGCGTCGTCGTCGCCGCTGTCGACGCTCGTGCCCGCCGGCGGTGCCGCCGCCACCGCCGCCGCCGCCGCCGCGGACGCCCCCGCCGGCGGCCGCCCCGCCTTCAAGGTCATCGTGCTGCTCGACGCGGACCTGCTGTCGCGTGGCGCGCAGGCGGCGCTGCGGCGCACGATGGAGCGCTACACCCGCACCTGCCGGCTGGTGCTCGTGGCGGACGCGGTGACCAAGGTCGCCGCGCCGCTGCGCAGCCGCTGCCTCGGGCTGCGGGTGCCCGCGGCGGACGCGGCGGCGGTCGGGGACCTCTTGGCACACGTTGCACGGCGGGAAGGGGTGGCGCTGCCGCCGGCGGTGGCGGCGGAGCTCGTTGCCGCCGCCGGCGGCAACGCCCGCCGCGCGGTGCTCGGCCTGGAGGTGGCCGCCGCGGCGGCGGCGGCGGCGGGCGTGCCGCTCGGCGCCGCCCACGTGGTCCGCGCCGACTGGCAGGTGGCCGCCGACGAGGCGGCGGCGCAGATGGTGCGGTCGCAGTCGCCCGAGTCGCTCCTCGCCGTCCGGTCCAAGCTGTACGACCTGCTCGGCCACGCGGTGCCGGCCGACGTGGTGCTCCGGCGGCTGGTCGCGGCGCTGCTCGGGCGGGTGGACCAGGAGCACGCGCCGGCCGTGTGCCTCTGGGCCGCCCGGTTTGACCACCGCCTCGCGACGGGCGCCAAGGCGGTCGTGCACTTGGAAGCGTTTGCCGCGCGCTTCATGGCCATCTACCAGCAGTTTTTGACAGAGCAGGCGGCCATGTGCGACTCGTGAGGCCACGGGCGACTCGTGACGTGGGGGGGGGGGTGGGGGGGGGGGGGGGGGGGTGTGCTGGTGTGCTGGGGGGGTGGGGGGGGAGACGCCGCAAACGGGGACACCGCGGCGCGCGGTTATCGTCTCGTGGCCCCCGCACGCGGGCTGGCGCGTCCCCGCCCACGCGGACCGCGACCCCCCCCCCCCACAGCCGTGGCGCCCGCCACGGCGGAAAAAAAAAAAAAAAAAAAGCCCGCCGTACCAAGGGCCGCGTGGACCACAGCCGCCGCCGGCGCCCGGGTCACGGGGCGTCCCTCCCCCCCCCGCCCGCCGCCGGCGGCGCGACCACCCACCCCCCCCCCCCCCCCCCCCCCCCTCCCCCCCCCCTCACAGCGTAAACAGCCGCCGCGAGCGCATCGCGTACCGGCGGTCCGCCTCGACCGCCGCGACAAACGCGCGGAACAAGCCGCGCAGCGCCGCGCAAAACGTGGCGTACGCGTCCGCGTCCGCCACCGCGCCGCCGCCGCCGCCGCCGCCGGCGCCCTTGGCGGCGGCGCCCCCCCCTCCCCCCCCCCCCCACCAACCGCGGCGCTCCCCCCCCCCGACGCGCGCGATACGGCCACCTCCACCCCGTCGCCCACCTCGTCCTCCACCTCCCGCACCGTCAGCGTGGCGCCCCACGGGGGCGCCCCCGCCGCCGCCGCCGCCGCCGCCGCCCCTCCGCCGCCGCCGCCGCCGCCGCCGCCGCCGCCGCCGCCGCCGCCCGCCACGGCCAGCCCCACCGCGCGGCGGCCGCCGCGGGAGCGGGACCGCCGCCGGACGGTCGCGGCCACGTGCAGGCGCGCGAGGATGGCCGCGACGGCGGCGAGGCCCACCTCAAAGCACACCCCGGCACGGAGGGGGGGGGGGGGGGGGGCGCGCGCCGCCGCGAGGAGGACCGCCGCCGGCTGGGGAAGCGCCCGCCACCGCCGCCACCGCCACCGCCGCCGCCGCCGCCACCGCCGCCACCGCCGCCGCCGCCGCCACCGCCGCCTGTGGTGGCGGCGGCGGCGGCAGCGTCGGTGGGGGCGGCGGCGGTGGCCGCGGCGGCCGCCGCAGCCGGGGGGGCCGCCATGATGGGCACCAGCGCCAGGCCGCTGGCCGTCACAAACGGCGTGCCGGCGGCGGCGGCGGCGGCGGCGGCCGTCGTCGGCGCCGCCACCCACTGGCGGACCGCGCTGCTGCCCCCCGTCGCCCGTCCGCCGCCGCCGCCGCCGCCGCCGCCGCCGCCGCCAGCCCCACTGCCGCCGCCCCCAGCGGTTCCCCCACCGCCGCCGCCGGCGGCGGCAAACGCGGCGGCCGCCGCGGCGGCGACCGCCGCGGCGGTGCCGCCGTCCAGGCCGACGCGGCCACCCCGCGCGGCCGACGCCGCGGCGGCGCCCATCCCCATGGACGACTGCCACGACGCGATCGATGGGGGCGGCGCCGCGCCGCCGGCGGCAGCCCCGTCCAGGGCGCCCGCCGTGCCGCCGCCGCCGCCGCCGCGGGACGCCCACACGGGCGGCGGCAGCACCGGGTGGCCCACGGCGGCGGCGGCGGCGGCGGCGGCGGCGGCGGCGGCGGCGGCGGCGGGCGGCCAGCCGGCGGCGGCGCTCGCCGCCCAGCCGTCACCCCCACTCACGGGCGAGCCCGGCACGCCCACCCCCGCGGCGGCGGCGGCGGCGGCGGCGGCGGCGGCGGTGGCGGCGGTGGCGGCGGGCGGCGGCGCGTCCGGGTCCCCCCCCCCCCGCGCCCGCCGGTGGTGCGCGTCCGCCGCGGCGGCGGCGGCGGCCGCCGCGGCCGCCGCCGCGGCGGCCGCCTCGGACCGCAACGCCGCGACGATCGTGCCGTGGACGCGGTAGTGGCGGTCGGCGGGGTGGAAGAGCGCCGCGATGGCGGGCGCGGTGAGGAGGGCGACCGCCGCGGCGGCGGGCGCGGCCGGCCCGAGGAGGCGGAGGACGGGGATGTCCCACGCGGCGAGCGCCGACGCGGGGCGCTTGCCGTCATCGTCGTGGTCGATAAAGGGGGGGGACGCGTCGGGCGTGGCGCCGCCGGTGGCGTCGGGGGGGTGGCCGCCGGGGGATGGGGAGGGGGGGGGAGCACCGCCGAGGGGGGGGGGGGGTGCGGGGGGGGGGGGGCGCCCGCGCGGCCGCCGCCGCTGCCACCGCCGCGGGGCGCGCCGGGGGGGGTGCCGCCCGCGGGCGCGCCGTCGCCGCCGCCCCGCACGCCGGTGGCGGTCACACACGACGGCGACCAGTCGGCGTCGGCGGCGGCCTTGGCGTCCCCGCCGCCGCCGCCGCCGCCGCCACCACCACCACCACCACCACCAGCCGACAGCCTCCCCGCCGCGGCGGCGGCGACGCCCACCGACCCCGCCGGCGGCGTTGGCGGCGGCGAGTCCCCCCCCCCCCGCCCCCCCGCCGGCAGACCCCCCCCCCCACCGTGCGGCTCCCACCCGCCGGCCGCCGCGCCGTCCACGCCCGACACCTCGGCGAGGAGGCCGCCGCCGCCGCCGCCCAGCGGCGGGCCCGGCGACGACGCCGCCACCCCACCCGCGTCCGTGGTGGCCCCCGACGACCGCCGCGGCCGCGGCGGCGCCGCCGGTGACGCTGCCGCCGCCGATGACCGCCGCCGCCAGTGGCTGGCGGTGAGCGTCGACGGCTCGGCGTCCGCGTCCGCGTCCGCGTCCGCGACCGCGTCGGCGTCGGCGTCGGCGGCCGCGTCGGCGGTCCGCTCCGTGCCGCCGCCGCCACCGCCGCCGCCACCCCCACCGTCGTAGCCGCCGGTGACGCCACTGCGGCCGCGGCCACGACCGCCGCCGCCGCCGACGCCGCCACCGCCGCCGCCGCCGCCGCCGCCGCCGCCGCCGCCGTCGGTCGCGACGCGGCAGAGGCTGCTGCGGCTCGCCGCGAGCGCCCGAAAGTCCGGGTTGAACGCCAGGTTCCACCCGCGCCCCGACGTGCGGGGCACCCGCCCGCCGCCGCCCGCGGCGGGGTCCACCACAAACGAGTGGCCGCCGGGGTGGGCGGCCGCCGCGGCGGCGCCGCCGGCCGGCACGGCGGTGGGGTGGGGGGGGGTGGGCGCGGCGGCCGCGGCGGCGGCGGCGGCGGCGGCGGCGGCGGCGGCAGACAGGCTCACCGCCGCCGCCGACGCGGGCCCGTCGACGGCGGGCGGCCGCGGCGACGCGGCTTCCGCAGACGAGGCGGCCGACGCGCGGCGGCGGCGGCTCCAGCCCCAGCCCCCCCCGCCGCCACCGCCGCCGCCACCGCCGGCAGCACCCCCCCCACCGCCGCCGCCATCGGCGGCCACCGCCGCGGGCGCCACGTCCACGGGCGTGCCCGGCGGGGAGGCGGCGGCGGCGGCGGCGGCGGCGGCGGCGGCGGCGGCGGCGCCCCAGCCGGCTCCCCCGCCGCCGCCCCCTCCCCCGCCGCCGGTCCCCCCTCCGCCTCCCGCGTCGGCCGCCGACGCGGGCGACCGCGACGCGCGGGACCACCGCGCCGCCCACGGCCGGCGGCCGTCCGCGTCGGCTGGCGGCGAGCCGCCCGGCGACGGCCAGCCGGCCGCCTCGGCGGCGGCGGCGGCGGCGGCGGCGGCGGTGGAGGTGGGGGTGGTGGTGGTGCCCGCCGGGGGGGGGGGATCCAGCGCGAGAGGGGACAGCAGCGGCGGGGGGGGCCACAGGAGGGAGGGGGGGGGGGACAGCGGCGGCGAGGGGGGGGCCCACCCGCCCCGGGGGGGGGGGAGCGGCGGCAGCGGCGAGACGACCCCGCCGCCGCCACCCCCGCCGCCGCGGCCGCCACGCGGCGGCCGGCCGCCGCCGCGGTCGGGCGCGGGCGGCCGCGGGCGGGGCGGCCCGCCGCCGCCGCCGCCGCCGCCGCCGCCGCCGCCGCCGCCGCCGCCGTCCCGGTCGACGCGGCGGCCGGAAGCAGACGGCGGCCCGTCGCGCGCAGGCGCGCGTGGTGGGGAGCGCGCCGCCGTCGCCGCCGCCGTCGCCGCGGATACCGCCGCGGGTGCCATCGGCCGAGGCGGCGGCGGCGGCGGCGGCGGTGACGACGGCGGCGGCGGCGGCGGCGGCGCGGGTGGCGTCGCGGGCGGGCTCGCCGCGGACCAGTCGAGGCCGTCGGTGTCGTCGCCGCTGCCGGCGAGCGACACGTGCGCGGCGGAAGAGTAGGAGGAGTAGGAGACGGCCGACACGGCGTCGGCGTCGTCGGCGTTGACGCCGTCGTCGTCCCCACCATCACCGTCGTCCTTGTCGTCGACGGTGTGGTCGTGGCCACGGACGGCGGCCGCGTCGGCGTGGCCGCCGTTGCCGCCGTCGCCGCGCCGGCGGCCGTCAGCGCCCGTGCCGCCGAGAGCGGTACCAGCAGCATTGGCAGGCGGCGGCAGGGGCGCCGCCGCCACCGACCGGCGGGCGGGACGGGCGGCGCCGACCGCCGGCCGGGGCGGCCGCGCCGCCGCCGCGGGGGGCTCCCCCCCAGGGACGCCGGCCGCCTCGCCCCCCTCTTTGCCAGCAGCCACACCCGCCGCCCCACCCACGCCCGCCGCACCGTCTGGGGACGGCGCGCCCACCGGGCGACCCCGCCAAGACGGCACCGCCGGCAGCCGCCGTGGCGGCGACACCATTGGCGGCAGCGGCGGCAGCGGCGGCGGCGGCGGCGGCGGCGGCGGCGGCGACGACGGCGGCGACAATGCCCGCGCCGCGGCGGCGGGCGCGGCCGCGTCGGCCGCCGCCGCGGCGGCGGCGGCGGCGGCAGCGCCCGCGGCGGCGGCGGCCGCCTCGGCCGCCGCCGCCGCGCCCGCCGCGTCGGCCGCCGCCGCCGCGTGCCGCCGCCGCCGCCGCCGCCGTGCCCGCCGCGCCGCCCGCTCCGCGTCGGCGGCCGCCGCCGCGGCCACCGCCGGCGCCACGTGCTTGCCCGGCGGCACCCTCCCCTCCCCCCCCCCTCCACCGCCGCCGCCGCCGCCGCCGCCGCCGCCGCCACCTCCTCCTCCTCCTCTTCCTCCTCCTCCTCCTCCTCCTCCGCCGCCGCCGCCCCCTCCTCCCCCTCCTCCCCCTCCTCCCCCTCCCCCTCCGCCCCCCGCGCCCGCCGCTGCTGCCGCCGCCGCCGTGCCCGCCGCCGCCGCTGCCGCACCGCCGCAGCGTCCGTCGCGGCCGCCGCCGCCGCCGCCGCCGCCGCGCCCGCCGCGTCGGCCGCCGCGGCGGCCGCGGCGGCGCCCGCCGCCGCCGCCGCCACCGCGTCGGCCGCCGCCGGCGGGGTGGCCGCCACCCCAACCGCCACCGGGGGGGGGGAGACGACGCCGCCGCCACCGCCGGTGGTGGTGGTGGTGGTGGTGGTGGTGGGGGTGGTGGCGGCGGTGCCGCCGCCCGCCACCGCCCATCACGCAGCGGCGCCGCCGTCATTGGCGCCGCCGCCGCCGCCGCCGTCATTGCCGCCGCCGCCGCCGCCGGTGCGGCCGCCGCCGGTGCGGTCGCCGCCGCCGCCGCCGCCGCCGTGGACGCGGCGGCCGCCACGCGCGCCACGCGCCGCCCGTCAGCCGCCGCCGCCGCGGGCGGCGTCCCCGCGGGAGCGCAAGCCGCCGCGCCACGGCGCTCCCAGACGCTGGCGAGCACGCGGACGGCCGGCATGGTTGGCAGCGTCGAGGGGGAAAGGGGGGGGGGGGGGAACGGCGCCCGCGGGGAAAGGGGGGGGGGGGGGGTGCGGGGTATGGGGGCGAGGGGGGGGGGGCGGGAGGGGGGGGAGGGGAGGGGACACCGGCAGCGGCAGGGGGGGGCGGAGGGGGGGGGGGGTGTGTGTGTGTGTGTGTGTGTGGGTGGGCGGGCGGGCGGCGTCCCCCACCGGCTCCCGGTAGACGCGGATGGGACGGCGGCGGCGGCGGCGCGGCGGGTCGGCGGCGGCGGCCGCCGCGGCGGGGCGGCCGCGCGCGCACCGGCGGCGCGGCGGGCGGCGGCGCGGCGGCGGCGGGCGGGCGGCGAGCGCCGCCGCAGACCCCGCGGCAGCGGCGGCGGCCGCACGCGGCGCACGCCGCGGCAGCGGCAGCGGCAGCGGCAGCGGCGGCGACGGCAGCGGCGGTGGTGGTGGCGGCGGCGGTGGGGGTGGTGGTGGTGGTGTGTCCCCGCCGCGCGCGGCGCGCGGCGGCTGGCGGGGGGGGGGGGGGGGGTGGCGGCGGCGGCGGCACGGCCGCCGCGGCCGTGCCGCCGCGGCCGCCGCGGCACGCGCAACGAGCCGCCGCGGGGCGGCGATGGGGGGTTGGGGGGGGGGGGGGGTGCGACGCGCGGCGGGTGACCGCCGGTGGCGGCGAGGCGGGGGGGGGTGTGGGGGGGGGGGGGGGTGCCCCCGCCGCACGCCCGCCGGCAGCGTCCATGGGGCGCGCCCGCCGCCGCCGCGGCGGCCGGCACGGCCGGCCGGCCGCCGCGGGGCGCGCCGCGGCGGCCGCCGGCGGCGGCCGCGGCTGTACGCCCTCGGTCCGTCGGGGCGACCCCCCCCCCCCAGCGGCGGCGGCGGCCACCGCGGCGGCCACCCGCGCCGCCCGCCCGCCCGCCCGCCCGCCGCGCGGCGGCGGGCGGCCGGCAGGGACGGCCGCCGCCGCCGGCGGGTCGGTCGGCCGCCGCCGCCCGCGCCGCGCCGCCCGTGGGGCCGCCCCGCGCACCGCCGCCACCCCCCCCTCGGCCGCCCGCCCGCCCGCCCGCCCGCGCGCACCCGCCGGCGTGCCGCGCCGCGGCGTGTGGGGGGTGGTGGCGTGACGGTGGGGCCGCCCGCGAATGGGGGGGGGGGGGGGGGGGGGGAAAACGCTGAGGGGGGGATGGGGGGGGGGGGGGGGGGATGCCCCCGCGGGGCGGCGTCGGGGGTCCTTCTCCGAGGATGGGGCGCCGCCGGTGGACCCGCGGCGGCGGCGGCGGCGCCGCTTGCCGCTGCGCGGCGGCCGCCGCCGGCCGACCAGCGTGCCATGGCAGCGGCGGCGGCGGTGGTGGTGGGGGTGGTGGGGGGGTGGTTGGGGTGTGGGGTGGGGGGGGGTGGCCGCGACCGCCGGCGACGCGGCGGCAGCGGCGGCAAGGGCGGGGGGGGGCCGCGGCATCCTGCATGGTAGGATACGCCGCGGCGGGCGGCGGGGGGGGTGGGGTGCGCCGCCCCGGCCCGCGCGGCCGGCGGCGTGGGAGAGCGCCACGCGGGCGTGGCGTGCACACCGCGGCGGCAGGGGCATGGGGGAGGGGGGGAGGGGGGATGCATGGCTGCCGCCGCGGTGGGGGGGGGGGCGGCGGTGGGCTGCGGGGGGGGGGGAGCTGCGGCACCGGCGCGGGCGGTGCGGGAGGTGCGGCGGGAGCGCCGTCCCGTGCGAGAGGTGGACGCGCGGCGCGAGGGGGGGGGGCAGACAGACCAGAGCAATGGGGAACGAGGGGGGGCGGGGGGGGGCGGGGGGGGGGGGGCGGGGCGGACCCCGGGGGGGGGTGCCCCTCCCGCCGCGGCGTCGTCGCCCGTCGGCGGCGGTGGTAGTGGTGGGGGTGGGGGGGGGGGAGGGGGGGCGGGGTGCCGGCGCCCACTGTCTGGCCGTGCCGCGGTCGGCGGCACGGCCGGCGGGCGGCCGCGCGCGCCGCGCGGCCGCCGCTCGCGCGCGCCACAGCGCCCCAAAAGTTTACCCGACGGAGTGGCCAAATACACGTCACGCAAAAATATAATCCGTAGTCGAGAGCAAACTTTTCCTGTGTAAAAGTTTGTGATCTAGAATTTAAATCTGAGCATATGTCGTGAGTGAGTAGTCGTGACTATGGATGAAGAATACTGTTTGGCATGGACAATGCGGGTACATGCACGCAAGTACACTTCGGATCCTGTGTCTCAAACGTCTTTCATGGTTTTTTCGTGCAAGATGTGTTTTATTGCTATCTGCAGCATCGCCATGCCCTCCCCGACCGCCAAGCACATCTGGTGCAACAAAAGAAAATGAAAGCAGACGAACACGGCAAGGTGACAACAGCAGAGAGACCAAGATGGAGCGAGCATACATCCAAGCGACGCGAGAGGGATGGACAAGGTCAGTCAGTGTCATCACAGCATCTCAGCACAGAGGATGCTCGCAGCATGAGCCAGTAAGCACACCCCGCATCGCCGACGGTACGGCGACCGTTACGACGAGCGCCCTCCCTCTTCCCCCCCAATGGCCGCCCGCCCCTTCCGCATCGTCCCCCCCTCGCTGTCCTCCCCCTTCCGCTAGCGCCCACGAGGAGACCCTGGCCCACGCACCCCTCGCGGCGCGGGCAGCAACCCAGTCGGGCACGCCGCCACTGCCGCAGCGGCCGCCGCTGCCGCAGCCCCCACCGATGTCGCTGCCGCCACCACTGCACGTGACGACCACCACCGCGGCCTCGCGGCCAATCCCCCGTTGCGGGTGGACGATGACCCAAAAGCCAGAGGGCGGCCAGAGGGAGGCGGCAACGGCTGCAAGTAGACGACGCCCGAGACAAGGGAATGGGGAAGGGTCGGCATAAGAGCTGGGTACCCACCGAGGTCGGTGAGAAGGTAGTGTGAAGAGTGAGGTGGGGGGAGTCAAGCAAGGGGGAGGAGGGGAAGGGAGGGGGAGAGGAGGGAGGGGTGGGGAGGGCGCAAGAGGGGAAGGGGAGCTATGGAAAGGAGGAACAGGGAAAGTGGATACGCAGCAACCATAAGACACGTAAGTTTCAGAGCAGGCGTCAGCGTCATCGCCGCGTTGGGTGTCCGCAGGCCTTCTCGCACGGGGAGCCCCTCTTCACATACATGCGGTGTGGGCTCGCGTCGGCGGTGGATGCATTGGCGACAAAAATAGGCTGAGTCGATGGCGACGGCGGCGGCTGAGACACCGGCGGTGGTGAGCCGCGAGAGAATAGTACCCCTCGCTGCACCCTGCACCTTCCCTCCTGGTCCGTCCCCCATGCCGCCTCCTGGCCGTCCCGCTTCGCCTCCGTCCCACCCCAACTTACCGCCAAGAGCGGCGAACGGCCCGCGTCATGCTTCGCCGCCTTCGAACCGACCACACGCGTCCAGGCGGGACGGACAGTGCAACGCACAATGCAGAGGGAGGGGTGAAGTAGAAGGGGGGGAGTGGGGGGACAGAGCCCATGGCGAGCAGGCACGGGGGAAGCAGTAAAGAGGCGCACTAGAGGGGGCGGGAGGGGGGGGGGCAGGATGGCAAGGGCAGCAGGGGAGAGGATTCGGGGAGGTCTGCTCGCACGGAGACAACCCGAGGTGGGGAGAGACGGGCGAGCGACCACTTGCACCACTGCATTGTCGATTCTCAGAAAATGAGGGGTGCCAATTATTGAGTGCGACTCAACATGCTGACCACCAACCGGCGACTGCGTGTGGTACAGGTGACGGAGTGGATTCTATCGTGTGAAGAGGAAAAAGTGTCGCAACACAACCCTATGGTGGTATATTTGGCAAAATCATGTATTCTTTTACCCCGCTAGTTTCAAAACGGGGTGCTGTGGCGTGCACGGTGCGGTGGCGGCGCGCGCCGACGGTGCGTGGCGGGGCGGGTCCGGCCGGCCGCCGCGGCGGGGCGGCGCCGCACCCCCCGGCAAATGGGAAGCGCGCGGTGGCCGGATCTACTTGGAAAGAAACTCCCATTGTGGCGGACCGGGACGATCGGCCAATGCAAGAAATTGGTACAGGCATGTACCAAAAGGGCTATTTCCATGTCGCTACGCCGATTGGTGCAAGCCGCCGGCCGTCCATTTTGGCCCGTGGCCAATCGCATGACGGTGGCTGTGTTGAGGGTGGGACAGGCCGGGCGCCCCCATTGGGGCACCCGCTTCCTTTCCGCCGTCGGAGCCACCAATGACGGGGCGGGGGCGGCCGGCGCCGACCTCCAAAATGGCACGTATCGCCACCGATACGGAACATTCTAGATGGCGTTCCATTGGTAGCTCCATTGCTGTCTGCTCAGCCAGAGAGCGGACGTGCCGGCCGCCCACCCCTTCCATCCGGCCCCCGCTCGGCGCACGTGCACGTGCCGCACCGCATCGGCGGCGCCACAGCCGGCCACTGGGTGGTCGCAAAGCGCCTCCACGGGCGGCCGCCATAGCGCCGCGGCGACCAACCAGGCGCCGCCGACGGCGGTGGCCCCCCCCCCGCGCCGCCCAACCGCCCGCCGCGGCGCGGGTGGCCGCCGCCGCGGCGGCGTGCATCCGCCACGGCCGGTCGTTCAAGAGCGGCCGCCGCGGCGCGGCCGCCGCCGCCCCGCCGCGCCGCGCCGCGACGCATCCCGGCCGCGGACATCCTCCCCCCGCACTTTGCAGCCGTGTACCGGGGGGACCGCTTGCACCCGGCGGCGGACCGACCGCGCCCCACCCGACCACCACACGCACGTGCCGCCGTCGTTGAGCCCCTCGCCTGTCGTGCGCGGTGTGGCCATCCTCTTCGCGACGGCGACCCCCCCCCCCCCACCTCCCCCGCCCCCCCCCCCACCCTTGCACCCCACCACCACGTTCCGCTTTGCCCGCCGCGCCCCTGCTGCCGCTGCCACCCTCCCCCCCCCCCCGCCCCCCCCCCCCCCGCCATGTGCACAAGCGCGGCGCCCCCCACATTCCCCCCCTAATGGCGACCCCCCCCCCCCTGGGACCCCCCGCGGGCGTTGCCGCGCTCGCCGCCGCCGCCGCCGCGACCGCCGCCGCCGCCGCAGCCGCCTCTACCGCCGACCCGCCGGCCGCCGCGGTGGCCGACGCGGCGGGCCCGGCGTCGGCGGTGGCGCTGGCGGGGGAGGCGGCCGACGCGGCGGCGCTGGCGGCGCTGTCGGCGCGGGCGGCGGCGCTCGACGAGGCGACCGCCGCGCTCGCCGCCGCCGCCGCGTCGTTGGCACCCAAGCGCCGTCGGCCGGGAGGGGCTGGCGCCGCCGCCGCCGCCGCCGCCGCCGCCGCCGCCGCGGCGGGCGGTGGCGCCGGCGGCGCGCCGGCGGCGGCGGGTACTGCCGCCGCCGCCGCCGCCGCCGCCGCTGCCGCGGCTAGGCCTGCTGGTGGTGGGGGTGGCGCCGCGGCTGCGGACGGCCCGACGACCTCATCGGATGAGGATGACGACGATGGGGGCGTGCTGGACGGTGGCGGCGGCACGCCCGCTGCCCCCGCCGGCGGCGACGGTGGCGACGCCGCCCCAGCCGGCGGCGACGGCGGCGGCGACGGCAGCGGCGGCGGCGGCGGCGGCGGCGGCGGCGGCGGTGGCGGCGTCGCGTGGACGCCCGATGAGGCGGCGGAGCTGGCGGCCCTCCTCTCCTTGTCGGCCCGCGACGCGCGGCGCGGCGGCGTGCGCAAGGGGGTCGTCCGCCGCGCCGCGCGGCTGGCCGCCCGCGAGGCACGCGCGGCGGTCGCCGAGCGGGGGGTCCTCGAGGCGCGGTATACCGCGGCGGTGGCGCGCAACCGGGAGCTGCGGCGGGAGAATGGGCTCGAGTAGATGGGCAACGGTACAACGGAGGTGGGGGGGGGGGGGGGGAAGGGCGTCTATTATTCTATTATTATTATCATCCTGGTGGGGAGTGCCAGGCACCTAACGTGAGATGGCAACGGAAGACCATGTACAGATTGATGGGGCGGGACGCGACGTCGCATGGGTTTGTCATGAGCATAATAAAAAAAAAAAGAGTAGACGGCCCACCAACAGAGCATGGGCCCACGGGAGCTACCCTTACGGACGCGACGTGGCGTTCCCCGCGGCATTCCCGGGTCGCACGGCGGCCGCGTCCGAGCGCCACGCAGCCATGCCGCAGGGAACACCGAGGTGCAGCGCCAAGACCATAAGACGGCGCCGCCGCGCCGGGTGCGAGGTCTGGCCGACGCCACCGCCGGCACGCCACCCCAACGCAACGCGCAACACGGGGGAAACCCCGGACACGACAGCGGCCGACGCCCCCACACGCAACCACGACCCCCCCCTCACGCGCCGTTCCCTCCCCCCCCCCCTCCCCCCGCGCGCCCGCCGCCATCGCGGCGGCGATAATCGACACCCCCCCCCCCCCCCCGCCCCTCGCGGCCGCGGCGGCGCGGAGCCCCCCCTCGCGCTCCCCCCGCAGCAGCACCCCCCCAGCGTCGCGCCAATCCGCCCCACCGGCACGCCCGCCGCCGCCGCCGCGGCCGCCGCCTCCACCACCGCCGCCACGTCGCCGGCGCGCCACGGAAAGGGCGGCGGCGTCGCGGCGATGGCACCAGCAGCTGCAGCACCCACAGGGGTGGCGGCCGTCGTGGAAGCGGGGGTGGTGGTGGGGGCGCCGTCCAAGGACGGCCGTCCCCCACCCCCCGCCCCCCCGCCGCCCGCCCCCCGCCGCGCCGCCGCGTGCGGCGCGAGCACCCACCCGAGCGCCGCCGCCGCCGCGTCCACCGCCGCGACCGCCCGCGCGACGGCCGGCGCCGCCGTCGGCACCGCCGCGTCGGGCCGCGCCGGCGGCAGCCGCCCGACCGCCGCCGCGTAGGCGCGGACGAGCAGCGACGCCGCGACGGGCGGCGGCAGGCCCGCCGTGACGGCCGTCCGCACCGACCGGGCGGCGGCGGCCGCCGCGGACGGTGGCTGGGGGGGAGGCACGGCGACGGGGGGGGGGGCGGCCACGGCGGGGGGCGACGCCGGCCGCCGCCGCCGCTGCCCTGCGGGGGGCGGGGGGGGCGCCGCCCGCGGCGGCGCCGCGCCCGCCGCCGCCGCACGGACGAGGCAGCGGAGGAGGAGGCCGGGGTTGGCCGCCACCGCCGCCTCGACGGGCGGCAGCGGCGCGGCCGCCGCCGCCGCGGCGGGCGCGGCGGGGCGGGCGGGCCGCCGCGGCGGGGACACCACCCCCGCCGCCGTGGCGCTCAGGGACGACGTCCGCCGTGGCGCGCCAACGGCGAGGGAGGGCGGCGGGGACGGGGACCGCCGCCGCCGGCGGCGGGTGGGCGACAGCGCGTCCGCGCCAAACGGGGAGGCCCACCCGCCGCGGCCCGACGGGGACGCGGAGGGGGACGCCGGCACCGACGATGCTGGCGACGGCGGCGGCGGCGGCGACGGCGGCCGCGGCGGCGGCCCCGCGACGGCCTCCCGGCAGAGGAGGAGGTGGAAGAGCGCGTCCGTGGCGGCCGCGGCGGTCGCGTCGACGGCGGCGGCGCGCGCCAGCGCCGCGACCACCCGCCCGACCGTGCGCGCGTCGAGGGGCGGACCGCCACCGGCCGGCAGGGCGGCGGGCGTGGGCGTGCCGCCGCCGGGCGTGCCGGTCGCCCCGTCGGCCGCCGCCGCGGGGGCCGCCGCCGCCGCCCGCGGCGGCCGGAAGGGGGGCGGCGGAGCCGCCGCCGCCGCCGCCCGCCGGCAGCCGCCCGCAAACGCGGTGAGTGTGGCGACCGCCGCCGCCGCGGCGGCCGCGTCCGCGGCGGCGGCCGACGCGCCCGCCGTCGGCGGCGCGGGGGGGGACGGCGCCACCGCCGCCACCGCCGCGGCGAGGCGGCCCAGCGGCGCGTCGGCGGTCAACGGCACGGCGGGCGGGGCGGCCGCGGCGGGAGTCGCGCCGCCAACGACCGCCGCCGCCGGCAGCCGTCGCGGCAGCGACCGAGACGCCCGTGGCGGCGACCGTGGCGGCGGCGGCGGCAGGGCCGGCGCCGCGGCGGCGGCGCGGGGGGGCGGCGAGGGCGGCGGCGCGGGGGAGTCGGCGTCGCCGTAGCCGCCGCCGCTGCACCGCGCGGGACCGAGCGCCGCGGCCGGCGGCACGGGCACCACCGGCGACGGCGGTGACGGCCGTCCCGGGCTGCCCGCGCCGCCCGCCGAGACGGCCGACATGGGCGGCGAGGGGGGGAGCAGCGGAGGCGGCGGGTGCCGCCGGGGGGGGGTCACCGACCGCCCACCTTCCGCCGCCGCCGCTGCTGCCCCTGCTGTAGACGCCGCCGCCGCTGCTGGTGGCACCGCGGGCGGGGGCGGGGGGGGGATGACGCCGCCGCCGCGGCGGCGGGAGGGGCCTTGGACGTGCCGGCCGGGCGCGGGCGCCGCCGCCGCCGACCGGCGGGCGCCCGGCCGTGGCGCGACCAGCTGGTGCCCCCCCCGGGGCGGCCACGCCCCCCCCGCGGGGCGGCGGCGGCCGCGGCAACGACCGGAGCGGCGGCGGGCACGGCCGGCGGGGCGGCTACAACCCCACCCCGGAGGCCGCCCGCGGCGCGCGCGATGGCGTCGGCGACGCCGCCCCCCCCCACGGCGGCGGGCACGCCCGCCGCGACCGCCGCGGCGGCAAACCCGGGCGCGTCCCGCGCGAGCCGCGCCAGCCGCCCGCCGCACGCGGCGAGCACCGCGGGCGGCGCCGCCGCGAGCGTCGCCGCCGCCGCCGCCGCGACGGGGGGGAGGTGGGCGGTATACGCGACGCGCAGGGACGGCGCGGGGGTGTGGCGGGGGGGGGGGGGACCGTGGGGGGGGTCGGAGGGGGGGGGGGGACGACCGGGAGGAGCGGGAGGAG
The DNA here is from genome assembly GCA_008729055.1 of Pyropia haitanensis. Classification (NCBI taxonomy): domain Eukaryota; phylum Rhodophyta; class Bangiophyceae; order Bangiales; family Bangiaceae; genus Pyropia; species Pyropia haitanensis. Next base: position 5,093,829 of record SDUX01000008.1, read on the forward strand.
CACGTGGACGAGCCGGGCGACGACGCGGCGGCCACAAAGAGGGAGGCCGTCAACCCGCCGCCGCCGGCAACAGAGGACGCCCGCCGCCGGCGGCCCGCTGCAGCGACCGCGGCGGCGGCGGCGGCGGCACCGGGGGTGGTGGCAGGGGCGGACGGCGCCGCGGCGGCGGCGGCGGCGGCGGCGGCGGGGGTGTCGCCAACGGCCGCGGCGAGGCGGCCGAGGAGGTCGAGGGAGCGCCGGAGGTGGGCGGCGGCGGCCACGTCCACGGCCAGCGCGGCGAGCGCGCGGCGGACGCTCGCGGGGGTGAGGACGGTGGGGAAGGTGGCGGTGGGGGGCGGGGGGGGGGGGGGGGGGGTGGGGGGGGGGAAGGGCGGGGGGGACAACGCCGCCAGGTGGGGAAGCTGACGCCATGTGGGTCAGGGGGGGGGGTGGGGGCGAGGAGTCTAGTCGGGGGGGGGGGGTGGGGGGGGTGGACGGCGGGGAGGAGGAGCGGAGGATGGGGAGGGGGGGGGGTGGGGGGGGGGGGAGGTGCCACGAGGGTGGATAGTAGCGGTGAGGGCGGGGGGGGGGGGGGAGGGTGGGGACCGCGGCCGCCGCGTGCCAGCGCGATGCGCGTGGCCGGCAGCTCGGCGGCGGCCGTCGACGGCGCGCGCGCGGGCGGGGCGGGGCGGGCAGGCAGGGGCGGGGCCGCGACGCGGGCGGCGCGGCCGCCGCGGCGACCGGCGCGGGCCGGCGGCGAGGGCGGAAGCGCCTTGGGCCAGACCCCCGCCGGCTGCCGCGGAAACGTGCGCCGGCAGAGGCGTGGGCGTCGGGACCGACGCGTGGGAAGGGGGGGGGGGGGGGGGGGGGGGGTGTGCCCGCCCGTCGCCACCACCCCGCTCCGCGTCGACGTACAGGGTGTGTGCTGACGGGCGTCGCCGCCCGCACGCGGGCGGTGGGGAGGGGTTGGGGGAAGGCACCGCGCGGCGGGCGGTTTCGCGCAGACACCCGCCGCGGCCGCCGCCGCGGGGCCGTGCCGCCGCGCACGGGCCGCCGACGCTTGGCCCCGCGGCGGCACACCCACCAACCGCCCCCCCCCCCCCGCGGCGGCCCGCCGGCAGGCCGCCCAGCACGCCAGCGTCGGCAGCGGGAGGCGGCGGGGGTGGCGGCCACGGTGGCGGGGCGGCGGACCCCCCCCGCCCCCCCCGTGGTAGCTAGACGGCCGCGGCGGCGGTTGGCTGTCAGTGCCGCACCGTCCGTGCCACGCGGGCCACGACGGGGTGACCCGAAACGGCTCTGCGGGTCGGTGAGCGGGAAGACGGCGGGGTGCTTGCTCAACCGTCTCTACCAAGACGGGCTGTTTCGGTGGCGGGGACCCTTGCGGACTTGCGTTGGATCTTGGTTTCACGCAAGCCAGTCTGCTGGAATTTCGTGCGGAGTCTGCTTTCGTCCGCAAGACTGTCATGCTTGTTCGGCCTGTTGAGGATCTCCCGCGCCACGACGGGTCAACGACGGTCAGAGTGTACCCAATCAGCGGCCGGGACGGAACAGGCGTTCAAAGCCTTCGGCGGTCTTGGCTCCACCTGCACCAGCGCAGGCTTCTCGCTCTTCCGCTGAGACAGCAGCGGCTCGTTTACCTGTGCCAGCGCCGCAGTGGAGCCGCACACCTCAAGGCGGAGTATCACCTCCACCATACCGCAGGCCGCCAGCGTCCGACATGTACACCTCGGTGGATGCCGTTTCCATGGCGATTCCGCTTCGTCGACAGCGACGGGGAAGCGGGCGTGCTGAGGGGAGGAGGAGGCGGGAGAGGAAGCTACCATCGGCTGGAGTGAAGTTGACGGCGGGCGCCATCCCCGTGCCGCGCCACCGTTTCCAGTCGCAATAGGCAGCAGTGGCTGCCGTTCAGTAGCGCCCAGGAACGCCCGTCATCACTGCGACCCGCAGGGACGAGAACGGGGGGGAAGCGGACGGGTGGGGGAGAGTGAAGATGAGGGCTCCGCAGAGGGCGGGAGACGTCTGCCGCAATGGCCCAAGCAGAAGCGAATCCGCAAGGTACTCTGCGGTGACCCCCAAGCCGCCTTGCGGTCATTGGCAACGTTCCAAGACGCGGATTGCATGCAGCCCTACTACGTGAAGCGTTTCGGTCCGTCTTCATGGGTGGTTTTGGACGCCCGGACAATTCAGCTCCAGGCGCCTGCCTATCCCCGTATGAAATGCACTTGTGGTAGGATCACCAAACTAGTATGTAGAATAACGTAGCGGGGTCAACGGCCTTCGAACCGACCGGGCAATCGAGCAGAGGGTAGCCGTCGTCCGAGCACACCCAAGCACGAGTCTATGCAATGATCCCACTTCGTCTTGTCTCTCTGCGCTCCCCCCTCGCTACTCGATGCGAGGGAGCGCTTATATAGGCGCGGAGCAGCTCGCCACAGGCGCGACAAGGCACTCCACACCCCCCAGGGAAAGCAAAGCACACAAGCAAATCAATCAGACAGCGCAGCGCGAGGATTCAGCGGCAATCGCCAGCGCGGCCATCGTGTGCCATCGAGGATGACATCAGTTGATGGCATGGTATGGACAGTTCCATCGCGTTCCATCAGCTTACAGCAATGACACGTCGGCGTCAAATCGATTGCACGACAATCGTGTCAGCAGCACCAGCGACATCCAGATCCGTCTAGAAGTGTCGCGTGGTGACAGGGTACACAGCGGGGATGACGCCACCGTGTTAGACAGCGAGGCCGCGCGTGGCCGCACGAAATTGACGACAGCAGCGTCAGGAAGGGATTCACAGCACTATGTCGAAGGGCCGACACCCTAAATCAAATATATAAGTCCCTCGTCTTTTGGATTGGGTTCTACCCAACATGGAAAAAATCACTACCCAACCAGCTGAGAACGACACAGAAAATTCCTTTGAAGTCAGCAGACTTGACCGCGACAGATTCGGCCTGATGCCGACAGTCCGTGCGAGGGTGCCACCGCATCGGCGACGCTCCTCCCTCTTCCCCTCGGCGCACGCGGTCAAGGCTGGCTAGCCCCTCCAGGTCGGGTTCGATTGGACACGCGGGTTGCTAACCCCCCCCCGTCCCGTCCGCGCGCCTTTGGCCGAGAAGGATGCGGGCAGAAAAGCGCGCATGCGCGGGCACGTACGGTCCCGCTTCTGCCCATGCAGTCGACACGCACAGAAAACAGCACTCTGGTTCAATGCGCATGCTCCAACCAAGCCACCTGCACCGATCGTGGAAACTACCGGTGGTGGAGGTCGCAGCCACGCTGGTGCGGCAGCCTCCGCCTACAGCAGCGCAAAAGTGCTGGGGGCAGTGCCGCGCTCCCATCCGCCGGCGCCGGCCGCGGCTACGGCGGCGGCCACCCAAGACCGGTGCAGCGGCAGCGGCGGCTGGGTCCACCCTCCGCCGCCACCACTCTGGGCGGCTATAGACGATGGGGAGGGCTGGCAGCGAACAGCCCGCTCGCGTCGAGATGGCGCGCGACATCTACCGAGGACTCCCGCTCCCGACTTGACTCGTGTTTCCGCCCTGACCAGAGGGCCACCAACGTCACAACCGACGCCTACGATGGCGTCTCGCTCTGCGAGAACCGTTCTGAACCATCTGACCATCGCGTCGCAAGAGCATTCAGCCTACTCGGCGTTTGTTTGCGCTGGTTGGATCGATCGACTCTGTTCTATACCAGGGTGTTTGTGAGGTGCTGTGAACCGGACGCCCACCACGTCACCACCCAGCAGGGCCAGTAAGGACCGGACGGGCGGGGAAAAAAGGCCACCCCGCTCCCATTCCAACCTCATCCCTGTGGTGAACGGCAGGCCGTCTGTCCACCACCGCCTCCCGCGGCCGGCCCCAACACCGACGCCGCGTCACCGCCCGCCTCGGCCACCGACAGCCACCCGTCTCCGCCGCGCGCCTCCGCCGCCGCCGTCGCGGCCACCCCGTTGGACCCTCCAAAAAGCCAGACGCCGCGTCCGTCGGCGCCCCCCGCCGCGGGAACCGCCATGCGGCCAGGGGTGGGGGGGGGGGGGGGGGGGGGGGGGCCCCCGCCCTTGCCCGAACCGGCTCGGGCGCGTGCGGGTAGCCACGTCCGAGACGGTGGCAACCAGCCGACGCGGCGTCGCGTCCGCCGCGCACGGCCCCGCGGCGGACGCCCCGCCCGTCCAGAGGTCCGACCGCCGGCGGGATGCAACCGGGGGGGGACGCGACGGCGGCCACCACACCCCCGACGGCGGGGCTTCCCGTGCGGGACGCGCGGCCCGCTGATCGTTTCGATGGCGGTTGCCTCTGGGTTGACCCGGGGTTGGCCTTTGGGTCTGTCCATTCCCATCCACACGCAGAGCCACACCCGTTCCTCGCGGCCGCGCCGGCCAGTCGACCACCAAACGGTGGTCCAATTCTCTCACTGAAAAACAAGCCACGAAAATACCGTTTGGATGGCCGCGTGAGCGCGCGGACCGCACCAGCGGGAAACGTGCCGCCCGCTGGCACCGCGCTGCCACACGGGCGGCAGCGGGGTCCTCCATTCGGGGATGCACCGCGGGTGGCCCGGATCTCAACGGGTTTGCCCTCGCTGCCGTATATCCAGCCCCTCGCGGGGAACCCGGAAAGGACCAAGGACCGCGCCGGCCGCCGCGGATCCGGGTCACCCGCGGCGGGGCGCCCATCGTCGCACGCCCACGCCACAGCGGCGACGCGGCGCGGGGCGGCGCACGCGGGCAGCGCGTGGGCCACCCCCCCCCCCCCCCCCCCCCCCCCCCCCCCACGCCGCGCGCCCGCTGCGCTCCCCCCCCCCCCCCCCCCCCCCGCCGCCCCGCCGCCGCCCCCCCCCGCGTGCACCGACCGACCATTCCCCCCCGCTCTGTCGGCCAATGCGCCGCGGCGGGCGTGGGCGACCCCTCGGCGCGGCGGACGCGGACGCGGCGGCGGTGGGCACACCCCGCTCCCCCCCCCCGGCGCATCCCCCCCCCCCCCCCCCCCCCCACCCACTGCGACCGCCCCCCCCCCCCCCCACCCCCCCCCCCCCCCCCCCACCCCCCCCCACCCCCCCCCACCACCCCGCCCCCTGCCGCCCCCCCCCGTCCCGCCACGACCGCCACACCCCCCCCCGCGCCGCCGCCGCCGCCGCCGCCCCCCCCACCACCCCCCCCCCCCCCGCCGCCGCCGCCGCGCCCTCGCGCCCCCCGCGCGCCCCCGCGGCGCGGCACGCCGCCAGTGCGCGGCGCCGCCGCCGCCGCCGCCGCCCGCGCCGCGCCCCCCCCCCCCCCCCGCCGCCGCCGCCGCCGCCGCCGCCGCCGCGTGCCCCCCCGCCGCCGCTGCCGCGTCGTGCGGCGGCCGCGTCGCCGCGTCGCGGCGGCGGTGGTGCCATGGCGCGTGGCCACATCCAGTGGCCTCCCCCCCCCCCCGCGCCTCGTTGGCACCGCCACACAGCGCAGCACCCTATCCCCATCACGTTTGTCTTCCCCCCCCCCCCGCCCCCCAGCTGCTCCGTCCTCTCCCGCCACGCCCCCGCCACCCCCCCACCCAACGGTCCCTGCCACCCCACCACGCCCGCCGCCGCCGTCGGCATCCCTCCCCAGCGCGGGGGTCACCAACACCCGCAGCGTGGCCGCCCACACACCCCCCCAACCCACCCCGCTGGTAGACCGGGGTGCGCTGCCAGTGACGGCGCCCCCCCCCCCCCCCCCCCCCCCCCTTGCCCGCCTTCCTCTTTCCGCCAGTCGCAACCGCCCCCCCCCCACGCGCGGCGCGCTTCCCAGCCGCCGGCGCCGTCTACTACCCCTCCGCCCCTCCCCCCCCCCCTCCCCACCTCGGCAGTCCCACCCCTCGCCCGTCACCCCCGCGCGTGCCGTCACCGCCGCCGACCGGCGGCGTGCACACCGCCACGCCACCCGCGTCGCGCACACCCCCCCCCCCCCCCCCCCACCACGCCAGCCTCGCCCCCCCCCCCCTCCCCGCCACTAGCCGTGACGTGGTGTCCAGCGACGGCGCGCCCACCCCCCACGGCCGCCGCCGCCGCCGCCACGAGGCACGGACGGGCCGTCTGCGCGTGGCGGCGGCGGCGGCGGCGGCGGCGGCGGGCGGCGCGGCGCGTCTCCCCCTCCCCCCGCCCCCCCCCGTCCGCGGCGGCGGCCGCCGCATCACCCCACCGTCGCGGCCGCCGCCGCCGCCGCCGCCGCGCGTCTCTCTACCCCACCGCCCGTCGCGGGCGGCGCCGCACCGGGGCGGCGGCGCCCACGCAGCGCGGGCGCAACGCACCCCCCCCCCCCCCCTCCCCTCCCCCCTCCCCCCCCCCAGCTCCCGCCAGCCGCCGCCGCCACTGCCCGTCGCGTCTACACCCCGACGCCACCACCCCCCGTCGTCGGCCGCCACCGTCACGGCGGTACCACCCCCCCCCCCCGCCGACGCGTGCGCACAATACCACCAATGGCATACCCGCGGCGGCCGCCGCCGGCGGCGGCCGGCGGGCACCGCCGCGGCACGGGGCAAGGGCGGAAAACCCGCGGCACGGGGCGGGGGTGCGCTTTCCTTCCCCCCCCCGCCTCACCCCCCTCCCCCCACGCGACGCGGTGGGCGTGGCGCCCACGGAACCACCACCACCGCCCGCCGGCGGTCGCGGTGGGGCGACGCCGCCGCCAGCGGGTGGCACCGCCTCCTCCCCCCCCCCCCCCCCCCCGCCGCCCCTCTCTCCGTGTCCCACCGGGGACGGCGGGCCGACGACGCGGCGGCGGCGGTGGGGGTGGTGGTGGTGGTGGTGGCGGCGGCGACGCGCGGCGGCGGGCGTGGCGGCGGGGTTCCCGCTCCCCCCTCCCCCCCCCCGCGCGCTGCCGGCGTGGCTATCGCCGACCGGCGGGGGGGGGCGCGCCACCGGCCGGTGCGCGTCGGCGGCGGCGGGGGGCGGCGGTGGGCACTGGCGGCTCTACGCTCCTCCTTCCCCCCCCCCCCCCACCCCTGTAACCCGTCGCCTCGTAGGCCGTGGAGGGTGCGGGGGGTGCACCCGCGGTCTGCCGACGCGGCGGCGGCACGGTCGGGTAGCGCATCGTCCCCCCCCCGCCTCCCCCCCCCCCCCCCCCCTCCCCCCCCACCCGCCGGCCGCTGCCACCGCCGCACCCCGCCCCGGCTGTCACCGCGTCGCGGCGTGCAGCGGTGCGGCTGGCGGCGTGACAACCGCCGAGGCAGCCGCCATTGGCGGCTGGCGCTCTGGCCGGCCGGCCCGCCGTGCCGCGGTGGTGACGGGCGGCCGTTGGGGGCGACCGCGGTGGGGGGGGGGGTGGGGGGGGGTGGTGTGGCGGATGCGGGGGGGGACGAGGCTGGGGTTGGGGGGGGGGGGGGGGGGTGGTGGCTGCCGAGGGGTGCTGGTGGTGGCGGTGGGTAGGCAGGCAGACAGGCAAGCAGGTAAGCAAGCAGGCAGGAAGGCAGGCAGGCGGCAAGGTAGGCAGGCAGGCAGGCAGGCAGGCAGGCAAGCAGGCAGGGGGGCGGGCGGGCGGGTGGGCAGGGAGGCAGGCAGCCGCGGCGCCCCCCCCCCCCCCCCCCCCCCGACCCGCCCACCGCCGCGCGCCGCCGCGGCGCGCCACCCCCACTGCCGCCCATAAGAGCGCCGCCACCCGTGGCGTACGGCCCCCGCCACCCCCCCCCCCCCCCTCCCTCCCCCCCTCCCCCCCCCCACGCCACCGGTAGCCCCACCGCCACTGTGCGTGCGCGCGCGGTCGTCGTCGGGCAGCCGCGTCGGCGACGGGCGGTGCTGTGCCCTTTGGCGAGCACCCCACCGCCGGCCGCACCGCACGCCGCGGCGGGCGTGTACATACGGCGGCGGCGGCGCGGCGGGGCGGCGGGCTCGGCGGCACGGCCGGCGGCTGGACGCGGGCGCGGTGGTGGCGGCGCGGGCGGTCGGGTCGTCCCCTTTCCCACCCCCCCCCCCAACCCCCCCCGGTCCCCCTCCATCCGCGGTCTGTCTCGCCCCTCGCTCCGGCGCCCCATCGCTGTGGCTTGCCCCCCCCCCCCCCCCCCCCCCCTTTTTCCCCTTTTGTTCCCCCACCGCGGCGTTGCCCTTTTTTTTTTTTTTTGCCCATTCCCCGCTTCCCCTCGCGCCGGCTGTCCGACCCCCCCCGGCCATGGCGTCCGCCTGCCGCCCATGCCGCCGCCCCCGCGGCGCCGCCACCGCGCTGGCCGTTGCCGTCGCGGCGGTGGCGGCGGCGGTCTTGGCACTGGCGGCCGCCGCGGCGGTGGTGGTCGGCATCCCCCCCCCCCCCCTCCCCCTCCCGGGGTCACCGCCACCACCACCACCACCCCCACCACCACCACCACCACCACCACCCCCCCCCCCCGGCGCCGCCGCCGCCCACCACCACCCCCCCGCCCCCCCCCCCCCCCCCACTACGCTGCACCCGGCACCGCGTGTGCGACCGACGGCGGTGGCGGCCGCGGCTGTGACGCTGGCGGCGGCTACTACTGCCGGCTCGGCTGGGCGGCCGCGGCGGCCACGTGCCGCCGCTTTGTGCCGCCGTGCGCCGCGTGTGGCACCGCGGCGGTCGCGTGCTGGGATGGGTTTGTGTGTCGCGCCGCGGTGCGGGGGGGGGCGCCGGCGTGTGTGCCGTGGGGGGGGGGGGGGGGGCCGACGCGGGTGGGTGTGGCGCCGGCGGCGGCGGTGGGGGGGGGGTGGGGGTGGGGGTGGGGGGGGGGGGGATGGGGGGGTCCCACCGGGGAGGAGGACACGCCACCGCCGCCGCCGCCAATGGCAACGGCAACGGCAACGCCGCCGCCGCCGCCGCCAATGGCAACGGCAACGCCGCCGCCGCCGCCGCCAATGGCGTCGGCGACGCCGACGCCACCGCCGCCGGCATCGACGCTGCCGCCATGGGCGCGCCCGCCCCCGCCCGCCGACGCGACGCCCGCCGCCGCGGCGGCGGCGACAGCGGCGGCGACCGCCGGCGGGCACCGCCGGTACGCGCAGTACCTGCAAGACTACTCGGACCCAGAGGCGTACCGTGAGGCGTACCAGAGCGTCTACGCGCTGTACCTGGCCAGCCTGGAACGGAAATGAGGGCGGGGGGGGGGGGGGGGGTGTGGTGGCCGTCGCCTCGTGGGTCACGGCGTGGGTTTGGGGGGGGGGGGGGGGGGGGGGTGCGTGGTGGGTGTGGCTGGCGTGTATGGCTGGCGTGTCGGTTGGATGGAGGAGCGGGGAAGGGGGGGGGGTGAGAGGGCGGATGGGGTTTGGCGGGGGGGGGGGGGTGGGGGGGGGGGGGGAGGGGGGTGGTTGTGCCACGGGCGCTGGTTGGGTGTGGGGGGGGGGGACGTGGCGTTGGAGAGGAGGAGCAGGGTAGGGGGGGTGTGGGCGTGACCCCGACGGGGGGTGTGGCTGCCGCGGCTGTGTCGCGTCGGGCGGGGGGGGGAGGGATGGGGGGTGGCGGTGGGGGAGGCGGTTGAGCAGCTGGGGGTGGGGGGGGGGGGGGCGGGGAGGCGGCCGTCGACGCCGCCGGCGGGTGCCGCTCTCGGCCACCGCCGCCGCGCTGGCGCCGCCTCCTCCCCCCCCCCCCCCCCGCCGCCGCCGTATCCACCCGGTGCGGCGGGTAAAACGCGGGCGGTTTGCGTCGTCGTTTGTGTCGGCCGGTGCCGCCGTCGGGGGGGGGAGGAGCGCCTCGACGAGAAAACAGAGGCAGGGGGGGGGGGGGGGGGGGGGGGGGGGCGGGAGGACCGCGGCGTAGGGCGCCGGCGGCGGCCGTCGGCCGCCGCGTCCCTCCCGCCCGCGGGGGTCGTCGGCTGGTGCCCCTTTTGGCTGACGATGGGCAGGGGGCGACGGGGACGGTGGGTGGGCCGCCACGCGGGTGGTCCGTGGCGGCGGCGGTACCGCCCGCCCACACCTCCCTGCCGCGGGCCACCCGCACGGCTACAGCGGGCGCGCGGCGGCGGCGGACTCCGCCCCGCCCGCGGTCCGTCCACAAGGGCACGAGCCCGTGTCCGCCGCGACTCTGCCCGTGGTGCGTCGGTCTCTGCGCTCTCTGCTGCGGTGTTTTTTTTTGTTTTTTTTTTTGCGCTTCTCGCATTTGGCGTGCAGCGTCGGGATTGGCCAGCCGGCCGGCCCCGCCGGCAAGTCGCTTCGGATGCGCGGCCGCTTCCACGCGCGGCCGCGCCCGTCGACCACCGCCGTCGCCGCCCCCGCACCCCCACCGGCGCCACCCGCCTCGTCCGCTCCCCCCAGTCTACCTTCCTCCCACACCCCCGGCCTGCCACTGTCACCCACCTGCTCTCCTTCCTCGAGACACTCGCTCATTGTTGACACGCGCCGCCGTCGCGTTTCCTCCCCCCCCCCCCCCCCCCCCCCCCCCCCCCCGCTTCCGCCGGCCGCGTCCACCCCCGCCCCCCGTCGGTCCCACCCGCCGCGGCGCTCCCCGTCATGGCGTTTGTGAGCGGCACCCCGCTCAGCCACGTCGGCGGCCGCGCCCACCACCCCGGCGGTGGCCTCCGCCGACGCCACCGGCTGTGGCGGTGTGCGCCAGCGTCGGCGCCGCCGACGGCGCCGCCGACGCCGCCCGCGGCGGGCGGCGGCCGCCCGCCGCCACGGTGTGGGGCGCTCGAGGAGAGCAAGAAGCGGAACAAGTACAACATCCCCGACCTCAATGACCAGTACCGCGCGGAAGTGGCGGCGGTGGAGCGCAAGTATGGCGGCCGGCCGGGGTCGTCCACGGCCGCCGCCGCCGCCGCCGCCGCGCGCCCGCGGCGGCCGCCCACCGGGTCGGTCTTGTACCAGCCGCCGACGGGCGGCGGCGGTGGCACCGCCGCCCCCCCCTCCACCACCGCCGACCCGGGGGTGGACCGCGCGGCGGCGCTCGCGCCGTACCGCCGCGTGCAGCGCGCGCTCGTCGGGGATACGCTGACGCTTGGCGCGCTGGCCGTTGCCGCCGCCTGGGCCGCCCTCCCCCCCACCGACGCCCGCTCCGTGGCGGTTGGCGTCGGCGGGGGCCTCGCGTACGTGTACCTCCTCGGCCGGGGGGTGGACCGCCTCGCCGACGGGGCGGCCGCGGGCGGCGGCACCGCCGGGGCGGCCGACGGGCTGGCGCCCGCGCGGATCGCCATTGCGGGGCTGCTGCTGGTGGGCGCCGCCCGCAGTGGGGGGGCCGTCCACGTGCTGCCGGCGCTGGCGGGGTTTTTTGTGTACAAGGTGGCGGCGTTGCTGCCGCTGCTGACGGGCGCGGCGTTTGAGGACTGAGGCGGCGCACGGGGGAGGGTGGGCGGGTCAGGCGGGGGGGGGGTGGAGGGGTGGCGGGGGGGGGGGGGAGGGGGTACGCAGGCGCGATTCCGGGCGGCGTGGTGGTGGCAGTGGAGTGTGGGGGCGGCGGGGGGGGGCGGGGTGCGCAGTAAGGGGGCGGCGGGGGGGGGGGGGGGCGGGAGGGGAATGGGGAGTCGCAGCGGCGGCGCGCACGCCGCCCGCGCGCGGCGGTCGCGCGGCCGTGCCACTGGCGCGGGCGGCGGCGGCCGCACGGCGCGCGGGCGTGCGCGCCCATCGGGCGGTGGGTGGCGCGCGCGGCGGCGGGCGGTGGGCGGGGTGGGGGGGGCGGCGCCCCCCCCCCCCCCCGCAGGGCCGCCCGCGACGCGGGTGTGCAAACGCACGCGGTCACCGGCGGCACCCCCGCCGTGGCGGCAGCGAGTGGCGGCGGCCGCGGCGGCCGCGGCGCGGCAACGGCAGCAGGCAGGCGCCGTGCTGGCCGCGGCGGCCCGTCGCCGCGCCATCCCCGCCCGCGGTCGTCGCGACGCGGCGCGCCGCCGTCTGCGCTCTGCCCTCCCCCCCCCCCCCTCCCCTCCCCTTTCCCCCTGCTCCCCCCTGCGCACGGCCTTTACCCCCAGCCGGCATAGTAGCCCGCCGACAGGCGGAGGCGGTGGCGGGCGCCCGCGGCTCCCCCCCCCGCCACGGCGGTGGCGGCCCACGCGGTGAAGGCGGCCGGCGGCAGGGACCGCACGCTGCACTGCGCCCACAGGCGGCTGTCGTGGGGCGGGGGTGGGGGGGGGAGCGGCGGCGGGGGGGGGGGGATGGGGGGGGGGGGGGAGCCATGCAATAGACCCGCTCTGACCTCACACGCCACGGCCAAGCAACCGGGTTAGCTTTCCGGCACCGCAGCCGCGGGGGGGGGGGGGGGGGCGGCGACACCGCGGCTTCCCCTCTGTCCATCCCCCCCCCACCCCCCCCCACCTGTGTACTCGCGTGCCGCCCCCCCCCCGGACCCCCCTACACCTCACGCCGCACCACCACACGTGCACCCCCCCCCCGGAAAAGAGGACACGTACGCAAACAGCGCGTCCGCGGCACCCCCCCCCCCCTCCTCATCCACCAGCCCCAGCCACCCGCCCAGCAGCGCGTCGGCAACGGCCGCCCCCCCCACCGCCGCGGCGAGCCGACCCGCCGCGGCGGGGCTGCCGCCGACCGGTCCCAGCACCGCGGCGAGCAGCGCCGCCCACTCGGGGGGTGACAGCCGCCGCGCCACCGCGACCGTCGCCCCTGACAGCGCGGGGGGGGGTGGCCGCCGCCGCCGCCGCCGCCGCCGCCGCCGCCGCCGCCGCCGCCGCCGCCGCCGCCGCCGCCGCCGCCGCCGCCGCCGCCGCCGCTGTTGCCGTTGCCAGTGTCGTGGTCGTTGCCGCCGTCGGCGGCCGCCGCTGCCGCCGCCGCCGCCGCCGCCGCCGCCGCCGCGGCAACCGGGGCAAGGTCGGCGGCCAGGCGGGCGACGCGGTCAACAGCGGCGGCGGGCGCCCGCACCGCGCTGTCACGGGCCGACGCGTCGACGGCGGCGCCATCGGCCAGCAGCGCCGGGGTGCCGCCGGCCGGCGGCGGCGGCGGCGGCGGCGGCGGCGGCGGCGGTGGCAGCGCCGCGAGGATATCCACGTCCGCGGCGGTGTCGAGGTGCCACACCCGCGCCGCGGGCGGGGACAGCAGCGCCTCGACGACGGCGACGGGGGGAATGGCACGCAACTGCGGGGGAGGGGGGTGGGGGGGGAAAGGCGCATGGCAAGCACGCGCAGCACACACACGCCCAAAAAAGAAAGGGGGAGGCCCGCAGGGACAGACGCGTCAGCAGCGGCGCGGCGGCCGGCACCACCGGCGGCGGCGGCAGCCGCCCGAGACGCGGCCGCCGCCGGGCCGGCCGTCGCCGGCACGGACGGCCGCCCGTCTGGCGCGGCACCCCCAGTTCATGACCGCAGGCACCAGGCGGGCGCTTCCCACCCTGCCCCGCCCTTCCCCCCCTCTCTTCCCCCCCTCTCTTGCCCCCGCGCTCCCGACACTCGCCAAGAAGAACTAGGCAGACAACACAACACCGCACGCCACCCCCCCCCCGCCGTCCCATACATGCAATGGCGGTAGGCCGCTGCCACCCCCGTCGCGGTCACGACGTGGCGGCGGCGGCGGCGGCGGCGGCAACGGCGCCGCCGCCACCGCCGGCAGCAGCGACAGCGGGTCGGCGCCCGCCGCGAGCGCGGCGGTGACGGCCGCCCATGAGGTGGGCGGCGCGCGGCCGTCGCCGTTGGGGGCGCCCATCGTCGCCACCGCGGCTGGACGGCCGGGGGGGCGGGGGCGTCAGGGTTGGGCAGAGGGGGCGAGGCGGGGGGGGGTGACGGGGCTCGAGCGCGACGAGGCGGGGTAGGAGAGAGGTTGGCGGCGGGCAGAGACACTCGGTGAAGCGGGCTGCGCTGTTCGGCACCGCCGTGGGGCCGATTTTCGTAGCTTTCGGACATTCGGCTGCGAAGCAGCAGGAAGCAAACCAGCCAATGGCACGAGCGGATACAATATCGTGATTCGACCAATGAGACTCTGTTACACCAAATTGCAGATCGAGCACACGCGGAATAGGGTATTTCTATTTTCCCGAGTTTTTCCGAACGGATCGAATCCCGACTGGGTCTGGATCATCTTCCCATTGGTTGATGGATCGTATCCGGCTCATTGAAAGGCAAAGTGATTGGTTCTCAATCTTCATCTTATTCTTAACTTGGACGGCAAACGACAAATTTGGGAAAGCAGCAGATAAAAAATCTGCAGTGTGGCGCACGCTTTGGCGCACGGCTGGCTGCTCTTTTTGGCGGGAGCTGCCCTGCGGCAGGGCAGGGGCAGCCCCGTTCACCACCGCGCTCCAAACGCCTTGCGTCCGTAAACACTTCGAAAATCGTGCGTTGCTAGACGCTGGTGTCCCTTGCGGAACACGGGTCCCCGACGGAAGCTGCGCAGCGCCAGAGTCCCCGCCTGCCCGGCCAGGTCCCACACCCAGCCTCCCCGCCGCTACCGTCGGCACCGTCGGCACCGGCATCGCCGCCACCGTCGCCACCGGCATCGCCGCCACCGCCGCCACCGGCATCGCCGCCGCCGCCGCCGCCGCGGTCTCCCCCCCCCCCCCGCCGGTCATGGCGTCGGTGCGCCCCCCCCCCCCCCCCCCCCCCCGCCGCCGACCACCCCCCCCCTCCCGCTCCCACCGCCGGCGGCGCCTCCCCCGCTCCGACCGCCGTCGCCGCTGCCGCCGCCGCCGCCGCCGCCGCCGCCGCCGCCGCCGCCACCGCCGGGGTCGCCGCCACCGTCGCGTTTGAGTGGGTGTTTACGGTGCCGCCCGCGGCGGGGACGGCAGTGGGGGGGCGGGGGGGGTGGAAGCCCCACCGCCGCCGCCGCCGCCGCCGCCGCCGCCGCCGCCGCCGCCGCCGCCGCCGCCGCCGCCGCCGCCGCCGCCGCCGCCGCTATTGCCGCCGCCACCGACGGGTGCCGCCGCCACCGCTACAGATGCTGCCGACGCGGACGGCGGCGGCTGGGCGCCCTCCCCAGTGCCCCTGATGGCGCCGCCCCCTACTGGCACGGGCCCCGTCGGCACCCCCCCCCCACTTCCCCTCCCCCGCCGCCGCCGCCGCCGCCATCCCCCCTCCCCACCCGCTCCGTCGGGCCGTCACGCGTCGCGCCGCCGCTGCCGCTGCGGCCGCCGCCGCCGCCGCCGCCGCCGCCAGCCCTACCGCCCAAGCCGCCACCGCCGACGCCGACGCCCCGCGGTCACGCCGTCGGGGCGGCCGCCCGTCTGGGGCGCCCCGCCGCGGGCGGCTCGCGCGCGGCGGCGGCGCCGTCGCGGCGTCGACGGCGGCGGCGGCGGCGGCGGCGGCGGCGGCGGCGGCGCGGGGCGCCCCGTCAGCGGGCGCGGCGCCCCCCCCCCGCTCCCCCCCCCACCCCCTCCGGCGGCAGCGGGCGGCGCCCGCGTCCGAGGCGACCCGCCTGGTGCGCTCCCTCGCGTCGGCGCTGTGGACGGACGCGGCGGCGGTGGCGGTGGCGACGGCGGCGGACGTGGACGGGCTGCTGGGGGGGGCGGGGGGGAGGGGGGGGCTGGCCGCGGCACCCCGCGCGCCGCGCGCGCCGCCGCCCGCCGGGGGGGCGCGGCGGCTGTCACCCCGGAGCCGAGGGGGGGGCGGGGGGCGTCGCGCCGCCCACCGACGCCGACGCCGTCGCCGACGCCGGCGCCGACGCCGACGCCGTCGCCGACGCCGGCGCCGACGCCGACGCTGACGCCGCCACGAGCGCGAACGACACGGCCACGTGGTGTGGCAGCCGCGGCTGGCGTCGCCTCGGCGGCGGCACCACGCGCGGTGGGTCGTGTCGAAGGGGGGGAGGGGGATAACGGCGGCGCCCGCCCGGGGGGGCGGGGGGGGGGGGGGGGCGGCGCGGTGGTCGCGGTCGCGGCCGGGGGGGGAGGGGTGGGCGGCTGGGTGCCGCCTCGTCGCCGTCGCCGTCGCCGCCGAGCGCGCCCGCGGCCGCCGCCGCGGTGGTGCGGGGTGATGGCCGCCGCGGCCGTGGGCGGGGGGCCGCCACGCGTGGCGCCCGTCGGTCGCTGCCGGCGTCGACCACACGGTCAGCGGCTGTTGCTGCTGCGGCTGCTGCCGCGGCGGTGGCCGAGGCGGGGACCGCCTCGGACAGTGACGCCGACGTCCATGACAGCGACGGCAGCGACGGCAGCGGCAGCGGCGGCGACGGTAGCGACGGCAGCGGCAGCGGCAGCGAGGCCATCATTGACCTTGGGAGCGACACGTCGTCTGCCGAGAGCGGCTCCTCCGCGTCCTCCGTGTCGGTGCTCTCTGTGGTGCGCTCGCCAGGCGCCCGCCATAGACGGTCCGTGGCCGGGCGTGCCACCACCAGCAGTCCACCCGCCTCTGGCGTGGCGGCGGCGGCGGCGGCGGCGCCACGGCCAGTGGCCACCCCCGCACCCGCCGTGCCGGTCGTGACGGTCGTGCCGCGTCGGCGGCCGCGGCCGTCTGCGGCAAAGGGGGGGGCAGGTGCGGGGGCGGGTGCTGCCGCCGCGGCAGCGTCGACGGCCAGGGGTCGGCGGGGGAGGAAGCGGCCTCGCCAGGAATCCGTGCCGCCATTCACCCCCCGCCGGCGCGGCGCGGCGGTGGCAGCGGCGTCGGCGGCGGGGGCTTCCGCAGCAGCTGCGGGCGCGGCGGCAGGAGGAGGCGTTGGTGACGCCAGTGGTGGCGGGCCGTCGTCGTCGTCGTCGTCGTCGTCGTCGTCGTCGCCGACGCCGCCGCCGCCGCCGCCCGCGCGCCCGCGCATAACGTTTCTGCGGGCACCGCGTGCGGCTTCGGCGGCAGCCGACGGGGACGATGCCGCCGCGCTGGTCGCGTCGCTTGTGGGGGGGGTGGAGGGGGACGCGGAGGAGGACCTCGACAGCGACGGTGAAGCCCTGGCATGGTGAGCCGGGCGCTGCGTAGCGTACTTTTGTCTTTTGTGTCTTTCGTGTCTGGGGTTTCAACGCCACACGGCTCGAGGCTCTGGCGTCCGCCTGTTGGGGAGGTCGTCGGCGCTTGTGGAGCGGCGAACGCCACTGCAATAGCGTCAGCAGACACCCGCCCCCGCCCCCTCTTGTATTTGGTCATGCCGGTGCCTCAGGCGACTGTCGTCGTCACTACTGTGCTTCCGCAAAAAAGTGGATGTTGCGCGGACGTGCAGGTGTAGGATCCATTTGTCCAGACAGCGATTTCATGCACCTTCATGCACCGTCAACATCCACTTTTTATAGGAGGCACCATAACGGGCTGCGCCTGCGCCTGGGCGTGCCACGGCCACCTCCACTCCACTGCCAGAGCGACGGCCACAGCGTCATCATGGGTTGTAGCCCCGAGCGGTTGGCTTCGGGCCGGGCTTGGAGGCACACAACCACCGAAAAGTAGCAAGTGAGCAGCTGACAACAACGGAGGAGCGAGAAGATATTCCTTTACCTGACGAAAAAGTATTCGCTCAGTGATGACGGCGAGATTCGAACTCGCGCCCCGAAAGACCAGTGCCTTAAACTGGCGCCTTAGACCGCTCGGCCACGTCACCGACGATTTCATTGCAGCACGCTTGTGTGGAATCCAGCGGGTGTACCAGTTTAATAAACGCGTGTACCAGCCTGATAGGTACTACTAGGATCCGCCTACTCTCTCACTTAGAACGCTGCTTTCTGCATCTGTGATCCCGGCACCGTTCGTACCCTCCCTGTCCCTCGCTGTCTTTGTTCCAATGCCACCTGGTGGCGGCCTCGGTGTCCGCGACGGCGAGCACCGTGTGGTCCCTTCCTTCCATCGCTCCTTCTGCACGTCAGCATCCAACCGGTGAGCAGAAGCGCGACTCTGCTTCGGCAGTGGCAGCGGCGGTCGTGACAGCCACCCCGCGACTCTCCCATGATCTACACCGCGGCCGCTGACGACCGCACCACAGGTGTCAACCCCCCCTTCAGAACAGAGCAGGAGGGGGAGGGGGACCGGCGAAGCGAATGACACACTAGCCCTCTAAGGAAAACAACGGCTGCGCCCCCGCGCGGCGGCACTTGACGCCTCGCCCCTCCTCGATGCGCGGCAGTCAAGAGTTTGCGTACGTTTGCTGTTCCTGCCTGCTTTGCGGTTCAACGGCTCCCCGCACAATGGCAACATGCGTTGATGGGTGACGGGTAATAGTGCCACGCCGCAGGTGTGCGTCAGTTCTCCCACGGCTGCACGGCGCCCGTTCCGACGTCCCCCCTTTTCAAGGCAAGCGGTATGCCCCCTTCCGTGACAGGCGTAGGCGGCGGCGTTGGCGGCGGCGGCCGCGGCGGGTGGCGAGGTGCTCTCGCCCTGGCCCCGCACACAGCGCCGCCACGCCCTCGGGACCGCCGCCCGGGTGTGGCAGCCCGTTCCTCGCCCCAAGTGAGGAGGGGAGCAGCCGCCGCTGCTGCGGGTGCGTCCGAGACGGTCGCCCTTGACGGAGCCTACCATTCCGTGTTTCAAAAGTTGTTTGTAGCACTGCGCGCTCGCTGACCGAATCCGAACCCGTAAGTGCACTTGTTGTTGTTGGGCTTGTCGAGTGGCCCGTACCCGTGCGTTCGATGCAACCGAGTCGTAATTCCAACGCTTCAGAAACCTCTGATCGCTCGTCACCCGCTCCCCGCCGCGGCACGCTTCCGTCCGCCCTGCCTGTCGAGGCCACGTGGCTTTGACTGGGAACGCCACCGCGTCGGGGCTCCCCCTTCCGACCACCGCACCTCCCCTCCCCCCCCCCCCTCCCCCCCACAGATCAGTGGGCGCCGCCCCCGCGCTGCCACCGCCGCCGCCCGTCGCCACCGCCCGCGACGGACAGCCACGAGAGCGGCGGGCGCACCCGCCGCCGCGCCCGCCGCCGCTCCCCCCCGTCGCCCACCGCGCCCGCCGCCGCTCCCCCCCGTCGCCCACCGCGCCCGCCGCCGCTCCCCCCCGTCGCCCACCGCGCCCGCCCTGGGAGTGCGTTGCCGGCTTGCCCGGCGCGCGCCACCACCCCCCGCCGCACCCCCCACCCCCACAGCCCCGTTGGGTGGGAGGGGGGGGGGGGGGGGGACGGCCGCTTGCGCGCGCACCGGCGCGGCCACCCTGGCCGCCCCCCCCGCCCCCTCCCGCGGCAACGCCCGCCGCGGGGGTGGGTGCCACGTCGGCCGGCCGCCGCGCGCGCCGCGCGCACCCGCCGCGCGCGCGGCCGGCCGTCGCCGGCCGGCCGGCCACCGCGCGGCCATCCGCGCTGCCGTCGCTCCGCCGTGCGGCCACCCGCCCCCCCCCCCACCCCCCACCGTCCGACGGTGGGGGCCACCCAAACCGCCCCCACCCCTTGCAACGGCCCCCGCCGGCGGGGCGGCGGGGGGGCGGCGGCGCGGCGGGGGGGGGGTGGACCCGCCACGGCCCGCCGAGGGATGGCAGCGGGCGGACCCCCGCGGCGCCGTGCGCTCCCTCCACCGCGCGACGCCAACCCTTCCCTCCGCCCCCCCCACCCCCGCGCCGTGCCACGGCGCGTCCGCGGCGGACGGGCACGGCCCCCCGCGGCCGGCCCGTTTGACGGCCAGACGGGTGCGGGTCGCGCCGCGACGCCGCCGCGCCGCCGCGCCGCGGCGGCCGCCGCGACGAGTCGGCGGTGGTGGCGCGGCCACCCGCACGGACCGTGCCGCCCTGCGCCTGCGGCGGGTGCCCCCACCGGCGGGTGCAGCCGCCCCTCCCGCCCGCCGCAGACAACGTGCGCGCGTGGCGGCCGCGGCGGACGCGCGGCGGCGGCGGGCGTCTGGCTCGCGGGGGGTGTGCCCAAACCCTAACCCCCACACGCCTGCGCTCGCCCGCTCCTCCCGCCCCTGCTCCCGTCCCCGCGGCGCCCATTGGGGGCTTCCCCTCTACGTTCCCTTTTTTTTTTTTTTTTTTTTTTTTTGGTGCGCTCGCCGCCCCTTGCCGGGAGTGGCGTGCGCGTGTCGTCGCCGCCGTCCACGCCGCCGTCCACGCCGCCCTTCCACCGCCGCCGCCCCGCGTCGGCCGCGGCACGCCACCCCGTGGCTCACGTGACGGACGGGGCGGGGGGGGGGCGCGGCGCTCCCGCCACTGCCGCCGCGGCGGCCGTCGCGACGGCCGCCGGCGGCGGTCGCCCTCCCCGTTCCCGTCCTCCCCCCCCCCCCCGTCTCCCGCCACCTCATCCCACCTCCCCCCCCGGCATCTTGGCCGCATCCCCAACCCCTCGACCTCCCGGCTCCCCCACTCCCCCTGCCACCATTGGTCACCCGCTCCCCCCCCCGCCTTGTGTATTGCCATGGCCGAGCCCCTCACCCGGCGGCTGTCGGTCGCGTCGCGCGCCGCCCCCCCCGACGCGCCCTCCGACGGGGAGCCTCGCGGCGGCCACCCGGTCGCGGGCGACGCCGCGGCCGCCGCGGCGGGCGCCCACCCCAGCCACGTAGGTGCCCCCCCCGACGCGGCGCCGCTGCCACGCCACCGGTACGTGACGGAGGTGGTGATTGACGCCGACGACGGGGCCGTCGGTGACGGCGCGACCGGCGGCGGGGGCGGCGGGGGGGGGACGCCGGCGGCGCCGGCGACGCGGGCGGGGACGCCGGCGGCGGCGGCGCCAACGGCGGCGGCGCGGCCCGTGGGGAGGCCGGCGGGAGTGCCGATGCAGCGGCGGGCAGCGGCGGCGGCGGTGGCGGCGGCGGTGATGGCGCCGACGGCAGCGACGAGGACGGCGCGTTTGAGGCAGCGTCGGGCGGCAGCAGCGACGGCTGCGAGCCGCCGTCGCTCTTTACCCTCCCCAGCGGCGGCGGGCTCGGCGCGGACGAGGGCAGCGACGGCGTTGCTGCCGTCGCCGCCGCGGTGGCCTCCCGCCGACGGGTGGGCGCGGCGGCCGACGGCGGCGTCGAGCTGGACCTGCTGTCCCTCCCCCCCCTCGGCGCTCTACCCGGGTCGGCGGCCGGGGGGGGGCGGCGGCGGCGGCGGCAGCGGCGTCGGCGGCGGCGGCGGCGGCGGCGGCGCCTTCCCCCCACCGGGTGGGACCCCTCCGCCGCGGCATTGTCGTGTCGTCCTCCTCCTCGGCGGGCGGCGACGCGCGGCTGTCGCCGCCGCCGCGGCCGCGGTCACCGGTGGTGGCGCCGACGCCGGGGTCGGCGGTGAAAAAGGCGGGCAGCGGCCGGCGGCCACCGCGGGACGCGGGGGAGGAGAGCGTCGGCTCGTTGCGGCGGTCTTGGCCGCGGGCGGCCGACGGAGAGGCCGCCGCCGTTGCCGGCGCCGCCGTCGCGCCGACGGGGCGGTGGGGGGAGGGCGCCACCGCGGCGGCAGCGCCGCTGCCGCCAGGCGTGCGGGCGCTGTGGGGGTCGGCCGACAGTGACGGCGACGGGTCGCCGTCGCGGTCGCCCGAGGCGGCGGCGGGTGCCGCCGGTGGCGGCGGCGGCGGCGGGCGCCATGACAGTGGGCAGCTGTGGCGGACGTCGGCGACGACAGCGGGGGCGGCGGTGGCGGCGCGTGGCGGCGGCGGCGGCGGCGGCGGCACCGCCGTCCACCGCCGCGCGACGACGCACGGGGCGGCCGGCGCGGGCGTGGCGGCCGATGGGGGGCGCGTCGGTGGCGGCATCGGGGGTGGCCGCCGCGGCCGCGGCGGCGGCGGCGGCATCAGCGCCGCGGCGGCGGCGGCCACCACCGCCTCCGCCGCCCACCGGGCGTCGGCGCCCGCGGCGGCGGGCGGCGGTCGCGGCCGCCCGCTTCACACCGACGGCGCCTACCCGCCCGTCCCCGACCTGACGCCCGCGCCCTACGACCCGCGCGCCCGCTGGACCGACGCCCTCCTCACCGTCGGCCACAACGCCGTCCGCCGCGAGGCGGTTGACCTCTACACGATGGTCGCCGCCGCCGCCGCGGCGACGCGCCATCCGTCGGCGGCGGTGCCCAACGCGGACATCCTTGCCGCGTGGTTCCCGCCCTTCTACGCGCTCATCTCTGCAGAGCTGGACCTGGACGACACGGTGCTCTTCACCTTTCTCGAGGGCCAAGACGCGCCGCTGCCACCGGCGCTGTCCGCGGCGGGGCGGGAGCGCCTCCGCGGCGGCACCGCCGCGGCGCGCAAGCGGCTGCTGTTTGCCTCGTCAATGGGGGAGCTCGCCGCCGCGGTGGACGACCTGGTTTCCCCGCTGCTGGCCTACTACGCCGCCGCCGAGGCGGCGGTGCCCGACGCGCTCGAGGGCGCCGCCGCGGGGCTCGGCGCCGCCCGCGAGTGCCGCGCCGCGCTCGCCGAGGCGATGCGCAAGGGGCGGGCGGAGCGGGGGCGCGCGGGGGGGCTGCTGCTCGCACGGGGGGTGGCGGCCGCCGCGGCTGAGGCGGGAGAGGGGGACCCCGGGGGGGGGGGGGGGGGGGCGGCGGCAACCACGACAGGGGGGGGGTGGGGGCGGCGGCGGGGGGGGTGGGGGGGGCGGCGGAGGCGGCGGCGGCAACCACGACAGGCTGGGCGGGGGTGGCGGTGGGGGTGTTGGGGGCGGCGGGGTGGGTGGGGGGGGGGCGGAGCAAAGGCCACTGGGGGGGGGGGGGGATACGGGTTTAGCGCCGCCGCGGGCCGCTGCTTGGGCGGCCTCTGGGGTGGGGGGGGCGGCGGCGTGGGCGGCAAGCGCGGCGGCGTCGGCGAGGCCCGCGTCCGCGGCCTGCTCGTCGTGCCGTGGTCGCGCCACCGCCTCCACTGGTCGCACCTGCGGCTGGTGCGGGAGTACGCGGACCGGTGCCGCGCGTTGCAGCTGCGGCAGCAGTGAGCAGCGGCTTGGGGGGGGGGGGGGGGGAGGGGACGGAGAGGACGGGGAAGGCGGGTGGGCGTGGGGGGGGGGGGGGCGGAGGGGGAGAGGGAAGGCAGGATCGAGAAGAAGACGAGCCGCTGCGTGCGAGGTGTACATGGGCGATTGGCGGGATTTGGTGGTGGTGACCGCAATGGAAGAGACACGTTGGGGACGGTCGCGCGGATGGGGACGCGGACGAGTGGACCGCGGCGTACCCAACAACGGAGGGAATTGGCCAGCGGCGGGGTGGGTGGTGGGGGAGGCGGTGCGGCCCCCCAGAGGGGCACCATGGGGGCACACGTGCGCGTGACGCCCGTTTGGGCAGTTTCATGGTTCTCTTGTACCCCGGCGGGGTGTGCCGGGCGGGCGACGGCGGCGGCGGCGGCGGCACCGCTGTCTGTGCGGCGGGGCAGGGGGGTGCCGTGGGGGGGGACCAGCTGCACAGCACCGGCAGCCGCGTCGGTCGTCTGCCCCCCCCCTCCCCCCCCCCCCCCTACGGCCCCGAATGGCGGGCCTGTCGGCCGCGGCGTCGGCGGTCCTCTTCCCGTCCCCTCCCATTGGCCCCGCCCGGGAGCCCCCCCCACGCGCCATCGGATGCAAAAAAGAATATCTGTCTCACCAGTTGTGTACCGCCCATGGCCGCGCCGTCGCGCCCACGTCGGCGCGCCCATTGGCTGCCGCGGGGCCATGCGGGCGACCCGGCCGGACCCCGCGGCTGGCCGCGGAGACCCACCGTGCTCGAGGGGGGCGGATCGGGGGGGGGGGGGGAGCGGGGCCGTCTTCCAGCCGATGGGGGGGGGGTGCTTCGCGAGTCCTGACCTGGGGGGTCCCGCCGCCGCCGCGGACGGGACCACCGTCGCTGCCGCTGCCGCCGCCGCCGCCGCCGCCGCCGCCGCCGCCGCCGTGGACTGGTGGTGGTCCCAACCCCCCGCCCCCTGTCCTCCTCCCTCCCGCGCCACGTCTCCCTCCCCCCGCACCGGCAGCGGCTACCACTCCGCTGCCGTCGCGCCGCCGCCGTGGCCATTCCTTCACCCAGTCCCTGCCCCCCGCCCCATCCCCGCCCCCTCCCGAGTCGCCGCGGCGGGTGACGCGTCCACCGCCGTCCATGGCGGACGGGGCACAAGCGGGGAGCGCCTCCCCTCCCGCCACCCCCGCGGCGGTGGGGGGAGGCGCCGCCCACGATGCCGCCGCCGCCGCCCCCGCGTCGGCGGCGGCGGCCGCCGACGGGGGCGACGCGAGCAGCCGCAGCCGCGGCCCCAGCACCGGCGGCGGTGATGGTGGCGGTGGCGGCGGCAGCGGCGGCGGCGGCGGCGGCGGTGGCCCTGGCCTTCGCCTGACCTTTGCCGTCCACTACGAGTCGGCGTACGGGGAGCGGGTGTGGGTGGCGGGCTCCCCCCCCGGCCTCGGCGCGTGGGCGTGGAGGACGGCGGCGCTCAAGCTGCGCTGGTCGCCCGGCCACGTCTGGCGCGGCGCCCTGACCGTCGACCCGTCGGCGCTGCCCGTCGACGAGGACGGGCGGCGGCGGCTCGAGTACAAGTACCTGGTCGCGCCCGACGGCGGGGACCGCGGCGCCAAGGCGGTATTTGAGGAAGGGGGGAACCGCGTGCTGCTCGTTCCGCCGGGCGTAGGGGATGCGTCGCCGCCAGACGGCACCGCGCCGCCCGCCGCGCACGTGCACGACACGTGGGGTGCGGTACGGGGGGCCGTGCCCGTCGTGCCGGGGGGTGGTGGCGGCGGCGTGCCGGGGGGGGGCGAGGGGGGAGCCAGTGGTGGCGGCGGTAGTGGTGGCGGCGTCGGCACCGACCAGGCCGCGCCCGGCATTCACCCGCCCGCGTCTGACTGGTCGGTGGCGGCCGGGGAGGAGGCCGCCGACGGCGTTGTCGAGTTTTTCATCCACTACGAGACGGACTATGGGAGCAACGTGTGCGTCGCGGGGGGGCTCCCCGAGCTGGGCGCCTGGGACGCGGCCGCCGCGCCCGCGCTGACGACCGTCCCCGGCTACCCGTCCGCGTGGCGGCTGCGCCTACCGCTGCAGCGGCGGCCGCCATCGGACCGCGGCGGCGGCGGCGGTGACGCGGCAAGGGGGGGCGGGCGGCGGACGCCCAACGGGGGAGAGTCTGACAGCGAGTCGCCGCCACCGCCACCTACGGCGCTCGACGTGGCGGCGGCGAGCCACGGTCTCGCGTTTGAGTACAAGTACTTTTTGCGGCGGCCAGACGGGTCGCGGGTGTGGGAGGGGGGGGCCAACCGCCTGGCGGCCCTGTGGCCGGACGACGCCAATGGCGGGGGGGCGGCGGCGGCTGCGGGGACGGCGCCGACGGGCATGCCCGCCGCCACACCATTGGGCGGCGACGGCGCGACGGCGACGACGGCGTCGGCGACGGGGACGCCCAACGGGGGGCCCGCGGCGGACGCTGCGGGCGCCGCCACCACCACAGCCGCTGCCGCCGCCACCCCCCGTACGCAGGTGCTGGTGCTGAACGACCGGTGGGAGCGGGTGCGCTTTGAGTTTAGCATCTTCTTCCCGACGCGCCAGGATGAGACAATGCACATCACCGGGGACCCTCTTGAGATTGGGGGCTGGTTCCGCCCCGGCCCGACGCGGCTGGCGCTCGGCCGCCGGCAACGGCTCGAGACGGACGTGGACGGCCAAAAGTGGGAGCTCGCCGTGTACGTGCCGGTGGACACGCCACCGTTTAGTTACCGTTACATCATCATCAACGACTCGACGGGGCAGGCGCTGTGGGAGCGGGAGCCCAACCGGCGGGGCGAGTTTGATGCCCATGCCGCGGCGGTCAACTCGGTGCGCCGTTTTGTGGACGTGAACTTTGTCGGCGGCATGGCGTTTGACTTTGTACCCGACGACCTTTTCATCGGCCCCTACCCGCAGACTGCCGACGATGTCAAGGCGCTCGCCGCGGCGGGCGCGACCGCCGTCTTCAACGTGCAGACGGACGAGGACTTTGCGCACCGGGGGGTGCAGTGGCGGGAGCTCCTCGCCGCGTACGCCGATGCGGGCGTCACCGTCGTGCGGTACCCGATCGCCGACTTTGACCGCGCGTCGCTGCGGGCGCGCCTGCACGGCGCCGCGCGGGAGATTGACGCGCTCGTCTCGGCGGGCCACAAGGTTTACATCCACTGCACGGCAGGGATGGGCCGCGCGCCCGCGTCGGCGGTCGCTTACCTGTGCATGGTCCGGGGGTGGGACCTCGACGAGGCCGTTGCTCACGTCAAAAAGCACCGGCCGGTGGCGGTGCCCAATGTGCCAGTCCTCCGTGACGCCCTCAAGGAGCCGTTTGTGCCGCGCGTGCCGCCGCCGACGTGAGGAGGGGGTGCTGTGGTAGGGGGGGGTGCTGTGGTAGGGGGGGTGCTGGGGAGAGCGAGGGCGAAGGGGGTAAGAGGGGAGGGATGTCGGGGAATCGGGGAACGGGGGTGTGGGTGGGAGAGAGGACGCGAGTGGCACACGGGCCGCCTACCCACAGGCTGGACGATGGGTAGGGAGGGTTGCGGCCGCCCTGGACAGGGGGGATAGGGCGGGGCGGGCCGGCCAGCGCGGTGCCATCCCGCGTTTGGTGCGGCCGCCCCAGGCCCCCACCGTGGCACGGGCGGCTGCGGTATGGCGCGGTCGGCGTGGCCGGCACCCGCTCCTGCTGCCGCGGCCGCCTCGTTGTCGTGTTTGACCGGCGGCGCTCCTCGCTGACGGTGTCTCGCCGCTCTTTGTTTCACCAGTGAAAAAGAAGAACTGACAGTGCACTGTCACTAGCATGGGCGGTGCGGACAAGACAGCCGTCTCATAAGGTCGCCACCGTATCCAATGCCGGGTGTGTCTGCCAGAGGGAACCCCCTCCTCTCCCTTCGAGTCGTCATTCCCTTGCGTCCTCAGTCCGCAACCCCTTAACCCCCCCCCCCTCCCCCCTCCACATGTTAGAGAATGAAGCCTTCGTGCGCGTGGCTGCCAGGCGCGGGCGCGCTCTGTGCCGCCGCCCCCGCCGGGGCCTCCCCCGACCGCGACCGCGGGGTAGAGGAGCCCGTCGAGCCACGAGACGCGTCGCTCCGCCGCGCGCCCGGCCCCGTGGCGGCAGCGGCAGCGGCGGCGGCAGCCGCGGCGGGGGTCTCACGGGGGCGCGTCAGTCGGCGGAGGAGGGGCCTCGCACCGCCGCCGCCGGTGAGGGCTGTCGTCATCAGCCGCCGCGAACGTCGCAAGCTACCCCCGCGGGCCGCAGCGCCGCCGTCAGGGCCGCTGCCCGAGGAAGCAGTGGAGGCGTCAGAGGGGCGCTTTGTGGGGTGGGCCGCGCCGGCGGCGGCGGCGCCGGTCACGGGCTGTGGCGCAACACCACCTCGGGCGGCGCCCGGGGATCCTCCTCTGGCGGCCCCTGGAGATCCGCTGGCCGCCACTCCGCTGACCACCCCCGGCGACGTAGGGGCGGCGGGGGGCAGCACGGGCAGCACCAGCGGCGCCAGTGGCGGGATGCCAGCAGCGGGTCCGCGTTGACGGCCCCCACGCCCTCCCCCGCCGGCGACGCCGCCACCCCCTTCGCTCCCCCCCCGCGGGGTAAAGGGCGGCCCCGACAGGGAACGGATCAGGTCCCCCGCTTGGGCCACCACAGCCGGCGAGTCGTGGTGCAACCGGGCAGCGGCGGCGGCCATGGTGGCCAACGGCGTCGCACGAAGCGCCCGGCAGATGGCGTCATTGGCTGCCAGATTGACCAGCAGCGCCAGCCCATGCTCGGCCACCCCCGCATCGGTCGAGTGGCTGGACAGCGCGGCGCGCGCCGCCTCAACGCCGCCTCCCATGACCACCAACCGCCGGTTGTAGTCGACGGCGTCTGCCAGGTTGCGGAGCAGCCGCGCACAGTCGGCCTGGGTATCCGCGTCGCCAGGCGCCGACCGCATGACGGTGAGGACGGCGGTGATGCCACCGGCACGTCCAACGGCCGCTTTGTTGAGGTTGGAGTCAAACGTGGCGTTGCTGAGCGCCTTGAGTGCTGCCTCTGCCGAGTACCCCCCGTCAACAGCAAAGGTGAGCGCATCGACGAGGGCGGTGATTCCCCCACACGTCGTCAGTGCCTCTCGATGAGCCGAGTAGAACGCCAGAGCCCGTACGAGGGAACACGCAGAGGCCTGCACAGCGGGTGATTGCGGGTGCCGCCGCATCGCGTCAATAGTAGTAACGAGCGCGCCCGCGTCGGCCAGCGCGGCCTGGTTGCCCTCGTCACCCGACACCAGCTGGCGCAGCGAGTTGAAGCCGGCCTCTTGAACGCTCACAGAGGTTGGGTCGTTGCGGAGGGTGACGAGGATGACATCGAGACCACCAGCCGCGCGGATGCGCGCGCGACCCGCCGTTCCTGACGAGCCCAGGTTCCCCAACGTCCGCAGCCCTTGCGCCACTACAATTTCATTGCCTGGGTGCTTCGTCATGGCCGCGACGACCGCGTCTGCGGCGCCCGCGGAGACCATCCGCATCGTGTCTTCCTCTGGTGCGTTGCTCAAGTTACGGAGTGCCATGGAGCCCCACGCGGCAAGCTCCTCTTCCGAGGGGGAGCCAAACAGAGTGGCCACAAGCGCCTCAACGGCACCGGCATCGAGCGCCCGCCGCTTGTTTGCGTCGCTCCCATACGCCAGATTCCCAAGGAGCATGGCTGCCTGCGTCTCAACGCGGCGGCAGCCGGCGTGACGGGTAAGCGCGTCGACGAGCACCCCCGCCCCGCCACAAGCTCCAATCAGCTCCCGCGTTGGCGCGTCGCCCGTCAGACGCCGCAGAGCCGACAGGCCATGCGCCTGGACGCGGGACTCATCGCTGGTCTGCCGCAGCACGTCCACAAGGAGCGGCACCATGGAATCCCTCGCGTCCTCGCGGCTGCCCGCGCGGCGAGGGGCCAGCTCCCCAATGCGGGAGCGGATGGCGTCAAGCGCGCGGACAGCGCGGGCGACCTTCGCGGCGTTCAAGTTGGCAGATGATCGGTCTGCCTCAACAGCCACCTCCGGTACTGCCGCTGCCGGTGTTGTCTCTTCAACTTCAGCCACCGGTGAAAGCCGAGGCAGCGTCTGCCGCGAGGAGGGCACAGCGGCCTCCTCGGGAGACTCGAGGCCGGGCACGCCGCGGCGAGCACGGCCAATGCTGGCAATCGCCGCCCCCTCCCGACTGCGGCTCGCGCTCGGCGTAGGCACAGACCTCCGGCTGCGAACTTGGTGACCATACGAGTTGCGGCTGAAGGTCTCGGTCTCAGGGCCATCGTCTGCATCCTCGTCGTACGGGTTGTGCCGAACCGACCCGCTGCTTGCTGGCGCAGCTGTCCGGCGGCCGAAGGAGAGCAAGGGGTGCATGCTGGGGGGCTCCACATCGAGCGCGTCCTTCTCGTCGGGGTCTTCTCCATCGATCGACGGCACGTCCAACGACGACTCGAACATCATCGCCGCCTTGCCAGACGCCGGCACAAGCGGCCAGTTCGCCGCGTGTGAAGCAGGTGGTACGGCCTCGTCTTCGTCCTCATCGCCGTCTCGACCGACACCGGACGATGAGGCAACTGGTGTCAACGTCCGCATTGAGCGTACATGCGCAAGCGTTGGAGCATACCCGTTCATCCGGTTGGGTTCTCCCGTCGTTGGCGGGTTTCCTGACGCTCTGTAGCCCGACGCCGGCGTGGACGACTCGGTCGACGCCGAAGAGCTTCGGCGGCCAGCAAAGAAAGCATCGGCGCCGGCGACGCAAATACCACCAGCAGCCGGGCTGGAGGTCCCATCCCTCCCTGTCAAGGGCGGGTTCTTCCCAGTGGTTGCGTCGCCCCCCTTGTAGGTCACTTCCACGTCGGGCAAGAGGCAGCTGCTGCCGCGGGTGTTCATCTCCTTGAAAGTGGTGGGGGATGTCAGGTCAGGAAAGCCGCCCTCACGGTCCGCCGTACCACTCGCCACCGCCTCGGCGTCCCCGCCTAGGCTCTTCAGGAGGGATTCGGTAGCCCCCCTCGACTCCTCCGATGCTGACCGCACCAGCCGCGGCGGCTGCGGCCACGGCTGCGGCCCGCCTTCGTCCTTTGCCTCGGACGTCTCGGGCGTCGACGCCGCCGCTGCGGCGGCCGCCGCGGCGGAGGCGGCGGCCGCAGCCGCCGCCGCCGCGCCGGGCGGCTGCTGTTGCCCCATCGTCGCAAGGATCTTCTCCCTTGGACTCCGCCGCCGTAGCGCGTTCCCGCCGCCCAGGTCAGCTGCATCAAGGCCAAAGGGGGACGCGGGAATCTGGAGAGCCGTTGCCGACGGGAACCCCCGCTTGCCACCGCGGGCGCTCAGGCGATTCAGGGCAAACGCGGGGACGACCTCAACGCTGTCTGGCTCAGTGTTGGTGCTTGCCACGCTGACGCCGCCGCCGCCGACACTGCCGCCAACGCTGCCGCCGACGCTGCCGCCAACACTGCCGACTCCAACGCCGCCTGAAGGACCGCGGAGACGGCCAGAGGTGCCACGGAGGTCAGCCGGTTGAAACGTGCTGCGAGCGACCACCCCGACGCGGCGGTCACGAAGGACTTCCTCATCCACAGTGGCTGCCAGCGGGGGTTTGGCGCCAAACGTAGCCATCGGCCCCGCCGCCGCCGATGGCGGACGTGCACCGCTAACAGTCTTGACGGCCGCCCCGTGGGGGACGGCCGGGCCGCCCCCCGTCTCGCCCGCTACCGCTGTGACTGATCTCGAACCAGCGTCAGCACCCTCGCGTTCCTCTGGTGGCATAGGCCACGCCTGCGGAGACGATGGCTGTCCCTTGGCTGCCAAATCGGCGGGCGGCGATGCCATCTGTTGCGGCGGCTCTGCCGGGAACCAGCCCGACGCAGGGGGACTCCCCCCGGCCCCATCCTCGGCCTGCCCCAGGGCGGGAGTCGGTGATGGTAGCGGTGAAGCAACGGCCTCGACAAAGGGGGCCTCGAGGAGTGTTGGGGGGGTGACCGCCACGGCATCAGCGCCAGTAGAGGGGCGCCCTCCCCCTCCCCCGCCCCCTCCCCCTCCCCCTCCTCCCGCCGACGTGGCGCCCCACGCGCCTCGACCGTCGTCCGCTTCACGCCACCCCGGCGGCGCCATCAGCAAATGATGGTGGTGGTGGTGGTGATGTTCATGCCGGTGCTCGTGCTGCGCACCCGCCGCGCCCGATGTACGACCGGTGCCGTCCCGCAAGTGCGACCGCCGCGCCGTCTCCTCCGCTTCTTCCACAGACGACGCGTCCAGGATGTGCGCAAGCGCCATCGGGTCGGTCCCGTATGGCGGCGGGTGCGGGGCGTGCCGGCCAAGCCCGTGGGCTCGCCGATGGCCGTCAGGGGCAGTGGCAGCGGCGGTGGCGGCGGCGGAGGCGGTGCCCCGCTGTTGTCGCATCCCGTACAGCGCGTCGGCAGAGCTGTCCGGCGAGTCGGTCGGCCCGTCACCGTCCCCGTCTTCTGCCGACCGGGATAGCCACGGCGCGTTGCCTTCCCCCCACTCATCGTACGCCCCAGGGGCGTCGCCATCATGCGCATCAACCGGGTAGCCGCCTGCGTCCCACTTGCCGCCCGGCCGGCCGGCATCGTCTGACAGGTTCGCGGCGAGCAGCAAGGCGGCGGCAGAGCTGAGGTCGTCCCCCCCATACCCGCCATCCCCCTTGGCGCCACCCGTGGCGGTGGCACCCACCCCGCCCGCACCCGTCCCTCCCCCCGCTCGGGCGTCGGCGTAGCCGCGAGGTGCCCTCCCCCCAACGCGGTCGAGGCTAACGACGCCCATGCCGAGGCCACCCCTCGCGACCCCCCCCCCCCCCCCGACGCGGGCATCACGCTGTAGTGGTGGTGGTGGTGGTGGAAGTGGTGGTGCTCGTGGCGCTCCCTCGCTACGGGCGGCCGCGCCGCACGCGCCGCCGACCTGCCGGTTGACAGCTGCGCCGACGAGCGCCGCGGCGCGGTGCCGCCGCCGGCCGACGAGAAGCTGGACGGCGGCAGCGGCGACGGCGGTCGCGACGGGGGCACCCGCCCCGTCGCGCGGCGGTCGGGGGTGCCGCCGACGCGCGGGGGGCCGTCTCCTCGCCCGTCCCCCCTCCTCCCCCCAGTCGAGGCGGTGGCGGGGCTCCCCTCTCGTCCGTCCCCGCCTCGCCTGTGGCCCTTGGCCGCGGGAGCGTGGGCACGTGGCGACGCGGCCGCCGGCGCGACGCCCCCGTCGCCCTTCCGCCTGCCCCCCTCAACCGTCACTCGGACTCTGCCGCCGCCGCCGCCGCCGCCGCTAGTGGCCGGCGTCGCCGACGTTCCAGCCGCCGCCGTCGCCGCAGCGGTGGCGTCCAGCGCCGCCATGCGCTCCCGCACCGACTGCATACCGATGCGAGGGGCGGCGGGCGGGGGGGGGGGGAGAGGGGTGCGCGGCGCACCCGCGCCACCTGCTCGCTCCCGGACCCGCGTGGACGGCGCGGGGCGCGCGCGACCGACGCCACGCGGCCCCCGGCCGCTGCCGTCGCTCCACGACTCTTCCCGGGTCGGTGTGGCTCCACCGCTCGCGGCGGAAACGGGCGGCGGCAGCGGCAGCGGCAGCGGCTGCCGCAGCCGCAGCGACAGAGGCAGCGGCTGCGGCAGCGGAAGCGGCAGAGGCAGCGGAAGCGCCAGCGGCAGCGGCAGCGGTGAAGGTGGAGGCAGCAGCGGCCGCAGCGGTCAGAAGAGCGGGTGAGGGAGGGTGCTGCCGTGTCGCGCGACGTGTTTCCCCAGTGGGTGGCCGCGGTGCGTGTGCGGCGCAGGGTGGGTGGGTGGAGCGCGGCGGCTTGGTGGTGGTAGTGGTGGAGGTGGTGGTGCCCAGCAGTGCCGCCCACCGCGTGTCGGAGGGTGTGCGCGTGGGCAGCGGCGGTGGAGCCGGAGGACCCCAGCCGCGCACGTACGCGAGACGGCCAAGACGAGGCGGGGGAGGGCGGGGGAGCAGCGGGGGGGGGGGGGAAAGGGGATGGGGTGCAGCCGCGTCTGCCGGTGCCAAGGCGGAAGACGCGGGCGCGACGTGGGCGGCCACTCTTGGGAGAGTGAGCGGCGGCGGCGGCGGCGTGCGCCGGCGGCCGGCGTCGTGCGCACCGGCCGAGGCGTGCACGCCACAGCAGTGGCGCGGGTGCGAGGATGCCGAGCCGGTGGGGGGAGGGGGGGGGTGCGCGGTGGCGGAGGCGCAGCGCCGTGGGCGCCGAGTTGGGTCGGCTGGGTGGGTGGCGTGGTAAGCAAACGCGACGCCGCACTGACTGGCGCGGCCGCCTGCGCGCGCGCGCAGGTCCCTCAAAGCGGCGTGCGCCGGCGGGAGCGGGAGCGTTGGAGGGCGCGTGGCACTTAGCCGCCGCCGAGACAGTCTTGTCGTCTGCACGGCTGTAGCGAATGTGGGGGTGCTGGTGCGGGCGAGGGGAAGAAAGGAATGAAGAGGCGGCGAAGGAGCGGGGGAGGGGGGGGGGGGGGGGAGGTCACACTCCCAGCGAGGGGCGCGGGGGGGGGGGGGGCGCCGCGCGTGGCGACCGCCGCCGGCGGCGGTTCCGTCCCCCCCCCCCCTGCGCGGCCACGGACGGGGGGCGCGCGCCCCCCCAGGCGAGACACTGCGGCGGCCGCGGGCGGCGAGCTGGTGGCGTCTCGAGGGTGGGCGGGCAGCGCCGGCCAGCCGGCCGGCCGCCAGCCCGGCAGGCGGGCGGGCGGGGGAGGTTGGAAGGGGGGGGGGGGGTGGGGCGGGAGCGCGGGAAGGGATACCCGCTGGTCAGCTGACACCCAGGATGGGTTGACGGCAGCGGGGGGCACGACGGGGGGCGCCGCCGGCCGGCGGGGCCGCGCCGTGCCGGCCTCGCACAGCCCCGCGGGGGCGGCTGGCCCTGGTCTGGGTGGCCGGCGGGGGCGGGGGACACCGCCGTCGGCGAGGCGCAGCGTCGGGGGCACGCCGCCGCCACGGGTGGCTGCCCGTTGGGCGGGGGCCGCTGGCGCTGCGCGAGCCAGCGAGGTGATCTGGGCGCGGTGCCGACGGGGCGGGCAACGAGGGGGGTGGAAACAGAAACGGCACGGCACGCTTCCGGCCACGCCTCGGCACGCTATTGTATGGCTCGTCAACGGGTATGCTTACAGCACACATCGGCCAGATCCAAGGTACAATATCCACTGGATCTACCATGTTCGTGCAACTATTTCAAATCCACTCCAGTCATGACATCATCCAATTTCCATGTCCGTATCGGATCACGACTTGGCCACGTATCTTTCCAAGTGGTTTCAAGTGTACTACAATTGTGTTGCCCATTGCGGATCACGGAGACGCCGAAGGTCACGGGGGAGTCTGGCGCGACTGCGCCGCCCAACCTCCGACCTGCCGGGACGTCGGCCACGCCAGAGCTCCCTCTGGACCAGCACCCAGACAACGTCTTGCCACTGCGGTGGGGCTGTAGGGTCTCTGGGCGCCGTCGACGGCAGTGTTTTGGCCACATTCTTGCCCAGCTTCCCTGTCCCCCCCGTTCACGCCACCCCTCCCGCCATGGCCCTTGCCTTCTCCGCCGCCCTGCCGCTGCGGCTGGCCGCGCCCGGCGCGCGGCTGGCCCGCGCCGCCGTCGCCGCCCGCCGCGGCCGGTCCGTCGCCGCCCCCCCCGCCGTGCGGCGGCTGGTACGAGCCTCGGCCGCCGCGGGCGACGCGGGTGCGGCGGCGGCACCAGCGGCGGCCGCGACCGCAAAGGGCGGCGGCGGCGGCGGCGGCGGCGGCAATGCCAAGGGCGGCAAGGCCAAGGGCCCGCCCCCCCCCCCCGCGGCGTCCAAAACCGAGGCGGAGCTGAAGCAGGCGCGCCTGGAAAAGGTGGCCGACATGCGCGGCGAGGCGGTCGAGCCGTTTGCCTACGCCTTTGACGCCCGCGACACGGCCGCCGCGCTGCACGCGGCGTTTGACGACGCGCTCGGGGCGGGGGAGGAGGACCCCGACGGGCGGCCGCTGTCGCTCGCTGGCCGCGTGTTGTTGCGGCGGGTGTTTGGGAAGCTGGCCTTCTTCACCCTCGCCGACGAGTCGGGCACCGTGCAGCTGTACCTGGAGAAAAAGACCGTCGACGCGGGGATGGGCGACGGCGCGTTTGCGCGGCTCAAAAAGTGGACCGACGTGGGTGACATCCTCGGCGTGACGGGGGTGGCGAAAAAGTCGGACAAGGGGGAGCTGTCCGTCAAGGTCGCCACGTGGACGATGCTGACCAAGGCGCTGCTGCCGCTGCCGGACAAGTTCCACGGCCTGGCGGACGTGGAGAAGCGCTACCGCGCGCGGCACGTGGACCTGATCGTCACGCCGGGCGTGCGCGACATCTTTCGCAAGCGTTCGCTCATGACCGCCGCGGTGCGGCGGTACCTGGACGAGCGGGGGTTCCTCGAGATGGAGACGCCCAGCCTCAACGCCGAGCCCGGCGGCGCCGAGGCGCGCCCGTTTGAGACGTACCACAACGCGCTCGAGCGGCAGCTGACGCTCCGCATCGCGACGGAGCTGCACCTCAAGCGCCTCGTCGTTGGCGGCTTTGAGCGCGTCTACGAGCTCGGCCGCGTGTACCGGAACGAGGGGATCAGCACCCGCCACAACCCCGAGTTCACCTCCATCGAGGTGTACCAGGCGTACGCTGACTACACGACCGCCATGGCGCTGACGGAGGAGCTCGTCGCCGCCGCTGCGGCGGCCGTGTGTGGCACCACCAGCGTCGTGTACCAGGGGGAGGCGCTGGAGCTGGGCGCCCCCTTCCGGCGTGTGCCGATGCACACGCTCGTCTCGGACGCGCTCGGCATCGACACCCGCGCCGCGGACGCGACGGCCGCGTCCGTGGCGGCCGCGGCGACCGCCGCGGGCGTCGGCGCGGCGCAGCTGGACGGCCTGCGGACGGTCGGGGAGGTGGTGAACGTGGCGTTTGAGGAGCTCGTCGAGGCGACGCTGCGCCAGCCCACGTTTGTCACCGACTACCCCGTCGAGGTGTCCCCACTGGCCAAGCCCCACCGCGCCGAGGCGGGCCTCGTCGAGCGCTTTGAGCTCTTTGTCGTCGGGCGGGAGCTCGCCAACGCCTTCTCCGAGCTCACCGACCCGGTCGAGCAGCGCGCCCGCTTTGAGGCGCAGGCCGCGAAGCGGGCGGCGGGCGACAAGGAGGCGTGCGGGGTGGACGAGGACTTTTTGGGGGCGCTCGAGACGGGGCTCCCGCCGACGGCGGGGCTCGGCATTGGCGTCGACCGGCTGGCCATGCTCCTCACCGACGCGCCCTCCATCCGCGACGTCATTGCGTTTCCAGTCTTGCGCGACTGACGGGGGGGGGGGGGGGGGGGGGGGGTGGGGCGGGGGGGTTCCTTTTTTTCGGGGGGGGTAGAGGGGCTGGTGCGGACCCGTTGGGCTCGCACGGTGCGGGAAGACACAACCATTGTACATTGCCTGGCGGGCCGACAGGGGGGCCCGCGGCGAGCGGCCCTGTGCCCCCGCCCCCGACCCCCCGGGGCGCACCCCGCCTGCCCTCCACCGTCCTTTCCCCACCGTCGCGTCCCCGCGCGCTCCTTCACCTCGCACAGCAGACGGCGAGGGAGTGGAGATAGGACCTCTCCCCACCTCCGCTTCACCCCCCGACCCAGGGCGTCCGTGCTGCGGCGGCGGCGGCAGCAGCGGCCGTGGCGGTAGCGGTGGCGGCGGCGGCGGCGGCGGTGGTGGCGGCAGCGGTGGTAATGGCGGTGGCGGCGGCGGCGGCGGCGGTGTCGGTGGCGGCGGTAGCGACGGCGGCGGCGGCGACGGCGACGGCGGCGGCGGGCGACCGCCCCCAGGGACCTACCCCGCTGCCCCCCCCCCTGCCAGCGACGCTGCCGTCGTGCTGCCCCTGGGGGGCGGCAACACGGGCGGCGGCGCCGTCGCCGCCCCGTCGCGACCGCCCCGGCCAGCGGCGCGCGCCGCCGTCGCCGTCGGGCGGGCGACGCGTCCGCAACGCCCGCGACGGCGGCGGGGACAGTGGCAACCTCGGCGGCCGCGGCAGCAGCGGCAGGCCCCACCAGACAGCGGCCCACCGCACCCTCCCCCCGCCTCCCCTCCCACCCCAAAAATGAAGACACGCCCCTCACCCAGTGGCGCCGTACCGCACCGGCGCGTCGGCGGCGGGGGCCCACCCGTTGGGCACCCCGTCGTCAGCGTCCGCGGCGGCCCTCCCCCCGCCCCACCCCCCCGCGACGCGGCGGATGGCGTCCCGGACGAGGCCGACGAGGAAGGTGGACAGCGCGCTCGGCGGCCGCCGCGCCAGCCCGTCGGTGAGCAGCCGGTGGTCCGCGTCAAAGAGGCGGCCGACGCTCGCCAGTACCGTCGCCAGCACCGCCGCGCACGACGTGCCGCAGATGAGGAAGAGGAGGATGGTCTGGTAGCGCACCGCCTGCGCGGGCGACGTGCCCGACAGCAGCTGACCCGTCATCAGGCCCGGGATGGACACGATGCCCGTCACGCTCATCGTGTTGAGCGTCGGTGTCAGGCCGAGCGTCATTGCCGCCCGCACCGTGTCGCGCGACGCCTCCCAGCAGTCCCCGCCGAGGGCCAAGTAGACGCCCACCGGCTCAGGGTGCTCGGCAAACTGGGTGAGCAGGTGCGACAGCGACACGGACACGGCCGACAGGGAGTTGCCGAGGAGCATCCCCACCACCGGGATGACGTACTGCGCGTCCATGCCGGTGCGGAGGATGACGCCCAGGCCAAACGCGCCCATCGCGGTCGCCGCGGCGGCGATCGAGCCGAGGACGAGGCCAAACAGGTGCGGCGTCGTGTACGGCGTGCGGCGGGTCGCCTCGGCTGACGCGACGAGCACCATCAGCGCGAGGTAGGCGACCACCACCGCCGCGCTGTGCGACGTAAAGATGGGCACCA
This sequence comes from Pyropia haitanensis, assembly GCA_008729055.1. Lineage (NCBI taxonomy): Eukaryota > Rhodophyta > Bangiophyceae > Bangiales > Bangiaceae > Pyropia > Pyropia haitanensis. The sequence goes on from SDUX01000008.1 coordinate 5,131,171, forward strand.
GCACAAAGCCGAGGAGGAAGAGCTGCGCCGCGCACCGGGCGGCGGCGGTGAGCACCTTGGCCTCGAGCTGCAGCTCCATCGCCGCCGACGCGGCGGCGACGCCAATGACCGTCGCGGACGTGGCCGCGACGGCGCCGAGGGAGACGGTCAGGGGGCCCGCCGCCGCCGCGGCGGCCGCCGCGTCGACGCCGCCCGCCGCGACGGTCGTCGCGGCGGCGGCGGCGGCAATGGCGGGCGCGAGCCGCTCGACGGCGGCGGGCACCGCCGCCGCGGTGCCGACGGGGACGCCCACCGCCGCCGCCGCGGCGGCGGCCCACCGGCCGAGCGCCGCGAGTCCACCCCGCCCCGCCGGCGGGCCGCCGCCGCTGCTGCCGCCGCCGCCGCCGCCGCCGCCGCCGCCGCCGTCGACGGCGGCATTGCCAATGGGCGGGGCGGCCCAGTCCAAGGCCGCCCCGCCGTCGTCGCCGTCCCCGTCAGCGTCGCCAGTCGCGTCGCCGTCGCCGCGGTCGCCCCCCCCCCCCCCCCCCCACCACCTCGGTCGGGGTCTCCCCCGCCGCGGCGGCCGCCCCCCCCCCGGCGGCGGCGGGAACCGCAGCACGCGGCCGCCCACCCGCGCCGGCTGCGCCTCGTCGTGCGTCACCCACACCACCGCCGCCCCCGCCGCCGCCGCCGCCGCGACCGCCCGCTCCACCCGCCGCGTCCCCGCCGGGTCCACCGACGCGGTCACCTCGTCGAGGAGCAGCACCTCGGGGCGCGTCGCGAGGCACACCGCCAGCGTCGACCGGGCGGCCTCCCCCCCCGAGAGGCTCGCCCACGGCTGCTCCGCCGCGGCGGGGGGCAGGCCGACCGCGGCGGCCGCGGCGGCCGCGGCGGCCGCCGCCGCGGCGGGGTGCAGCCGCGGCGCCTGCGCGGCAAACGCGGTGACGCGGGCGAGGAGGGTGGCGGGCGTGCCGGGCAGGGCGAGGCGGCTCTGGGGGACGTGCACCACGCGGGCGCGCCACTGGGGGAGCGCCGTCCCCCCCGACGCGCCCAGCGCGTGGAGGTGCGCCGGCCGCGCCGGCGGGGCGGCGGCGGCGCGCTCGCCGGCGGCGGGCGTCGGGTGGAGGGTGACCGCGGCGCCGGCGGGGAGCGGGTCCGCGCCCGCCAGGGCGCGGAGGAGGGTGCTCTTGCCGCCGCCCGACGGGCCAGTGACAAAGAGCACCTCGCCGGCCGCGACGGACAGCGACACGCCCGTGTAGAGGGGCGCCGCCGCGCCGGGGAGGGTGCGCGACAGGTTGGTCGCGCGCAGCAGGGGGGCGGGACGCGGCTTGCTGGGGGGGGGGCCATGCCGCCCGCCGTCGGGAGAACCGGGGAGGGGGGGGGGGGGGGGAAGGGAAACGAGAAAAAAAAAAAAAAAAACTGGGCCCAGTGAGGTGCGGAGGGGGGGAGGCTGGAGGGACAGGCCGCGGCGGAAGACCAAGTAGAAAAAAAACAGCGGTGCCAAGCGGGGCAAGGGATCAGGGGGGGGGGGGCCAGCGGTGGCCCGACGGGCGCAGCGTGCAGGCGGCGCGTCGCGAGGGCGCCCGCGCGCCGTGGCGGGCGGGCGTCCCCCGCCGTGCGCCGTCGGCGGCGTGGCCCCACACGCGGCGGCCACGCGCGGGACGGCGCCGCGGCAGCGGCGCCACGGCCGCGGCGGCGACCGGCGCCGCCGCCCGCGCCGGCGGCGGCCGTGACGTGGGCCCGGCGCCGGCGCTCGTGGCGCGGGCGGGTGGGGGGGGGGCGGCAGCGGCGGCGGATCTGTGCGCGCCGCCACGGATGCGGGCGCGCCTTTGGATCCGCCGCCCGCGGGCGGGGACGGATGGATGCTGGTGGCGGCGGCGCCCGCCGTCGCCGGCCGGCCGGCCCCGACGCGCCGCGGCAACGGCAGCCGCCGCCGCCGCCGCCGGCCGCCCGTGCCGCCGCCGCCGCCGGCCGCCCGTGCCGCCGCGCCGCCGCCGCCGCCGCCCGCCCGTGCCGCGCCGCCGCGGGCCGCGCGGCGGCGCGTCCCGCCCGACGGCCGCGGCGGGCGACCGCGGCCGCCGGCCGCCGCGGGCGCGCGCCGCCAGTGGCGGCCGCGACGGTCGCTGCCGTCCCGACGCGCGGGGTCGGGGCGGCGCGGCCACCCGCGGCGGCGTCTTCCCCCCCCCCCCTCCCGCCCCTACCGCCGCAGCGTGGTCGGGGTCGCCGCCGCCGGCGGGGCGGCGCCGTCAGCCGCGGCGGGCGAGCGGGCGGTCGGCTCTCCCCCCCCCTCCCCCTCGTCAGCCCCTCCCCCCCCCCCCCCCCCCGCTCCCCCCCTACGGTCCGCCACGGCCGGTGGGCCGTGGCCGGTCGGCCGGCCGGCGGCGGCGGCGGCCGCCAGCCACGCCGCCGCCGGCCATGGCCGCCGCCGCCGCCGCCGCCGCCGCCGCCACCGCCGCCGCCGCCGGCACGCCCGGTGGGGTGGCCGCCGCGGCGACGCCGGCCGCGGCCGACGCCGCGTCCGCCGCGGGTGCCGCCGCCGGTGGGGCGGCCGCCGCGGCCGGCGGCGGCGGCGGCGGCGGCGCGGGGGGGGGGGGGGGGGCGGTTGGTGCGCGGCGGGCGGCCCGAGGGGGGGGGGCGCCGCCGCTGGCCGTGCTGCCGCGGATGGGGGGGGCGCCGCCAGTGGGGGGGGCGCCGCCAGTGGGGTGGGTGCTGCTGGTGACGGGGCCGCCGCCGCCGTTGGGGGTGCCGCCGCCGCCAATGGCGGCGCCGCCGCCGCCGTTGGGGGTGCCGCCACCGCCAATGGCGACGGCGGCGGCGGCGGCGGCGGCGGCGGGCGCCCCGCGGCGGTCACGCGCGTGCAGGTGCTGCATTTTAACGACGTCTACCAGGTGGAGGGGCGGCGGCAGGAGCCCGTCGGGGGGGCCGCCCGCTTTGCCGCCCTCCTCGGCCACCTCCGGGCGGCCTTTCCCGCCCCGCCGCCGTCGACGTTGCCCCCGTCGCCGCCGTCGCCGCCGCCGCCACCGCCACCGCGGCCGCCACCGTCAGCCGCCGACGCCGTGGCCGCCGGCAACGACGACGGCGGCGACGCGCCGTCGACGCTGACGCTCTTTTCCGGCGACGCCTTCTCCCCGTCGGTGCTGTCGGCCGCCCACGGGGGCGCCAACATGGCCGCCGTCCTCGCGCACCTGCGCGTCGACGCGGCGACGCTGGGCAACCACGACTTTGACTATGGGGCGCCCGCGCTGGGGCGGCTGCTCGACGCGGCGGGGGGGCACACCCGGTGGGTGCTGACGAATGGGGTGCTGCCGGGTGACGGCGACGGCGACAGCGACGGTGACGGGGGTGGTAGAGGCGATGGGGACGCCGACGGGGACGGTGACGGCCGCTGGGACGGCGGCGGCAACCGCAACGGCTGCGCCTCCCCCCCCGGTCGCCGCCGCCGCGGCCGCCGGCGGGTGGCGCGGTCTGCGCTCCTCCACGCCACCGGCGGCGTGCGGGTGGGCATCCTGGGCCTGATGGAGGCCGACTGGCTCGACACGCTCGTCGCCGTCGACGGCGCGGACCTCTGCTACACGGACTTTGTGGCGGCCGCGACGGCGGGCGCGGCCGCCCTCCGCGCCGCGGGCGCGGACGCGGTGCTCGCGCTGACGCACATGCGGCAGCCAAACGACGAGCGGCTCGCCGACGGGGCGGTCGGGCTGGACTTGATCCTGGGCGGCCACGACCACAGCATCGCCTACACGCCCGCGCGGCCGCGCGGGGCGGCGGCGGCGGCGGCGGCGGCGGCGGCGGCGGCGGCGGCGGCGGCGGCGACGGGTGCGGGGGCGGGCGGCGGGCGTACCAAGGGGGGTGCCGCCGCTGGCCGCGGCGGCACGCCCCGCCCGCGGCCGGCGATTGTCAAAAGCGGCACGGACTTTCGGCACCTGTCGGCGCTGGTGCTGGCCATTGACCGGTCCACCACCCCCGCCACCGTCACCGTCGAGGCGCCCCCAACCGTCCACGCGGTCACGCGGGCGGTGCCGCCCGACGCGGCCGTCGCGGCCACCGTCCGCCACTACGTGGCCGCCGCGCCCGCGGCGGCCACGCCCGCCGGCGCAATCGCCTACCTCTCCGCCCCCGCCGACGCGTCGGCGGCCACCCTCCGCACCGCCGCGTCCGCGGCGGGCGCCCTCATCGCCGACGTGCTCGCCGCCACCGCCGCCGGCGGCGGCGCGGACGTGGCGCTCGTCAATGCGGGCACCCTCCGCTCCGATACGGTCCACCCGGCGGGGCCGTTTACGGCCGCCGACCTCGCCGCGCTGCTGCCGTTTGTCGACCAGCTGGTTGCCTTCCCGCTGCGGGGGGGGGAGCTGCTGGCCGCGCTCGAGGTGGGGGTCGGCGCGCTGCCCGCCGCCGACGGGCGGTACCTGCTCGTGTCGGGCGTGCGGTACGCGTACGACCCGCGGCGGCCGCCCGGGCGGCGGGTGGATAGGGCGAGCGTGTGGGTGCGGAGACGACGGCGCGACGGCGGGGGGGGGGCGGTTTGTCGTGACGGTGGTGGCGATGGCGCCAACGGCGCCGGCGCCGGCGTCGGCGCCGACAGCGGTGAGCGTGGGGACGTACCCGTTCCCGCTGACGCACGCGGCAGCTGGGCGCCGCTGGACGTAGCCGCCACGTACGTGGTCGCGACCAAGACCTTCCTCACCGCCGGTGCCGACGGGCACGGGGGCATCGCCGCGGCGCATCGCCGCGCGCTTGCCGACGGCTGGCCCGGGGCGGTGCCGGGGGACACGCCGCTCGCCGCGGCGGTTGCGGCCTTCTTTGCCGCCACCGCCGCCGAGGCGGCGGCGCGCGCGGCGGGGGAGGGCGACAGCGGCAGCGGCACGGGGGGGGGGGCGGAGCCAGACGGTGGCGCGCATGGGGGGGCGGGGGCGTGCGTTGCCGCGCTGGTGGATGAGGTGCTCCGCCGGGGGGCGGCGGCCGCGGCGGCGGCGGCGGCGGCGGCGTCGGAGTCGGCGACGAGTGCTCGAGGAGTGGCCAACGGCAGTTGCGGCGGGGGTGGCGGCGCCACGTTTTGCCTATCCCCGGTACGCTCGGCGGTGGGCGCCCCGCTGCCGTGGCTGGGCCTCGTTGACGACGGGCGGGTGATAGATGTGGCGGCGGCGGCGGCGCGCGACTCGTGAGGCGGCGGGTGCCGACGCCGCCGCTAGACCGCGAGTGGCCGGGCGGCCGGTCGGCGGGTGTCGTCACGGTGTACAGTACAATACAGACAGCACGGGGGTGGGATGGCTGGGTGCTGCGGGCGGAGTGGGGAGGTGGAAGGGGGACAGCGGTCGGGCGGCGGCGCGCCGCGTGCGACCGCCCACACAAACGGCGCTTGCCGCTGGTGTTCCGCGTCCCCGTCCAGGAGGCAGGTCGACGGGGGCGAGATGGAGCAGCCACGCGTCGAGGCAGCCGCCATCCTCAAAACGTCGACCCCCGCTGCCGATCAATACCGCCAGCTCCACCCGCAGGCATAGCCGCCGTCAGGCCGTCATGGCCCCACCGTCCGGTCGCGCCGCCCCCACTCGCCGCTCGACACGCCAGCCACCGCCGCCGCCTGTCCTCCGAAACCCGTCGCCACACACGCGCCTGGTGGCGGGCGGTGGCGGACAGCGGCGACGACCCGTCACCACCACGCCGACAACAGCCTCGGCGGGAAGGGCAGGGAGGGCGGGTGCGACGGCCGGTGACCATCTCTCGCCGGCGCCTCCCCCTCGGGACACTGCGTGGTGGCGGGCCCGGAAGGGATGAATCGGCAGAGGGACGCGGCGGGCGTGGGGCAGGGGGCAGCCGGGCGCGGTCGCCCCGTCCCCGGTGTCTCGATTCGTACATACTTGATCATCCAATACTCCCAGCGGCGGCTCTTCCGCGCCCGATTGACGCCGCTGCAAGACCTTGGACACCACGTCACGTACAATTCTCCCTTGCTGGCCGGCCCCCCCCACCACCCAATTCCCCCTGCTGGCGCCCGCGCCCGGCGCGCTCCCCCGCCAGCCCGCACCCCACGGGATGCTGCTGCTGGCACGACCGCCGTGGGGCCCGCGCCCCACCCCCGTCTGCTCCGCCGCCACACCACCCCGCCTCCGACCCGACCCGGCCCGCCCCGCGGCCGCCTACCACGACGCGGAATTCCACCCCCCCCCCTTCCTCTCCCCCACCCCTCTGCCGCGGTGGCGGTCGCCACGACCAGGCGCCCGGTGGCTACCGCGCCCGCTTTTGTAGCCGCCCACCGGTGGCGGGTGTGTGCCGACTGACTTCACTCGCCAAGCGGTGGTGGTTTTTTTTTTTTTATCGGCTCCTCCCCCCCCCCCCCCCCCCCTCGCTCCGACGCCCCTACTGCTGTCGCCTGCAGGCGTGCGCTGGCGTCGTTCGGTCGTTCGGTGTCCCAGTTTCCTCCCCCCACCGTCCTTTGGGGCGCAGCTTTTCCCCCGCCAAGCCGGGGCTCTCAGGCTGCTCTTGCCGTGCCCCCCCCTCGCGGTGGGGCGGTGTGCCGGCGGGGTGGGGGCGGTCTGGGGCTGAGCGGGGGCGGTGGGGGGGGAGGGAGAGGAGGGGGCGGGACGGGACGGGACGGCGACGGGGGAATTGGCGGTGTCGGTGGGGGTGGCGGCGGCGGGTGGGCGGGGGAGGGGGAGCGAGGGAGGGGGGGAGGTTGCGCGTCCCAGAGGTGGCTGGCGGTAGCTCTGGCGGGAACTAGTCCGTCACTCCACGCGGCGCCGCTGACCCTCGGCCGCTGCCGTCCGCACGGCGCCCGCACCGCGTCAGCGTTTGCCACTGCCACTACGGCTGCCGCTCCCGCTGCCGCGCCCTCCACCGCCGCTGCCGCTGTCGCCGCCGTCGTCGTCGCCGCCGCCGCCGCCGTCTCGTGACGGCGCCACCGGCGGCGGTGGCGGCGGCGGCGGCGCCCTGGTCCGGCGCCGGGTCGCCGCACGGTGCCCGGCGCGGCGGGGGAGGTGGTGGGGGCGCCCCCGCGTGGCTGCTGAGGGGGGGGCCGCGCGGCTGGCTGCCGCGGCCGCTGCGGGGCTGACCCCGTCTGCACCCTGCCGCCGCCCCGTTCCGCCGCTTGCTCGCCTTTCCCTCTCCACTTTGCGCTTTTGTCGGGGTAGCGCCCCGGCGGGGGCGTCCCCCGGTGCGGTACGGCGCGGCGGGTCGTTCCCTCCCCGCGGCACTGCTCGTTGCGTGGAGCGCCTCTCCGGCAGCTGCGTATTGGGGCGCGCGGCCCGGCGGTCACCGCTGCCCACGCCGTCTGCGGCCCTGCCGGACGCGACTCTTCTCCCGGCTGGACGAGCAGGCCTTGTTCGCTGCCCCCGTTGCGGACGGGTCCTCCCCTCCTTGGTGACGCTCGGCCTGCCCCACCTCCTCCGTTCCCCGGCTCGCCCTCCCCCCTCCGTTTCCGTTTCGTCTCTCCCGCCCTCACCCCCCCCTCCCCCCTGACGCATCGTTTTCCTTTGGTTGCTTTTGGAGTGCGGTCGTAGGCGGCGGCATGCCTTCCCTCCGCCCACCTCCCACGTCCCCCCTCCCCCCACCCCTCCCCGGTGCACCCCCCCCTCCCACCCCTCCCCCACCGGACGATGACGGGGACGTGCTCCACTTGCGCGTGTCGATTGCCGGCGCGGACCCGCCGCTCGCACTGACCGTCCCACCGACCTCGTCGCTCGCGGCACTGCAGGCGGAAATTGCGCGGCTCGGCGCGCTGCCGCCCGGCACGCGGCTGCGGCTGATCCACGCGGGCAAGCTCCTGGGCGGCGGCGCCGGCAGCGTCTCCGCGGCTGGCCTCGCCGACGGCTCGTTCCTGCACGTGGGCGTGTCGGCACCGCCAGGGGGGGGGGGACACCGGGGGGTGGCGGCGGCGCCAAGGACCCGGCGTCTGCGCTTGGGAGTGGCGTCTCGGTGGCGGGCGGCGGCGCTGGCGGGGACAACGACGACGGCGGCGTGCTGCCGGGTGCGGACGGCGGGGAGGACCGGCGGCTGCTCGCGGACGCGGCGCTCGCGGCGCACCTCCAGCGGCTGAGCGACGCGGAAGACGGGCTCGGCGGTGGCGGTGGGGGGGCGGGTGGCGCCGGCGGGGGCGGCTCGGACGACGAGGGGCCCGAGGCGGAGGGCGCGCCGTCGGATTTTGTGTTTGGGGTGGTCCTCGGCTTCCTGCTCGGCCTCATCATGGTCCTCTTGTCGGTGGACCGGAGTGTGGTGCTGAGCCGGCGGTGGCGGCGGGGGATTGCTGTGGGGGTGGGGGCGAACCTCCTGTTTGGTGCGGTCGTGTTGTGGCGAGATGGGGGGTCGGGCGGATGACGCTGGGGGGGGAGGGGGTCGGGGCGGCGGGGGGAGGACCTGCCCGTGGTGCCAGCGCTGCGCTGCCACGGCAGTGGTAGTGGGGTGTGTAGATGGGGGAGGTGCTGGGGGGGCGTATTTACCGCGCTGGGTGGTCGTTCCGTCTGGGCTTTCGATGTGGGGCTGTCCTCTTGTTCCTTTTCTCGTCCTTCTTCTCCATGCCTCTTCGTGGTATTTTCCCGTGCTCTGGTTGACACGCTTCGTGTCCACGGAGGGGTGCGCACCCGCTCTGTAGCGGAACATTGCGTCCATACCATGGCTGTACTGTCGGTGTACGGGTGCGCTGTGGCACAACGGCCGGTGGCGCCGCACGTGCGGCCGTGAGCCCACACAGCCACGTTGGCCGCCGAGGGCAGGGCACGACTGACCATGGCCGGGCGGCGAAGGAGAGAACAAACGACACGTTTGGATCCCGCTGGCGGTGCTTCCCCACAAGGCCCACCGCGGCGCCCCCACTGCAGCCCCTGCCGGGCGCCGCCCCCCCCCCGCGCTATTGCCCGCCTGGTCCCCGCAGCAGCAGCACCTGCGTGTCATCCACTGCGGCGCCCCCGCCGTACAACTCGGGATACTTGAAGAGGTGCCGCAGCTCCGCGAGGCTCCCGCCCCGCCGCCGTGCATCGCCCCCCCCCCCTCCGTCGGCGGCATCGCAGGGGGCGCCGCCCTTGGGCCCGCCGCCGCCCAGGCGGCCCGACTCGACCCGTACTCGGTCGCCCCAGTGGGGCGGTCGGAGCACGTCGGGCACCCGCCCCGACGCAGCGGCCTGCTCAACAAACAGCCGGCTGCGGCTGGTGACCCGCCGGACGCCGACGACGCCGCCGCCACCGGCGCCGCCGCCGCCACCACCGCCGCCGCCGCCGCCGTGAGGGCCCGCCGACGGGGACCGCGGGGACACGGGCGACAGCTGGGGCGGCGGCAGCACGGGCGCGTCGGCGCCGTCGGCGCGGGCCGACGCGGCCCACGACGGCGTCCGCCGGTGGCCCGCCGGCCCGCCCGCGGTCGACGACCTGCGAGGCTGACCCGCCGCCGCGGCGCCGGCCGCGGCGACCGTCGACGACGTCCGCCGGTGCCCCGGCCGGCCTGCCGTGGATGGCGTTCGCCGGTGTCCCGGCGCCGGGGAGCGGCTGCGCGGCCGCCGCTCCGCGGCCGCGGCCGCGAGCCGGTCCGATGCCGAGACGGCGACGAGAGCGGTGGCGGGGCTCACCGCCCGCCGGCCGCCACTGCCGATACGGCGGCGGGGCCGGTCGGGCCGCCGGTCAGCCCTGCCGCTGCCAGAGCCATCGCCCATGGCTAGTCCAAACGCGTGGGCCCACCAGCGGCGCACCTCGGCGCGCGCGCCGGCCGAGACGGTGGGGTCCTCATCCCCCGTGAGCAGCAGCGTCGACGCGATGGTAGTGAGCGAGTCGAGCAGGTAGGAGCGAGGCATGGCGGGGGAAAGCACCTGGGGGGGGGGAATGGGAAAGACACAATAAACGAAAAGGGGGGGGGGCGCCCAATCCCCCAGAAGGGTCACGTCGTGATGGATGTGTGGCCTCGCACGGGTGCGGTAATGGCGGGAGAGACCAGACAGTAGCGGAGTCGCGGGCACCGCGGCAAGACACGCTGCTCCCTGGCGTCCGTACGAAGATACTCCGTCTGGCGATGCGGGTAGCACGCGGGTGGCGCACGCCGCCAAAAGTTGTGGGGAACAAGCCGGGTGACGTCCAATTATTGGTGTAGGGGAGGGGGGGGTGGGTGACGGTGACGACGGGATGCCCGCCCGCCCGTACAAGTACCGACCGGGCCACCGCCCCACCGGCTGCTACATAAATTCGCACACCGCACCCGCGGACGCGCCGGCCGAGGCACGCGGAGGGACGTCTCGCTGTTGAATCTCTCGGTGGGGGCGGCCCGCACCGGCCTCACCGGGCAGTACAGGCACCCTCCCCCCCCCCCCCCCACGCGGACGGTCCCGACGGTTTCGCCCGTTTTTTCGCACGGGCCCGGCGAGAGGGCCCTGTGGCGTGCCCCGCTGACTGTTGCTCTGGGCCCGGCCGCCGGGGCTCTTGGCACGGGCCGCCCCCACGGGCCCCCGGAGCCAGTGCCGTCGGGGCGGGCGCAGCACGTGGCGAGTAGCCGCTGGAAGAGGGACAGCACGGCCGGCGCGAAAATCCTGGCTCTGACGCGCATCGGTGATTTCCGAGTGGGGCCGCCGCGCGGCTGCCTTTGGGGATGGGGCCCACCGGCCAGCCAACGAGAGGCCGCGGCGCCGCCGGGGAGGCGTGACCTCCGACCGCGTCTGTCCCACACACCCGTGCGGGTAGGGCGGCGGAAAGAGGCCTGTTCCACCCCCACGCCCCACCCGCCCGCCCGTCTTCGCACGCGACGCCATCCAATTCGCTAGCAAGGGCGGCGGTGTCATGTCAAGGTCCACCGCTTGTCTGCTCAAAGCGGGTCCGCCGTTGGCAGGGTCAAGGAGGTGGTCAGGGGGGTGGCGGTGGGGAGGGCACCTAACGCCTGCCTGATACCCCGACATGGCGTGGATGCCACGCCTCGGCGGCGGGGCCTCGTTTCTGTCTCATAGATAGGCGACAGGGAGCCAGCGCCACTGGGCGTGCGCCCGTCTCGGCACCCGCCCTCCACTCGTAGGCACGGCATCGCACAGCAAGCGCGGGGGTCGTGTCGCCGCTCCTCGCGCGGCCTGTCTCCGACAGTAGGTGGCCCGCGGCCGGGGTGGCACGCCCGACACCCTTGTCACGAACGACCAAACTATCGAGCGCCGCGCGTCGCGCTCTTGACCTTCCAACCCTCCGCCCCCATCGCCACTGGGCTCTGACGAGCCTGCTACGGCCCCCGCCTCGGCGGTCCGAGGTCAGATGATGCGGGTGTGCCAGCGTGGACGCGGCAATCAAAGGACGGTGACTCGTGAGAGGGAGGGGGGGGGGGGTGTGCAAGTCCTCGCTACGACACTTTGCAGCGGGGACCCCTCGAGTCCCCAGTCACCGTATGGGGGCGAGTACAGACGTGGCTGCCACGGCGCATCGATGCAGGTCGCGCCCGCCACAGGTCAGTCCTAGCCTTCTCTATTTTCTCTTAGTCTCATGTCGCGGGGGATCTTCGTGTTTTTCCGCGGGTCGCGGAGGCGACAGCCCACCCCGTGACGAGCGGCGACTCGAAACCTTCCTTTACGAAACAGCCGGGGGGGGGACATCGGCCTGTGACGGCGGTGCAGCGGGCGACGCGGCAGCGTTGCCCCCCGTCGACGTTGCCGCGGCTTGGCCCCTGTGGCGCGGCGGCCATGAGGACGGTCTGCGGTGGCGGGGGACACCGTCCGCCTGGCGCAGCAGCGGAGGGCGGGAGCTGAACCGGGCGTGGCGACGGCCGAGTGGCGCGCGGCGGTGGGTTCTGGTGTTGTTGGGGTGGCCGCGACCAGGCCGACGACCGAGGCCCCCGTCGCGGCCGTCTGTCGAGGGACCGCGACGGCGGATGGGCCGCCGCCAGTGATCCCCGCCGGTGGGTGCGGTGTCTCGCCAGCCGGAAGCGGGCTACAGCCGCACGCGCGAGGGTTCTCTCACCCCGCTTGGGGGAGCGGTCAGCCGAGGTGACTCCAGGGTGACCGCTGGGTCCGACCGGTGTGAGTGCCTCTGGCGCGCTCACTGGCCGAGAGACATGGTGATATGGTCACCAACCGCAACTGAGTGCTCACACGTGCTCGCAGCTCGCGAGCACTTGCCAGCACGGAGAGCACTGTCTTTGTAGGGTGCGACAATGCCTGGTGAGCGCGGCGGCGGCGTGGTGCCGCCAGCCCATGCGCTTGGCCACAATCACTGCTGAGTGGAGGGAGGCGGACGGACACAAAACGGATGGACAACAAAAAACGGCGGCGGAGGTGCCACTGCCGCAGCGCGCACTCGCCATCGCCGACTCCCGCCCGTCGCCGCGCGGCCCGCACGCAGTCCCGACACGCAGGCACCCTCCCAGCACAGGAAGCTGCGTGCTGCCACGCGGGCACCCCCCCCCCGACGCCGCCCCCCCCCCCCCCAAAGAGCTGGTCGTTATCCGCGACCACGACGGCGACACGTGCGCGGACGCCGCGACACCCCCACACGCCCACAACAGACGCTGCGGCACACGCCACACCCCCTCACCACCCAAACACATACTCAGACACGGACGACAGGATCCCCCCCCGCGGCGGCGTCGGCCGGGCGGGCAGGAAGAGCGACTCGGCCCCACCGCTGGGCGTCCCACCACCCCCCCCTCCCCCCCCGCCGCCGCCGCCGCCCAGCGGCAACAGCCGCGACGGCGTCGCCGGCGTCGACGCCGCGGCGGCGCCCGCCGGCGGCACCCCCCCCCTGCCCCAGCGGCCGGGGGGCGGGCGTAGCCGCGCGCCCCCCCTCCGCCGCCGCGGCGGGGGCTGGGCGTCGCGGACGCGACGAGGAGGTCCCCCCCCCCCCCCCCGCGGCAGAGGCGGCGGCGTCCCCGCCGTCGGCGCCGAGCGCCGCGACCAGAGCCGGCTCCGTGCACGGCACTACCCCCACCAGCGCGCCGTCGACCATGCGCAGGCCGTGCCACGTCGCCACCCCCGCCTCGGCCGCCGAGCCGTACCGCACGTGCACCCAGTTGCCGACCGCACCCGCCACCCGCACCACCGTCCCGTGGGCACGGAGGGAGCGAAGGACGGCGGGCGCGGCGGCGGGGGGGAAGCCAAACGCGGTCACCCAGCACGCCGCCGCGTCGGGGTCGTCCGCGGCGGCCGCGGCGGCCGCCGCCGACGGGGAGCGGCCGGCCGCCGCCGCAGCCGCCCCCGACGGGGGGGCGTACGGGTCCACCCAGCCGCCGCCGCCGCCGCCGCCGCCACCACCACCACCGCCGTCCACCGCCATGGCGGCGGCGCCGCCGCCGGCACCTACCGAGCCAAGCGCCACCACCCCGGGGGTGGGCGTGTCCAGCATACTCCGCGCCGGGGGGAGGCGCCCGCCAGAGGCCGACCGGCCGGGCGCGCCGCCGCCGCTGCCGCCACCGCCACCGCCAGGAAAGCCCGCCCCCCCCCAGTGCCACCGGCTCCACCTCCCAACAGCCCACCAGAGCCGGCCACCCGGGAGCGGTCGGGCGTCGGCGGCGGGCGGCGGCCAGAGGATAGCCCCGCCCCCCCGGTCAGGCCGCCGGCGTTCCCCACCCCCCCCCCCCCCCCTGGTGCGGCGACGCACCCGCGCCGGCGCGGCCGCCCCGGTCAGGCGTCCGCAGCCGCGCGTTAAAGGCCGCCGCGGGGGTGCCGCCGCCGCCGCCGCCGCTGCCGGCAGACCCCCCCCCCCCCCCCCCGCCGCCCCACCCCCCGCCGCCCACGCCGCCAACGGGCGTCGATGCCGGCCGGCCATACAAGTAGGACGTTGAGGATGGGGTGGGCGTTGCGTAGCCGCCGCCGCCGCCGCCACCACCGCCGACGCCGTCGCTGCCGCTGCCGCCGACGCCGCCGACACCACTCGCGGGAGAGCCGCCAATGGCGCCTCCCCCCCCGCCCCAGCCGTCCCGCCCGCCGCCGCCGCTGCCGCCACCGCTGCCGCCGCCCACGCCCGGCGATCGGCGAAAGGAGGGCGGGCTCGCCGATAGGAGGAAGGACGGGAGCGCCTCCCCGCGGCCCGTCGCGGGGGGGGTGATACCAGACGGGGCGCGCCCAGTTGGAGGGAAGCCGTACGGGCTTCCGCCGGGGGTGTAGGCGGCCATAGTACAAGAGAAAGGCGAAAGGGGTGGGAAGAGAACAGTGACACCAGAGAGGGTGGTGGGGCAGGGGAAACAGAGTGGCAGGGACGCAACGGAGGGACAGTGGAAGTCGGCCACGGACGCAAGAGGAGTCGGCACGCGGAATCAAAATAGCAAGGAGGGAGAGCGTCTCGGAGGCCGTGTCTGTAGGGTCGGGGAGGGAGGGAGTGGCCAAACGAGGCACCAGGGGGACGGCAAAGAGGGGCACCACGTCGGCGACCCAACGGCGGGCGGTGCAGTTGCATCGGGGCGGGAAGCTCGGCCACGTGTCGTGCAAGTGGCGCGACGCGTCGCCGCGACGCGGGAAAATTGCAATGGGAACGCAGTGTACCAGGAGCATGGAGGACTTGTTCGAGAGCGACGGTGGGCGATGAAGCCTGAAGAGACCCCGCGCCCAAGGCGGGCGGCCATTACGGTTCTGCAGACACCACCGCAGTGCCTCTGGGAGCGGACTATGACACTCACCACAAGTTTCATGCACACATACTGCTGGGGTGAACGCGATGGGGCAAGAGACGAGCGATGGGGACGGCAGCAACAGACCTTTCATGGCAACGGCACGCCGGCTGCCCACGCCACGAAGCGGATAGCCGTACAGACCCGCCTTTCACGCGTCCCCACACCTACTCCCGTGGTCGCTTACATTCCCTCTTAGGGCTGCTTCGCAATACACTCGATCTCCACAACTGCCCCAACCGGCAGGGCGGCGACGCCAAAGCAGGCGCGCGCCGGCTTGGCCTCCCCCATCACCTCGGAGTACACTCCGTTGACCGCCGCAAAGTCACCCATATCCGTCACCATGATGGACGTCTTGACGACGTCAGATATGGAGCAGCCCGCGGCGGCGAGGACGGCGGTCATATTGGCCAGCGCCTGCCGCGTCTGCGGCACGACCCCCCCGTCGACGAGCCCCCCCCCGTCGGCCGGCGAGCGGAGCCCCACGCAGCCGCTCACATACACGAGCCCCCCTTCGAGGACCACCCCCTGGCTGTAGGGCCCGACCGCCGCCGCCGCTCCAGCCGTGGCCACCGGCCCTGGCGCGACGGGCGGCGGGATGGCCGCCGTGGCAACCACCTCGACGAGCAGCTCGGGGCGCACCAGCGGGGCGCCAATCGTCGCCCGGGTACACCGCGGGGCGGCGGGCCCCAGCCACGCCGCCCACGCCTCGTTCATGGCGGGAGCGGTGGTGACGTCAGCGAGGTACACCATGACGGTCAACAGGTGCTCCCGTGAGGTCCCCGCCTCAGCCAGAAGGGCGTCCACTTTGGCCAGCACCTCAGTCGTCTGGGCGCCCACCCCCACCGACGTGTCGGTCGCCACCTGGCCCGACAGATAGGCAACGCCGTCGTGTGTGAGAAGCTGCGCAAACCGGTCGCCGGGGCGGTGGCGCACAATGCCCGCCGCGTCTGGTGCCGAGGGCGGAGGGGCGGCGGGGAGGATGGAAGCGGCGCCCGCAGCGGCGGCGGCAGCAGTGGACGCACCGTCAGCCATGGTCGCCACTGGCCCCCCAGCGACCGCGCGGGACGCGCTGCGCAGGTGGCGAGCGGCGGCGGGGAGGGCGCGGGCCCCACGGCGGGTCAAGAGCGGAACAACCGCGACGAATGCAGACGCCATCGAGCAGAAAGAGGGAAGGAGGGAGAAGGCCTAGGGTTGTGGGGAGAGGACGGCGGGGGGAAGGGTGAGGACAAGGATGTAGCAAGGCGCACGAGGCGCATGAGATAACGGAGCGGGATCACCCTTGGACGCGTTAGGATGCACAACTCCGGGATCCAGGTGCAGAGTGTTTGAGAGATTGCTTTGTCCTGAAGCATGGGACTGCTGCTCCCAAGGAGAATTAAACACTACAAAATGGATGACAACATCTCGTACTGATATCCCCCCCCAGTGTCGGACTGCGCACACACGTGAATTGGCTGGCTGACGACGGACCGTTTCAATCCCGACCGCCTTGTCACCCGGATCTCTGTTTCGGGGATCTCCTCTCGTGTCCCCGTCATAGCCAGCGCTCGGCCTCAGACATCGGTGGCTCTGCCGACGACGGGTCGAGGGCAGCGGCCTGCAGACGCCGAGGGCTTCGTCCCCTCCCTGCGTCGCCCACAGCTGTGTGCACGCCGTATACTCTTCATCCGCCGCTCTCGAGGTGGCGCCGCCAGGCGGCCGTGCATCGAAGTTGGTCTGTCATCGGATACCTACATTCCCGACCACGGCTACGTTCACGACCTCCTTGGGGATGCCGACACGTGTAAGCGGGCCCTCACGACCCCGAGAGAGCCTCTCTGTGGGGACATGTAGGTACCCTGTTTGTTGACCCCCTGCTGTTGACCCGTGGCCATGCGACGCAGTGTACGTGGCCCACACTGCGGGCGGCCGAGAACGCAGTGGGTGATGCCCAGCCGCAAGCACACCGATGGTGCGCGCGCATGCATGGGCTGTGCGCGCTAAGCCGCACAGGCGGCAGCAGCGCGATATTTGTGCGTTTGTCTTGTCAGGGGGAAGGTGCTTTGCTAGGGACTGCCCAGCTGCATCGTGGGAAAACGCGCTCCAGCGTGTGCGGAGCAGCGCGCGTGGCGTCTGCTTCTGGGATGGAGTTCACTGTCACTCATGCGCAGGTAGTTGAAGATGGACGCAGCGGAGCTACAGGCTGTACAGCAGAGGAGAGGGCGAGTGGTCACGTAGTTCCGTCGTTGGTGAGGGTGGACGGGAACAGTTGCGTCGGGATGGGAGCGTGGTACGCAACACAGACAACACACAGCGCTTTGTATCGCAAACAAGCGAGAAGCAAAGAAACAAAGAACAAGCAGCCGCCAGCGTGTATCATTGCCTTCTGGGAGCAGAAAAGCCTGTACAATGATGTCCCACCACACAAAGCAGTCGTGGACAGACGAATACACAAATGAAAACGCCGTCACGGCGCTACCGCTGGTCGATCATCCACCTACCACCCAACTGATGAGTAACCGACAGGGCGCATGCTTCATTCAAACAGGAAGAAGGCCGACGGGACGCGCTCGGCAGCAGGCACCCACGAAAGCTGCAACGAGGTGCGGTGGTGAGGCGGGGCGCGCCCAACAGGACGACGCCAAAGACAGCCGTCGCAACAGCCACGCAACTCGGCAATGAACATGGCAGCACAGGCGAGCGGTAGCCTGCAGCCGACAACCAATCGCATTGCCGCCCAAGCATGAGGCGCGCTCCGGGGTGGGGCCATGCGACCTCTCACGCATCCACCGGTTCAGAGACGCCCCACCCGCTTCGCCTGGGCGACGCCGCCTGCACACCAGGGTGTCGCCTGAGGCCCACCGACCAGTACGTCCGAGCAGCTGCCTTGCTCACAGCGGGATAGCATCCGCCACACTTGCGCCGCCACCCCCCATCCGCTGCCACCCAAGGCAAAGACCGCACGTCCAGCGCAACTTGGCAATAAACCCCTCAGAACGCATGACAAGGAATGTACATCCCCGGCAGGGGGTACATGCGCCCAGCTGGTAGCAAAAGCGAAGGAAGAGTCGTGTGGTTTCCCCTTGGGCACAGCCCCATGGTCGCCTCTTAGTCCATGTAGTGACGCCCGCAAGTCGCAGCCGAGTGCACAACGCACTCCGAGTACGGCGCTGGCGGTGGTGCCACCACGCCAGACCTTGAGCGGCGGCCGCGGCGGCGGCCTTCCTCCGTCGGGGAGTCCCTGTGGGCACCAGCCATCCGCGACAGACCGTCCGGCGTGGACCGGCCGACCGCGTCAGTGGCTCCCCCTCCAGCGGCCTCGCTCTTCCGGCCACCCCCGCCATGGCGCCGGCGGCGGCTGGAGGCAGCGGCTGTGGCGGCCGCCACCACTGCTGCAGCAGCGGCGGTCGTCTCCTCAACTGCAGCTACGGCTCGCGCCGACGACACGGCGGCGGCGAGGCGAAAGCGGTACGACCAGGCACAATCCACGTTACAGAAGACGTTGCGGCCATCGACCACAGCGCCGACGGTGGAGATATGCGTGCGCCCACAGTTGGCGCACGCCAGCGGCATGATGCGACTGAGGGGGGGGGGGGGCAATGGAGGGGGCAGGGGAGATGGGGAAGGGGACACGGGGTAGAGCGAGGAATCAGTGACGATGCGCGGGACGGGGAAGGGGGAATAAGGGAGAGCAAAACGGCCGGAGAGGGACGAGCCCGAGAATCCGAGCGCAAACCGTAAGACGCTGGCGACGGGACGGCCCGTTCCGCGTCCGAACCGGGTCGCATGCGCCCAAGTTGGGCGTGCTACGTGCGCGCGGGTCGGGCGCGGAACCGTGCCGCCACGTTGATGTACCCAGTGATCCGATTGAGCGGGCTTGGGGCCCGGCGGCAGAGGGGGGCACGGGGCCATTCGTGGAGAGACGACACCACCTGCAAGAAACGCCGCCGCTGGCGTGTGGGGCCGCAGCCAAGCTGCCAGAGGGGTACCCTACTGGAACGACCCCTCATGGTCGGCTCGGGGGACCCCTCAAGAGGACAGCCGGGGTGGAAATGGCTCGGCCGTCACCAAGTGCTGTGACGGACACCTGTAGGGAGTCGCCGCAAGGTGACTCCGACCCTACCCGCCATCAACCCCCCCCCCAGTTGCAGATGTGCAGGTACAAAGATGCGAAAACCCCCGCCAGCGAGGTCGTTGCGCAAGAAATCGGCACTGGGGGACAGCTTCAGCAGCATATCTGTGCCGGCAGTGAAACCCCCTCCAGCTGGTCACCACGAAGGCGGACACCACAGGTGGGGCTGGCCCGGTAGCGGTAGCCAACGGCGGCGAAAGGACAGAGCCGCACAACCCGCGGTCCGCTCCCAGAGGGCACCCTGCACCAATCCGCCTCCCATTCTGGTTGGTCGTCTCCCTCCAAGGACGTGTGACAGCCCAGGCCGACCGCTCATGAGGTGCCAATATGGCCGATCTGTACGACGCAGCCAATAATTTGGTTGCAAGTCCAGATATTACATACGTCTCGTGACCCAAGCGTCTGGCGTGGATGGGCGATCTCTGCCCTGTGTCTCTTTCACGAGCCATTCCCGCCTGATTCGCCATGTCCTCTCCCCAAGGATCCTACAGGCGGGGTCCATCATGACTTGTGCCACCCCATACTTTGGTCCACATCCGAGACACGTTCACTTTGAGAGGATGCAAGGCTTTCCAGCCTTCACCCGCTCCTCCCCGAACGGCGGAACCAGGAAGCGGGAAGGAGGGGGGAAGCGCGGCGTTTGCGTCAGTGAGCTGGACACGGCGCGTGCGGGACCACCCATCGGGTCTCCGGCCCGCGGGGCCACCAGTGGCGGCTGAGCTTTTGCGGGTGTCTTTAGAGTGGTGCCCGCCGGGTCGGCGCGACGCCCGCCCTCGGCTGGCATGACACCCCGTCCCGTGGGAGCTATGGGCGTGAGGGCAGCCTCTTTTCCCCTTCCTATACTTTTCCCGCCAGAGAAGGCTTCTCACCTGGGCGCGAAACTGGGCCAATGAGGGCCCCTCCCGGGTCGCGGCTGGTGCCGACGTGTCTGGTTGCTGTCGTCTGCCTGGCGATGTGGTGAGAAATGCCAGATTCGAACGGGCGGCCCCGCCGCGGTGAGGACCCCCCCAGTCGCCACTGACATCACCGCTTCCCGCGGGGCCTGGCCAGCACCCAACGAGGCGGGGCGCGCCTTAGAGAGGTGCGGAGAGCCACGGGTGTGCTTCCGGCGACCGGCTCACCCAGACTGTACGACGGGCGAGGGGTGGCCCTCTCCACTGCCGACCGCGGGCGCGCTGGTTAAGGCGGCTCCGGCGGCCGTGGATATGTGGCTGAGGAGCCGCGGCAGGCTCTTTGGACAGCCATATTTTGTCAGCTTGGCGGCTGTCCGGTGTACCGCGGGGCCACCCCCCACAATTCCGCGCCAGGTGTCCTCGGGGGTGCACGACGCGCGATAAACGTGTGACGGTGACACCGTGGGTATTCGAAACACACGAGAGCACACCTACCGCTGACCGGTATCCCGCAACACCGGTGTGAATCTCGCTACCCTCACCTGTGGCAGCCACAGTTTCCTATGCAGACTCGCCCAGTATCCGCACCAGTGGGAAGAAGAACGTGCAGCCGTAACGGGTTGTTTGTCTATGTACACAAAGAGCAACACCAGCTGTACAACGCGAGGGACTCAAGGGCAAATAGGTTCTTGCCCCGTAACGAAAAGCAAACGCAGTCAACAAGCGCGCGCCAGACAACAGCAGTTACGTGGATCCTGCGGCAGGGGGGGGGTGGACTGGCGTGTGCGCCTGTACGACGCGTGTAGGCCAACTCAGCGGGCAGACAACAGCCGGCCCCCGCCTGCGACGTCCAGCAGCGACGGCGATTCGGACCAGGTGTCAAGACGCCTGGAGAATGCCTCCATCGCCACGCGTCCGCGTCCGCTCGTAAAGACTGACGAGCAGATCGTCTCGGTAGAAGGTCCATGTCGTGCAGGAAATGGACGTCTTGAGCGACAGACACAGGAGCTGACATGCGGGAGGTTGGTGGCCTGCATGAACAGCCGGCATGGAAGAACACTAGAGGGAGCCGCACTTGCAGTGAGGAAGGCAAACAGAGCAGACAAGACGCCCAGCTAGCATGTGAGCGCGTCTCGACGGGAACAGCGTGGCCGAGAGCACAGGGTGGTCACGGGAAAACACTGCATCAAAAAGATGGGGATACGCCTGACGCGGCCAAGCAGCCGCCCCACCGCCTTAGTTGAGCCACTGGTTGCCACAGTCCACCGTTGGCACGTGGTGCATCATGTACACCGCTTCAGAAGCGGCAGACGCCACCACCGCACGCCCTGCCGCGGCTACCCGCCGCCGGTCTGCGTCAGCGTCAACTGGCTCCCGACTCGCCTTAGTCGCCACCGCCGCTTGCCGTGTTGCAGCCGCCGTTGCCGCCGTTGCAGCAGCCTTCTGAGTGGCGATGGCCGCCGCCAGCCGGAAGCGGTAGGACCACGCGCAGTCGACGTTGCAAAAAACGTTGCGGCCGTCGGCCACCGCACCGAGGGTCGAGATGTGCGAGCGGCTGCAGTTCGTGCACTGCAGAGCCATCGTGTCAAAGGGGGATAATGGGGGTGACGGGTGGGTGGACAGGAGAGGGAGTGGGAAGGGAGAAGCAAGATGAAGGAAAGATAGGGTGCAGGAGGGTAGAAGGGGGTGCGCAAGGGACGGGGTGGGCGGAGGGAGGGAGCTGCAGCTTGGTCAAAAAGACGAGGCCGCACTAGGCACGGGGAGGGGGTGGTGGCTGGACAACACGGGCCGTGACGGTCGGGCACACGCAGCACCAGCTTTATGTGCCGAGGGCACGTGTGCTCCAGAGCACGGCTCACGGCGTGGAGTGGAGTGCAGAAACCCCGGGGCGCGCCACTCACACAAACGACAGTCGGTGCACAGGGTCGGAGCGAGCACGCACGGCCGTGCAGAGAGCCTCAGCGTGGCGGTTTGCGACGTCGCCCCACCCGCGCCCACGCGGCCCCGAGGCAGCCCCTCTCTCCAGGGCCCCCCGGCCTGCGCCAGGTGGGCCGGGAGGGTGCCCGAGCCTAGCTGTCCCGCAGTGGATGCAACCGTGGGCGGACTGCGCTTGTGCAAGGGCTGGCGTGGCGGGACCTTCCAACAGACCGCCCTCCGCACACGCACGACCAGGAGGGGGGCGGGGCGTGCCCAGCGAGCGCCAGCGAAGGGGTGTCCAGCGTGCGCGCCCGGTGGAGGTGCCCAGGCGTCCGTGGAACGAGTCCCCCCCCCAGAGAGACGCGGGGGGCACCCCGCCGCCACACACGCCTTGACACCGCCAACAGCAGCCATGCACGAAGGGCCACGGGGAGCGACAGCAGACGTCCATTTCTACCCTCTCGCACGTGAGAGGCTTGCGCGCACGCCCACGTGTGCCACCCCACGACCAACAAAAAAGCAAGACCAGCGAAGGCTTAGTGACGGCTGCCAGCTGTGCACCCAGTGTATCGACACACACGCTCGGACACACAAAAAGCGGTGGTTGTGTCTCTCCCTTGTGCGCGCGGCAAGGACCGAGGGTGAGCCCCGCCCAAGGGCTGTAGTCAAAGCCGGCGCGACTGTTGGCCACGGCCAGGAAACTTCATTTTCCCTGGTGGCGCATTGGACCTACACCCGCCACCCCCTCTCGACCAGCCGTTTTGCTCCGGAAACGCCCCCACCAGTGAGAGTGGACCACTCAGGGAGGCCCGGAGGCGGATTGCAAGAAACTGGACGGCCACACAGCTCGCCCCAGTCTGGTGAGATGTCGTCGGATGGGGCCACGGCGCGCTCGAGCTGCCGGTTTTTCACCCGTCCACCAGTCGGCCTGCGGGCGGGGCCAATCTCAAAGACGGCAGCTTTGCCGACCGAGTTTGCTAACGGCCCGCCCCCCCGCGCATGCTCGAGCCGCCACCTTCAGGCGGGGTCGTAGACACCGCTGTCGCAGGCGGATGTGTGGCGAAACGTAGCTGCCGGACATGGGGACACCCAATGGGAGGGAGCTTTGTGCACACAACGGATGGACGGCATGCGTCGGCCGACACTCTCTCCACCTATCTGCACGGGTTGGTGGCGCCTTGGTGGACACTCTTGCCTCACCACTGGCCTCACGGTTGCTGCCTCGCGGCAGCCCGCGCGCGTGATGACGCAACGCACAGATAGCGGTGGAGGGCGAAAGCGCCGCGCAAGGCCGAAGGACACCTGGGTCGCCCACAGCGGCGCGAAGGTCTCGAACCTTGAGCCTCGCACGTGGTCCGTGCCACAAGGTTCGGCGCCGGCCGGCCTTGGCGTTTCTTTGCGTGTGCATGGGGGCCTTCGGGGAGCATTGCACGGCTGTCAGATGAGGCGGTTTGCGCCAGTGCGAGTTGACGGCGTTCGGGTCGGGGCTGCCTTCGCGCACAGTGGGGAAGCGACACCCCCACCTGCGGGCCGCATGCTAGGCGGCGGGGCCGCCGGTGCCCGCCCACGGCACGCGCACGCCCACTCCCGCCACCGTGCAAGTGGATGGCCCAACCACACTCGAGTCGAGGCGGGGCAGGGGCCGCGCCTCTCGTTTCGTCAAGATGGGCGCGCTTTGCAAGGCCGCCGACGGGGCATTTGTCCCGCCAGGGGTCCTTGGGGAACGGCGGACGAAGCGGACTCGGGATCGAGCTCCAAGTGGATGGGCGGCGGCTCGACACGCGCAGCGTGTGGCTCGCGCCACGCCGGTGGGCGGGACCGCACCACGAGCCGCCAGTTGGAAAACTGCAAGGACGCTGCCAGGGTTGGTGCGGGGTTGCTTTCGCAATGCGGGTACATCGCAATCCCGACACAGTTCAGACAGCAAAACAGTTGGTGGAAAAACTCCTGTTGTCATTTACTTGATAGAGGAATGACCGCTTCCCAGCCAGAGCGTGCGTCGTCCTCAGCTGCCTCTTGGTTGACGACTGCGACGTCGGAAGCGGACCAGTGGCTGCCGTGCGATGATGCTGGCGTCGGCCGGTCGCCAGCCTGTGCGGGTGCTGGTTAGTGGAGGAGCTGGGGGATGATGGGGTGCCCGCGATGACAGCGGCGGCGGCTATCGCGCTGCCGACCAACGGCTGCCTCAGCCGCCTCCAGCCACTGGTTGGGAGTGTTGCGCTGCGTATGAGAGGTGGCCGGGCCATGGCCGTCAGTCGCACAGCTTGCGGTGCCCTCGGCAGCCACCCTCGCAACTGTCGCTGCTGCCGTCACCGCCGGCGCTGCCTCTGCCGTTGTTGCCGCGCACACAATGGCGGGGCGCGACCTGCCGCGGCAGGTGTCCGTCTCTTGCGCTGCCGCGGCCAGCAGAGGTTTAGTAGCGGTTCACGTGCTTTCCTCGCTCACCGCCATGGTAGCCGTGGCGACCACGGCGTCCCATGTTTTACACTCTGACAGTCCTGTCGCCGCAGCGACTTCGAGTCGACACTGTTGCAGTTGGGCCGCCGCGGTCGCCGGTTCAACCGCAACGCGCGAGGACGGCAGCGCCACCACCCATCGGGGTTAACAATCTGTGGTGCTGGGACACGGCAGGCGGCGGGAGAGCGTGCGGCGCGGGCGCTCGCCGCTGCAGCTGACGCGAACGACAACCACGAGGGCTCTGGGGCGCCCGCGGTGGGGACCGGCACCGTCAGGCCGGGAAGGGGGGGAGTGACCGGTTGCCGCTGCGGCGGCAACCACCTGTGGGTCCATAGAATCCCCGGAAGGGTCGGTGCTTCTGCTATCGGCGGTCATGTGTGCGGGTCATGTGTGATGGGTGTGCTGCGGCTCTGGGGAAAAGAGGCGGGGAAGAAGGCGGGGGTTTGCGCCGTACCGCCTCAGGAGCGGCGGTTGTGGAGTCGACCAAGGGGTTAGTGACAGCCAAGGGGAGGGATCTGGGAGCCCACCATCGCTGTGCCGGCTAAGCCGTCTCAAGAATCGGTTGCGTTTTGGCTGCGACCGAGGCCTCGCGTTTGCGAAAACCGAGTGTGGGAGCCTCTGCGTTTGCCAACTTCTGGCGGAAATCGATAGTTCTTTGCGGCCGTGCTGTTGGTTTTGACACTCCCGCCTTGGGTGATAGCCTATTTTTGGCCCTCCGGGCCCGGTCGCAGACGCCTTTCAACAATGACGTTGTGTGCGCTCGCAATCGGCTTGCGACCAGCTGCGTGTCGCCGTGAAGCACGTTGTGTAGCGCGCAGTGAAGATGCTGTCGGTCTCTCCCCACCGTCACTTTTTGCGTCACTGCGTAGCTCTGCTCGAGACGCTTCTGTTCGTCCGAGGTGAAGCATGGCGACGGACCAGAAGTCCACACTACAAACAAAAAACCGAAAAAGACAGGAAAAGCTCCGTCCAGAGTCCAGAATGAGGGACCACAAATCCTTGCGTGCCTTGTTCACAACGAATTTCGCAACAAAAGCTTGAGACGGTTTAGACGGCACAGCGCAGGCCCAGAAGCAAATTGTGTCCGTTGCACCTCCTCCAGCGGCCGGACGAAGGAAGAGCAAGAAAGGGGCGGGCTTTGTACTTATAGTCACGAGACAAATACAATTGTGTTCTTACTCACATTAGGCTGTTCTACTATAATTGTCCAGTAACGGTGCAAAGGACACCAACGGAGGCTCTTGATGAGCTCTTTGTCGGCCTTTGTCAGCCTTACCAGACGATACCAAGAGAACAACAAAATTGGCGTGACCGTAGTAGACCTTCCCAAATCTCAATCAGCTCGCGCCGCGCGCGCGCGCGCCACTTTTGTCGACGCGCCTCCCGCGTGCCCCCCCCCCGCCGCACTGTCTGCAGCGCGCTCTTGCACGCGCGCGGTGGGCAACGCGGGAGTTAGCGTGCGCAACGGGCGAGCACGCGTTTGGTTCACCCTGCTTGCTTGCTCGCTCGTCTTGCTTAACCCGCTCCGTTCCGCAGGTTTCCGGCTTGGCTTAGCAACCATGTCGGACGAAGCGCTCGTCACCCGCCAGCAGCGAATGGTACGTTGGCCCGCAGCCGCCCCGTCCGTGGGGTTTTCCACCTTCCCCCTATCCGTTGGGCGGGAGGGTGTGCTAGGTGGCTTCGACTTTAGTCTGTTGTTTCCCCTTGGTCGAGCGTGCCGTGTTGCGGAGGGGGTGGTGGTAGTGGCGGAGTGTTGGGTGCGGGGGAGCCCGGTCGCCCGCGCCCGCTGCCGTCACCTGGCTTTGGTGTCCGCCTGGTGTGCACGCCCGTGACGCGGCGCGGTGTTGCATTCTCCTGTAGGACAGCTTCTGACCGCGTGCCTGCCTCTTTTCGCTTGCCGTGTGTGGCCTGCACGTTTTGTTGTTACCTTCTCTCTTCTGTTTTTTTTTGTCTACCTCTAGCTGCTGAACACTTGCCTGCGCAACGTCGGGGAGCTCATTAGTGGCATTGGCTCGGCCATCACCGCCTACGCCAAGTCGGCCGAGACGCTCGACCGCCGTGCTGGCGATGGCGTGACCACCGCGTCGTTGGCGGCCACCGAGCGTCCGCTGCCTCCCAACCTGGTCATCGAGCCTGTGACGGTGACGCCGATGGCGCAAAGTCGGCAACCTGCACCAGCTGGGCCGTCGAGGGGGCCTGCTGCCGCCGCTGCGGCGGCGGCAGCGGCCACGCTGGCCGCTGCCCAGGCTGTGGAGGATGCCGAGGAGGTTGGCGGCAGCAGTGCGACGCTGGCACCGGCACCGGCGTCCGGACCTGCGCTGTCGACGGCGCCAGGACCCACCCCGTCTCCGGGCCAAGGCTCCAAGCGCCCCCTCGGCGTGGACACAGACGAAGAGATGACTACGTCTGGCAAGAAGAGGCGGGTGCGCAAGAACTGGACCACGGAGGAGGAGGAGCGCTTTATGGCAGTTCTTTTGGGCGAAGGCCGCGGCCTCAGCGATTCGGAGTTGGTCAAGCTGTTGGCGGTGGAGTTTGAGGGTGAGCGCACGGCGCTGCAGGTGAGTGGCCACCTGAAGAACCTGAGAAATGCAAAGCGGATTTGAGGGTGGCCACCGCTTGTGGGCGAGCCTCCTAGCCGAGATGTGCGGTGCTTCTCGAGCGTCCGTTTTTTGTCGGAGCCATGCAGCACCTGTCGCCTGCTGTTGGGGGCCGCGTGCGTGACGTTGGCCGACTGCGTCCCCAGTGTCTGTTCTCCAATTCTATGTGTCGTGCAGACAACCGCTTTTTGTACCCTGTGTTGTGCCTGTGCACTGCTGGCTGGTGTGTTGCTGTGTTCTTGTTTGTGGGCTTGTCATCTCTTTGTAAATGCACTTTTTTGCTCCTGGTCTGTCAATGGTTGATGCACGGCGCTTGCTGCTCTCCTTCCTGCGCCTTGGCGCGCCCAAGGCTGCGAGAGGATTGGTTGGATGTACGCTTGGTTGGTCCCTGTGAGTGGCAATGTGCTCACCCAAGGCCTGGACGTCTGGCGCCCGTCTCGGCGGTAGGTAGGATTGGGCCGGTGGTGGCGATGGCGCAGCGAATGGGTGGCCTGTCCATCAAGGTGCAGGTAGAGTACGGGACGATTGCATTTGACAACTTACACATGCTCATCTGGGACATTGTCACGTTGGCCTTGCGTTCAGCTCTCTGACCGTGAGCTCCCTATCAATCCTCTCCTCTTGTGCGTCAGGCCCCTGTCGCTCAGTCCCCGGTAGGTCCGTTCGTTAGCGCGTGTGCTTTTTCTGCTGGATTACGCTAGCCCGCAGGGGGGTGCGGGCTCCGTCAGACTTGTATGTGACTAGAGACATGCTGGCTGGCAGGCGTCGGCACGGTACAGACGTTGAGCGTGCCTGTGGCAGTAGGCGCGAAGCCAGACCAAGGCTGTGGAGCGAGATGTGAATGAGCATGGCGCTCTCGAAACAACAAACGGCACTGCTGACTGGTTGGGTTGCGTTGGCCTTGGCAGGCTGTCCGCTCTCCCACTGCGAAGAACCGGATCGACGTGGCAAGGCATCATCAACGATGCAAATAAAGTTTCCATGGGCACAGCTGCCCATGACAAGACGGAAGGTAGGCCAACGTCCCAGATACACGGCCGGTACGACCCCAAGGAACTCAGCCACGCCTACCACACGTCTCACTCCCAAGAGAAAAAAAGCGAAACGGGCGGCCTCCGCTCAAGCTCGCGTGCGCGGAGGAACCGCAGCGAAAACTCACTTGCGCGGGTGAACGGATAAGCGGTGATACAGCCCAAACGGCCTAGACTCTCTAACAACATGGTACACGCCAGAAGCGAGCGAGGGTAGACAGGGTGGGGCAACCGAGGCGACAGCCTCAGCCAACCACCACCTCCCACCACGCAGCGCACCGCCAGGGATATGAAACACAAAAATAAGGGCGCGCTGTCGCTGGCGGCAAGCGCGTCCAAGCCGCGCACGGCTGCGCGCACGCGCAGCTCCGCCACTCACGGAGGAGGGTCGACACAAATCAAACCAGGAAAAAATGCTGTCAAAGCACTCGAAAAAAAAAAGCGAAAGGCCCAGCCCTCATTACCCCATGAGACCGCTGTACGTCGACGAGGCATCGTCGGTCTCGGCGCGACCCGACGCAGCCGACGTCGAAGGCGGGCGGGGGAACTCTTCCCGCAGCTCGGCCTCCCGTGCCCGCGCGGCCGCCGTTTCGGCCGTAGGCCCGGCGCCGTTGGACCTTCCGTACACATCGCGAACGACCGACTCGTTGTACAGGAGGTCGTCCGGATCGGGCACACCCAGCGGGCCCGACGTCGAGTAGTCCGACTCGGTCTGCTCCGCGCTCCTCCGGTAGACGGCCCACAGGGCCAGGGCAACCAGCAGCAGCACCAGGAGCGCACCGAGCACCGCAATGAGCGCAATCGACCAGGTGGCCAGGCCCGACGCCGCCGCCACCGCCGACCCGTCGCCCGACACGCCGCTGCCGTCCGACGCCACAACGTACGACTCAAGGAAGCGCACGTCCGAGCACGGCTCTTCCATAGCCTCCTGGCCCTTGCACGACTCCTCATCCAGGTCGGCCTTGAGCGTCTCCACCTGCGCATCATAGTCCTCCTTGTCATCAGCGTAGAGGAGCACCTCCGGAATGGCAGAGCCGCGGCGCACGCTAGCCAGGCCATAGTCGTCCGCAGTCCCACCAAGCATGGCAAAGAAGCCAGCCAGGCACTTGCTGTGAGTAGTGACCGTGTAGTTATCCGGATCATAGCGGTCAAACTCAATGAGGACGGCAAAGATGATCTTGCCGTCGCGTTCGGGCAGGTCCTTAATCTCGGCCAGGCTGGCCTCGCCAGTCACCTCAACCTGGACATTGCCGCCCAAGTAGGTCGCCTCGACCGTGCGGTCCTCAAACGCGCACTCAATGGTCGCCTCGTGCGTCTCGCCCGAGGTGCCACCAGCGACGGGGAACACCACCGTCTGGTCAGGCTGCTCCAGCGTCGACTTCCCATTGTCCGAATCGTACGACTTGCCATCGTACGTGAGGATCACCTTCTGCACGTCCGACGGCTGCGGCGGGTTGAGCAGGTTGAACATCTCGACCGCCACAACGCCACCACGCGCGTCCACCTCCACCGTGTTGCCCAATGCCACGCACGGCGGCGGCGACGACTTGTCAAACTTAACAATCAGGACAGTCTCAAACACCTCGCCATTGAGCTCGATCGCCGACCACGTAAAATGCACAAAGAACTGGCCATAGCCGCAGCGGTACGGCGACGTCTTGATCGCAAACGCATTGCCGTTGGGGGAAAAGCCAACGCCGCAGCCTTCTGCCAGCTTCGAGTCCACATACCCGTCCACCGCGCACGTGTCCTCATACTCCACCTCCTTGAGAAAGGTCGAGCCCTCCTGCTCCTTGAACGAAATCTGGATGGTGCTAAAGTCGGGGGAAGTGGACGAAGCAGACGACCCAAAGGCCTTCCACTTCATCGAGCACTCGGTGTGCGACTTGCTGGCCAGTGACACCACATCGCCCAGCTGCAGCCCGTCCTTCTCCTCCCCAGACACGATCTTGTCGTCCAGGCTCAGCACAAAGCCGCCCACCTCATACGCCCCCTCCATCGTGTAGGTGTCCTCCTGGGTGGTCACCTCCACAATGTACCCCGTCTCGCCAACGGTGCCGTCAAAACCAATCGTAAAAGTCATGTTGGTCACCGGCACGCCGCCAATGTTGCCCACGACACTCTGCTCCGCTTCCGACACCGACGTGATGATGGCGCGCTTGTAGCTCGTGATTGCAACCGTCTCAATCTCCTCCGACTTGTTGGTCGGGCGGAAGGAAAAGGAGATGGTGTCCGTCGCCGATCCGTACATCAGCAGCACCTGCTTGGTCACCGTCGTGTTGATGTGAAGGCCATCACTGTTGCGGTAGCTGCAGCCCACTGGGGGTTGCTTGGTCGCCGGCTGCACCGTTGCAATCTCCGTC
Source organism: Pyropia haitanensis (assembly GCA_008729055.1). Taxonomy (NCBI): domain Eukaryota; phylum Rhodophyta; class Bangiophyceae; order Bangiales; family Bangiaceae; genus Pyropia; species Pyropia haitanensis. Next base: position 5,161,060 of record SDUX01000008.1, read on the forward strand.
ACCGACCCGCTGCCAGCAGTCTCCGCCGCACCAGACGTCGCCCATGTGGCCGCCGCCACCGCAAGCACCGCCGACAGGCCCGCGACCCACCGTTTGGCGCCCCAACCCGTTGTTCTCCCGCTCATCATGGTGAAGCCGCCGCCGCTGCGCCGCCTCAGCGCCGCCGCTGCACGACCGTCACCGACGGAACAGAATTGGCCGATGATGGGGTGCGTGGATGGGGGTGACGGCGGCGGGGGGGGGAGGGGAGCGAGCGAGGCGCGGTCGGGGTGGGAGCGGCGGGGCGGGTTGGTAAGAGCGGAGTTCAGCCGATGTGCGGTACGACGCGGCGGGTGGGGATGGTGGTGGTGGGGCACGGGGGGAACGGTCCGCGGTGACCGTCCGACGACGCCCCCTTGCGCGGTGGCGCGGCGGTATCGACGGGGCGGTTGTGCGTCAACGGCCGTCCACAAGAACCCCGCTGCCCAAAACAAAAGCCCGCAGTGCAACCCACACTCGCGACGCGGGGGTGTCCGTCGGCGTGCAGCGGACCGGGCCGCCGCGCACACCCCCTACCGCCCCCCACCCAGGCTGCCCACGCAGCGTGCGCCGGCCGCCGCGCGCACCGGCTAAAACAACGCCGGCCGCCGACGCGGCCTCCGCGCTACGCGACGGCCACCGCCACTCCCACCCTCACCCCCCCCCCCCCGCCCAGCCCCTGCCGCCCTCCAACCCCCGCCGAGGCACCACCAGCAGTGACGCTTCGCACCCGTGGGTGGCAGGCGCGTCGGTGAGGGGCGCGCACCACGGGGGGCCAGGCGGCCGGGGTGAGATGGGTGTGTGTCGACCTGGCACGCCCCCCCCCCACCCCCCGCCCCAACACCGCCGCCCTTGAAAAGCCCCCTCCCCGCGCACAACCGCCGCACCTGACACCGCCGCCGGCGTTTGCACGGCACTCGTGGCGGTAAGAGTGGGGAGCGGGGGGCACGCCCGGTGACAACACGCAGCGGGCTGGCGGGGGCGTGGCGTGGCGTGGCGTGGCGAGGCGGAGCGGGGCACGGCGGAGCAGGGCGGGGCACGGCGGGGCGGGGTCGAGTAGGGGTTTGGGGGGGGGGGGGTCGGGGTGAGTGGCGACGTTGTAGCAGGGTGGGGGGCGAATGGTGGAGAGGCTAAACGCTCGCTTGGGGGGGCCCGCGGCTACCACGCGCCCGCCCCTTGCAACTTGCGGCGGGGGCGTGTGAGCGCTGTAGGCTCGGCCGCGTCGGCTGCCCACACCCCCCGCGGCGCGTGTGGCTCCAGTGTGGGCGTGCGATGCGCGCCCCACAGGTGGTGGATGGAATGGGGCGCGGGGAGGGGTAGGTAGACAGCCGTGCACGGCCCTCTGCACGGCGGTTGAGGGGCACAGCCGGCCAGCCGGCCGCCGGTGGGGTGCGGTCGGGCAGGCGGGGGCAGGCGGGCTGGCGGGCGGGCGGCGGGGCGGGCGGGCGGGCGGGCGTGGGGGCGGGCGGGCGGGCGGGCTGCGAAGGCGGGCGGGCGGCGAGCAGACAGGCAGAGCGGAAGCGCTGGCGGGGTCCGCTCCGCGCTCCCCCCCCCCCCTCAGCCAGGCAGGCCGCTCTACGGTGCGTTGAGGAGGTCACGGTGGGCGGCAGTCGAGGTGCCCCGCTGCGACGGCCGCCCCCAACGTACTTGCTGCCGGCCTGGGAGCGGGGGGTGTGGGCGGGGGCGGGGTGGTGGCGGCGGTAGGGCGTAGCCGAGAAAAGTTGCGACTCGGATGTCGACTGTGGCGGTTGAGACGGCCGCCGACGGGTCCTCAGAGTAGTCGGCGCGCACGCGCGCACGCGCCCCCCCCCCGAACAGCAGCCGTCGGCGGGGGGGTGGAAGACAGCGGCGACAGCGGCTGGCCCAGCCGCGACAACGCTGGGCCGCCCGCCTCCCTGCCTCCACCAACGCTTGGCCAGCACGGTCCCGCGCAGCAATCCACTGCCTCGCCCTGGCCGTCCGTCACACCCCCCCCCCTCCCCCACTGACCTCACGCGCGGGGGCCTACAGCGACGACGAGGTGGCGCGCAAGGCCGAGCAGACACCGCTGGCCGCGGGCCGCGGTGGCTCTTGTCGCCGCCCCCACCGCGCCCCCTCTGCGTGCCCCGCCCCGCCGGTTGCTACCCCGCGGCGCGCGGCGGCGGCCGTCGGACACATCCGTCCACTCCACACCCTAGCGGGGGTGGGGGGGGGGAGGCCCGCTGGCGACGCTCGGCCGCTTTGGTGGCCGCAACTCCAGCGACGGGGGGGGGGGGGGGAGACACAAAAACCAGCTGCGGCCGAAGACACCAGCACACTCCGTTCGCACACCCGGCCACTCGCGCGCAAGCACGAGACAGTTCCCCACCAACCCTGACCCCCACTCGCTTGCCTCGTAGCCGCGGCTTGCGCCCCCCCGTCAGCCCCCGCCCCCGCCCCCGCCCCCCTCTTCCCCGTCCCCGTCCCGCCCTCCAAAGCAGCCGACCGACCTCGGCGGCTCCCACCAATCGACAGCGTGCCACGCCACCAGGCGAATACTCGGGCGCGCCCCGAGCGCGCGGAAACTTCGGGCGGTGGTCGCGCCCACGCACAACTAGGTGTCGTGCGGCGGCGGGGCGGTCTGCAGACCCGCGCTGTCAACGAACGCCGAGCGCCGACCAGCGGCGGGCAGCTAAAAGGGGCACCAGGCACAGCCTTTCACAAGCGTGCGGGCCGAGGCGGACCCGCCCACCGCTTTTGCAGGCGCGGTCCCCCTGGCCTTTTTGGGAGGGGGGGGGGGGGGGGCGGTGGGCCACGCCAGGCGGCCGCCACCGGCGGCCACCCCAGGCACAAAGTGAAACCACCACCCTGACAGGGCGGTCCGTGCGACCGGGGGCGGGCGGCCCAAACGGCCTTCGCCGAGGCCGCCGCCGAGGCGTGGAAGGCAGGCCACTACCTCCCCGTGGCACCCTGTAAGAGGGGGGGGGAGGCGACGGCTCCTCGCACGCCGCCAGGCATCGGCGCACAGCCCAGGCGGGGCTCATTGGCGGCAAGCGACGGACGGCGCCTGGCGGCGGCGGCGGCGGCGGGGGCGGGAGGCCGTTTGGCCCCCCCCCTGCCCCCCCCCTCCCCATCCATCCTCAGCTTGCACCCACGCAGCCGACCCCGTAAGGCCGGCGTGTGTCGCGTGGCGCAAGACAACAAGCCTCCTGGCCGTGCTGGCCGTTTGTCGAACATCTCGATACTTCTGAGGCTCCCGCCCGCGCGACCGCGTGCCCGTCGCCGCCAGCGTGGCCGCCAGCGGCTGTGCCTGGCGCGAGAAGCGCGGCACGAATTGCCCGCCTGCGCCAACTGGTCCTCCTTTACCACGAAACAGAAAAGCGAAATTGGCTACCGCCGTCGGCCGACGGCGCGTCGGCACGGAGGCGGATGAGTGCCGTTCACGCGCCAAAGTTGGTCTCCCCCCCCCCCCCCCCCCCCCCTCCATATATTGATCCTGCGAGGGAAAGGCGTGGTGAAGAGCTGATGCTGCCAGTATCCGTTGGGCGCGAGCCGACGCCCGGCACATAACGCCCTGTCGGCAGCGCCCTCCCGCCACCTCCTTGATCGAGTGAGCACGGACATCGTCGAGGGCTCCCGTTGGCTGACGCTTGCTGTCACGCGGTGGCCCGACACGCCGCGAGCTCCGCACCGCGGTGCCTCGGTGGGCGCCGTGGTGGGCGACGGGTCGCACCCAATGACGGCGGAACCAGCAGGGGGGGCCAATAGATCGATATTCAGACGCTTGGGTCCTATTTTCCGTGCCAAGAAGTGCTCCGATTGGCGAGGAAAGGAACCAGGCCGAGCGGATTGAGGTCCAGCGTACAGCACGGGCTTCCGCACGACGCATGATTGGGGCACGCCGGTGCCACGCTGCGCTCGACGGATCATCGTATCCTCGCTGGCAATGTCAGACCGGTGGGAGGGACGATGAGGACGACTTCAGGCCCCTCTGACGGGGGTGCGCACAAGAGACTGCCCAGCGGATCCGTGGAGGCGGCACGACGAGACCGCGGCGGCGGGTCGCTTGGCACCTGCTCACGACAGAGCAGCAGCTGGTGCGGGTGTGAAACACCCAAGTATTGAGAGTGCCTCCTTTGTATTAAGCGTCAACGGGAAATCTTTCGTCAATCCACTCGTGTGGTTCTGATTCGCCATTATGCCCCAGCGCCGCACCGTAAGCCGACGTCTCAGTCGCTTCCAAGGCGGTCCACAGGCTCCCCCCGTGAGTAGCCTTGATCTACTGTCAGCACATGTGGGAAGCGCAACCCCCCGCACGAGGCGGTCGGGTGGGACACCACGGCCGGGATGGCTGGCGCCGCTACCGCAGTGACACACTGTATCGTCCCCTGGCTGCGCCTCCATGGCGCGCACCCCCCGCGGTGTCCCGCCCGAGCCGCCACCCGCGGCGCCAGCCGTGCCACCCCCTTGACGTCGCCTCTGCACAGATGGGAATTCCCGGCTGCTCTTCCCGACGTGTCGTGGTCGCCGCACGCCACTACTGCCATCCATTCCTCGCCCGCCCACCCGCCACCACCCTCACATGCGGATCGGCGCCTGCGCACGACAGTGAGCAAGAGGAGGGCGTTGGGGGGGGGGGGGGTCGGTCTCTAATGATGACCTGGACACCCCTGACAGAGGCAGAGGATGACGCGACTCGCGCGCCTCTGCCTCTGCACGACACTCGTCGTGGAAGATCAGCTGGGTCCCCACGGGGGGGGGGAGGGGGGTGGGGGAGCGCCGTGTGTGGCTGTGGCCGCCCTAGATGGCTCGCTCGCGCTGCTTTGCACCCCCCCCCCCGGCGCGGCTGTTCCGCAGGGGCCACGCCTGCGGACGCAGACTGTCTGTGGCTGGCAACTGAAGGTGATACTGTACAGTAGCGGCAGAAGGTGCAATCCCCTCCCTCTGGGCGTCCCCCGCCGGCTCGGTCAGGGCAAGGGCTGGCCGCGACACGGCACACCAGGTGCTGCCTTCAGCGGCACGCCCACGGCGAGCCAGTCGGGCCCGTTGGACGATGAACCACGGCGCTGGGCGGGTGGCTGTCAGCTTGAGTCCTCGACTGGCAGCGGGGGATGTACTGGTCTTGCTGGTGCGGCCTGCCTCCCATCCTCCCCACCCACCAATGACAGAAAGACACCCGCGGCCGCCACGACAGTGGGGTGGGTGGAAGAGGGGAGACACCCCCGAATCGTTGGGCTTCCACCACTCTTCTTCATTCTGCTGCATTGATAGCAGCATACTGAACATGGAGCGGGTGGAAGCTGCAGGTGGAAGGGAAAAGGGGTGGTTCCTAGAGTGACGTAGTGTGGTGGTGACGCCTGACGACGGCCATCACGCGGCGACGGAAGAAAAACAGAAAGGGGATAAAGCGGCCACTCACCCATCCACTCCGCATACCACCCATCGCACATTTTCATTTGCCCGGTGGTGGGCGAATGTCTCCATGCGCCCCTGCGTACATGCCTGCCCGCTGCCCTCGACATCCGCCACCAGTCGCCTCCGCCAGCACCGATCGGGGACGACCTCCGACCGCCACTGCCGTCCTACAGCGTCCTCTCGCGCCCACCCGCTCGGCACCGCGGCGACGGCCGTGGCGGGCGGCGGACTGTCCTGCACTATCCCCCCCCCCAGAGCGACTTGGCGGTTCACCCCGGTCCACCACACACGGCCCCAAGTGCCATGTTGTCTCTCGCGCTCTGCCCTCAGCCCACCTCTCCGTTGTCCTTTGGCCGCTGCCCGTCGCCATTCGCAACTGGGCGGCTGAGCCCTGCCCCTCGGGAGCGCGAGCCACCGCCGCTGTTGCCGCCGCCGCCACCCCCACCGCTGCTGCCGCTGCCCCGAAGGCGGAAAGCGGCTCTCCCCCGCGTGGGGGCTGATGGGCGGTCCTCTCCAACACCCGCGGGTGCGCTTTTCAGTGTCCCGCCGCGCCGCGGATAGTGCGGGGGAGGGAGATGGCGGCTGTCAGAGGCCAGACAGTGAGAGGAGGGGGAGGGGGACGGGTGGCCCCGAGCGAGAACACCCTGACGCGGCACCTACCGCGCGGCTCCTTCCGACACCCACCGCCCTTGGTACAGACCCCGACGCGGCGTCCCGCTGGCCCCGCGGCCGGGGTCGGGGAACCCGTACTCGCCCCCGTTTGAGCGTGCCAGGCGGCTGTGGTGGGCGCAGCTCGCACGCGTGCGCGCGCCGTGGCGGAGAGCTGCCCCAAGCACCCCTGCGAAGAGGGGTGGGAGAGCGTGGGTAGAGCATGCTGACGGGGAAGTGCACCACTGTCATTCGCGTCTGCAGCGACACTGAAGTTCCTGGGGCGCCACCCCCGGGCGCTCCCCGCATCTCCGTCCGCTGTCGTCGCCGCGGCCGGCACACGATCATCTCACCGGCATTACACGGTGGACGTCCTGTTCCGTGTCCGACGGGCGGGTGTGGCGGAGGACCAGTGGGAAAGGCGGGACAAGGACGGGGTGGGCAGGCTTGAAACAGAAACAGGTGGATGTAGTTTACGACTGCAGGGCACCCCCCCGCTTCCATCGTCCGCCGCCATGCCGGGCAGCCGGCGCCTCTTCACCCTCGGCCGCCGCCTTGGAGGCGGCGCGCGGCCAGCTTGCCCGCGAAGGCCCCGCCAGTGCGCACGGAGAGTGGGCGAAGCCCCTCCGCATACGCGTTCCTCGTGCCCCCACCTTTTGGTCAAGCCGTGGGCGGGGATCTGACCCCCCCCCGCCCTGCCCTCACCTGCTATTCCCGCAGCGGCGGGCGACAGCGGCCGTGCACAGAGGGGCCTTCTTCTGTGTCAGTCGGCCGGGAAGGGGCGAGGGACTGGCGGGACAGGCGCGGAACGGTGTAGGGGGATGGCGCTTGTTCCTGAGCCATCTCCCGACGCCCTTCCGCCTTGCCCCGCCGGCCATGCACCCGCAGCCTTCGGCTCGGTCCGCCACTCCTTGTCCACACCTCTGCATCATGGGTCAACGCAAGATTGTCCATGTGCACCCTCCAATTTCAAGCGCTCCCGGCTGGCCGCCGGTGCGCTACAGCGGGTGCTGCCGCAGCCGCCGCAAGCGGGTGGGTGGGGCGAGACGCGGGCGGAACAGGCGCGGGACGCAAAAGCGGGATGCGACTTGCTGCTGGGCATCTCTTGTCTCCCATTCCCTACTCCTATACCTGTTCCCGGTATGTACTGTTTGCTCTGCTCTCGGCTCCTGTTATTGCACATACAGATTATGGGACAGCGTTGGGTCTTCCAGGTGCACCTTGTGCTTCACAGGGGAACTCTCAGGCCCGCCGGTGCAAGGGAAGGCCACTGTGGGCACGGTCGCTGCCACCTGGGAAAGGTCGGGTCGGATGGCTCTCTGGGAGGGCGCTGCCGGCGCCCACCCCCTCAAGCCCCACAATCTTGCCGGCCTCGAGTCGGGAGACGGCGCCACAGGCGCCTAGTCGGTGGCTTTTGTCGTCCGGGAAAGTAAGAGTACGGTCCATCATGATCTTTGTGCCTTCCTCGCGCCTGTCTCTCCAGACCCTATCTGCTGAGGAAGAACAAAAACAGCCTCGCGGTGCACCCACGAGCGAGCACAATCAAACACCTCGTTGGCAGCAGCCGCACACGATCACACGCCTCCGTCGGCGCCGGGCGCCGGCAGCGAACCCCGGCTCGATTCTTTTTCTCCTACAACCGTGAGTGCACTCCTCGCGCCCTGCTCCCCCCAACCGCATCCCACTTCGGAGCCAAAGCCGCGCGCCGACCTTGACGAGACCACCAAAGCGCCCCCCTTGCCGGCATGGACCCATCTGTGGCCAGCCGGTGACGGCTGGGGTGCCTGCGCTCCTGGCCACAACGCAGGCGGCAACCGTCACCCCAATCAGAGGAAGAGAAACTACTCACGCTGGACGTGGCGGCGGCGGTGGAACCTACTTTCTCCATCTCTTCCCTAACCACCATTCCTTCATCATCCCGCCGTATGCACCGTTTACCACCAGCACCACCGACAACCGCAAACACAACCAAACGCGGTCAAAAACAGAGAGCAGCAACGCGTCCGCTCATGCAGCGTCACCGCCGTCGCATCGCTTTGTTCGTTCAGCCGGCAGACGACGGCGGGAGCGCCGCGCCGTCGTCGGCAGCGGGCCAGCCGAGACCCTGCCCAGGCCTTCCTTCCCCCACCGCGCCAGCCATCGCTGCACTGTCGCGTGCGCGCGCGCCGCCTAAGGCGGCGTCGCACCACACACGGTACGACGAGGCTCTCGACGCGTCGCGGTAGGGGACACCGTCGAGGGAGTGTCCCCCCTGCGCTTGCTCTTTCCCACTCCTCCCCCGCCACCACCGCTCACCTACACCGCACCAAGCGCGTCCACGGAGCGGCAAGGTCCCTAGTGGTGGCGGCCATCTTGCTCACCCCCCCCCAGGAAACGCCGCGTCCCCCAGCCCCGCACGGACGTACCCTACCTGGGACCCCCACGTGTCCACGCGCGCACGGTCGAGGGGGATGTGGGCGGCGGCGCGGCCGCGGCCGCCGTGGCCACCGGTCGAGGGGTGGACGGCCAGACGGGGGAAAGAATCTGGCCATGGACGAGGCCCGGCGGCGCCGCCCCCCCACTAGGCATGGATTGTATGGCCAGTCCGCGCCGTCCATCGAGCGTAGGGGGAGGCGGTCTGGGCGCCACGCGTCGACCGCACGTTTCTCGACCTGTGTCAATGACGGGGGGAAAGTCAGTGTCTGTGCGCTAGCCCACGTCCTTTCGCGGGGAACAAGTACATTCGACGATCATTGGAAGAAAGACTCGCTCTGAGCGGGACTCGCGGGATCCCGGGCTCCCGCCGGTTTCCGCTCTGACGCCAAAGCCCGAACAGCCAACCAGACACGCGCTGTCCAGGTCCCGCCCGCCTACCCTAGAAAATATCTGTGACCATGACAGTTGAGAAACGGCGGTTTGGCCAGGAAAGTGTATGGTGGCCCCCCCCCCCACGTCGTCCTCGCCACCTGGCCGGCACCAGACGGCATCCGCAACACAGCTGTGCGTGCGGACATCTCCGGAACGGTCCGGGAAGAGCTGCCTGTACGGCAAGCCAGCAAGGCGCGCCGCCGTCACGTCGCCACCCTACCCTCGCAGTGGTGGTGACGAATTCCCAGCACCAGTACCGTCGATGGTCGCCTGGCGGGGGCGTGGAGCGGCGGGGCGGCGGCGCCGGCCAATATGTATCCAATATGTCGCGGCTACGGGTGCGGGGCCAACAGATTCACACGCTGCGCGCGCTCCCGTGTGCTCAACCGCGCTGCCTGCGCAGATTCGGTGCCCTCCCGTCGTTTTGGCGGGGAAGCCCCCCCCCTCCCCCCCCCTCCCAACCGCCCCCCGCGGCCCCCTTTCCGTAGGATATTTTTGCCAACCAACTCCGCCCGCAGCGCCTGCGCCGCACGCCCATTGGGCCAGCCCAATGGATTGGAGGGGCAGCCCATCGCTTCGAACACCGAAACGGCGCGCGCCGCCCCGTCGACGGAACCCCGCCCCATGGGGGCACGCGTGGGCGGGCGGCGGTGGCCGCTCCAGATATTTTGGCTCGGCACGCGCCGCGCCGCCGCCGCCGCCCCCCCCGCCCCCCCCCATCGGTGGCCTTGCTCGGCGTGGCGCTCGTGCAGTGGCCGCTCCCGGTGCCCCGTTTGGAGGGGGGAGAAGATATTTCTTGCCACAGCTGTCCTGCAGCGGATGGAAAATCGGGGCCCCCCCCCCGCCGCGCGCCCCCCGCGGCCGCCGCCGCCGCTACGCGCCCAGTCGATGATCTGCGCCGTGCCGCGCAAGCCGCCGGTCAGCCGGGCGAGGGGGGGGGTGGGGGCTTCCCCGTCGCGCCCGCCCGTGGCGGCTGGAAGGGGGGCGTTTCCCCACCCCCGTCGCCCGCCCGGCCGACGCGCCCGCCACTCGAGGCAGGCAGGCAAGGGGGTGGGGCCAGCCAATGGTGCGCCCCCCGTCGGTGCCTACCCTCGACGCGGGCACCGTCGCCGCTCGGCGCGGCTGCTTGCCACCGCCGCCGTCCGCCCCGCCCCCGTCCCCCCCCCTCCCCGCCGCGCGTTCCGGTGCGCTACCCGCCCGCCCTCACCCCTGCCGCCCGCACGGTTGGCACCGGCGTGCGCCGACCCGCGTCTGGCACGTGACAACCCGCGTCGACCCGGCTGTAGTAGGGGTGGCCACCCTCTCACCGCCGCCGCCGCGGCCGCCCCCACCGCGCCGACGCCGCGCCGCGCGCGCCGCCCGCGGCGGGCCTAGCTAGCTGGAGCCACCACCCGCTCCGGCCGCGTGCGCTCCCACCGCCGGCCGCGCTCCCCCCGCCGTGTGTCCCCGCCGGCCGCTCGGCGCGCATTGGGAGCTCGACCGGCGGCGTGAGGGTTTGGCGCGCACGCGCTCCGTCTGCCCGGCGTGCTCCCCCGTACGCGCGTCGGACCCACCCCCACCGCCCCCTCCCTTCACGCCCCCACCACCCCCCGCCCACCGCCCCCATTGCTGCTCGAGCCGGGCAGTTGCGACCGGAAGGGGCGTGGGTGGCGGTGTCGTGTTGTGGCGAGCCTGCCTGCCGGTCTACCTGCCCGCCCGAGACGCTGGCCGCTCCGTTTGTGGCGCGCCCGCCGGTGTACCCTCTCCCCCCCCCCCGCCCGCATCACCCCGCGCCGTCTGCGCGCCCACCTGCGCCCGGAGAAGCATCATTGCGGGGTCATCCTCCCGCCCTCCTCCCCCTTCTGCGACTCGCGCTGACCGAGGAAGTCTGCGTCGCGGCCCTTGCGTCAACGACCGACCGACAGAGGGACGCGGAACGACCGCGTCGGTAACACCTTTTCCGCCCCCGCTCCACCCCTGCTCTGCTGCTGCTTGTGCTGCTGTGTGCCGTTGCGCTGAGACGTAGCTGGAGGGGACATCTGACGACGCGGCGGGGAGGTGTCGCGGTGGGGGTCCCACGTTGAGGGCGCCACGATGGAGACGGCGGCGAGTGCCCCGCGCGCCAGTGACAGCGGGGATGAGGGCAATGGCAACATGTCAGCGGGCGCGTCGGTGGCGAACAAGAGCAAGAACCTGTCTATATCGGACCTGGTACGTTATTTGACGCGCGGTTGGCGGGTGGCGGAGGCAGGGCTGGGGTTGGGGGTGGGGGGGGGGAGTGGCGTGAGCGGGGGATGACGGGGGAAGGAGGAGAGGAGCGGGGAGAACGGGGACGTGTGTGAGGGATCGAGTGGTTGACCGTGGCGGCGGCAACAGCGACAGCGGTGGCAGAGGCTCGTTGGTGGACCTTGGGAGTGGGGCCGGCGCGGAGCGAGGCCGGGTATCGCTGTGCATGCGGCCGCAGCGGTGGGGCAGCGGGCGTTGGGATTGGGCGGGACGGAGGGGGGGTGATGGTTTTTCCACCTGGGGGATAAGAGGGGTAACGGTTGGGAGCGTGCTTGCCCGTTTCGCATGTGTCGCATTGTTTCGCCTCTGTCTGGTTGGCATGGCGGCTGACCCAGTTTTTTCCCTGGTCTCTGTGACCCGAGCTGCTGTACCTTCGCTTGTGTTCTGGTCCGTTGTTTCGCTGTTTGGCTTATTTTTCGTGCTCTCAGATGTCTTGTTTCCACTTACCGATCAATGATGCTGCCAAGCAGCTAGGCACGTGCGTGACGGTTCTGAAGAAGCAGTGTAGGAGACACGGCGTCAAGCGGTGGCCGTACCGCAAGCTGGTATCCCTGGATAAGCTGATTGAGAAGATGGAGAAGGAGCAGACCACCGCGGACGACAAGGAGTATTACCAACACGAGCTCCACACCCTCCGCCAGCGAAAGGAGCACATCTTTCGGTCGGCGGGTAACGTGTCGGCGGCGACGCCGTCGCGGGCGGCCAAGGGCACCTCCTCGGCGACCTCGGACGGCGCGCAGACGCCCTCGTCCCCAGCAGGGATGTCGCGCGCGGACGGCTCGGGGGTGTTGCTGGACGTGACGCCCGCCATGCGGGACCCGGTGTACGCCATGTCCCTGGCGGGCGTGCCGTTTGGTGTGCCCCGCACGCCGGTGGCGGCGGCGGCGGCGGCGGCGGCGGCGGCGGCGGCGGGGCGACAGCATCAGCAGCAGCAGCGGCTGGTGGCTGGGATGGACGGCCTGCCGCCGTATCCCATGCCTGGCATGGACCAGGCGTTGTACCCGGGCAATGCGAGCGCCGGTCAGCCGCCGCCGCCTCCTCCAGCCTTTGTGGGCTTTCCCTATGGGGGGCCCTTTGGCCCCGGCGGGTTCCCGATGCCGCCACCTGCCAACGGGGTCTTGCCGGGTGGCCCGTCTGCTGGACCTCCAAACCCTTCCTCGCGGCCTGGCTCCTTCCCATTCCCCCCCTGTGCCACGTACGGATGTGACTGCTATCGGACGGGCGTGGTGACGTCGCCATTCCACTTTATGCAGTCGGCGATGCCGTTTGGGCCACCAATGTCCATGATGCCTCCGGTGGATGGCTTTGGAGGTGGCCTCCGGCCGGTGCCGGCCGCGGCGTCCATGGCGGGCGGGCCGAAGGCGGTGGGGCCGCCGCCCGCCCCCGACGGTGGGGCTGTGACCCAACGGCTGTCGTCTGGGCCGCAGGCGCCGCTCCAGGCGGGCCCGATGGCACCACCATCATCCACTGCCGCTGCAACGACGGGCGGGCCCAACTTCTCGTTTGACCTGCGCTCGTTTCCTTACCCGATGGGGGCGACCGCGGGCGCGGCGCGGCCCTTTGGGCCGGGCACGTCCACGCCCGGCGCTCCGGGCGCCGCGCCCCCCGCGGGCTGGCTGGCGGCGGCGGGGTCGGCGCCGCGGCGGCCACCGGGTGAGCAGGCGACCACCGCCGCGCTGGCAGGCCCGCCCGGCATGTCGGCGGCGGCGCCCAAGACGCCCGTGCTGGGTGGCGCCGCGCCTACCGGGACGCCGGGCTCCGCCGCAGCTCGGCGAGCGGCCCGGCCTGGTGTTGGGGATGAGCAGCCCGCCGCTCCGCGCTCTGCGGGGCCACGCGGCGGCGGCGCGGCGGCGGCGGCGGCGTCGCGGCCGTCCCTTTCGGCGGGCCGTGTGGATGACGCGCGGATGCGGCGGAGCTCGGACGAGGTGACGGGCGGGGACCCGCCGAATGAGAGTGCGATGCTCATGCTGCAAGGTCTTCGGCCATTCTCGCAGGACAATGCGCTGTTGGGTGGCGCGGGTGCGGCCGGCCGGGGCGACTGCGCGCCGGGCGGTGCTGGCGTCGATGGCAGCGGCTCGAGGAGTGGCAGCGGCAGTGGCAACCAGGCAGAGCTTGACGGGGGAAGCGGCAGCGGCAGCGGCTCTGGTAGCGGCGACGCGAATGGGAGCGGCAGCGGGAGCGGCAGTGGGAGCGGCAGCGGCGACGGGAGCGGCAGCGGCGACGGGAGCGGCAGCGGCGACGGGAGCGGCAGCGGTGACGGCAATGGCAGCGGCGATGGCAATGGCAGCGGTCCCGGCGATGGCAATGGCAGCGGCAGCGGCAGCGGCGGCGGGGACGTGGCGCCGCTGCCGCACCACGTCCGTGGCATGCGGCCGCTCGCTCGGCACCGGTCTTCCAAATCGCCTGCCGATACGAACGCGTCGGATACGGGCATGGACGTGGCGCTGTCGTCGGTGCCGCCGGTCGTCAAGCCGGGCGCCCTCACGTCGGCCCCCGTCCCGGCCGAGGGTCTCGATGTGCCGACCGCGCCGGCCGCCCCCACGCCTGCCCGTGCAGAGGGGCCCGCCATGGGCGCTCGTGCGGCGTCGCCTGCGAGTGGCGGCGCGGTGCCTCACAAGCGGCCGCGCAGCGGCCGCCACATGGACGGCCCGTATCACCCGCACGGCCACCCGCCGTCGGATGGGCCAGGGGCGTCGGCGGTGGGCGTTGCGGGCGGTGTGCCACGGACCGACTGTGGTGCCGGCGGTGCTATGGACGCGAGGGAGCCGGCGGCGCGACAGCAGAGCGTCCACGCCACGGGCGTCAGCGGCCAAGGGACTGGCGGCGGTGGTCGCACGCCCTTTTTGCGCGGTGATTCCCCGCCCGTTGTGGGCGGTCGCGTCGCGCTCGCGGCGCCGACGGGGCCGACCACGCACGGGTCTCCCCACTTTGGCGACAGCGGCCGCGGGGCGGCGCACGGGCACCACCACCACCACCACCTCCACAGCCATCACGGTCACGGGGCCAAGTCGGGCGTGTCGGGCGCGCTCGGCGGCGGCGCAGGGGGTGGCGGCGGTCAGCCGCGGCACCATGGCGGCGGCGGCCAGCCACTCAACGGCGGCGGCGGCCGCGCGTTTGGCCCGCCCAACGCGGCTTCGGCGGCAGCGCTGCAGCGCGAGGCGGACCAGTCGCGGCGAGCGCAGCAAGCGATGGAGGGGCTGGGGGAGGATGGCAGCGGCGGCGGCTCGTCGGGCGGGGGCCACTCGGGGGAGCCCCCGGCCGCCAAGCGTGCCCGCAAGTCCACCACCCCGCCTTCGGGCGACGCGGGCACGTCGGGCAGCGACCACTGCGACGGGATGGACCACGGGCCGCGCGGCGGGGGTCACCCCCACGGGGGCGTTGCGGTGCTGACGCCCCAGTCGGGCGGCGCGATGGCCAAGCCGCTGCCCGTGTCGCTGCCGCCGCGCCAGGCGGGCGCGCCCAATGGCAGCAGCTCTTCCGAGTCGGGGAGTTCGTGGTCGGTGGCGGCGGCGCACGTGGAGCGGACCAAGACGGCGTGCACGGCGCTGCGGCTGGCGCTGTGGACCGCCACGCGGGAGTTGTGTGTGACGCTCGCGACGGGTGACCCGGCGCTGCTGCGGTGCGTCGGCGTGCCGGCGGTGGGGCAGGTCATCCCGACGCAGCGGGAGAGCCCCCCGCCGGTGGGCGACGCGCCTGGTGGCGGCGGCGGCGGGAGCAGCGGCGACGGTGGCGGGAGCAGCGGCGACGGCGGCGCCAGCGGCGGCGACGCGCGTGCGCCGACGCTGGTTGGCAACAGCAGCCACCGGGTGTCGCTCGGCTGCGTTGGCCTCGAGCCGGAGAGCTACGCCCGCGCCGTCGCGGGCGAGCGCGCCGAGTGGACCTTTTCGTCGGGCGCCCGCCGCTTCCTGCAGGTGGTCACCCCGCAACTGAGCGCCCGCGGTGACGTGTGTGGCCTGTCGGGGATGTGTGTCGAGTTGACTGGCAGCGTGGGGGGGGACGGCGGCGCCAGCGAGCCGGTTGCGTGAGACCCCAGACGTGGCTCGCCTTTTGGTGCCGTCCGGCGTGGCTCGTGTGCGACCGGCTGCGCGTTGCACTTGTGCATAGAGTTGGGACGTGTGAATCAGGGGGTGGGGGGGAATATGATTGCTTGTGTGTTGGCGTAGATGCTGGGTGGGGGGGATTGGACGTGGGGTTGATTGCCTTGTTTGTGCGTGTGCTTCGTGCTGCGTTCTTGAAAAACGCCCGTGTGGTCTGTACATGTGCTCTCAGCGGTGGGACGGCTGCTCATCGCTACGGTCCGAGGACGGGATCGTGTGGCTGCTGTCGGCGACAAGGGGGGACGGCGGCCTACGTCCCACGCAAGGGCGGCGCGCGTCCGTCGCGCTGGTGCTGCAGGTTGGAACGACCAACCCGCGGCGGCTGCTTGCCAGGCGTCCAGTCCCACAGCTCCGCGTTCCATTGTCCCAATACAAAGCGTGCTGGCCAGTGCCGTCCCGGCCGACGCCGTCCCTCCCCTACCCTGCCCAGCATCCCCAGTACGCTGTGCCCCCACAACTCACTCTGTCAACCAGTGCCCAACGCCCCCCCCGCCAGCAGCCAACCTACGCTCCACCTGCCCGTACTCTCTCCCCCACGTCCCCCCCCCCACCCTCACGACCACCGCAGCCACCGCCGCCGCGCGTGGGCCGCGGCGGACAAGGGTGTCGCGTAAATCCACGGCGCCCAGTACACAAACGCGGCGCCAATGGCGACCGCCGCGACGGCCACCGCCGCCCGCCGCGGCCGCGGCGGCAGGCCGTCCACCACCACCGCCGCGAGCAGCTGCGCCCACCAGCACGCCGGGATGTAGTGGTACAAAAAGGTGCACCGGCTGACGAGCACGTACGGCAGCAGGTTGAGGGCGTAGCCGGCGACGCACAGCCCGCCGAGCGCGGCGGTGTGGTGCACCCGCGACGCGGGCGGGAGCGCCCCGCGCGCCGCCCGCGGCGCGTACCACGCCGCCGCCCAGAGCGGGAAGGCGGCGAGCGCGGCGAGCGTCACCGCCACCACCGCCGGGTTGCTGATGAGGTACACCTGCGTCGCGCCGCCCGTCGCGGCGTCGTAGCCGCCGTGGTAGTAGATGCCCCGCACCGACGCGGGCCACGTGTACCACGCCGACTGCCAGCTGTGCGTGGCGGTGATGCGCGCGTTGGCGCGGTACATCTCCCCATTGAGCCAAAGGAAGGAGCGCCAAAACGGCGGGCGGGGCGCGCCCTCCTTGTAGTGGGGAGAGCCGACGAGCGCCGCCTGGAAAGGCTGCAGCATAAAGCCGTCGCCGTCGCCCGTCGACGGCAGCAGCCAAAAGTGAATAGCAAAGAGGGACACGTACAGCGCGGCCGCGACGGCGCCGGCAACGGCCATCTCCCACACCTCGAGGCGGGTGGACGCGCCGGTGGGCCCGCCCACCAGGGACACCCCCGCGATGAGCAGCGGCGTCGCGACGGCGGTGAACTTGACGCCCACCGCCGCGGCACCCGCCGCGGCGGTGGCGACCAGCCACCGCAGCCGCGCGGCGGTGCGCCGCCGCGCCTTCCACAGCCGCACCGCCAGGTAGAGCGCGGCGACGATAAAGAAGAGCAGCTGCGCGTCCAGGAGGATGAGCCGCGACTCGACGACGACCAGGTGGTCGAGCGCGCCCGCCACGCCCGGCAGCAGCGCCGCGACGGCAGACAGCCCCAGCTCCCGGCACAGCGCGTACGTCAGCGGCGGCACGGCGGCCCCAAACGCGGCGGACGTTGCGCGCAGCGGCGCGTACACCTGCGCCCCGTACGCCATGCCGTTGAGGGGCGTCTGTGGCAGCCGCGGCACCGCGCCGGTGGCCTTGCTCACCGCCAGGAGGACGAGCTTGCCGAGCGGCGGGTGGATGTCAAAGAGGTACCGGCCGGCCCAGTAGTTGGACCAGACGAACCGCGCAAAGTGGACCTCGTCAAAGACGATATCGGGGGGGGACCGCAGCCGCCACAGCCGCACCGCCAGCGCGAGGGCGCCCAGCGCCGCCGCGACGGCGGCGTCGGGCACGCCCCACGGGCCGCCGCCGCGGCGGACACAGTGAGAGCGGAGCCGGCGGCGCTTGGACGCCCCGCCCCCGTCGGCGGCCCCGTCCAAGCCGCCGCCGCCGCCGCCGCCGCCGCCGCCGCCATGGGAAACGGCGGTCCCCCCCCCCCCCAGCACGCCCCCCCCCCCCCCCCGCCGCCCCCGCGCATGCACGTTGCCCGTAGTCGGCGTCGGCAGCAGCGCCCCCCACCCCCCCCCCTCCTCCTCGTCCCCATCGTCAAGGCCCTCCTCGTCGGCCGCCGCCGCCGCCACCGCCGCCGCCGCCGCCGCCGCCGCCGCCCGCGACTCGCGGGCGTCCGCGGCGGCGCGCCGCCGGAGGGCGGCGCGGACGCCCAGCTGCGCCGCGACCATGGCCGACAGCAGCCGCTCCGTGGCCGCCGCGACCGCGGTGGCCATGGCCGCGGCGCCGCCGCCGCCACCCGCCCCGCCTGTGCCCCCCGCGTGCGCCGCGACCGGCGAGCGGCGACGCGCGCGCCGTGTGCCGGCGCGCAGGCCGTTGGCGGCCGCGGCGGAGGGGGCGGCGGCGGTCGCGCGCGGGGCGCGGCCGCGCGGCGGCGCCAGCTGTGGGCGCAGGCACGCTGACGAACGGCTTGGCCGCGGGCGTGACAGTGCACGGGACACAGATGCCGGATCCCATCCCGTGGATCAAGAATTTTGAGCAAGTCGACCGTTCCGGTCGTTTCAGCAGCTAGAATAAGTGATGCCAATCACCGGGACTTTTCTGAGACGTCGGCACGTACTCGAAGAATACTTACTAGAGAAGGCAATGTCCATAAAACAGTATCCAAAACTTTTCATTTGAGAATATTGCACACAAAAACGCTGAAAATTGAACGTCCATGCAAGACCAGGGCGCGGCACAAAGCCTCCACTCAGTCCCGGTGCGTACCGTCGTTGCGTTGCTCGCGAGCTTCGTAGATTCCCGCTCCAGAGCTTGCATTGCCTTTCCTGAGACGTCCCGCTTGCCCTACGGAGATGACCCAGGTGGCAGACAGGCGCCCTTGCCACGGCAAACGGTCCGTCGAGTCGTCTCCGCGAAATGTTCGTGCGGCTACAGCAGTCTGGACAACATGCGATGCCGATGCCGGTGAGGAATGAAGGAGGACGCGAATCTGTGAGCATATTGCTGACCTGCCTCACCGATGCTTAAGGCTGCGCCAGTGTCGCGTCGTGGATGTGGCAAGCGCTCAAGGCGAATGTATTCCGTGCGGAGTGTCGTCAGGGGCGTAGTGCAATCTGCTTGGGCGGTCGCAACCATGCTCTGTTCTGGCGCATGCGGTACGGTCTGTCCATGTGCGTTTCTTGTGAGAGTGCATGATCTGATATCTTCACGAAGGACTATGGTGTCACGTCCGTCCTACTCGTTTGACGCGCAGGGCCAAGTCAACAGCAAACAGGTGGACGGGAGACAACTTCTTGACTTGATGCCCTCGTACATCCTGTCAGTACTGTGTGTAAGTTCAGCTGGAGTCAAGATTGCGCCTGAAGATATTTCTCTGTTGCTCAAATTGACGAGGACACGCCTCGAGCGAGCAGCGTCACGACGGTTGGGAGGGTTGTGCACTCCGAGAGGCATGCTGGCCCCCCCCTCTATCCCCGCCGTTTCGTGCAGCACCTTCCGCGACGCCAGCTGTCTCGTCGAGCTCAAGGCCCGACCCCGCTCCTGTCGTCCCTCGAGCAGTCATCCACGCCGGTGCCAGACTCCTCTGTTGTATCCTTTGTCGCCATCACCTCGCCTCCGTTCCCCCCACCTATCCGCCTCCCTTCCCCTTCCCTTCCCCCCCCCCCCCCCCGTGCCCGAACGCTATCTACACGATGGCGCCGACTGCCCTTTTCGTATCTCCTTCCCTGCCGCTGACGCGGCGGCGGGCCCCCCCCTCGCGGCACATGCGCGCGCCACCCGCGGGCGTTTGTGTCGCCCCCCCCACCACGGCTGCTGCCACCCGCATGACGGCCGCCACCCCCAGTGGGGGCACCCCCCCCGCGACCCGGCTCGAAGACCGGGACGTCCCCGAGGGCCACACCGGCCTCCACTCCTTCCTCTACTCGGGGGGCGACGACGAGCACGCGCCCGCCACAGCCGACGCGGCGGCGGCGTCTGCAGAGGCCATCCGCTTCACCTCGGACGGCACCCGCCGGCTGCCCGTCCCCGTCTTCCTCGCGGGCCTCTCCCCCGCCGACCGCGTCGCGGGCGTATACTCGGTCTACGCCGCGGACAGCACGCTCATGTACGTGGGGCTATCGCGCAACGTGGAAGCCGCGGTGCGCGCGCACCTGGCCGTCCACGGCCGTGGTGCGGTCGCGTCGGTGGTGGTCAAGACGTGGGCGTTCCCCGCCCGCTCGGAGATGGCCGCCACCGTCGAGGAGTGGCTGGCCGCCGCCGCGCCGGCGGTGCCAGCGGGCAACACCCCGGAAGGGGCGGCGGCGTGGGCGGCGTCGGCGCGAGAGGTGTCGGCGGTGGTCGGCCGCGGGGCGGGGGAGGAGGAGAAGAAGCTCAAGCTCCGCAAGGCCATGGCGGACATGTCGCTGGTGGATGAGGCCGAGGCCGCCGACCGGGCGGCGGCGGCGGCAGAGGCGGCCGGTGAGGGCGACGCGGCCGCGAGCGCGCGGCGGGCCAACCTGGCGAGCGCCGTCAATGAGGATGACTGGAGCGGCGAGATTGACGCGCAGACCGCCGCGACGCTGGCGCCGCCGGCCGCGGCGCCCGTGGCGGCCGCGGCCGCCCCGCCAGTGGTGAGCCCGTTTGCCAGCCCCGCGTCAGCGTCTGCGGGCGCCCCCGGCAGCGTCGCCGGCGCGCGCGCGTCGGCGGGCACGCCCATGGAGCTGACCGCCGCCAACATTGACGCGGTCCTCGATGAGGTGCGTCCCTACCTGCTGTCCGACGGCGGCAACATCTCGGTCGTGTCGGTCGACGCGGCGACGGCCGGGGTGGTGCTGCGCCTGGAAGGCGCGTGCGGCTCGTGCGCGTCGTCGACGACGACGATGAAGATGGGGGTGGAGCGGGTGCTCCGCGAGGCGTGGCCCGACCTCGGCGACGTCACCGCCGTGACCGACGCGGCGGGCGCGGCGTTTGGGGTGGCCGCCGTCGAGGCGGCGCTGGACAATGTGCGCGGCGCGCTGCGCGGGCTGGGCGGCAGCGTCAGCTGCCTGTCAGCGTCTGCGGACGGGCAGGTGGTGCTGCTCTACGCGGGGCCGCCCAAGCTCGCGTACGGGATCGAGCTGATGCTCCGTGACAGCGTGCCGGGCATGACGGGCGTGACGTTTACTGATGACGATGATGACGACGAGTGATGAGTGGTTGCGGGCGGGGACGGGTTGCAGCGTGGGGGGGCTGGGGGGGGCGAGCGTGGGGTGCTGTGGTGGTGAGGGCGGGCGGGGGGCGGCCCAGTGCATGTAAAACAGAGGGTGGAGAGGGGGGTACTGTACACGGCGTCAATGGGAACGGGGTCGGGCAGCGCCCATCGCCGGCACACCGCGCCCGCGGTGTAATCGCGGTCGTTGGCCCCATCCGTACGCTTTTTTTTTCCCCTGCTGCCGCCACGCAGGGGGCTGGCTGTCCAGCCTTCCCTCGCTCGCGTCCGTGCATTGTTGCCCCCCCCCTGCACCGCTGCAGTCCGTCACGTCACACCTCCTGCCGGTGCCGCTGCCCTCCTCTTCCCTCCCTTGTCCTGCGCCCAGTGGTGGTCTGCGCGCGGTCCCCGCGCGCCGACCCCCCCCCCCCGCCACCGCACCGGTGCTGCCGCCGCGCTGCCACCCGCCACGCCGTGCCACTCCCGCCACGACAGTCGCCGCGGCAGCCGCCGCCGCCGCCGCCGCCGCCGCCGCCACCACCGCCGCCGCCGCCGCCGCCGCCGCCACGGCGGGGCCGCCCCCCACACCCCCCCCCCCCGCAGGGGACCGTTGGCGGCGCCGCGGGCGCGACGCCGGTGGCGGCCGCCGACCGCGGCGGCGCGGGCGGGGCGGCCGGCCGCGACGCGGCCGCCGCGGCGGCCGCGGCGGGGCGGCCGCCACCCGACGCCGGCCGCCGCGGCGCGGCGGGCGTCCCGCCCGCGGCGCCACCGCGGCGGCGGCGGCGGCGGCGGCGGCGGCGGCGGCGGCGGCGGCGGCGCGCGCGGCCGACCGGGCCGCGGCCGTAGGTGGTGGGGGGGGGGGACGCCGGTGCGTGTGGCCGCCGCGGCGACGAGCCCACCGCGGGCACGAGCGCCCCTGGCGAGGAGCCAGGGGGGGTGGGGCGGCGGGGGCGCGCGCGGTCGCGCGTCGGCAGCTCCGACAGCGCCGCGGACGGCAAGGATAGTTGGAGGGACCGCCTCTGCAAGGCCGCCGGTGGCACGCCGCGGTTCGTCCACTGGCTGCCGGCAGGTGGCACCCGATTGGATAGGGGGGGATGGTATCGGGAGCGCCACATCACCCCAAACCTGCCCCGCCTCGTCATCCACAGTCCGTGCTGTACCGATGGGGCTGTCCTAGGCAACGGCGGGCGGACGGGCAACACATCCACAGCGAGAGGGGAACCGCGTCGCCCCGGGGAACCACCCTGTCCATGACCCGAGTGGGCATCCAGCGGCGCGCCGCGCCCGCCTCTGTACGATTTAATCTCTGCGCTGCATGCCGCCGGCACGACCGTGGCCGCTGGTGACGGCGACGCACGCCTCCTTGCACCCCCCCCCCCCCCCTTCCCCCCCTCGCCCACCCTCGTTCTTCTTTCCCCCCCCTCCCGCAGCCCCAGTGCCCCCCTCCCAGCGTCGGTGCCGCCCTCATCGCCCGCCGCCGCCGGTGCGGCGGGGACCCCCATGGCATCGGCGGGCCTTGCCACCACGGTGGCGGCGGCGGTGGCTCCCGCCGCCGCGACCGCCCGCCCGGGCGGCTCGGCGTGGACGGCGCGCCGCGCCGCCGGGCCGGGCGTGGCGGCGCCCGCGGTCGCCGCCGCCGCGCTGGGCGTCGCGCTGGTCGCCCCGCTGGGGACCGCCGCCGCCGACGCCGCGACCGCCGCCGCCGCCGCCGCGACGGCGGGTGGGGTGCGTCGGTGGCGGCCGCCGCCGGGTGCGGCGGCCGCCACCGCCGCCTGGGTCGCCAGCACGGCGGCCGAGCTGGTCGGCTCTGGGGTGGGGACGGCCGCCACGGTGTGGCTGATGGTGCTCGAAATGGCGCCGCCGGCAGTGGGGGTGTCGGCGTGGGCGGCGGCCGGCTGGTCACCGCCACCGCCGCCGCTGCTAGCCCCCCTGACCCGTGACGGAGCTGTGGCTGCTGCGGCCGGTGGTGGCGGGAGTATCCGGCGGGGGGGGGGGGCGGCGGCACCCCTGGCCCTCCCCGCGGCAACACTGTTGCTGCTGGACGGCTGTGGCTGGCCGCCGTATTTGCCGCGTACGTGGTGCTCCTGGGCGGGCTTCTCAGCCGCTGCTCGTGGCGTGCGCACAGCTGGTGTGACCCGGCGCTGGGCGTGGCCGCCGCTGCGCTACAGGCGGCGCTGCTGGTCCTCCTCTCCCGTCGCGTCGTCCTACCGTCGACCACGCTGGCGGATTGGGGGTTTGCCCCGCCGGTACCGCCCGTGACTGGTGGCGCGGCGGACCGCCGCCGCGCGCTCGTTTTCGCCACCGCCACCAGGGGGCCTGCGCTGGACTGGCCGGCAACCGCGCGGTGGTTGGCGTGGGTCGTGGCCGACACGGCGGCGTACGTGTTGGCCACGTTCTCGGCCGCGGTGGTGGTGCTGCTGGCGGCGCTGGGGGTGCTGCTGTGCATGCCCGCCGCGACGCCGCCGCTGGTCGTGGGCCTTGTCACGGCGGCGTTGGTGGGGGGGGGGGGGTGCCTGCTCGCCACCGTCGTCAAGGAGAAGATAGCCGCACGGGAGCGGCGGGACGGGCGCTGGAGCCGGGTCAGCGGCGGGGGGGAGCGGCGGACGGGGGCCGACTCCCCGCCGCCGGGCACGCAGCTGCTGCTGCTCCCGCAGATCGGCGCTGCCGACGCGGAGGGAGCTGGGGCATAGGCGCCCGTCCCCTGTTGTCTTGCGCGGCTGTTTTTCACCCCCTAGCTAGCGCAAGCCCTTTGAGCACAGCTGTTTCATCAAGCCCGCCGCCACGGCGCAGGGGGGGGGGGTTGGCGGCGGCGGCGGCGGTGACCGCAACGGCGGCCACGCGCGGCGGGCGGCGGGCGTGGCCGCCCGCGTCGCCCACAATGGCGCCCTCCGCGACGCGGGCCGCCTCGGGCGACCGCGTGGACGGCCTGCTGTGTGCGCTGGCAGCGGCGGCGGCGGCGGCGGCGGCAGCGTCGCGGCCGCGCGCCGCGGCGGCGGTGGCGCGCCGTCGCCGGGCGGCAGCCGCGGCGGCGACGGCGGCGGCGGCGGTGGCGGCGGCGGCGGCGGCGGCGGCGGGTGCGGCCGCGCCCCAGCGGGCGCGCCTCTCCCGCCCGCCCCTCCCCTACCGGTGGTCAACCGCGACGCGTCGATTGCGGGCGCTGGGCGTGCAGGTGGGGGGCGCGCTCGTCCGTGACGTTGGCGCGGTGCGCCCAAACGTGGAGAGGGGGGCAGGGGGGGGGGGGGGGGGGGGTGGGGCGGGGGGGGTGCCGCCGGCGTTCACGTCTGGAGTGGCGTCGGTGCGGGTGGCGTGTCTCCTATTGATGGCGGGAGCGGCCGGCCCCGCAGGCGGCGGTCGCCCACCGCGGCGGCGGCGGCGTGGCGGCGAGTCCCCCGCCAGCCGGGTACCCCCCCCTGGAGGTGCTACGGACGACGCCGACAAGGACGCCGACGGTGGCGAGCAGGCGCAAGTGGTCGACCGGTGCGCACTGTGCGCCGCGGCGCCGCGGCGCGTCCCGTACGGTGGTGGTGGCGACGCCCGCGCGCGTCGACGTTGCCGGTGGGGGGGGGGGCGTCGACTGGACGGGCGTGCGGGATGTGGGGTGGGTCCACGCGGCCAAGCTGCTTGAGGCGCGGTGCGTGGCACCGCTTGACGCGGCGCTGCAAGTGTGAAGCAGCGGGGTCAAGGGGGGGGGGGGGCGCCGGCGGTATCGGACGGGGGCGGTGTCGGTGTCGGCCGCGCGACCGACGTGGCCGGCCAGAGCTACGGCCACGCCGCCACCCGCGCCGCCCTGCGGATGGGCGCGGCGGCCAGCCGGGCGGGCGGCGGCGGTGCACCGGGCGGTACGGTCGGGGCGGGCGGGCGGGCGGGGGGGGCGGTGGGCACCACCACCAGGCGGTGCATCGGGGCCAACGGGCCGGGGCTGGGGCGGCTCGGGGCGGTCTCGCCGCCGTCGAGAGTGGCCGCCATTCCCGACTCGAGGCGTTGGATGGGGAGGGGGGGGGGGGTCGTCACGAGCCCGCGCGCGCGTCGCCCGCGCCCGGTGGGGCGTCGGAGCGCCACCGCGGGGCCCGGCTGGCCGGCGCTGTGACCGGTCGTGGACGGGGGGTCGTCAGACAAAGCGTGAGCTAGGGACGCGTAGGTGGGCAGGGGGCGAGTCGCAGGGTGGTCTGAGGGAAGGGGCTGGGCAGGCCGTATGTGGGTGTAGATGGGAGAATAGGAAGCGACGCCCAACCTCTCAAGCCAGGACGGCAGTGCTCAACCGCGTCTCTCTGTGTCTATGGTATTACCACTAGTATAGATCATGTACAGGAGTATATGTCCACAGGATGGTTACGAGTGAGGCGTGGGGTGGGGGCGCGCCCGCTCGAGTCGTGTTGCGGTCCCGTTTGTGCAGGCCTCCAACCGGCGTGGCCTGCCTGCTGCCCCCCTGCCTCGCCGTTGTCGCGGCCACAGCCGCCGCCGTCCACTCGTGTGCCGCGCCGTTGACCAGACGTCTTGCGGCCGGGGCGACACCCTCCCCCCCCCCCCATCACCAAAGTCCACGCCTGCCGTTGCGCTCGCGCCCGCGCCCGCCTTGTGCGTTGCGCTCTGGTGTGACGAGGCGCGCCCGTTGGGCGATGCGGGCAGCAGGCGGGGGGGGTCGGCTTGCCGTGTGACCACGCGCGTGGAAAGCCCAGGACATGCAGGACCCGTGCGGGGCCAAGCAAGAGGCACAACAATGCGGCCTGGACAAAGTCGGCGCTCGTTCGGTGGTGTACCACATAGGCGGCGCGGAGGCGGGGCGCCCGCCTCGGGCGGGGTCCCCGGCTGGCGATCGACCGACTTCAAAGGGGACAATTGAAACCGTGTCACGCATGTGGATGGAACTCAGCCGTTCGCAAATGTGGCAAACATGCGGCACGCAAAGATTTGCACCCCCACGGCCAACGTGTGCCCCAGGCGAGGACGGGGCGGGCGGGCAGACGAGGGGGTGGGGCAGCAAGGGCAATCCGGACAGCCAATCACTCGCGCAAGATGCGGTCCGACGGCCGGGCAGGTGTCGGGAACAGAGTCGTGGGGGTGGAGAGTCGGGGATGGACCTCCCGGAAGGGAGTGGCCATGACAAGGGACCCATGACCAGGTGGGCCACTCCTCGACAAAGCGCAGGCCCACTGGGCCTCAAGCGGCCTCGACGGACACTACTCCTCGCACCTGCCCTGCTAAATCGCGCCGCGCATGACACTTTAAGTGGGGTGGGGCGTAAGTTTGTGCTTGCTCGTATCAGGCAAGGTCAAGACCAGGCGCTTCCTGGCTTGTCACTCTTGCTCAGCTCCACGACCTTGACGTCACATATCCAGCACAGCCCGGGTGCTGCCATGTGCCGACTTTGGCTACGGGCTCCCTGCAGCGAGATTTCTAAGCTCTCGCTGTAGCGCAGTAACATCGATTGCGATGGGGGATGCAGCAAGCGCGTCAGGCTTGGAGACTCCTATCGAGCCCGCAAAGGATGATGCCGTACTGTTAGCCTTCATCGTCGTGCTTCCAGAGTTCGTCTCGCTCATCGTACTGCTGGTGACAACGGATCGATGGCGCCCGCAAGACCTGCGCGTCCTCTTCTTTGTCTTTATTGCTGGGCTGACAACCACGGCTGACATGTTCACCCTGGCCGTCTGGGAGTCAGTCGGGGCCAACAGAGCGAACGTGACGCCTGACAAGCCCGCCACTCTCATCTACCGGCCGCGGCTGCTGTGGACGGCTGCCGCCGTCTTGGCCGCCTGCTACGTCGTCATCCCGTTAATCGTCGTGGGCGTCATGCGGGCACTAAGGCACCGCCGCCTGACCGCGCCCGATATCGCTGACCATAATGGCGGCATGGCCGCCGATGGCGGCAACATCGCCAGCCGACGGCGTCCGGCTTGGAAGCGGGGGTGGAGGTTCCGCCGTCGACGGATCGGAAGCTGCATAGGCCATCCTCGGCGCTCCGCGGCAAGTGCTGCGGACGTCTCGGCCGCGTCCGGAGAGGCGGCTGGAAACGTCGCCGCGACGGCGGTCGCGGTCACGTTGTCGGAACTCTCCCCGTGCGAGTTGCAGGCAGGTGGGGACCCTCCCATGGCCCCAGCGGACGGGGCACAGGTGGAGGATTCCCCGGTGTGAGGCACCGCCTGGCTCGCAGCTCGTGTGCATCCACCGTCACAATGGCGCCTACTTGGCCACGCCTGCGTCTGCACTGTCCCCTGCCCCCTTTCCCACCTGTTACCCCCCCCCCTTTCTTGTTCTCCTCCCCGCTCTCCCCGCTTCCACCCGCCTGTCCCACCCCGCCAGACAAGGTCACGCCATGCCGCCAAGTCCACTGCGGCGGCCTCGGTGGCCCCCCTCCTCGCCGCCGCCGCTGCTGCTGCTGTCACCCCTGACACCCCCACTACGGCTTCGTGGGCAGCCGTTGCTGCTGCCACCGCAAATTCGTCAGCAGCGTTGCGCCAAAGACAAACGTGTCGATGGCGCCGACGCTGCGCAGGGTGGCCGGCGCCACCACGTCGTCCATCTCGTCGCTGAGGGACCGGCCGGCAACGGTGGCAACTTTGGAGAACGGGGGCGGGGCGGGTTGGTGGGGGAGGGGGCGGGTCCTGCTACCGCGAGGGCGAGCCGGCGGGCAGGGCCGCAGGCGCCTGTGGTGAGCAGCTCGTCAAGCGTGCTGGCCGGCGTGCGGACCGAGACGCGCCGCGGCGGAGGGTGGTGCGGTGCTGATCCAGCTCCCTCACAAGTGTCGCTCAATAAAGGGCGAAGATACGGCGGGGGTGGGGGCGGTGGTGACTTGCGGGGGGGTGAGGGCGGGAGAGGGGTTCGCAGATTGCACTTGGGGCGTGGCGGAGATGTCTCTGCCACTCCATGCCCATCGGTGGTGGGTCTCGTCGGCCAGCAAGGGCGGGGAAACGCTGCGGTCGCCTGGCAAGCTCCGGTGGCAAGGGAGTGGGAGGGAAGAGGGAGGCGGGCAGGCGCAACGGGTGTGAGAGCACAGGGGAGCTCGGAAGCAGCGTCCCTTCCTTCCGTCCCTCGGCGATGGGTGAAAGGACGGCGTTGGGCCGTATCATCGTTGTCGCACTTCCGTCCCTACTATTAATATGTTGCCGCCACGCCGGGCACACGCTGTTGTAGACTCGGTTTTCTGTAGTTTAGCTTGCTTTCTTTAGTTAACGCCTGTCTTCCACCCGGTGAGGCTGAATTAGGCATTGCCCTCGTGGGGGCCCCCCGCCGCGGAAGACCGGCGCGGGCTCGGTGGGCCGTCGAAGATCCCCAGCACGGGCACGGTGAGCCCCGTGGCCCGCCCGCCTTCTGCGGGCCGCCGGACAGCCCGCGGCGGAGCCAACCAGCGGCCGCGGCGGCGGCGCCTCTTGCAACCTGCACCGCCGCGCGGGGCGTGTGACCGCACGGCGAGCGAGGAGCGGCTGCGTGGCCCAGCCAGGCGCCCTTCAACGGCCTCGTTGGCCGATGGTCCTGCCGAGCGCTGGTGAGTGGGGGGGGGGGTCGCGGCGCTGGGCTCACACCCGTCAACACACACTTTTCGAGGCCTTGACAAGGATTCCCGGGAAGGCTGAGAGGGGACGCCAAGGGTGGGCCGCCCCGTCACCGTGGCCACACCAAGCGCTGCGACACGCGGTGGCTGCCACGGCTGCCGACCGTTTTTCGCGGCTGAACCCGGCCAACCGCGGGCCGTCGCAGCTGTGTATGAGCGCGGGAGAGTGGCGGGACGTGACCCCCACCCTCACACCGTCACGGGTGCTCGTCATGCCGTGGGCGGCAGCGGGGAATTGGCGTTGCCGGTGTGCGCACCCCTCTCCCCGGTTCAACACTGTTTCCTTCCTCCCCCTCCCCCTTGTTGCGTCGCCGTCTGTACGGCTGTTGCGGCGCTGATGGCGATGGGCGCTACCGCTTACGGGGCAGGGGGCGGGCTCCCCCGTCCCCGCCGCAGCTGTCAAGTGCTGCGCGGGGAACGGCTGGCGCGCTGGGCCATCGTCTGGTGCGGGATCCTCCAGTGTGCGGTACGCTTCTGGGCCGCGGAGGGCCAGCGCGACGGTGGGGAGACCGGCCCCAAAGGCGCGACTGCGCCGTCTTGGCTCATCCCGTTTCCTTCCCCCTCACCCGTGGCCAACGACACGGCAGAGGCCGTGCAGGGGTCGCCGCCGATGCTCGGGCGCTTCCACGTGCTTTCCTCCCTGGCGTGTAAGGTGCGCCATAGGGTGGTTGCCGACGTCAACAGCGGGCCATCCGTCCTGGACTGCGACAAGGCCGAGGTCGTGGCGCACCAGACGTGCGGCGTCCCGCCGCAGTCGATCTTTGCGGTGCAGGACGTCAACTATGCCGATTCGAGCGCCGCTGTTGATTGTAACAGCACATCGGTGGGACAACCTTCCACCAAACAGTGTGAGGGGAACTCGGCCCGTGACCCCAGGTCAACGGTGCGCTACACGGCTCTGGGCGGCAACGACACGTGGAAGGGCATGTTGGCCCACGAAGCGCAAGTAGCGCGGCTGCTCACGTTGCAGCGAAACTCACTTTCGGGTTCAGTGTCGCGGCAAATGGGCGTGTATGAGGTGTTGGCCGTATCACGACTCACCCATGGAATGTGCGCCGATCGCCTTTGCAAGAATGTGTTTGCCATCGACAGTGTGCGTGGCCAACCATGGGGCTTCAGTTCGGACAAGGTCTATCCGCCGATGGTCACGTACCAAAACTCTGACGGCAAACGCTCCATGGTACCAGAGCGGGACGCCGACCTCTTGTCGCTGGGCAGGGCGGTGATGGTGCATCCCGAGTGGCTGGGGCAGCAGCCCGCGTGGGGGTTGTACCTGAACAGTGTGATGACGCTGTCGGTCTCTCCAGGCGAGAAGTTGGACGAACTGCCCCCTGGATGGCGCCGCGGAAGTTCATCCCGTTTGGTCGAAATGCTGTCCATGCGCAGCTCTCTCGATGGTGCACGCGTCCGAGCTTCCTTGTGGCTCTCCGCCATTGCGTACGTGATGTGTTCGCCGCCAGCGCGTTCGTTCGTTCGGGACCCAGATTGGCTCTGTGTTGGCATGAAGTCGTCTTCGGGTGGTGTGGTCCCGCCGGCCACCGCCCAAGATGTGCACGAGCGGCCGGACTTCTTGGGTCGGTCCGCCACGTGGTCCCTGACCGAGCCAGCACGCAACGAGTCGGACGTCCATAGCACGGATGACGTTGGTACACAACCGAGGCGTCCGTGCTGGCTAACCGGCCTGAGCTCGCGGGAGATCAACCCAGACAGCCCCGATGAGGTTGCCCTAGCGAGGCGCCTCGGTAGCATCTACGTGCCTTTCTCAAGACGCAGTTTACCGTCTTCTTCACGTGGTGTGTTTGCAGAACCTTCAGTCATGCCTACTACCCGTCTCCAAGACGAGCTGAAGCGTTTCTCACACACCTACAACCTGTCTGTTTTTCATTCCGTTCTTCCAAGGGAACCTGCCGATGACCACTCGGTGCTCTTGTCAGTCTTCGTTGTCCTTCCAGAGCTCGTCGCACTCATCATATTGCTGGTGACCACCTGGCCTTGGCGGCCGGAAGACGTGTGCGCCACTTTCTTCGTCTTTGTCTCTGGGCTTGTGTCCATGGCTGGTGCTGTCTTCCTGGCTGTATGGGAGTCGCAAGGCGCCAAGTGGAGAGCGGCGGCTTTGAGAAACGAGCTGTGGACGGAGGGTTCGCTCATGGAGGCCCCCTACACTAAACGCTTGGAGACGCTCCTGGTGATCGCCCGCACTGGCTACCGGCCGCGGCTGCTGCAGGGTATTGCGATTGGCGTGGCCGTTGGCTACGTTGGCCTATCGGGAGCTGTTACGGGCGCCGTGTGGGCAATGCGGCGGTGGCGCCATGGCCAACCCGACGGCGGCCTCCGCGGCGGCGACGGCGGCGGCGACTCTGACGACGGCGTCTTTGACAATGGCGGCAGCCTAGCTCGCACCCCGTCCCTTTCGGTGAACGGCATTTCCCGCCGGTCGCGCCCGATTGGGCCGCGAGTGCGGAGAAGCCTACTGCGGCATCTGCGTCGAGGCGGCAGCGCGAACCTGCGATCCAGTCTCGCAAGGTTTGTGGGCGTCCCGCCCGCGCCGACGGCGGCGGCTGTGGATGCGGCCGCCGGGGCCATGGAGAGCACGGTCCCGGGTCCTCCCCAGCACCGGGCGTGGGGAGGCGGGCCTCCGCGAGACGGCGTAGCCAACGGGACGCCGCCTGCGGTCGGTGACCCGACGTGAGGTCACCTCACAGGGCAAGTGTGGGGGCCGGGTGGTGGCGACGCTGCCGCTAACCGACGGGCAGCGACGGGGCGACTGGGGGCGGCCAGAGCGCGGGTGCGTGACGGGGCTGGGGTGCTGGTCGGCGGGTCGGCTTCCGGATCCGCGGGCGAGACAGCGGAAGACGAGCGCTGCCCACGTCAAGCAAGGTGGACGCATCAAGAGACGCAGGTGTGGGGCGGAACGGCGCGCGACCCGCACGGGGCACCCCCACGTGCCAGGCACGCCGGCTGAGCGTATTGCTTTTGCCTGGACCTTGTCTTCGCGCTGGTGCGCGTCTTTCCGCGCGGGCCTGCCGGCCTGCACTTTCCCACCCGTCCGCGCGTCTCACCCCCGTACGCCAGTCGTGGCCACAGCCTCTGTCGACCACCCCTGCCACCCCGCCGGCCGCCAGCCTCGCTGCCGGCCGCTCCTCGCTCCCCTTCCGCGATCCCCCCCCCCCGCAGGCACCGCCCGTACCGCCCGCGCCAGCACGGGCGCGTCCCCTGGACGCGCGAGCAACCGGGACAGCGGCCTGCCCTCTGAGAAGCGCCAATCCCCTCCGCGCCCTGACCGACCGACCGGCGGTGGGCGTGCACGTCTCCATCGGGCGCAGGGCGCGCCGCCGCGGCGCCTCCCCCGTCACCCCTGCAAGGCGGGGGGGTGCGTCCCCGCATGGACGTACCGCCGCCGCGAGCGCCCGCCGCCGTCGCGCGGGGTGCCCGCGGGGCGTGGCTGCCGTGGCGCCGGCGGCAACCTCGCTGCGTGTCCGCCCCTGGGGCTGCTGTCCGTGCGGGTGGCCCCCGCCTGCCAGCGGGTGACCGGTGTCCTTTCCCCAATCGCCACCGCCCGCCGCGGCCGTCGCGTTGCCCCCGAACCGTGCCCGTGCGACCATCCACGCCACCTCCGCCGCCAGGTACGGCCGCAGCGTCACGGTGAACCCCCGCGGCGGGCGCGCGGCCGTCGCGGCCGACGCCAGCGCCGCCCGCGGCGGGCGCCCACCCCCGCCCCCGCAGCCACAGCCACGCCACTGCCGCCAGCCAAAGACGACAGCTGCTCGACCGTGTCGTGAAAGCTCTCCCGGATGCCCTCGGCGACCGCGCCCAGCGCGTCGGCCGCCTCGTCGGCGCCGCCGGCGGTCGGCTCTACCGTCGACCTGTCTACTGCCGCGGGCGTCACGCCGCCATAGCCCTGCGTGTCCACCAGGACGAGCTCGCCCAGCAGACGCACCCGCACGCCCCGCCAAGCGGTGGCGGCCGCCACGCCCGCCGCCACGCCCGCCCCAGTCGCGAGCGCCGTCGAAGCCGCCGCCGCTGTCGCCGCGGCCGTGGCGCCCAATCCCCCCCCACGGCCGTCGCAAACACTAGCCGGTGGAGTGCCAGCGACAGCCGCAGGTCGAGGCGCCCGCCAAAGCGGACCCCCCCCCCCCCCCCCGAGCGGCACCGCCGCGACCGCCGCGGCGTGAACCGGCACGAGGCAGACGGTGAGGAGGAGCCCCAGCGGCTGCACCACCGCCGCGTGCGGTTTGCCAACGACGCTGCCGCACACGGAGAAGCGCACAAGCGCCGTCGACAATGACGGGGGGGGGGAAAGGGGGCGGGATGGTGCCGCCGCCCGGCGTGCGGCCTCGGGGGACTGCGGGTGCGGCGGTGGCAGCAACGGCACCTACCCCGCCAGTGGGGGCACCGGAAGGGGCGGCGGCAGCGGCGGCAGCCGTCCCCCCCCCCCCCCACCGCCCCTGCGGTCGCGTCCACCCACACGGCGCGGTCGGCGGCGGGCAGCGTCCGCCACCAGCGCGCGGCCACCTCGTTCTCCGCCCGTGGCTCGAGCACCCCCCCGCCGCGTCGCCCATCCGCCCGGACGCGGTGGCGTCATCGTGGCGGAAAAAGGCGTGCCACGCCACCCGGTCGGCGGCGGCGGCGGCAGTGGAGGCGGCGGTGGGGGTGGTTGTGGTCGTGGCGGCGGTCGCTGCGTCAGCGGCGGCGGCGGCGGCGGCGGCGGCGAGGACGGCGGCTGCGGATGACACGGCCTTGGAAGCGTCCGCAGGGGCGGAGGAGGGGGTCGGGGGGGGGGGGTGCCACCGGCAGCGGCGGTGGCACCCGTGCCGGCAGCGACGGCAGAGACGACAGCAGCGAGAGGCAGTCAACCCCACCCGGCATGAGCGTGTGCCGCCGGCGGGGATGACCGCGGGAGCGGGGGTGCCAGCGGCCGCCGCCGCGGGGGCGCCGCGCCGCCCCCCTGCCCACAGTGGATGCCACGTCCGTGGCGGGCGGCGTCGGAGGGGGCGGCCGGCGCCTCACGGCGGCGGGTGGGCCGCCCCAGCGGCACAGCCGCCGGCGTCGACGGTGACGGCCGCGGTGCGGACGGGCGACCGCATCGATGCTGGCGACGGCGTCGCCGCCACCGCCGCCACTCCCGCCGCCGCCGCCGCCGACGCGGCCGCCCGCCGCACCATGAGCAGACCCCGACCGGCGCCGCCACTCACCCTCCCCTCCCTCGCCGCCGCCGACGCCCGCGGCGGCGCCAACAGCACCCGGTCGATGGCGCGGGTCTCATTACGCCGGCAGCGGAAGCGGGCGGCGCGCAGGTCCGACGACGTGACCGACGGGCCGATGGCCTGCAGGCGGGCGACCGCCGCGTCA
The DNA here is from genome assembly GCA_008729055.1 of Pyropia haitanensis. NCBI lineage: Eukaryota > Rhodophyta > Bangiophyceae > Bangiales > Bangiaceae > Pyropia > Pyropia haitanensis. Next base: position 5,194,492 of record SDUX01000008.1, read on the forward strand.
GTGACGGGGCCGCCTATCGTGCGGGCCGCGGGCGACGGCGTGCGAAGGGGGATAGGGGGGAAGACAGGGGGAGCGGGAAGAGGGGGGGGGGTTGCTCGCAGGAGGGCGCGACGCGCTGTGGTACAAACGTGCGGGAATGACCCGAGGAGCGTACAAACACCTCAAACGACGAATTTTCTGGTACAGCGCTCCACGCAAATTATTCCACGAGCGAAAGTTCGGTGGATTTCATTTTTGCCCGCGTATGGGGAGCGTCCAGCACGACGTGTTTGTCTGTAACCACATCACCGGAGGTCGTGCCCGTCGTCCCGGGGCGCAACGGCACGTCGTCCCTTCCCAATCTCAAATAGCTCGTGCACATCGGCCGTGCGACGATACGTGCACGTCACGGCCGACAGAACCACGCCAGTGTACGCCGCGGCGCAAACCTCCCCAGACTGGTGTGTGCATGACGAGTGCAACTCGACTGTACTGTTCCCGATCTCTCTCACCCGTCCGTTGCCCGCCACCGACACCACTGCGCTGCGCGGTCAAACCCGTGACCCCGCCGTGGCGGGTGAAGGGCCTCAGAGAGGCCGTGGGGCGAGTGCTGTGTCGCACGCAGCCGCGCAGGGAGTGCAGTTTTAGCACTCCAATGATCGCGGTTTGTGCGAAACCGTGCAGTCTAGCACCCGACAGCGGTCGGACGCCTCGGACCTCACCGTGGAATTGTGAAATAATTTTGGTCATGACTTCGTTCAAGTCACCTGCTGTTGTTGGCGGGGGCGCGATCTGGAGGCCGGGGGCTATGGACAGTTGAACTGACGTCGCATCGGCCGCACTCAAATACCGCTGCGAGAGCCCCAAGTGGGGGTCCGTCCTCCCAAGTCCCGTCTCGCGGCTGTGTGCCGACGTGGGACGATCGCGGCCGGCAGTGCTAAACTTGCACTGTTTGCAAGACTCCACTGCACAAACTGCACGAAACCGTGCAGTGTTTGCGCCTAATAGCTCCCAATGTGGAGCCGCACTGTGTCCGGTGACCACGTCTTCGACGACAAGGTCGTCGTCCACCACCTCCATCAGTATGAGCAAAAAAAGCGCTTCGCACACTGTGCAAATTGACCTCTACGCGCGTGTGCGGCGGTGTACAAAAAAAAGGCGGTCCGTGGGGGCTCACGGGGCGATTCGCACGACCCCGCGCGGATTCGCACTCGCTCAGCGTGGCCCAAATCTGCTCTCGTCGGGATCACGGGTTTGACCGCGCAGCGCTGGGGTGGGTGGGCGCGGCGGCGGGGAGGAGGCAGAGGGGCCACTGCCGCGGCCACCGCTGGGCGTCGTCGCCGTGCCCCGCCGCACGCCCGCGGCCCGTGCCCGTCGGCGGCGGCGGCGGCTTGGCCGCGCCGCCCGTGCCGGCTTGGCCGCCGCCGGCGGCGTCTCTCGCTCGCGGGCGCGCTCGGGGCGGCCGCTGCCCCCCGCGCTGCGCGGTCAAACCCGTGACCCCGCCGTGGCGGGTGAAGGGCCTCAGAGAGGCCGTGGGGCGAGTGCTGTGTCGCACGCAGCCGCGCAGGGAGTGCAGTTTTAGCACTCCAATGATTGCGGTTTGTGCGAAACCGTGCAGTCTAGCACCCGACAGCGGTCGGACGCCTCGGACCTCACCGTGGAATTGTGAAATAATTTTGGTCATGACTTCGTTCAAGTCACCTGCTGTTATTGGCGGGGGCGCGATCTGGAGGCCGGGGGCTGTGGACAGTTGGACTGAGGTCGCATCGGCCGCACTCAAATACCGCTGCGAGAGCCCCAAGTCGGGCTCCGTCCTCCCAAGTCCCGTCTCGCGGCTGTGTGCCGACGTGGGACGATCGCGGCCGGGAGTGCTAAACTTGCACTGTTTGCAAGACTCCACTGCACAAACTGCACGAAACCGTGCAGTGTTTGCGCCTAATAGCTCCCAATGTGGAGCCGCACTGTGTCCGGTGACCACGTCTTCGACGACCAGGTCGTCGTCCACCACCTCCATCAGTATGAGCAAAAAAAGCGCTTCGCACACTGTGCAAATTGACCTCTACGCGCGTGTGCGGCGGTGTACAAAAAAAAGGCGGTCCGTGGGGGCTCACGGGGCGATTCGCACGACCCCGCGCGGATTCGCACTCGCTCAGAGTGGCCCAAATCTGCTCTCGTCGGGATCACGGGTTTGACCGCGCAGCGCCGCGGCGGGCGCCAGTGGCGGCGAGTGGCGGCGGCGGTGTGACGCCCGCTCCCAGCACGACGGGGTCCTCCTACCTTGTCGCCCTGCCGTCGGGGTAGCAAACCGCGGTCGCCGTGTACGGCACCAGCTGGGGGGGGCGCACCGCAGGGCAAGCAGAGGGGGGGGGGGGGGGGGGGGGACCCGCCCCCGCCGCCCGATACCGCGCCGCCGCTGCCGCCGCGGGTGTCACCGCCATTGGCGGCGGTGCCGTCAGGCCGTCTGCTGGGAGGGGGGGCGGCCGGCGGGGGGGGGCGGCATCGGCGGCGGCGCCCCGTGTCGGCCGCCCCACCACGGGGTGCCGGCTGGGGTCCTCCCCCCCAAAAAAACGGGGGACCGCCACCGGCGCGGCCGTCGGGTCCGCGCCGGGGACGGCCGCTGGCGGCCCACGCGGTCGGTACCGCCACGTGGACACGGACGCCGCCACCGGTCCGACGCAGCGCAACTCCGCCGTGGCGGCCGTGCCAACGGCGGGAGGAGTGCGGCGCCACCCCCAAGTCCACGACCCCGCCCGCCGGGGGGGCCACCACCCCCACGCCCGTTGGCGCGCGCCGTGCGGGTGGCGCCGTCGGCCGCGGCCGGCCGGCCGGCCGTGCCGCCGCCGCCCGCCGCCGCGGTGCGGCGCCCGTTTTCCCACGCCCCGCACACCCCGCCGCCGCCGCGGCGCGGCGCGGCGGCTCGCGACGGCGGCGGCGGCGGCGGCGGCGGGCGGCGGGTCGGCGGCGGCGGCGGACCCCACCTGGCGGGGTGTGTGCCCCGCAGCCAGGTGGGGAGCCCCGCCGCCGGCGGCGGCCGCCACCGCCGCCGCCGCCGCGGGCGACCGCGGCGGCAACCGCGGCCGCCGGCGGCCGCCGTCGGCCGCCGCCGGCGGCCGCCGCGGGGGGCGTCTCCCCCCCCCCCCCCCCCCACGGGGCCACACGCGCACGCCGTGACGGCCGCCGCGGCGGCGGCCGCCGCCTCCCGCGGCGCGCGCCCCCCCCCCCCACCCCCCCCGCGCGTCGCGTCGCGTCGCCGCCGCGTCCGCCCGGCACTTGTGCATGGGCCGGCGGCACCCCCGCCGCGCCGCGGCCGCGCCGCCGCCGGCCACGCCCGCCGCCGCCGCCGCCGCCGCGCCGCGGCGCCCCGTCCGCCGCGCCGTGCCGCCGCCGCCGCCGCCGCGGCGGCGCGGCGCGGCGGGCCGTGCGACGGCCGCCGCGTGGGGCGCCCCCGCCCCGCCCCGCCCCGCCGCGGTCTCCCCCGCTCCCGACGCCCTCCCCCGCCTCGCGCCCGCGGGTCCGCCCGCCGCGGCACGCGGCGCGGGAATGGGCCGCCCGGCGGTGCGCCCCCCCCCCCCCCCACCCCCCCCACTCCCCTTGTCACCCTCTTCCCACCCCCACCACACGCGACACTCACGCCGCTACTCCCCACCCCCCCCCCCCCCCCACCCCTCCCTCCCCCCGCCGCGCCTCCCCCTTCCCCATGGCCACTCCATCCAAACCTCCATCCCTCCTCGCCGTCGTCCCTGGCCGCCCGCTGCCGCCCGCTGCCGCCCGCTGCCGCCCGCTGCGGCCGACTGCAACGGGGGCGGCGCGGGGGGGGACCCCTCCCGCGGGGGCACGGCGTGAGTCCCCCCCCCCCGCGGCCGCGTGGTGGCCCCCGCCGCCGCCCCCGGCGCTACCGCCTCGGCTGCTGCTGCCGCGCGTCGCTGCCCGACGCGGCGGCTCTCCCGACCCGCCGCCCCTTTCCATGGCGGCAGCGCCCCGCGCTGCGGCTCGACGCGCCCGCCGCTGCCGGGACTGGCGGTGATCGCCGCGGCCGGCGGGGCGCGCCCCGTGCACCGCCAACCTGTCGTCCGTGACGGGGTGCCCCTGGTGGCGGCCGCCGCCGCGGCGGCGGTGTGGCGGCGGCGGTGACGGCGGCGGTGACAATGGCGGCCGCCGCTGCCGCCGCCGCCGCGGCAGTCGCGGTGGCGCCTGCCGCGCCTCGGTGGGTGCCGCCGCGCATGACGGGCGTGGGCGGGCGGCCGCACCGGGGGAAGGGGGTGGAGGGGGGGGGGGAGGGGGGGGGGGGGGGGGGGACGCCCAACTCCCGTCCGCCGCCGCCGCCGCCGGGGGCACCCCCGCCACCGCGCCGCGGGTGTCCCGCCCCGCCGCGGGCGGGCGGGCGACGGCGGCGGCGGCGGCGGCGGCGGCGGCGGCGGCGGCGGCGGCGGTGGGAGGGGGGAGCGGCGGGGCGGAGCGCCGGCCGGCGCCGTCAGCGGCGGGCCTCCCGCGCGGCTGAGCACCCCCCCCCCCCCCCCCCCCCGCCCCCCCGCCCCACCCGCGCCGCCCCTGCCCCGCGCCGTGTCAACCGCCCACCGCCGCCGCCGCCTCCCGCCGCCACCTCCCGCCCATGCCGTTGCGGCCCTCCCCCCCCCGCCCTGGCCTGCCGGCAACGCGGTCGCGCGGCGGCACCACCGGCGGCGCCCCCCCCCTCGGCCACGCCCCCCCCCCCCCCCCCCCCCCTCCGCCCCCCCTCACGCGGTGCGGTGGCGGTAGACAGTGGCGGCCCGCCACGGCGGCTGCCGCCGCCGCCGCGTCGCCGCCGCCGCCACCGCCACCGCCGCCACCGCCGCCGCCGCTGCCGCCGCCGCCGCCGCGTCGCCGCTGGGCCGGCCGCCCGTTCTCCCGCCCGCCGCTGCTGACGGCGTCCCCTTCCGCTGGCCGCCATCCGCTCCCCCCTCCTCGCTCCCCTCGCTGGTGACGTGCACGCACACACCCGCTCGCACCGGTCGCCGTGGCCGCGTCGCCACGCACGCGCGCGTGCGCCGTCGCGTGCGTTTTGCTGGCGGTGCCGCCTCCTCTGCCCTCGCCTCCTCCCCCCCGCTGCGCCGCCCCCCCCCCCCCCCCCCCCCCTCACCCGCTCTTCCGCTGCCACTGCCGCTGCCGCTGCCGCTGCCGCCGCTGCCGCCACCGCCACCGCCGCTGCCGCCGCCGCCTCTTCCCCGTCGTGGCCGTGCCGGCCGCCCGTGGCGTCAGCGGCGTCCTCTGTCCGACGCGCGCCCGCGCCGCCGCCCGGCCGGCCCGGCCCGCCGCCGCCCGCCCCGTCCTCCACCGTCATCCGCGTCCCCGCGGCGCTGGTGGCGAGACCCCGCCGCCGCCGCCGCCGCCGCCGCCGCCGCCGCGGCCGCCGACGCCGACGCCCGCGCCCACCCTCCCGCGCACCCCCCCCGCCCCCCCCCCGCCCCCCGCGCCACCCGCGGCACCATCGTCGACCACGTCGGACGGTGGTCGTTGCGTCGGCGGCCATGGCACGCCGGCGCGTCGTTGGCGCCCTCTTGGCCGCCGCCGCCGTCGGGGTCGGGGTGGTGGCGGCGGCGGCGGCGGCGGCCGCCCCCGCCGCCGCGGCCGCCATCCCCCGTGCGCCGTCGGGCGGCGGCAGCGTCCGCCCACGGCAGCCGCTCAGCCGGGATCGGCCGGTGTACGTCGGGGGGCGGCGGGAGCCACGGCCGCGGGGGCGTGTCATCAATGGGCGCGTCGTCGGGCCCCGCGAGGGCGACGCGGGTGCCCAATTGTACGTGTCGAGCAGGGAGGGTGGGAGTCAAGGGGGGGTTGGCGGCTGGTGACGCCGGCTGGGTGCCTTTGGCGCTGGGGGGGGTGGCCAGGGGAGGCGGTCGGTGCACGCTTTCGCCGCGTCGAGTTGCGGGGTGGGGTGGTGGCGGCACCAAAGTGTGGGGGGGGAGTCCAGAGTTGGTCGACCACAAACCCGCCAGACCGCCCACTGAGGGCGGTGCTGAAGGTCGGTGGACCCGCTGCTGACGCGCTCTGCTTGTTTGTCGCGCCCCTGCTGCCCGTTTGGATGTGGTCTGGAACCTGTGTGGGGGGGGGCCACCGCCCGCGGCGGCGGCGGCGGCGGCGGCGGCGGGCTCGGGGGGGGGGGGGTTGCAGCATGGCCAAGCTGTTCCTGCCCGGTGGCGACCGCTTTTACTGTGCAGGTACGGGCGCGACGCGGCTTGGGGAGGGTGGCCCGCTCGCTGGTCGGGAGAAGCGGTTGTACACAGCGGCAGGGCACACTATCCGTCACTCTTTGCCCGACGTGTCGCTTGGGACTAACGGCGGGCCTGTTGTCCTTGGCGCGTCCTCCCCCTCTGTGTGCGTCCGTTCCCGTCTTTGCTCCCCCCCCCCCCTCCCCCGCACTGCCTCCCACACACTGTTTGCTGCTTCGTTTCCATGTGCCCTCCCCCTCCCGTCCCCCCCCCCCCCCCCCCCCCCCACAGGGAGCGTGCTATCGTACCGCACCATCCTCACCGCCGCCCACTGCTTCACGGGCGGCACCTCCATCCCGGTGAACGCGGTGGGCGACGAGGTGCGCGTCGGCGGGCGGGGCATCATGGACGGGATCGCCAGCACGGTACGTGCCGACGACACGCGCCTGACCGACGGGCTGAGCCGCCGTCGCGGCCGCGGGGTGTGTCACGGGCTGTGACCTCACGCTCGGGGGGCTGCGCCCGCCGCCAGCTGCTGTCGCCCGTGTTGGGCTGTGACTATGGCCGGGTGGGCAGTGGTCGACGGCCTGGCGTTCAGGCCTCGCGCCTCGCGGGGGGGGCGCACCTGACGCATTCCCCCTCGCCTGCTGCTGCCTGTGATGCTCGCTACGCCTTTCTCTACCCGGCGCCCCCTTTTTCTTGTGTTCCGGTGCGTCTGTGTTCTTGATGCGTTCGATGATGGTTTGCACTCCCCCGCGCCTCCCATCGCCCGTCCTCGTCTCCCCCCCCCCACAGATTGAGAGCGTGGAGATCCACCCCACGTTTGACATCACGTCGTACATTGGCGACGTCGCCATCGTGACGATGGCGCGCTCGTTCACGCGCGAGCAGGCGGTCGCGGCGGGCGTGTACCCTGCCAAGCTCGGGACGGACGGCATGGTCGGGCCCGACACGGAGCTGTCCCTCTCGGGGTGGGGGGTGACCAACGTGGACGTGGCCGCCCAGGCCGAAGCGGCCGCCGCCGCGGCCGCGGCCCAGGACGCGGCCTCGGAGGCGGCCCCGGACGTGAACGCGTACGACACGTACCCGTACCACGTTGCGCACGGGCACGAGGCCGTCGATGCGTACGAGCGCCAACGCATCACCACGGCGGGAACCGTGGGGGGCAGCGCCGCGCGCAGCGCTTCCGCCGGCCCTTCTGCCACGGCACAGCGCACAGCAGCCACGCCACCTTCGCCGCCGCCGTCGCTACCGGCGCGGCCGATGCCCGTGATGCTCCGCCAGGCCGGCGTCCTCCCACAAAACGGGACGCAGGGGGGCGGGCCGCCCACCTCCCCCGGCCGGCGGCTGGTCAGCCCCAACACGCTCCTCACCGCCAAGGTGTTTGCGCGGCCAATGGCCGAGTGCGTCACGTTTGCGCAGGACGTGATTGGCGTCAGCGAGTTTGCCACCTCCCTCTACGACGCGGACTCGGAGCTGTGCTTGTCCCTCATGGACAATGTGGGGGCGTGCTCAGGGGACAGGTACGCAACGGAAGGGGTGAGAGGGTGGGTGGGTGGGTGGGTGAGGAGGAGGAACAGCTTGGATTATGGATGGGACAGGGGCGGAGAGGCGAAGCGGAGGGGGCTAAGGGCCTCGTGTTGCGGCGGCGCTGCGCAGGGCCACTGGCATGTTCTGCCTGCCGCTGGTCGTCCGCCCCACCCCGCACCGTACTGACGCATCCCGTACGGCCTGACCGTGGCCCTCTTGCTTTTTGACTGCTGCCAACGGATGTCCACGCAGTGGCTCGCCCTTCTTCACCCAAATGAAGCACCCCGACGGCTACCACTCGTACTTTGTGCACGGCATCATGAGCGTACGTATGCCCCCCCGCCGCACCGATGACCATGCCGTGGCGAGAGACACCGCGAGAGACCCTCTTGTTTCTCTCGCTCACCTTGGCAAAGGGGTGCTGCTTTGGGTCGTAGCGGGCACACCACTGACACTGCATGTCCGTCGCCCACCCGCGCTCTTGGGGAGGTTCTCTTGGACGCTCGTGCTACGGGCACTGTTCGTGGCTGGACCCCGGCTCTGTCCCTTCCTCGTGATTTCCCGCCCTGCGCAGTTCAGCTACCCCTCCCCCACAGAGGACTGTCCCCCAAGCTTCCCCGACTGGGGCACCCGCGTCTCCCACTACACCGACTGGATCACCGAGCGGGTCATCTACGAGTAGCGCCGCCGGCCGGGCGCGCGGCGGCGGCGGCGGCGGCGGCGGCGGCGGCGGCGTCCCCGGCCGTGGGTCTACTGTTTTTCGATGACCTTCTTTTGGGGGGTGGGGGGCGGGGAGGCGGGGTGCAGGGGCGAGTGGAACTGAGAGAGCTGCGGGGGGTGTCGTCAGAGGAAGAGGGGGCGGACGCGCGGGTGGCGGCGTGGCGTAGTCGGCCGCCGCCGCCTCCCCCACTGACCGACTCGCTGGTGCGCCGCGGCGGTGGGGGAGCCCGCGCGCACCGGCTCTCTGCCGACTCGCCACGCGCTCGACGCCACGGACGGGCGGGGGTGGGTGGCGGCGGGGGCGCCCCCCGTCGACGGCCAGTGCCGGAGCCAGCGACGCGCAGTGCGACGGCGCTGGGCCTGGAGGGACGGCAAAGTGGTGGGGGGAGGAGGAGAGGGGTCGTGTGGGGCGGGAGGTGGGTGGCGAGGGGGGTGGGGAGGGGGGGGGCGGGTCTGCCGCGGTTGCGCCTGGCGTAAACGCGACGGACCGTGTTCACTTGGAAGCGGACCTGGGGGCAGAGGCGGGGGGGAGGGGGTCTCCGTGTCCAACGCATCCCTACCCTCTGCCCACTTCCCACTCTCTCGTGCCCGCGTAGCATGGCACGGCCGCGGCGCCACCGCCGTGGGCGCTGGCAAAGAAGAGAACAACAACAGCACAGGGAGCGGCCGACGCGCCGCACCCGTCTCTCCTGCCGCCGCAGTTGCCACCAACGACGGGCCGCGGCTGGCCGCCGCGCACACCCTCGACGAGCGCACAGAGCCGCGGCGTTATCGCTGGCAGGACCCGGGCGCCAGACGGCGGGCGGGCGGCTGTCGGGGGGAAAGGGGTGCCGTACGGCCTCCCAGCCAGCGTTGCCGCGCCGCGGCTGCCGCCCGCCGACCAAACGGGACGGCTCCAGGCTGGCACGCTGCCGCGGGCACCCTCGCCGCTGCCGCGGGGCGATTGGCAACGTCACGGCGTCGCTCTCTCCTGGCGCACCGCCGGCGATTGCGGCTGACTGGGCTGGCGGCGTTCATCGGCTGGCAGCGGCGCGGCGGAGCGACGGGTCTGGCCGCGGGCGCGTCGCGGCGGCTGGGCCGTGAGGGGCCCCCCGCGGGGCGTGGCGATCGCCGCGGCGCCGAGCGGAGAACGGCGCCCGAGCTGTTTCTGATGGAGACGGCACAGAGGGGACCTCAGCGCGTTCACCGTGCGCCTGTACAGTCCACGTGCGTGCCTGGTGCGGTCTTCCTTCGCGTGTATTGTTTTTGTTGGGGCGCCCCCGGCAAAGGCTGTGCACCGCGGCGGGACCGCGACCGAGGGGGTGTGCCCACTGAAAGAGCACGGAGGGGACGAAAATTTCGCTCGGCTGCGGTGAGTGTGGCGGCGGCACTGCCGGCGCGCCTGGCAGCCACCGTCGGCGCCGCCAGCGACGGCGACTGCAAGAGTGCCGCTGGCGGCGGCGAGGCGGCCACCCCGGTGCTCGCGTCGCGGGACCATGTCAGGGCGGCTGGGCGGCGAAGCAGTTGGCCTCGGGCGCCGCGTCCCGCCCCGACGGACAGGCTGTTTGTCCTCGACGCGGCGGTGCGCGCGTCGGGCTCGGTGACCCGCGGCGCTGACGTGGCCGCCGGCGCGGGCGCCGCTGCTGTCCCGCGCTGGTCACGCCGGACCACCCGGTTATCAAAGCGGGCCTACACTTGGCAGTGTCGTCGGGGGAGGCAGTGTCGGAACTGCCTGCCGCGGGTGGGGAGATGGGGGGGGCGGGATTTGGAGGGGCGGGGAGGGGGACGCCCGCCTGCCTGCTGCGGCCGTCGACGTGCTCGGCGCGCCGGCGCGGGCCAGCGAGGCTGCAGCCAGGCCGCCAATACTGCGGCTGCCGCCGCGATCGGTAGTGGGGGGTAGCGCACCCTGGTGTGTGGCGTCGCGAGCCGGCAGCGGTGGCGGCGGCAGCGGCGGCGGCGACGGCGGCGCAGGTGGCAGCCGTGGCTGGCCCCGTTCCCCCCCCGAGGAGAACTCCCTCCCCTCCCACCCCCCATCCGCCAACCAACCGCCGGGGCGCGTGCCGCCCCACCCACGCCAACGCGTGCGCCGCTCCTCGCGCACCTCGCCGCCGCCGACGGCGTGGACGTGTGGTGCGTGGCGCCCGCGGCGGCCACCCCCACCGCCACGGACGGCAGGCCGTACGCCGCGTCGGTGGGCTCGGCGGGCCTTGCGGCGGGCCGCTCCACGCTCTGGTCGCCCGCGGTGTTCGCGGCGGTGGCGGCGCCGCACGGGCCCGCCGGCCTGCCCACGCCGGTGGTGCGCGCGCGGAGGGGGGGGTTGAACGCCGCCGCGGCGGTCGTGGCGGACGCGCGCCTGGGAGCCACGCGCGGGAAGGGGGGGGGACGCGGCGGCGGCCGCAGTAGCGGCGGCCGCGGTGTGATGGACTACCCTCCAAGACAACCGGGCAGCGGCGACGGTGAAGCGTGATTGTCCAGTTGCTTCACTTAAATTAAGGCTCGCCAGCTTCAACGCTTTGATAACATCCGTACTATTTCGGAACCATAATTATGGTCTCACACCTGTGGCCGGGTCTTGGCTCTGGCGCTGACCTTCCGTGGCCACGACACGGCGGTCCTGTCCCGCACGCCCTCTTTTCTCCGCTCTTGCCCCCCACTCTCTCCACTGTCACTGCCGGCGGCACCAGCTATCGATGCGGCCCGTCGCGGGCGGCGCAGCAGCATCGCGTCACCAGCTGGCGTGGACGCCGCCCCTCCCGACGGCCACCCCCCCCGCCCTCGACCACCGGCGACCGCCTCTGGCGCGCCCCCCCCCCCGCCCCCCCCCGCTATGGCGCCCTTCCGGCTGGGCATCACCACCGACGTGCAGTACGCGGCCAAGCCGCCGGTAGCACACCCGCACGCGCCCACAGCAGCGGCGGCAGCGGCGGGCACGGCCCCGCCGCTGCGTGACTATACCGCCGCGCTGCCGCGGCTGGCGGCGGCGCTGGCGGCGGTGCGGGCGGCGCGCGTGGGCGCGGTCGCCCACTTGGGGGACCTCATTGACGGCTATGATGACGATGCCGCCGCGTCTGCGGTGGACCTCGAGGCGGTGTTGGGCGTTTTTGACGGTGCCGGTGGGGGGGGGGGGGGGGGGGACGCCGGCGGCAGCGGCGGCAGCCCCATCCCGGTGCTCCACGTGGTGGGCAACCACTGCCTGACCGCGGGGCGGCCGGCGGTGATGGGCAGCCGCGCTTTTTGGGGGGGGAAGGGGGAGGAAGGGGGGGGCGGGATCGCCGCCGCCGTCGCCGCCGCCGGCGGCTCGCTGTGCTGGGGGGGCGCCCCGCCCGCCGCGCCTGCCGCCGCCGCTGCTGCCGACCATGGTGGCGGTGACGGCGGCGGCGGCGGTGGCGGCGGCGGCGGTGGCGGCGGCGGCGGCGGCGGCGGCGGCGGCGGCGGCGGCGGCGGTCGCGGCGGCGCCCCCCCCCCCTCCGCCGGCGTCGGCTACTACGAGGTCACCCCCCCAGGGGATACCGGCTGGCGGCTGCTCGTCCTCGACACGATGCACGTGTCGGTCGCGTACCCGCCGGGCGACGCGCGGCGGGCGGCGGGGGAGGCGGCGCTGGCAGACGCCGCCGCGGCGGGCGCGGCGTGTGCGCAGGCGTGGAACGGGGGAGTGGGGGAGGCGCAGCGCCGGTGGCTGGAGGGGCGGCTGCGCGCGGCGGCGGCGGCCGGCGTGCAGGTGCTCGTGCTCGGCCACCACCCGCTGGTGCGGGAGGCGGCGGTACGTGTTTTTTTTTTGCTTGGCCGGGGGGGGGGAGGGCGGACGGCGACGCCCGTGTCGGTGGCGTGCGTGCCGCCCGCGTTTTGGTTGCTGGTTTGGAGGGTGGCGAGGGGAGCGGCGAAGGACGGCGCTTGGTTTTTTTTTTTTTTGTGTCGCCTGTGACCGGCTAGCGGCTGACGCGCAGTCGCTCTTTTCTCGCTGGGTGCACCCTGCGTGTGGCTGTGGTGGTGGCTGGGCACCGTGTGGGGCGTGGTGGTGGTGGCGTGGTGCAGTCCCGGCGGCACTTGGCGTGGGATGGCGACGCCGTCGCGGCGGTGCTGGACCGCCACGCGGGCGTCGTCCGCGCCTACTTTTGCGGCCACTTTCACCCGGTACGTCGGGGGGGGCGGGGAGGGGAGGGGAGGGGGTGCTGCTGCCCGGGCGGCTGTGGCACGGCCACACCCCCGCGGGCGCTCCTTCCTATGTGTGCCGTTCCCTCCTCCCCGTCTCGCGCCGTGCGTCGGCGCGGCCGCCGCGCCCGCGCCCGGCTGGGCGTGCGTCTCTTGGCCAAGCCGCTGACCCGCCACGCCGCTGCACCGCCGCGGGCGCTCGCCGGCGCTCCCCTCCCTCGCCGGTCTGGCCGCCTCTCCCTCCCCCCCCGCCACCGCGCAGGGCGGCTACACGGTGCGCGACAGCGGCGTCCACCACCTCACGTTTACCGCCATCCTCGACGCCCTCACCCCCGACGGCGGGCCGTCCAACGCGTGGGCGGTGGCGACCCTGGGTGCCGACGCGGTCGACGTGGAGGGGGGGGGGAGCAGCCGAGCTACCGCCTCTGCTGGGGGGGGCGCAAGCCGTCACCCGCCGCCGCCGCCCCCGATGCCCCGGCCGCCACCGCTGCCGCCGACGGGGCGGCGGCTGCCCCCGTGGTGGCCACTCCGGCCGCGGGGGACGGTGCCACAAACGCGTGATCGAGTGCGGACGGGTGAGGTGGGGGGTGGGGGAGGGGCGGTGCGCGGAACCGCAGAGATTCCCCGCGCCAGGTTGACCGTGAGCACCCCATCCACACGGTTCCGCAAAGGGGACCGCCTCGCCCATTCGCTCCGTGCGCCGTGTCGCCCCTGTCTGCCGTGCGGGGGCAGGGATGCACAAACTGCGCGCGGCGCAACCGCCGGCGCCTCCACCCTCCACCCGCGGCACCTGACAACCACCTACCGTGGTGGAAGCTCCCCCGACGTACCGCGGCCAGGGGCGGGAGGGTGCCGCGCATTGGCCCACACAAAAGCCCCCCAGCGGCAGCCGCCGAGCGCAAGCCCACCGTCCGCGGGGGAGGAGGCCTCTGCCAGGCCGAGCTCCCGCCGCCTGCCCGCGCAGCGCGCGCCGAGCTCCCCACAGGAAGCGCCTCCGGCGGCCGCCTCCCGGGGATGCCCGCCTCGCACTGGAGACGAGAGCGCGTGCCTCACACCCCCACCGCCAACGCGGGGGCGGGGGCGGTGTGGCCGGCACGGTGCCTGCTGGGCGCATCGCCCAGCGCGCCGCCCGCGCCGGCCAGGCCGCCGGCGGTGTCACCAGCTCGCCGGCTGGGGGCACCGCGCCCCGCGGCTGGCCGGCCGGTCACCGGCACCGCCGCACGAGCACCACACGCCGAAACGCACAACCCGCATCGCGGCCCCCCCTCCCAAACGCCCCCTAGGCCGGCGGCAGCAGCGGCCACGGAAGCAGCGGCCGTAAGGAAGAGGCGGCCGCCCGCTCCGGCAGCGACGCTCCCTCTCCCCCCCCCTCGGGAACCTGCTCTGCCCACGAGCGCTCTCCCCCCCCCCTACCCCCCCCCCCCCAGGCAGCAGCATCCCGTCGGCGTCCCCGCTCTGCGGTGGCTCCCGCCGCGCAGCCAGCCGCGCCTCCCGCCGCGCCGCGTTGGACCGCACCGCCGCCGCCCGGTTCCGCACGATCCGCGCCCGCTCGGCCACGTCGGCGATCTCGTCCAGCACCAGCCGCCGCCGCCGCCGCCGCGCGCCACCGCCGGCGCGGTCCACACCTGCGCCCGCCCGCCCGCCGCCGCCGGCCGCGCGCCGGCCGCGCGCCGCCGCCGCCGCCGCCGCCGCAGTCGGCGGCGCGCCTAGCCGCAGCGGCCGTGGCGGGGCGGCGCGGAGGAGCGACGAGAGCGCGACGGTGCGGAGGCGGAACGCCACGGCGGGTGACGCCGGCGTGCTGGCGAGCACCAGGGAGACCATGTCGGCGACGAGAGGACGGCCGCCGCTGCCGCTGCTGCCGCCGACGCCGCCGCCGTCTCCGCCGCCGGGGGGGGATAGCCCCGCCGGCGGGCAGGGCGCGTAGGCCATGCCGTACGATCCCGCGTAGTGGTCGTACCAGCCGGCCAGCGCGTCCGCCACGGCGGCGCAGGGGGTGAGGGGCGGCGGTGCGGGCCCGCCGGTCGTGACGGGCCCCACCGGCGTCATGGCCGCGCTCGTGCGCATGAGAAGGAACAGGCCGCCGCCGCTGCCGCTGCCGCGGCCACCCGCCGCCCCCGCCCCCCCACCGCAGGCGCCGCCCTGCCCCAACACCGTCACCACGTGGACGCGCCCCCCCCGCCCCCCCCCGTCGGGCGCAACGTACTCGAGGATGGCCAGCCGCGACGCGAGCACACCCGGCGGCGCCTTGGTGGTAGTGAGCGTCAGGCCCTCGCCGGTGCCCCGATGGTAGACGCCCCGCACCACGGGCGGGAGGCAGAAGAGGTGGCCCGTGAGCGGGCTCAGCAGGTCCCGCTGCGTGTCAATAACAAAGTGGAGCGTCACCACCGCGTCGTCGTCGTCGTCGGCGTCGACGACGGGCAAGCCCGCCGACGGCGCCGCGGCGGCGGCCGCCGCCGCGACCGGCCCGCCGGGCGGCGGCGGTGCACCCCCCGCCGTCACGCCCTGCCCCCTCCCCCCCCCCCCCGCCCCTGCCCGCCCGCCTCCCCCAGCCGCCGCCGCCGCCGCCGCCACCGCCGCCGCCGCCGCCCACCGCCGCGGCAGCGGCGGCGCGTCGGCCGCCACCGCCATGACCGACATGACCGCGACGGCGGGCCCGAGGCCGCTGCCGTCCATCTCGTCGGCCGGCGCGTACGCGGCGGCCACCTCCGCCGCCGCCGCGGGCGCGGCCGTCGGGAAGCGCACCACCCGGTCCACCCCGGCCGCCGAGGCGACCGCCGCGGGGTGCGGCGCCGCCGCCGCGGCGCGGCGGGCGGCGCCAAACGCGGGCGCGCAGACGTTGCCGAGCCAGGCGCGGGCGCGGGGGGAGCGGCGGAGGAGGGCGAACTCGGGCATCGCCGCCGTCGCCGAGGGGGGGAGCGGCGTTGGAATGACGGGCGTGGCGCCGCCGCCGCCGGCCGCGCCAGCAGCCACAGGGGGTAGGGGGGGTGGGGGTGGAGGCGGGGGCGGGGGGGTGGCCCCGACGCCCGCCGCTCGTGGCAGCGGTGACGGCGGCGGCGGCGGCGGCGGCGGCGGTGACGGCATGGCGCCGCTGTCGCCAAAGCGCATCCACGACGCCACCGTCGCGCGGGCGGCTGCCAGCTGCGACGCGAGGCCCTGCACCCGCGGCAGCGCGTCGAGCTCCATCAAGCGCGAGACGGGCACAATGTGGACGGGGGGGAATAGGGGTAAAATGGTGGGAGAAGAGGAGGGAAGAAGGACCTGGCAGACAGGCGTGGGGTAGGAGGGGGGGGAGGAACGCGGGGGGAGCGTGGTGGTAAGGCAGGGGAGCAGGCGGAGGGCGGGAGGCTGGTCAGACGACCTGCGTGACTGGGTGGGGCTGTCGTGGCGCAGCGGCTGTCAGCCACCAGCGTCGGTCTGAGGCGGCTGACCAACGGGAGGGAAACGCTGGCGTCGGGATTGAAAGCACCGCCTTTCAACCGGCGGAAATCCTCAAGCAAACCAACCACGTAGGTGTACCGCGTGGCAGGAAGGGGGTGGCGATGATGAGCACGGCGCCCACTGAGCTCTCTCTGGAAGCCACGCCACGGGCTGCTACACCCCGTATGAGGCCCTCTTCACAGCCCGCACCGCCTCTGCTCGCTGGTCAGTTTGTGCACTCCGTCTGCGCAAGACAAACCGGTACGAAAAACAGGCCGTTGTGTTGTATTGCCAGAGGAGACCACACCAGACGCCCCCCTACTCGAGCTTCAGCTCGGCTGGTTGCCCGGCCGCCCCCATCGCCTTGAGGTGCTTGACGTGCGCGCCAATGGCCGCCCCAAACGACGGCAGCACCTTGTACTCGAGGCCGTACCGCTTGCACACCTCAATCACCACCGGCGCCACCGCAGGGTAATGGTACTGCGAGACAGTCGGGAAAAGGTGGTGGACCACCTGGTAGTTAAGACAGCCCGACAGGTACGCCGCCATCGGCGAGCCGTGCGCGTAATCAATCGACGTCCGCACTTGCGCGGCCGCCCACTCGTCCTCAAACACCGCCGGGCACTCCTTGGCCGCCCGCTTGGTCTGATCCGCAAACAGGAAGTCCGCCTCGGACGACACGTGCGACACCTGGAAGTTAAAGGCCAGCCAGTAGCCAGTGGTAAACTCCGCCACAAAGAAGAGGGCGACAAAGAGGGCACCGCGGACAACGCCGACCGCCGCCAGCGGCATGAGCACCCGCCAGGTCAACCAGAACAGCTTGGACGCCGCCTGCCGCAGGTAGTCCTGCGTGCTAATGGGGTTCACCCGAATCGGCCCGTTAGTGTGCTGCGAAAACACCTCCACAATATCCTGCACCCGCGACTTGAGGCCCAGGATGCCGTACAGCGGAAGCAAGTAAATGTGCTGGTACGCGTAAATGCCCGTCCACAGCTGCTGCGGGAGGAGGCGGCGGGCATCACCCGACAGCGCAACGGGCAAGTCCGGGTCGGCGCCCATAACATTGGTGTACACGTGGTGGCCAATGACGTGCTGGTTGCGCCACGACAGCATGCTGCTGCCGCTAAACCAGTCGAGCGAAGCGCGGCCGACCGTCCACCACCACGCCTCCGAGTGCCCAATCGACGCGTGCGACGCGTCGTGCATCCAGCCCGTCAAGGGGAGACCCTGGCACACCCCAAAGGCAATGGCCGCGGCAAAGCGGGCCGCCGTCGGCACGCTGTCGGCGCAAAAAGCGGCATAAAAGAAGACGAGTGCCAGCGCGTACGCCGGTGCCATGCGGACCAGCCCCGTCAGCGGGTTCTTCGGGTCCTCCCCCGTAGACTCAAAGTGAGCCGCCACCGCGGCGGCCGCCTCCTTGTAAAACCCAGAGTCCGCCTTATACACTGGGTGCTCCAGGGTGCCGAGCGTCCCAATCTTATACTTTGCCAGCACTGCCGCGGGCTTGGACGTAAACGGGTGGTACGACAGGAACAGGTCCGTCGCTTCACGGCCAACAGATAAGAGCAGGAGCTCCCGGCCGCCCGGGTGCGAGTCCACAAATGCCGTCACGTCATAGACGTTGCCGTGAATGGCAATCCAAGCGCTCTCCGCCGTGTTGTGGGCCGCCACCTCTTCCCAAGTATAGACAGCGTCGGCCTTGGCAAACGCCTCGGGTGGGGAGAGCACCTGCTGGACGCGGCCGCAGAGGCCAGCGTCGAGCGCCCATGAAACCGCCTCGGCGGCAAACGCCCACACCCCCGTCACGGCCCACAGCGGCACCGCGCGGGTGGCGGCGGCCGCCGCTGCGACGGCGGTCGCCGTCGCAAAGGCCGCCCGCCGGTCGAGCCAAATGCCCCGCCCGCCGGCGCGGGCGCCACGGAGGACACTGGCAGCCGCAGTGGCCGTCATGGTTGAGGGGGACAAAGGATCGTCAGCACAAAGGCGAGCTGACGGCGGCGATGGGGGAAAAGGGGGGGAAGGGGATGGTTGCCAGGTTGGACTAGGCACCCGACAGCAAAGCTTCGTCGTTGCCCCACCTCGACACAACACACAGTGTCAAGCCCACCGGCTACGCGGCGGGCCGCAGCGATAGCAGCCACCCTCCCCCAAGTGTGCGGTAGACCATGAACGTGCCCCTCCCCCACCCGGTCCCTCCCCGCATGCCCCACTCGATCGGCCGGCGCACCACGCAGCCGGCGAGGAGCGGCTGGGCCCGCGCGGAACCTCCGACGGGCGAATCGTCGCGTCGGCCGCGGCGGCGGCCCTGACCTCGGTCGCCTGCCAGCCGCGGCTACTGTGGGCCTTCCGATGCCGGCCTCGACAATACGTGGCGGCCTCCCAGCCATAGGTCAGGGAGGGGCATGAGATGTTTTGATGTTGTTTCTCCACGTGTCTCTCCAGACTGAATGGGCAATCAGCAATTACACCCTTCGAGTAAGTAACTTTCCGGATCCATTGCGCTTCCGCTCCGTTCGTTTGGGCGGAGTAGACGCCGCGACACTCCACGCTGATGCTCCCCGAGTATCCCGCCAAAGAAAAGAGCGTTGCTGTCGTGCAAGAGGTGTAGCAGCGGCCAAGTCGCCGTCATCCCCTCTCCGGTGCCTTAAGATCCGTCTCAGTGAGGCACGTGGTCGAAGTCCATCTTTGCCGCTGTGTAACTCTGAGACTCTCCAAGCCTCGACGACAAAACGCAAACCATTGGAAAGCGGGACTCCTGGATTGTCTGTTGGTGTCACATATTGAAGCTTTTCTTTCGCTCTTGGTCCCATTGCGGCGCTTCCAGAAATTGCTTGTACAGTTTTCTGTAGGTTTCCCACTGAAAAGGAACGACAGGGGACTTCTTGCTACAAAAGGGGCGGTTTTGAGATGCTTCACGAGGTGAGCCACGACGAGCGGCGCAGGAATAGCTTCAACAGAGCTATACTTGGGATGCGAGACCCAGAAGCGTCGTCGGGAAGCGCTGTCATACACTTGATTTCGTGCGAACAGTGGTTTTCCGGTTCGGAGTCTTCTCTGCAGACCAGCAACGCTGCTGGCCAACGTGAACAAACTACAGAAGAACCGCCGCCACCATATCGTGACAAAAACGTCTATGACACCTGCCTTTTCATGTGAGAAAGACTTGTAGCTACGCACGACGGCCGTTGAGGAGGCGTCTTCCGCCCGTTTCTGTTAAGTATGTACGGCTTCCGAAGCATATTGTAAGATCGAGCACTCGAGAAATGAGAAGGACAAAAGCACCACAACAAAAAGGAGCTCCTTGTTCAGCAGCGGACGGTTGATATTTTGGTCTTGCCCGGGCCATCGACACTTTCGGCGTCGGTTTCTCATGCTGACGCTCCCGTACTCTGTCTTACAGGGCCTCATTGGTTGAGGTGCGCCCAGAAGACGGGGACGAACTGGGTCTACGGCAAAGGGGACGGGCCGGCGCTCGCTACTTCGCCCCTGCGCTCAGAGGCGGCGGGCGGGAGCGAGGGAAACCAGTAGAGGGCAGAGGGGACTGAACAACCTGTTCAGGAGGGACAGGGACTGGGGGGGACAGAGGTGAGGGAACACATCTCCACCCTTCCCCCAACTCCGCGTGGGCGGGCTGCCACCGCAACACAGACTTGCAGTGAGAGGGCAGAGCGGGGGAATCTCTCTGCGGGGGGAGGGGCACCGGAACCTCGTCATGGCGTAGGGGGGTGTGCACCGGGGAGCGGATCCAGGCCACACCGCGCGCCGCGTCAAAGCAGCTTCCGGGAGGAGAGAAGACGCCGCGGCTCGTCCTTCGACGGGCGCGCGGGATCTGCTTCCACAAAGGACGCGACCCCCCTCCCCTACAGCCGCCCGCCCGCGTGCCAGACAGCGCAGTGCCTGCTAAACCGTCTCAAAAAATTCTTGCTTTTCCTTTGCTTGGGCCGGCCCGCAAGCAGTTGTCACCGTCTGTTTCGACAGTGTGAGCCCCGATTTTTCTCAGTTTTTTTGTTTTTCATTTACATGGGTGCCTTTCGGTCCATCGACGGAGTTCATCTCATACGGACAGAAGCGCATGGAGCTCAGCTGTCTGGCCATAGAAAATCACCGATGGCGACGGACCGAAACGCTTCACTGCAGGGCTCCATGCAATCCGCACCTTGGGACGTTTGCAATGACCGCAAGGTGGCTTGTGGTCGCCGCAAACCATCTTGCGGAGTCGCCTCTGCATGGGCCATTGCGGCGAAAATCTCCCGCACTCTGCGGGGCCCGGTGGTAAGAAAAGTGACGTCGAGGGAGACGCCTTGACGAGGCGCTTGACGACCCGGCTTGGGCGGATGGCGTAGCGCGAAGGGGTGGCACCCTCTTCCTCCCCCCCCCCCTCCACTCCGCTCAACCGCTTCTCTGCCCGCAGGTAGCCCCCTTACCTTCACTCCCCCACGCCCGTCCGCTCTCCCCCCGTTCTCGTCCGTGGGGGTCGCAGTGATGACGGCTCTTTGGGGCGCTGCGGAGCGGCAGCCACTGCAGGCTGTGGTAACTGGTAACGGTGGCGCTGTGCGGGGATGGTGCCCGCCGTCAACTTCGCTTCAGCCGATAGTAGCTCCCTCTCCCGCCTCCCCCTTCCCTCAGCACGCCTCCGCTTCCCCCTCGCTCTCGACGGTAGGTATCGCCATGGAAGCGGCATCCACTGAGGCGTAGAAGCCGGACCCTGATTGCCTGCGGCAGGAGGTGGAAATACTCCGCCTTGAGGTGTGCGGCTCGACTGCGGTGCTGTTGCAGGTAAACGAGCAGCTACTGTCTCAGCGGAAGAGCGAGAACCCGGCGCTGGTCCAGGTAGCCAGGACGGCCCAGGGCTTCGAACACCTGTTCCGTCCTGGTCTCTGATTGGGTACGCTGCGACGGTCGTTGACCGTCGCGGCGTGGGAGATTTCCGCAAAGGGTCGCGCAAGAATGGCTGACTTGCGGAACAAGCAGACTCCACAGAAAAATCTTGCTTGTCCCGCAGACTGGCTTGCGTGAAAGCAAGATCCGACGCAAGCCCGCAAGGGGCACCGCAACCGAAAAAGCAGGTTTTTTTTGAGACGGTTTAGCAGGCACTGCGCAGCGGTCGCGGCGGCAACGTCCCCCGCGCCGCGGCCGCGAGGCCGCCGCGGGCAGCGGCACCACGCGCCCCCCGCGGCACGGCCGTGGTCACACGTGCGGGCACACCCCTGCTCGTGCGCACCCGCCGCCAGCGCGCCGCCGCCCGCCCGGCGCCGAGCGGCGCACGAGCACTGTCACGCCCGATAACGAGGTACACGTGTTCCTTGTCGCCGAGTGGAGGGCCCCGCCGTATTGCTGTCTTCTCAATTTTGTCCGATCTGGTAGAAGTCACGAGCCGGGTCCAGAGCTGGTCAACTGCGTCTCAGCCATCCATGCAGCCGGATAAAATGGATCGACCAATAGAAAGTTGACTAGACCCAGTCTTGACTTTTGATCACATCGGACAAAATTGGGAGGACTACAATACGTTGCTCGCCTTGGTAGAGGGGCCGACGCGAGCGCCGCCATCATCAGGTGGGTCACGTGGCATGCAACGGGCGCCCTCAAGGCTGGCGCGAGTCCTGATTGGGCGGGCGCCGGGCCGCGCGCGGGGCGCAAGACGACGCGCACGGCGCGGACGGGATCGTCTGCAGCTGCTGCTGCGTTGCAACACTGCTTCCCCCCCCCGCCGAGATCATTGTTGCGCATGTGAGATTGCGGGGCTCGCGGTGCTGTGGCATCATCGCTGCACATGAAGCGGCACGGTGGGCTGGACCGGGGGTGCGGAGACGGGCGCCCGGCTCGTCGTTTGTATTGCCAGCTTACCTCGTCCTTCTTTCTCCCTCTTGTCCTCCACTTCAGCGGCTAACGTCCTCAGAGTCCGTGGCGAACGCGCTCCGCGTCCGTGGTCAACGGGCCCACGCCTTGAAGTAGGCAGCCAACGGCGGGGCGCGGGGAGGGCGGTGGGGGGAACCGCCGGCAGCGCGACGTCCCCGCGCCCGCCCGTGCGCGCGGCGGCTTTGGCGGCGGCGGCTTTGGCGGCGGCAGTCGCGGCGGCAGCAGCCAAAGCGGCAGCGGCAGCGGCAGCGGCAGCGGCAGTGGCAGCGGCGGTGGCTGCGTGTGCCAGCGGCGTAGGTCATGGACGGCCGTCGTCGCGGCGGCCTGCAGCCGCTGCTGTGGGCGTCGCTGGTTCTGCTGCCGGCGATGACTCTGTCGGGCCGGTGGCACGCGGCGGTGGCGCAGGGCCCCGCGCCCCCTGGTCCGCCGCAGCCGGCGCCCGCGCCGGTGCCGCCCAACTCGCCGTGCTCGCCTGCGCACTCGGGGCCAACAAAGGACATTAGCGCGCCGGTACGGAGGCGGGGGCGGGGACGGCGATGGCTGTTTGTGGGGCACCCCAGGGAGACGCTCGCGTGGGAAGAGGGGGGGTGGGGGGAGGGGGAGTGGAGGTCGTTTGATTGTGGGGGGCGGGGGGGAGGTGGAGGGGGGGTTGGGGGAGGGGGGGTGGTCAGTCGGCATCGCGGGGCCGATGGAAGCTGTGTGCCGTGACTGACGGGCGCTTGCTGGTTGGTCGCGGCCGTGTATTGTCTTCAAGCTTTCTCTGTGCCTTACGGACGCGTGAACACCACCTCGGATGGTGCGGGGTGGGTGGGGGCGGCGACGGGGGGGGTGCGACGGATGGCAGGAACGCTTTACGGACGCGCTGCGGACGGCGGTGAGCCCCGTCAACTTTGGGCTGCGCCCCGCCGGGTCGGCGGTACACGTCCACGACGGGGACCCGGTGCGTTGATGCGGGACAGCCGGGGAGGGGCGGGGTTGGGCAGCGCAGGCGTGCGAGGCCACTGAGTTTTGTGCGTCTGAACTTGTCAGTGCAGGTGTTCCCCGCTTGGCGCGGGGGGGGGGGAGGGGCGTCGTCCACACCGTCGGACCAGCCGCTGACTTGGTCGCCCGCTTTTCCTGTACCTACCCCATGCGATGGATCGGTGTTTGATGGTTGGCGGTGGATGTCCTCTCTGGGTGAGCCTCGTCCGTCCCTCTCACCCGCCGCCCCCCCTTTCCTGTTCCCAGATGTCGGCGGTGATACAAGACCTGCTGCGGCACCTCAATGTTGAGCAACATCCCTGCTTGCGAGGGCCGTTTGAGACCCGCTGCGGCCTGTCGCCCACCCACCCCGCCACCCTCGGCGTGTCTGTGTACGAATTCAATGACACGGAGACGGGGCTGACCGGCCACGCGGCGCAGACCGAGGTGGCGGGCATCTGCTTGGACGCGGCGTGCATCAAGATCACCACCGTCGCGCTCCATCGGCCGTCGCTTGGGTCGGCCCCGCCGCCGTCCGCCCGCCACGGGGGGGTGGCCGCTTGCAGCTACCAGCTGGTGCCGGGGGGCTCTCTGACGTCGATGGTCGCCGCCATGGCCACCGTTGAGGAGGTGAACATTTCGGCGCTGGCGGCGGAGCGGGGTGTCAACCTGTCGGACTATGGGGTCGTTGTCCGGCACGCCGACCGGACGTGGCGGGCGGAAGTTTTTCGGGATGTACGTGCTGGTCGTGCCATTTCCGAATACGCTGTTTTGCTGTGTGAGAGGGCCGTATCTCGTAGTAGCGTCTCCGCATGTCCTGAGAAACGCACTGGTACTAACTATGGGTTCACACTCAACGTTTTCTCTTGCTCTCTGCCCGTGAATTTTTCTCTATTTCACACGTTCAGGTCGTGCTGCCCATCCCTGCCGACGCTACTCCTCTGTCTTGCAACCTGACCCAGTTGGGCGTTGCCGGCCTGGACAGCTACGCTGAGGGTCTGTCGGCCAAGGGCGATCCCTCATTGACGCCTCGTCTTTCCGCCACTTCCAACGCCATGTTTTCCTCTGGGTGCACCTTGTTGGACGGCACGCCGTACCGTGGCAGCCCTGATGGGGGTGCGGTGGCCCCTCCTCCCGGTACGGGCACCTTCCCAGCTGCGCCCGAGTTTCTTCACGCTGCTGACGTTGATGTAGAAGGCACCGCGTCGCGTCACTGCTCCCGCTTTGGGGACCTGCTTCGGGTGGTGGCCTCGTCGGGGGCGTCCAGCCAGGACGCCGTGGCCACGGGCCACCAGGCGGCCAACTTTCTGTCCAAGATTCCGCCGCTGGTGTCGTCGATTGAGGTCGCCTTGCTCGTTGTGACGGCCATGCAGGGGCTTTTTGCCGCCTTTGTGCTCCTGTTTGTCGGGCCGGACGAGCGCCTGCGTCGCTTTGAGGCCACCTACCGCCTGTGGCGGCACTGGGCGCCTCTGCCGCGCAACGAGAAAGTCACTGTCCCCCGGCGGGAGCGGGTCGTCCCTCGCGTCGTGCTGCTGGCGGTGGTGGTTGTTATCGCAGTGTACGTTTTGACTGCCTGACTGACCTCTGCGTATCAGATGGAAGCCGCGTGGAGAGAGCTGGCTGGTGGGGGAGACTGACGCGCCTGTTGTGTGATTGTGCTCCTGGATGGACGTGCGCGCTGGGATTGGCTGGACTGCCCGGAACTGGTACGATCACGCAGAGTCGAGTTTCTTCCCCTGGTTATCGTGGTTGCTCAAGAAAGGGAGGCGCACAAGTGGAACGGCGTCTTTGCGCATGTGGATCTTGTGGCCATGATGCCCGGCCCCGAAGGCGGCAACACGTCGCTGCCACAGCCCGTGTCGGCGTTTCCGCCTGTGCCGGACTCGGTCCTGGCTGCTCCCGCTCCCGGCCTGGCTTGCAGCACGGGTATCACGTTTGTGCTGATTCCGGTGCTTGGTCGTGCGCGCCACATGCACACACGCTTTGTACAACTGGCGGTGGCTCTCGCGGTTGTTCTGCTCATCTCTGTCACCTTGGTGGCTGTACGCGTTGTCCTTTGGTGGCACGCCTCCCTAAGGGCCCCTGAGGAGAAGGCGACGGGTAGGATACGTGATGCTACGCTAGCTGGGGCGGACCTTTCAAGCGAGGCAGAGTTGGGGTGTGCCGAGAGTTGGGGTGACGGGCTGTGACTCGAAGGAAGCCGTCGGAATTTAAAAAATTTGACAACTTCCACGTTTGATTCTGTCACTTTCAAAAGCAAACTTCAGTGCCGACGTCGTCCACCGTTCCCCGTTGCCACACCAGTCGCGCCCTGGTTACGTACCACGACTGGCACGCAGCTTGATCCTCGTCGGCGAGCAGAGCCTGGAACCTTGCACGCGCCTCTTTAACACCCGCTCCGGTCTTTACCATCATGTTTTACGACGTCAACAGCCAGGCTTTCGCCTCCTTCCTGCGCACTTCTGGCAGCTCCAAGTGCGTTGGGCGCCTGCTGGTTGTCGAGGCCTGGCTGTAGCTCTCCGCGACACAGTGGACACATTCGCGTCGCTTTGCATGGACTGCGGGCGTGGAGGAGCCACGAGCTGCTCTGCTGGAGGGTTTCGTGCGTGGCACTAACCTTGCCTCTCCGATGTGTGTGTCTTGATGTGGCTCTGCATGGTCACCTCGACTTTCTGTTTCCGTTGGCCGAGTACCCCAGGGCCAACACGGGCAAGGTGCCGAGCAAGCCGCTTCCCCCACCTGAGAAGCGGGGTAACATGGAGACGGACGGTTGAGGGGTCGAGCAGCTTTACCTGCCCAACGGTCCTTGGCGTGTTCCTGCCGGGACTGCTTGTCCGCCGCGATGACGTTGTTGCCGCCGCACGGGCTGGTGTGGTTGCATGACCGTGGAGCAGACCGCTCACTGGTGGTTCGTGGGCCGTGCCAGCTGTTGCTGGGAGGAGCGTGCAACGGTGTGCTGTCTGCCGTTTGTGCACGTCCATGGGTGATTGGCTGGGTGGCGCAGGCGCGGGTCGGGTGCTCTGTCACCGGTGCCTTTGTGAGCGCTTGTGGTTTGTCCTAGTGTTTTTCCCCTCGTTGCGTCGAACGTGCGTTTTTGCTGTGTATACACTGTGTGGGGGATACAGCTACATTACGGAAAGAACGAAAAAAGGGACCCGGGAATGGTTCAGCAGGCGTCACAGCAGCCCGCATCTGCTCCAGGTCGGCAAGCAAGCTCCCGATGCACGCTTGACCTCGGCCCGAATCCAGCACTCTCGTCGGCCCCTCAAGCTGGAGCCGCAAGCAAGCGTGACGCGAACGCCGAGCAGAAGAGGCCCAACGGCACAAGCCACTCGACTCAAGCGATGCGAACAACAGACACACAAGCTTTCTTCAAAAAGAAAAGAAGAAGCCGAGTCACCTCGTCAGGAGCAGGGGGTGTTGTCAACTGCCTAACGTCCCCCAAAGGATGTGAGAGGCAAAGTCAAACACCAAAACAAAGAGCAAGGAGAAGACACAAAAATACAAGTCGTGGGAGAGAAAAAAGAAGAGCCAAAAGAGAGCAATGAACGAATACGCGATACCCAACGCCGCCCCGCTTCAAAAGATCTCGCCCAGGACCCTAGAGACGTCATCGTCTGTCCTCACCACCCGTCCAAACGAAACGCCCTCCTTCGCCGTTGGAGGCTCAAAGTCTGCTGCAAATGCGCGCACCACCCCCGCCACAGACGCCGACGGGGGCAGCGTCGGGTGGTCGGTTCGCTGATTCACTCGCGAGATGCAGGTCGACACCGGCGACGCAAACAGCACCGTCCCCACCGATGCACCAGCAGCACGGGCGGTCTCTGTGTGTGTGGCCAATCGTACATGCCATTGTCACAGCCACCGTCAAAGCAGAGGGAACACAGGGAGAGCGGCACCAATGCAGCAACGGCGGACAGACGAACAAAACAAATTTCGGTTCAGCAAGGAGCCCGACGCAATGCGTTGCCCAAGGCCAATGAGAAGCCCGCGAGGACATAGCGATGAGGCTACCGTAACAACCTAGCAACGGCTGCAGAACAAAACACAAACGGGAAAAACCAGGACCGCGTGCGGCCAACCCGACCGCCTCACCACCACGCGCCTAGCTAGTACCTTTGCCCGCCCCAAAAAAGACCGTCACGTACCGATAAACCAGCGGCGTTGCTGCACCGAGCAATTGCACCGGTCCACCACGACCCCTTCCCCCGACTCGAGCGCCGCCTTAAACCGGCGCTCCACCGCCGGACGATTGCCACCCAAGTCGTCCTGGCTCACCCGCACCCACCCACCGCCTGCCACTAGGCGAGACGCAAAGGTGGTCTTGCCGCTGCCGGGTACGCCCACCAGCAGCAGCACCCGTGTGGTGGCGGGCGTCGCTGCCGCCGTTGCCGTCGCCACCGCTGCCAATGCAGTATCCGAGGAAGCAACAGCCGCAAGTGGGGGGGAGGTGGCGGTGGTGGCCATGAGGGGTGGGGGGGGTGGAGGCCGTGCACGCCGCTGGGCGGGCGGGAAGGGAGATGTCCGCGGGGTGGGTGCAACTAACACGTGCCGCCGCAAGCGCGTGGAGGACAAAGATTGGAAGGTTGACGGAGGAATGAAGGCAGCAGGGTTCATTGCTTGACAGACGGTGATGAGAGGGAGCGGTGAAGAGGCGAGGAGGGGGGGGGGGAAGACACTAGCACCAGCAGGTAGCAAAGCGGGGAGTCGGTCGGCCTCAGCGCCACAGAGATGGCGATGAGGAAGGTTCGCCACGACCCAGCGGGAACTCAGCGTCCCAAAGCATTAAAGCGCCTGGGAAGCAACTCACGGGCATGACCCAGTATGGGGTCCGCCACAGCAGCGGGCGGCGGGACGACCAACGATCCGAGTCCAGCGTATTGACTTGGTCGCAGCAGCGACGCCTGCGCCCATGGTCACGGGCCCGTCTGTCTCGCGGCTGTGCAGACGCCTCCGCAGAGCCGCTGGATGCACAGCGGCTGTGTGGTGGGAGGCGAGTCGCAGAAAAAGAAAGTGGCACCACCAGGGACTGCTTGGAGTTGCGACAGACGCCAACAATACGCAAATTCCAATTTATCCAACCCCCCCTCAGAGGTGCTGTGGGGGGTTTGATAACTGGATAACACCCCCCACTGTTATCAAATCCCTCTGGGGGGCGTTCGATCACATGTGATCCGGCCCGCCCCTCCCCCCCAATTGTCCCCCCCCCCCCCCCCCCCCACCTACCTCCCACCCCCCACCCCCCGCCCTCCACCCCCACCCTCCCCCCCCCCGTCCCCCCACCCCCCCACCCACCTCCCGTCCCCCCACCCCCCCCCCCCCCGTCCCCCCACCTCCCGCCCTCCCCCCCTCCCCTCCCCTAGCTGTATCCTCCCCGCGGCAACGGCGGCGACCGGGGCCACCTCGGCGGCGGCGGCGTCCCACGTCCACGTACGATAGCCGTCGTGTGTAGGGTCCGCCCGACCTGGGGGCTGCTTCCCAGTCTCCCCCTCCCCCGCTACGGCACCAGGGGAAGGCGGATCGACACGTGAACCGGACTGTTCCATGTGCTGTTGCTGCAGCGGGGAGCGGGCCACAACCCGTACAATTGGACGGCAACAGGCGTCTTGTCACCTGGGCCTATCTGAGCCCGTGCGGCCGCACCGATCGACAGGTCACTGCGCACGCCCGATTGCTGCGCGAGACACCGTCCCCACACCCCCAACACACTGCACGGTGAGACCTCCGGTACAGCAGGTGCACCCCCCGCATAGTCCCTTGCCACGCGGGGACCAAGTACAATCGAAGGCCGGCCACGGGTAGAGGCTCCACGACCGTCACGCAGCCGCGATGAGCGCCGGTGGCCGCCCTGTTGCGCCCCACAGCCTTGGTCACGTGCACGCGCGGCGTCGGCCGGCCTGTCAAGGTCCACCCCCCAAGAACGAGAGAGCCTCGGGCGGTCACCGGGAACGCGGCGCTCTCCCGCGACCGTCACGGCGGTTATGGCCGGCAAAACAGTCACAGGTGCGCACCGACTGGGGATTGGCGGGCGGGGCGAAGCCGACGCCGCGGTGGCTGACCAGCGTCGTCGGTCGCACCGCCCCACTCTCTGCTCTGCTGCCAAGTGCCTGGCGGCTCGGCCCGTGGTACGTGTAGTCCTCGCCGTCAAGCCAATCAACAATCTGACCAAGGCCCCCTTCTCTCCAGCAACCTCCCTTCGCGGGAGGGTGGGGTGCGGGTGGGACCCTCCCCCGATCGAGCTGCTCGCCCGATCCTCTCGTCCCTGAGACCGCCATGTGCGCGTGAGCGGTGGCACAGGCGTGGCAAGCAACCAGGCGTCCCCCGCTGAACAACGGCACACGAAGACTTGGGATGCCCGCCGGTGACGCTTCTTGATTCCCTCGCCACTGAGAGATCAACCAATCAGCGACACCTGTTGCCGCGCACGTGACCAGAAGGCGTACCAAGATGCACATTGGAGGCACTCGTGTCTGGACGGGGTGACCATACATAACGGAGACGGAGAGACTGGACCGCCCAGCTCTGAGCTCACGAGAGAGCCAGGAGGGGTAATGTCAGTGCGTGGAGGGCAGTGGCCAACAGACGGGAGCTGCTGGGCGTAGAGAGCCTCGAAAGCGGGGCGGATAAGGCGGCCCCCTTTGATCGTGTTGGCTGCTGCCACCCACCCGACCGCATGACATCGTCGAGGAGGATCGCTCGCAGCGGTGCAATCCGATTGGCAGCCCCGTCCCAAGAGCCTGGCGTCTCGAGACCTGGGGGGGGGACTGAGGGAACCTGGCGCCGCGGAGGTAGTGGCACTCGAGAGCACAGCGCGTTTGCAAGGGCGGCGGGCGGAGTGGGCGGCGACTCGACGTCGCTGTGCAAGCAGTGCTGCCCACACTGCCCGCTTTCACCGCAGCCTGGCCGGTGAGGCAACGCGTGCCCATTCCCACCCCCCCCCCTCCCCCCCGGCCGCCCCGATACATAACCGGCCGTCTGACTGGTGGCGGCCAGACCCCACGCGTCGACGACCCCCAGGGCTGACGGCGACGCCTCGTCGCGAGCCGGCCGACACCCCCTCCTCCCGCCGCCACCTCCCACGGCGCTTGCTGGCGGTGCGTGGGTACCGCCACCAACGGCTGGCGTGCGCGCGCTTGCACGGGCGGCGCACAGAGGCCAGCCCGCGACGGCGTGTGGCGTGCGCGGCCAACGCTGCGCTGGGCACCGGCTGGCTGGCGTCCGCAGCCTCCTCTCCCGCTGGTACGGACCAGAGCTCCCCCCGCTCCCCTGCTGTGTTAGCCAGCCAAGCCGTCACCGCCATCGCGGCCGCCACCGCGCCGCGCCCGCAGCGCGGGCAGCCGCAGCGCGCCCCTTGGTCCCCGCTCTTGCCCGACCCGCGCCGTGCCTCTACGGGGGTGGGGTTGTAGCACGGGACGTATCGGCCGCGGCGGTTTCCCGGATACCCGGCCTGTCCCGCGCAGGTCACGCTGACGGCTGCGGGGAAGCAGTCAAGAGCGTTGCCTCCTGGGCCTCGGAGGTGGCCACCGGCAACGCAAACATGGTCCGCGAGCGCGCTCTCCCACCCCCGCCACCGCCACTTTCGCAGCGCCAACGCCGACATCCGCCGCCGCCGCCGCCGCCGCCGCCGCGACCACGGTCACCCAACATGGCCGCCCTCCTGTCGGAAGAGGTCGCTGCCGCGGCGGGCTGGACAGCCCTGTCGCCACCGCAACGGCCGGCAGAGGAGCGGGCTCGGCGGGCCCTGGGCGCGGTCGACGCGACGGACGGTGGTGGCGGCGGCGACGGCGGCGGTGGTGACGGTGGCGGCAAAGATCGTAGATCCAACAGGGACGGCGCTGGTGACGAGACGGCTAGGAAGGTGGCATCCACCACGGGTGGTGTTGTACCTGGGAAAAGCCGAGGGCGTGCCGCCGCCGCCGCGAGTGGCTGGGTGATCACCACCGGTGCTTCTGACGGCGGCGGTGGCGGCAGTGGCGGCGACGCGCGCGCCTTTCACGTCGGCGCAAACACGGCGCTAGCAACATCGGTACGGCCCACCCACCAGCCTCGCACTCGCGGGCCAGCTCAAGCTACCAGCCGTGCGCCAATGCCGTCTTCTTCGGGTGGGCGGCTGGTGACCGCAACAGCTCCGCAAGGCGTGCAGCCTGGGTGGCCGACGGGCCGCAAGTACGATGTGCCGCCCCCCCCGAGGCGGCAGCACCCAGACATCTCCATCATCAGCGGCAGCGACAGCAACAGCGGTGGGACCACCCAGTATGACGTCCTTGCCGGTGGCTTTCGGGGCATGAACACTGCCGGCATGCCAGTGTTGGGGCGCCCCCCCCCCCCGCCTCCCGTGTCCGAATCACTCCACATTGCAGAGGCGGTCAAGGAGGCCGCCCGTGCCGAGTACAAGCGCAAGTCCCGAGTAGACGCCGCCGCCGCCGAAGCTGCCACCGCTGCCGCTGCGGCTGTTCAAAAGCGCCGCCGCACGTGCGCTGCCGGCGGCGCTGGCAGTGATGACGAGCCGCCGACGCTTCCCCCACCTTCGGGCGACACGGAAAAGTACCGCCGGCGATTGCGGATGAACCAGGCGTCGGCCGCAGCCGCGCGTCATGCCCAAGACGTCTACGTGAAGCACTTGGAGCAGCTGCTGACAGCGCAGCAGGCGGAGAAGGAGCGCATCGCGGAGGACGCTGCCGCTGTTGCCGCCACGCAAGCCCGCCTGCGCGAGCGACTGTCGACCGTACAGCAGCGCCTCCGTGATGCCACCCCGGCCACGGCGCCGCTGCTGCCGCTGTCGAGGGCCTCGAGGCGGGAGGCGGCGAGGGGTACGTCGGCGGGGGCGCCACCGTCGAGGCAGTCCACCACGCACCGTCACCGGCACCGTGGTCCGTGGGGGGACCGCCGTCCCCAGCCGTCTGCGGTGGGGGCAACGGCGTCACTTGGGGTAGAAGCGGGACGGGGTCGCACCGAATCGCACCTCGGCTTTGGCGGGTCCGTCCATGCGACGTACGGGGCAGGGGGCGGCTGCTCTTTCTCCGCGGGGCTCCCACCGCTATCGGCGGCAGCGGCGGCGGTGGCTACAATCGGGGGACCCGCACCGAACGGTCCTGGCTGGGAGGCAGTAGGGGCAGGGGGAAGCGACGACGGTGTTGGCGGCGGTGGCGTCCGCGGCAGCAACAGCAGCAGTGGCGGCGGCAACAGCGGCTTCTCATCGTTCCAAGCCATGACACTTCTGCCGAAAACCGCGGATGGCGCCGCGGGAGCGCCGCAGCCCCCGCTTGCAGCGCTGCCACCCCCTGCCGCGCCGAGGATCAGCGATGGCGGCGCGCTGCCACCGGCAGAGACATCACATCTAGGTCGCCCCTTGGACGAGCAGGCGGAACAAGAGATGCTCGCGCTCGAGTCCCTTCTTGGTCGCGCTCCGGAACCGGGCGGGGTGGCGCTTGTGTGAGTAACGCCCGTGTCATGGGAGCTTCGGGGAGGGGAGAGGGCACCGCCGTCGCGGCCACCAGGGTGAAGCTCAACCACGCAACGTGCCACCTGCGCGGGTTGGCCAATCGAGACTTGAGAGCCCGTGATTCACATCGGATGCAAGAGGTGCACTGTCACAGGGCATCAGACTTGTAGGCTCCTGTCCCTATCATCTCCTCCCTCCTCAATCCTCCCTTGCGCTCACCCCTCCCTCATCCGCGGAAGAAAACCAAACATAAGCACAGTTAATAAGCACCCGGAGACCCACGAAGGAGGCCGACGGCACATGATGTCCGGAACGAGGCGTCCCCTGCGACAAGTCAGGAGGTGTCACAGGCATACCACGGTCGCGGAGGCCCTCTACAGAAAAGAAGCCATAAATGTCAAGTTGCTGGGGATGATGCTGGCAAACGTCATCACCGAAAAAGGGAAAAATCCTAAGCGCCAAAGGGACTCTCTACGGGCACGGCCGCAATTATGCAACAAAAGAAAAGGGAGAGAAAAAGGAGACCAGTCCACAGACGGAAAGGGTAAAAGAGAAGCAAAGGAAAACTGTCACCCGAGGCGGCATGGCGTCGACGAGCACGACGCCACCATCAAGTCCCAAGGCATGGACAGCACACAGGGCGGCTCCGTCAGGCGTGAAAAACGTACAACGCCGGTCCCGCTGACACGGCGCTCACTTGCGACACGGGCGACGCGTGGACATACATGATTCGCCGCGTCGGATCCACCAGCTCCTCCGTCGTCGCGCCGGCAATCAGGTCCGCTGCCAGACTTTGCGCCGAGAACCGATGCCGCCCCGATGCACCAGACACGAAGTCCACACTCGCCTCGATCGCGGCGCCTGACCCGTCAATCGACGAGTAGGATTGATAGAGTCCGTTGTACGAGCCGGTCAGCATCGAGCGGCCGTCGCACGAGAACGCGCATGTGTACTTGTCAAAGATGCAGTCCTTGTCGTACAGCGCCGACAGACGGTCATGGAGGTGCTCGTGAACGCCCACCTCCAACACTGGTGTTCGCTCCTGCCGCACGTCCCACAAGCGTAGGTGCATGTAGTCGCGCGCCAGCAAGAAACGACCATCGCAGTCAGGGCTGAACTTGACGTCCGACACGCTGGCAATAATCTCGGAGAAGAACGACTGCCGCAGCGCTGACGACGAAGACGGCTCCTCAAAGGACCGCGCCGCCCGGTGGCACGTCGCGCTCTCCCGCAGGTCGCACAGCTTGACCACCCCCCGGGAGGAGGAGTGCGCAAACAAGTGGCAGTGTCGCGGGTGAAACTCCACCGCCGTGATGACTTCGGTCAAGTCCTCCATCTTCGTGGGCTTAATGTCCAGCACCGTGAAACCGCAGCCACCGGTCTGCACGTTCCACAGGTTCACCCGCAAGTCATCGGCAGAGAGGAAGGTCTCTCCGTCCGAGTTGACCGAGATGGAGTTGATGTGGTAGGCGTGCACGTTGGAGAAAACGCGTCGGGGGGTGGCCGTGATGCGGCGACCACGAAGAACCATCTGGGGCAGCTCGAGGTACGGGTTGAGGTGTTGCTGTACATTCCCGTTCTGAGATGACCCGTCCGGTGCTGCGGGCGGCAGCCGAGCATCTTCTCTTAGCGACGTGTCCGTCAGCAGATCCACCAGCGACCCCGACGACGACGCCTCTTCCACCACCATATGTTCACAGTCACCGGGACGGGCGCCATTGCTGCCGCCGCCCAACCCGCCAGCTGCCGCCGGGTCCATCTGCCACTGCGTGGATGATGGTAGCACTCCATTGACAGCGGTCGGTTGCCAGGCAGCGCCACTCCCAGCCGGCCGTTGTGGAGCGCACTGCTGCGACGGCGAGGCCCGCCGGTTGGCAAAGCCGCGTGTCGCCATTGGAGACAGCGGCGCCCGCGACACATGCGAGAGGGATATCAGCTCCTTGCAGTCCGTCTCCGCCACCCGCCACAGCTTGATCGTTTTGTCGTTGGTCGCCACGAGCCGGAACGCATCAGCCGCGAGCTGGGGGAACCAACGAATCTGGTTGACCTTCTCCTCAATCTCCATCGACTTGAGGTAATCAAACTCCGGCTCGTGGCTCTGGAACTGGGTCCAGAAGCGCAGCTCGGGGGGGTGGGGCTCCCACCCAAAAGACGGGCCACAGGGTCGCCTCGCCGGCCGCTCGTGCCGCCGCGCCTTCGGCACCCGCCCCGTACCACGCTCCAACGACATTACCGACGCGGAAGCGACGTGACCATTCGCCGCGCCCCCACCACCGCCCCCCGCGGGGTCGTCGTCATTGACAGCGTCGTCGCCGTCCGATGTCGACGCATCGCTGGCGTCTGACTCGTCGTACCCGCCGCCAGTGGTGCTGTCAGTGCCACTGCGGCGGCCACTTCTTGGCAAGTGAGCCGGCCGCTTGAGCGGGTGCCGTGGCCGACGGGTCACGCGGGAGCCCCCGTCAACACGGCGGAGAACGACGATGCGGCCGCCCTTGTCACCCGTCGCTACCACTTCGCCCGTCTCGTTGAACCGCACGGCCGAAATGATATCCGCTTCGTACACGGTAGGACCCCCTTCGCCGTCGCCTTCGCCAAGTGAGTCCGTTCCGTCTGCACCTACGGGCACCGCCGCGGCGGCCTCTGCGCCGACCATTGCGTCGGAGACCATGCGGGACGCTCCGGAGTTATTGGTGCCTCCGCACCCAAACGCCTGCAACGTCATCACCACAGCACAGCACAACGACATCAAGACAAACAAGTCCAGCGACCATCCATCAGCCAGAAGCACCAAAACACGAAAAACACATGCAGAACAAGAAAACGGGGGCTCGTCAGAACAAAGAACCCCAGGTAGCACCCATCAACAACAAAACGGATCCCACGTACACAGCCGAACAACGCACACACCACAAGGCAACCAACAGAGCGAAGGTACGCAGGCGAGAACGGTGCCCAGATACCACCACTCCCCCTCGCCAGCACCCAGGCCCATTCAGCATTGCCCGCACGCACACCCCGTCATCCTATCTACAAAACAAAAGGCTGGCCGGCCCGCCCCCCTACTACCCTCCCCCGCCCTCCGCTCCTCCCATCCCTCTCGCAAGCTCCACACATCACTCGACCCCGCCCCCCCCCCCCTCCCCCCACGCCCCAATCAACCCGCTGACGTGATCCACCCACCTGTGCAAAGCAGTACTGCACCGGGTGCAGCACGTTCGGGTCGTCCTCCGGGTGCATAGCCGTGCCGCGAGAGCCAACCCCCCCCCCCCTGCTCCAACCGCGACGGGCCCCTGCGTCGCGCCGCCCGACCCGCGCCGCCCGTCCCCGCCGCCGCCGGCCGCGTCATCTTCGTCGCTGCTCGCGTAGGTCGCTGCTCCCCGACGCATGCTGCCGCCGCCCCGCCACCGGGGACCATCGGCGGCCGCGCGCGCCCAGCCGCCGCCGCGGCCGCCGCCACCGCCAGCCACCCACCCGCGCGGCGCGCGCGGCGCGTGCACCACGGCCGCCAACGATCCCAACGGCGCAGGCACGCGGTCCGACAAAAACAAAAAAAAAAACGGCCAAGAGCAAGCACCGAGAGCGGGCGCACCGTGGCGCGGTCACCCCGATCACGCCGCGCGAGAAGCCACAGCGGTCGGGCGCCACGACACGCAGGGCTCACCCTGCGTCGTTGCCGCCGTCGGGGTGAAGGCGGGGTTCCTCCTCGACACGGGCAGAGGCGCGGGCGCGCGCCAGCCCGCCCGCGGCAGTTCGACCGCGGCTGGAACCGCCCCGCCCCGCGGCCGCACGGGTGACCCGCGCAGCGTCGTCACCTCGTCACCCTCCCCGCAAGGCGCTGCGTCCACGCGGTGCCGACGCCCCGCCGAGCCGGCTGTACTCGGACCCAGCCCACAGCCCCCACGCACGCACACCACCCCGCCGCCGTCGTATCCTCCCCTCCCCCCCACGCCCCCCCCTCACCCTGCCCCGCCGCCACCCTTGGCCTCCACTAGTTAGTTGACCCCGTCTCCCGCCTCCGTCCACCACAAGTCGGGGGTACCCAAGGTATCCACAGCAACACAGACGGCCGTGACCGGGTCCACAGGCCAACGACGATGCGGCTGCTGCCACCACCAGCACGTTGCCCGCCTCCCCTCGCTCGTCACCCCACCCTCCGCCCCTTCCTCTTGCTCCCCGTCAAGCAAGACCGCAGCTCCCCGCACACGACTTGCAAGCCGCACCGCGACACGCCGGGCGCACCAGCCGGCACGCGCGCGGCTGGTACCCCGACCGCCGCGCGAGCACCACGCCGCCCCGCCGCGGGCAACCGCGATGGCACACGCCCACCCCCCCCCCGCGGGCGAGGGCACCCGGCGGGGCCGTCGACAGCGGGGAGGGGGGAGCAGCGGTCGGTAGGCGGGCGGGCGGGCGGGCGGGCGAGTGGGCGGGCGCGCGGGCGGTGGCGGTGACCGCGGCGGCGGGCGGTCGGGGTGTGGCCGAGGCGGGTGTGGTGACGGGTCACGACCGCCGTGACGCGGGCTGCGTTTGGCAGGCGGCCGCGGTTCGAGAGAAGCGGGGGCGGGGGGGGGGGGGGGGTGGGGAGGGGGGGGGAGCGGGGGTAGCCACCGCGAGCGAGCGGCGGCAAGGGCGCGTCGGCCGCGCGGGGAGCGGGTGAGGGTGCGTGGGACGAGCGGGGGAGGGCACCGCGTGCGCGTGCGGCGGAGGGGGCACGTGGAGGGGGGGGGCGTGCGCGTGTGCTCATCAGCGGGGAGCGCGGGGTGTTGGGGGGGGGGTGTGCGGCGTGGTCGGGGGTCACGTTCTGCGCTCTCTCCTCCCACCCCGACGCCGGCCACCCCGCGGGCGCGCGTGGTCGTGCACCAGCGCCCGGGGGGGGCTGCGCCGATTAAAGGTGGCCCCGCCAGTGTCAGAGCGACGTGCGTGGCAGTCAAACGTCCGTCGACGGGGGGGGGGGGGGGGGGGGGGGGGGGGGGGGGGCGCCACCTTGTCGAATTGGAGCTGGCGGCTGCGCGGCGGTGGGGCCAAGCGGGACACGTCCACGACGGCGGTTTGGCTCTCGCGCTGCGCGCTGCGCGCGAGGCGGCGCGGGATCCGTGGCGCCACCGTCCTCCTCGTCGGGGGGGGAACCGTCGCGCCAGGTAGGAGACCGCCGGGACCTGTGGGGCCCCGTCCATGACCGAGCCCCTTCCTCCCGTGCACCAGCGGAGGCAGGAAAAGAAAACGATACGGAACAGCCGTGTGGCTTGTCGGGCGCTGCCCTCCTGGGCACGCCCTGGTGCTCGTCTGCTCTTCATGTGGCTGCCGCCGCAGTCTGGAAGGAGGGGATGGTACACATACAGCTGGGTGAAACGGCCAGAGGCATCCAGTCTTGGTGCGTGCGAGCCTTTATTGTACAGAGCACACCTGTCCTTCTGGATGTGTCTCGGCTCGGCTATCTGTTTTTGGTCGCGTGGTCTCGGCACGAGGAGTGCGCTACCCGTCAGCCGGGTTCGACGCATCCACAATGGCCCATTCCGTACCTCCCTCCCAGACGGACGTCCCGCTCGGTATGGTGCTGACGTGACCGTCGGTGGCTTGCTGTGATCGCCCCTCCATGGTGCGCGCCACGCGCATGGCTCCGACCCCCAGCCATCGCTGCGAGCCACGCCCACGGTCACAGAGCAGCGGTGCGGGCTGGGCCTTGCCCTCAACGACAGCCGTCCGTGCTCCGTCCATGCCGTCAGTCCGACGCCACGAGCCGGCGTTTGCGCACCCACAGCGCCGCCCCAACAGAAGAGGAGCCGCGCGCGCTGGCAGGCGCAGGCGGTCAGCACACACGACGAGGGGGCGTCCCGCGCGGTGGCTGGCAGCCGCCACCGGCCGCCGCTCGGCCGCGTATGCCAGCGCGGGGCACCCAGGCAACGCCCTCGCAATAGGAGCGCCCGACGCAAGGGCGACGAGAGCACGGCACCACGGAGGGGCGCGCCGTGCGGCTGCCGGCAGCCGCCGCCGGCCGCCGCTCGTCGACAGATGCCATGAAGAGTACGGAGGATCCCCCCACGCCCCTCCACTTGCCGCCCCCCACTGCAGGGGCGGTCCCCGGCCCGCCACGGAGCCAAGCGGGTTGCCACAGAGCCGGCCGTCCGACGACCCCACCCGTGTCACCACCGCCACCGTGGTGTAGCTACACCAGGCTCCGGTACAGGATGTGGGCATCCACGTACTCCGTTTCCCCCCCCCCCCCCCCGTCACTGGCATGCGCGCCGCTGCCGGGATGGTGCCGACGCGGCGCATGCCGACGCGCGCCCACAGCGCGCCCGCGGCCGCGTTGTTGGCAAACACCAGGTTGAACACGACGCCACGGTAGCCGAGGTCCGCCGCCGCCCGCGCGTGCACGGCGGCCATGAGCGTGCCAACGCCGCGGCGGCGCGCGGCGGGGGCGGTGACAAAGCCGCCGTTGGCCAGGTGGTCGCACCGGCCGGGGAAGTTGGGCTTGACGTAAAACGCGCCGAGCAACGGGGGGGGGGTAGGGATGCGGGGGGGGGAGCCGCCGCGGTGGGCGCGCCGCCACCGCCGCCGTCGCCGCCGCCGCCGCCGCCGCCGCCGCCGCCGCCGCCGCCATCTACGCTGCCGCTGCCGCCATGGCCGCCGCTGCCGCCGGGCCCACCAGTGTCGCGATTGCCGCTGCCGCCGTGGCCGCCGCTGCCGCCGCCCCCACCGCCGACGCCATTGCCGCGGATGCCAGACGGGGCGGTGCGCTCCCCCCCCTCCTCGGTGTTGCTACCAGCGGTGGAAGGCAGTGGCGGCGGCGACGGCAGCGCCGGCCGTGGCGCCAGCAGCGACGGCGGCGGCATCGCCGTTGCATCCTGCCCCCCCTCAGCGGCCACGACGACAAACGCGGCGTGGGAGCACCAGTAGGCGATAAACGCGGCGTCATCGAGGGGCGCCTCCCACGGCCACGCCCGGTCCACGGTGACCGCGTGGCGGAGGAGCGCCGCCGCGGCGGGCGTGTCGGCCGCCGCGTGCCGCCGCACCCGCACCGGCGTGCCGTCGCGGAGGGTCGCGCGGAGGGGGAGCCACGACAGCGCGCCGGGGGGGAGAGGGGGGGGACGGGAGGGGTCGCCCCGCCGGTGGCGTAGCATGACGCCATGGTTGCAGGGCGGGGGGGCGCGAGCGGGAGGGGGGAGGTCAGGGGGGGGCGATGGGAGGCCGCAGGGGTTGGGCAGAAGGGGGATTGGCTAAGCGGATTTCGGTGCCCGCGTGTTTGATCCCTGGAGCCCCGGCAACGTCGGATGCGGTGTACGTAGACTGGCTCCCAAAGCCGAAAGCCATATTTCAGCTTTCACATGCAAGTAAAGCCGTACTTGAGGGGGTGCGTATACGTCCGGGGGCTGTCGGACGGGCTCCAAAGCCGGTGCCACCGTACGCCATTTTCAATGCGGGACAGCGGGACGGCACTCGAGTGATGACATTCGCGGTGGTGAGCCAACATTGACTGTACGGTCATCCGACTGTTCGCACAGAGACATATTTGTACGGTGTAGGACAGACAGAACATCAAGTAGCCCAGAAATTCGGAGAGCGCCAGCATGCCTCCTCTGGGGCGCTGGCACGACCCGCCTGCTCAAGGCTCGTGTCGTAGGTATAGGTCGCGGTCTGGAGAAGGAGCCGCTGCAACACGCATCGGACGGTGCTCGCGAGGTGTGTTGGCCTCCAGCTCGTCATTGACCTGGTCGTGCACCCCTGTGCAACCTCATTCTCCCATCTTTGTTGCCTGGTGCTTCCCCAACCCCGCCTCTCCTACTCTGTTGGCTGTGGCTGGCCGTCAAGGCGGGCGGCCGCCGTGTCGTGGGGCCATGACCCCACCCGGCACGCCCTGCCGGCGGCCCGCCCCCCCCGCCCGCGTCGCCTGTGCGTTCTACGCGGCGGGCTTCTGCCGCGCGGGCGCGGCGTGCCGCTTTTCCCACGACACCCCCGCCGCAGTGTCGGCGGCCGCTGTGGCCGCGGCGGTGGCAGCGGACACAAACCGCGACGGCGGCGGCAGCGGCAGCGGCGGCGGCAGCGGCAGCGGCAGCGGCGGCAGTGGCGGCACGCAAGTATGTGCCCACTACCTGATTGGCTCTTGCCGGTACGGGGCGTCGTGCCGGCGGTTGCACCCGCCAGGCGTGACGTTACAAGGTGTGGAGGACGCGGGCGTCGGCGGGGACGGGCGCGGGGCGGCGACGGCGGCGGCGGCGCCGGCGGCGGTGGGCGGGGGGGGAGGGGGCACCGGCGGCCGGGAGGGAGGGCGCGAGGAGGTCCGCGGGGGTCGGGTGGAGCCGGCGGTGGCGTCGGGGCCGCCGGCTGGGGGCGACGCTGCTGCGGCGACCGAGTGTGGGATTTGCTTTGACCGCCCCCGCGGTCCGGGGGGGCGGTACGGGCTGCTGAGCGGGTGCGACCACCCGTTTTGTTTGGACTGCGTCCGCCAGGTGCGTCGGCAGCTGGGGGGGACAAACGGGGTACAGGCCGGCGGGACGACTTGCCCCGCGTGGATGGCGCGCCTGAAGTCCTATCGCGCTGGCGCTTGGGAATGTTGCGAGGCTACTGCTTGCTGTTTATTTCTGCGGCGCGTTTTCTGACGCGGTCCATGCTTTGCCGGCCCTGCTCCCACTGTGCTGTTACCCTTGGTCTTCTCGTTCGACAGTGGCGCTCCGCGGATGATGGCAGCGAGTCCTCTTCCTCGTCTGTGCACAAGACTTGCCCGGTACGTACCTTCTGCCTACTGTTTTCTGATGCTCTGCCAACTCCTTTTGCGCCTCGAACAGGAGAGGGTTTGCCACTCGAGTGCTACTCTGGGCTCTTGTTGACGTGGCTGATTTGCGTCGCCCCTTGGTTGTGTTGTTCCCCTTGTGCGTTCCGTCTGCAGCTCTGCCGTGTCAAGAGCCACTATGTTGTTCCGTCCGTTACCTTTCTAACTGGCGCACGCAAGGCGGCCGCTACGGCCTCCTACATGGAGCACGTGGCGCGCATTCCGTGCAAGGTAGGTTTGACCCCGCCCGCTCGGTCCCCTGTCTGGCGCGTGCTTGTCCTCTGCGGGCACGCCGCGGGCGCTACACAAGCACTGACGATTTTGGTTTTTGTATGCGCGTCGGGTCCCGTGGCTCCGCTCATTTGTGCCGCCCCCCACCGTGCGCGCATTCGCTCCGCGGCTGCCTGCGCGTCCTCACTCGACGGCGGTTGCAGTACTACACGGCCGACAGGGTGTGCCCGTTTGGCATGCACTGCTTTTACTTGCACGACGGGGAGGCGGAGGAGTCGCCGCGGCGCCGCTCCCGCCGGGGCAGTCGCACGGACGGCAGCGGCCGTGGCCGCGGGCGCTTTGGGGGTGGCGGTCGTGGGCGCAGTCTTGAGGGCGGCACGGCCGGCGTGGACCCCGACGTCTTGGGTGACGAGCTATCCGAGTACCTCCGGGACCTTCCGCCCGAGGAAGACGACGAGTACTACTCCATGCCGCTTGCGCTGGACGAGATCCTTTTTGAACTGCTCGACCTTTCTTCCTCGCGGCGTGGGCTGCACAGCGGCTACTTTGACTAGTGAGTGGGCTACCGGCTGGTATCCAGTCGTTGGTCGAGGAGTGCATGTGTTGCACCACGTAAATCACAGTATGTGGTGCTTGCAAGAGGGGCGCTTTGCCGAAAGTGCTGTGACGTTCTACCCACGGCGTGGACCACGTAAGATGGCCTTGAGCTCCACAGCGTGCGGACGCCGCGCAAGGCCACAAAGAACAACGCACGCCCGAGGGGCAGCAAGCGTGGCCGATGCGGTTGAGGCAGGGCACACAGATAACTCAATTGAGACACTAGGATAGAGAGACAAGATAGGTGGAAATAAGTGGAAAGGATGGGGCAATGGCCCGCCACAAGCCAGAGACTCGGCACGTCAGACAGCACGCGCGGCACAGCAGGCCAAGCGGCGACAGCCGGCGTCTACTCATTGTCCTTCGGCTTCTCCTCGGGTTTCTTCCCAAACCCAAAGAAGCGGGCAATCTTGCCCATCACGTCCGCGTCCGCCGTTTCGTAGCCGACATCGACGTGGGGAAGACGAAGGTCAAAGCCTAAGGGGTACAAGCGTACCAGTGTAAAGCACGCCCATGCAACGAGACAGTTTCGTCAAAGAGAACACGCAGCGACAGCAAAAGAACAGAATCAAAAGACAAAGGGCACGCGTCAGTCGGATGCTAGCCCGATGGGTTGCACCCCAGCAGACACTCGCCACAATCAAGGCGCGAGAAGCAGTCAAGTTCAGAAGACAAGACAGGGGGGCCCCCCAACACCAATACGGGATGGACTGCCAAGAAGCCAAGCTCCCCCCAGGACACGTACGTTCGCCATTGTCGTATTTCGGGATGCCAAAGCTGGCAGCCGGTAGCGGGATGCCCCCCTCCGGGACGTCCTCGTAGCCGAGGGGCTTGATCATGCCCCGCGCCTCCTTGCGTTTCCACGCCTCCAGCGGGTCCTCCCCCGGTTGGATGTCGAGCTGGTTGGACTGAAAGAAGGCCTCTGCGTCGGCGCGGCGTGCAGCCACCGACTCCATGTACTCGGCCGACGCCTTCTCGTTGCGCCGCCGCTCCAGTATTTCCTTTTGCGCCTGCAGCTCCGCGTCCCGCTGCTCGGGCGTACGGCCGCGGAGGGCCATACGGGGGCGCGCGGTGCAAGCGCCCAGCCAGGGGGCAGCGCCGCCAGCAGGGAGGGGGGCGCACGGGATGAACGCCATGGTGGCAGGGGCGGCACAAGCACGCGCGTTGGCAGCGAGAGCAGACGCAGGGCCAGCGGGAGGGCGAGACAACACTGCGTTACTGCTGGACTACAAAGGCGAGGTGGTGACCCGTTGGTGCAGCACGAACACCAGAAGCGCGGGGAGGTCCTGCACAAAACCTTGGCGAGCCAGCGCACGTAGCGCGTTAGTGACCCGACTCGCCTGGTACACTACTGTAGACGGTTACCTGACGGCCCAGCCTGCCCGTTTCGGGCCCCACCCCGTCCCTCGTTGGAAACCTGATTCAATGGCCTTGGGCGTGCCACGTTGGAGCTCAAGGATCCCAGATTTTTTGTTGACCGCTCACCGGACGAATCGGCGCTTCCGCTCTTCTGCACGGACACGACCGGCCGGCCAGCTACAGTCATGCCTTCGGTGTGACGAGACGCACCGCAACTCGGGAGTTCACGGAGCATATCTGCTGCTCTGGACGACTCGCCGAGCCAGCTGCTTTGTTTTACCCGCTCTCGTTGTGCCACCGCACGCCGCGCCATCCACTTCATGCGTACAGGTGCTGATGGAGCACCTGTGACCGGCTTGCCCGCGTGGCCGGGTGTTCGTCTTGTCGCCGGGCCGACCGACGCCGCCAGACTGCTGCCGTCACCCCAGCCTGCAAAGGGTGCCGGCCGGTTTGCTTGCGGCGGCGGATGGGTTGGCAGTCTCACGCTGACGGGGGATCGCCCCTCCCGGCCCCGGTAACGGCCCAGGCCGGCCGGCCTCGTCCGGCCGGCTGGAGCCCCCGCCCGCGGCTCCACCAACGCGCCGGCGTCGCTGCGTGTTGTCGTCGCTGCGGCGAGCAGCGGGCGCACTGCGGTGAACCGCTGCGTGATGGATAGCCGTCGACCGTGATGAGCGCGACACCACAACGCCAGGCCAGTCAATACACCACTGCAACACTGTGACCATCTGGATGGAATCCAAAAATACACTAGCACGACCGCAACGACATGGTGTGGCGGCAACCAAGCAGGGGGGCACCCCAGCCGCTAGAAGATTGCTTG
The DNA here is from genome assembly GCA_008729055.1 of Pyropia haitanensis. NCBI lineage: Eukaryota > Rhodophyta > Bangiophyceae > Bangiales > Bangiaceae > Pyropia > Pyropia haitanensis. The sequence continues at coordinate 5,238,477 of SDUX01000008.1, forward strand.
CAAGGGAACCGCGCCCGCCCGCACGCCCGCCGACCAGTACGACGGAGCATAAAAAAGAAAGGGACATCCCACTCTCCCCCCTCCCCACACTATTCACACCAGCCGCCGAGTGAAGTGCAAAACCCGCGGCGCTATCCAGAACGGATGACCCGCAACGCCGCCACCCCCTTCTCGACAAAGTCCTTCTGCAAGATGTGCGCCTTGAGCGTCGATGAGATAGTCTCCACCCCACCCGCCGCGGTGATGCGCTCCTTGGCCGTCTCCCCCGTGTGAGCAATCTCAAATACCATGTCAATCGCCGCCGCCTGGATCCCAAACACCGCGCGGTACTCAATCATGGAGGACAACACCGCCTCAATGCCGCCCGCGCCCATCACCTGCGTCGCGTGCCAGTCGTCCAGGAGGGTCATGGCGCGGAGAAGCTCCACCGAGTTCTCATGGATGGCCTGCACCCCGCGGAAGCGCCGCATGGCGCGCAGCACCACCTCCACGCCACGCAGCTCCGATACCTGCCGCTCATTCTCTTCGTTGCCCACCGCAATATTGCGCAGCGCCGCACACGATTGCTCCTGCACGCTGCAATCGTCCTTGAAAGTGAGCATTGCGCCAATGAGGGCCTTGATGCCACCCAACGACCCAATGGTCGCCTGGTTTTCCTTGTGGTCCAATGCCAGGTTGCGCAGCGCGAGCGCCCCCCAGAGGTGCACGATAGTGACCTTGCGGTGCCGCTTCATGGCGCGGAGGATGGCTTTGAGGCCGCCCGCCTTGACGATACTCGCCTTGTTGCCTGGGTTGTCGTAGCCCACGTTGGCGAGAAAAGCACAGCCGTGGCTCTGGACGGTGACCGACTCGGGGAACGTCTTCATCGCCGCTATCGTCACCTCGATGCCAAAAAACTGGCCAATGATACACCGGTTTTGCGCGTCGGGCGTAAGGTTGAGCAGCGACTCAATCGCCGCCGCCTGCACCGCCTCCACGGTCTTGTGTTGAAGCATCGAATGGACGACCAGCTGGATGCCTTTGAGCTCCCCAATCTTGGCTTGCACGTCGGCCGCTTTCCGGGCGAGCTTGACGAGCATCAGGCACGCAACCTCTTGCACCTTGGCCTCCGAGCCGTGGCGGAGCATGACACTAAAGACCAGTTCGAGGCCGCCCGAGCCAACAATCTGTAGCCGCGTCGACTCGCGCAGCCGCTCCCCCGACACGTGCGTCTCAATCGCTGCCGCCGCCGTTGCGATGAGGTCCGCATTACCCGCTAGGCCATCCCGCAACGCAATCAGAAGGCCAACCACGTCGCCCAGCTCTCGCATATTCTCAATGCCCCGCAGGCTGGCGTCCATGTACACCTTGGACAGCTCCCGCTTCACCTCCTTCCCAGCCTCACCGGCGGCGGCGGCAGGCGCCTCGGCACCAGTACCGCTACTCGCCGGCGTCCCCACGGCCGCCGACGTGTCCCCGCCATTGCCGCCGGGCTTGGAAGGCCCCACGGGGGAGGCGAGTGACGTACCATGCACCCCAACTGGGGAGAGGCTGTCCATCAACGACCGCGGTGTGAGGACTGCTCCGGCCGGCCGAACGATGAGCAGCCCCCCGCGGTTTGGCGGGTGCTCGGGGTTCCCAGGCACCCAGATGGGCGTGGCAAGGGGAGTTGGTGGGACCGATGAACAAATCGCCAGGAGGGGGGGACAGAGAAGGGACGCGGGAGAAGGTGGGAGCTGGCAATAACGACGAGGCACCAGGGGATGAAGGCCGCAAGGCTGCCAGAGGCGCGTGGCAGTGGCAGCGGTAGGAGGGACGAGGCGCCACCCCACGCGCCCAAAGCCGGTAGCTGCACCCGCGCGGCCCGCGCATGCACACCACGCCCGGCAAGGGCAATGAGCAGCATAAGCCGGGAGCGCTCCCGCCGCCCCTGCCCCCCCCGCGCTGCAGCCAGAGCAGAGAGCCTTGAATGGAATGAAGAGCCGCCGCCGCCGAGACAGACAATGGGCAGAAAGAAAAAAACAATTGGCGGGTGGGAGAGGGGGTGGACACCCCCGCGGCAGGTACAAGCCGGGGTTCAAACCAGCAAAAGGAGGCCCAGGCGAAAAATGACAGACCGCCTAGCAGAGGGGCTGCGCGCCGCAGCGACCGCCGCAGTCGCTACGGCGGCAGCCGCCGCGAACGGCCGGCGGCGGGCGACAGGGGCAAGGAAGGGCGCCGCTGGCGGCGCGTGCCAGCCACCGGCAGACCCGCCGACACCACACGTCCAAACAAAGCGGGGGGCCCGTCAACGCCCTTGCGGCAGCAACGCCAACCGGCCCAGAGGTACGCGGCCCGCACACGCAGGTGGTGACGCTAGCCGGACGGCGGGGAAGGCGGCGGCACGGGCAGGCCCTGCTTTCTCAGCGCCTGCCCCCCCCCCCCCCGACGCCCGGGGAGACACGGCATGACAGCTCATGCTCGCCGCGGTGGCGTCTCGGCCACAACACCGCACCCGCCGGGATGGCGAGAAGATTGGATTGCGTGGGCGCCGCCTGAACGTCGCCGTCCCGGCGCTTGTCTTCTTCATGAGCGACCGCGCCGCCGTGCTCGCGGCGACAACGGAAGACCAATTATTCGGCCTCCGGTGTTGGCTTCCATCAATTGGACACAGTAACCAAAGGTGTTGTCGCTCACAGAGTTCGAAACTAAGAATTACTGGTACAAGTCCGGTATCGAAAAGTGGTTTGGGCGACCTCGGCTCGGGGGCGCGCCCTCGAGACCCAGAGACTCCACCGGTTCCACGACGGGACGGGCCCGCCTTCTGCGCCCTCTTCGCCGTGCGGCTGCCTGCCTGCGCTGGTAGCACCGGGCCAGCCCGCAGCGCCACCGTATCCCCCCACCTACCAAGGGGCTGGGCTCCCGCACCCTCTCTGTGATGGTCTCCTCTGTGTGCCAGTCGCCCCCTCCCCCACCCTCTCCTCTCGTCATGGCCGCATTTGTGGCGACCCCGGGGGCCGCGGCGGCGGCGGCCTTCCCATTTCGCCCCCCCCGGCTGCACGTCGGCCGCGGCGTCGCCATTGGCGGCGCGCCTCCCTCCCGCCCCCGTCGCGTGGTGGCGCCGTCTTGCCCGCCGGCGACGCGTCGGCTGGTGACGGTGGTGGTGGCCTCTGCGGACGGGGCGGCGGCGGCCGGCGATGGCGACGCAGACGACGACGCGCCCGACGGGCCGGCGCGTTGGCTGGACAGGGAAGACGGGTGTGCGGGCGGTGGAGAGGCGAAAGTGGGCGATGCTGACGGCAGCGCCGTATCGGAGGACGATGACGGGGTGGCCGGCGGTGCGGAGGGGGGGGGGCGGCCGAGGCGGCAGCCACGGCTGCGGGGGCGGCGGCGGCGGCGGGGGCCGCACCCGCCGGCACCCCCGCCGCCGAGGACAATTGGCGCCGCTTTCGTGCGGCGCTCGTCTGTGGCGGGGAAACCGCGTTTGAGGCGCGCTGCGGGGAGCACCCCCTCGGGCTATGGGTGCACGCGCTGGCGTCCCCCGAGGTGGGGGCGCTGCTCGTTACCCACCCCGCGGTGGTCACCCCGAATGAGCCGTACATGGACCAGGGCGTGGTCTTCCTCACTGCCCATACCCCCCCCGATGTGGAAGATGACGACAGCAGCGGTGGCGGCGGCGGTGGCGGTGGCGGGTGGGCCGAGCCGGCTGCCGGTGGCGGGAGCCGCCGCTTCCCCCCCCCCCCATGGCAGACCTGGACGCCCCCGGCGGTGGGGACAGCTGGGGCCTCCTCCTCAACCGCCCCCTCGCGGCGAGCCTCGGCGACCTCGCCGCCCACCCGCTCGTCCGCCGCGCGCTGACCGCCGCGGGCGCGGGCGCGCCCGCCGACGTGGCCGCCCTGGCGGGGGTGCCCCTCTACCGCGGCGGCGGCGACTCGGCGCCGGTGGTGCTGGCGCCGCCGTCGCGGCCGCGGCGGCGGCCACCGCCGCCACCGCCACCGTCCGCGGCGCCGCCGCCCACCGCTGCGGGGCGTGGCGGGGCGGCGGGCGCCGCCCCCCCCCGCCCCCACGGGTGCCAACAGAGGTGGTGACGCCCGCCCCTCCCGGCCCGTCGGTTGGGGGCGGCCCCGCCGCGGCGGCCGCGTCCGAGTCGTGGCGCCCCGGCGTGCCGCCGCCGTCGGCGGCCGCCGCCTTCTCCGCCGACGCGGGGATGGGCGGCGGCGCGCCCGGCCTGCCGGCCCCGCTGGTGCTGTCCCTCCTCACCCACCACCCGTCCATCCCACACACCCACCCCATCATCCCGGGCGTCTATGCGGGGGCTGGACGGGCGGTGGCGGCCGCCGCCGCGGCGGTGCGCGCCGGCGACGCGGAGCCTGCGGAGCTGCGCCTGTTTTTGGGCGCCGTCCGCTGGCGGCAGGGGCGGCTGCGGGAGGCGGTAGAGGCGGGGGAGGTGTTTGTAGCAGCCGCCGCGGGGGGGGTAGTGACGAAGCAGTGCCTAGGTCTGCCGACGCCCCTCTGGCGGGAGGTGATGGAGGCGATGGGCGAGCCCTTCCGCAGGCTCAGCCGCCAAGCGTATGGGGAGCTCTGAGGGCGGAGGAGGGGGGGAGGCGACCGAGGGGGTTGAGCTGAAAAGAGCAGGGCAGGGTTTATAACAAGGAGCCAATGTGGGATGGTAGGAGACAATGAATCGGCACCGAGGGAGGCGTACATATGAACACGTGCAGGGGGGGGGGACAAGGCGTCGACGGAGGGATGGGAGACGCCAATCTTTGGGCGAACCAGACCGTTGTCTGTCTGGATCTTTGGAGTTCAGCAAGCTCGAAGACGGGTCACCAAGGCGGGGGTTGATGTGACGCGTGGCAAACAGTGGCACCCGTGGCCACGTCACAAATTTGTTTGTAGACAAATGTACTTCGCGCACGGATGGCGCATTTCAAGTGCCGACCGGATCCGTAGCTGCGCATCGTCTACTAGGTGTCTGGCGCATTGGTCGTGGTGGGGAGCGCCGTCCATGTCGTCTGCCTGCCCAGCGCCGCGTTGACTGACGTGACGCGAAGCCGTCTGCCGGCGCCGGCGCGCTGCTGCCGCCCGTGGGGCCATGGCGGACCCGTCCCGCGAGCCGTCGCCAGCGGCAGCCGTGCGCGGCGCGTCAGATGGGCCAGATGCTGCTGCCGCGGCGGCCGCTGCGGCCGCCGCCGCCGCTGCCGCGCCCCCGGGCGTGGTGCCGGGCGTGGCGGCGCCGCCGGGCGGCGGGGCGGCGCCGACCGACGATGACGACGCGTTTGCCTTCCTCGTCCAGCTCCACCGGGTGCCCTGCTTCCGCGAGTCGGTGCTGTACGGGGGGGGAGGGGGGGCGCTGCTCGGCGCCCTCCACTGGCAGCGCACCCGTACGCTTTTCTGGTGGGGGCTGGCGGCCGCTCCCTGTGGGCGGGTGGTGGTGGCGCGGGTTCTGTTGATGGGAAGGGGGGGGGGCGTCAGGGGTGAGGGGGTGGGGCAAGGGGATGGGGAGGAGCGGTTGTACGTCTTGGTACCTGGGATTTTTTTCTTTCTTTCCACGTCGCGCCATCGTTGACTTCTGACCTCGGTGTGTTGTTTTTTTTGTTTTTCATGTGGTCTTGTTGCTCCCCTGTGCTGCTCCCCCCGTCTCACTGCGAGCGGTCGGTGGGGGGACGTCGCAGGCAACGGCGAGCGCGCTACGGACGTGGCCGTAAAGGCGTCGCTAGTGTTTGCGTCTGCCTACTGGTACGTACCCGGCCGCTATCTCGTGGGCGCTGAGTGATGGCGGGGGGGCGTCGCACCGCTCACGCGGCCCGTCGCGGCAGCGCCGGATTAGCGGCGGTGAGTTTACGAGTGGGCAGCGGAGGTTCCTCTACGCCCGGTGGCCCAGCAGCGTGGCACGTTCTACTGACAGGCTCTCCTCCCTCGTCTTGTGTTTCCCGGTCTGCGCATGCCTTGGCATCCCCTGTCTGCTCGGCTCAACCCCCCCTGCCCGCCCATCGGGGCCGCCCGCGCGCACCCTTCCGCGCGTCCCACTCGCCTGTTCACCACGCCGTCGTCCGCGGCCGCGATGCGGCAGGCTCATGTGCCGCCGCAACTACCGTGCGCAGCGGGCAGCGGTGCGCACCAGCATTGACGCGGTTGGACGGGCGGCAGCGGAGGGGGTGGCGCTCAAGGAGCGGCTGGGGATGGCGCCGCCCGGGCTGGCGCCATCGGCGACAGCAGAGGGGGGGGGGGGGGGGGGAGGAGGGGGCAAGGAGCAGACAGGGGGCGGTGAGGGGGCAGGTGCGTTTGTGCCGCGGCCGTCGCCACCGGCGGGGGGTGGGGTGGGGCATGCATAAAGGACCTGCTGTGGCTGTGTGCAAGTGGGAGTGTGGGCCAGCGATGGCATGTATCTGCAGTACGGCGTGTGCCCGATTGGATGCGCGCGATGGAGCTCGCTATGGAGCCGGCCTGGCAGCAAGCTTTTAGGCGCCAGCCGGATCTATCGTTGGCGTGTCGAGTACGTAGAGTACCTGGTCGGCGATGTCCGCTGGGTGCTGCGTCCTCTGAACACGCGTCGCTGCGAGCGCCATCGACGACGCCGCGACAGGCGCACAGCATCGGCCCACATGGGGACCTGGCCAATCCAGCATATCGGCAGGTGGGATGTATCTTTCAGCGTTTGGAAACAGGGAATCGCTACACAAGCACACGGGATGGGGAGTAAGCACACACGGCACGTGTGTGCAAGAAGAACGGGGGCGGCCTGGCCAACAAGCACCCTACCTTGCGTTCAAAGCTTTCGACGAGCGCTCCCCGGCGTAGACAGGTCTGGGGCGCTCTTAGCAATTAACCACACGAGCCCGCCCACCACCGCTTGGGAGAGCAGGAAAAGCAGCACCCGCAGCACTCGCGCCGAGACGGAACGCTGCTTCGCCTGCGCCACCTGTACATCCTCGTGCGAGGCAGACAGGCTGACCAGCACCTCCCCGTACGAACGCCGGAGCTCCCCAACCGTGTAGTGCAGTGTTTCAACGGCGGCCTCGGCCTGCCGCAGCTCGTTCTCAAAGAAGGTGGAGGTGCCCCGGAGCTCAGTGGACATCCGCGACATCCGCGACAGAGACGAGGTGACGCCCTGGAACCGGGTCGACTGGCTGGTGGCCTCGTCCAGCAGCTCCAGGATAACGGACTTGAGCGCGTCCAGCCGGGCAATCGTCGCCTTGTCCGCAGACGCATCGGCCGTGGAGGAGGTCAGATCGGAGAGGGCTTCGCGGAGCTCCGTGACCTTATGTTCCAGCGCCGCGTCCAGTTTGACGTGGCTGTCCAGCGTGTCGTGGTGAAGCCCCCCGAACCGGTGGTCATCCGAGTGCACCACATGAGCGCCGTCGTGGCCGCCGACGGCGTGTGGTGGGTGGTCCGCGCCCTCGTGCGCAGACGAGTCATGCCCGGTGCGCATTGAGGACCCGTGGTCATCGGCCGGGTGCACATGGGCCTTGTCGTCGTACGGGTGATGCCCATCGCGATCGTACTCGCGGTCGTGCCCCGCGTAACGGTCGTCGTGGCCCCCCATGTCATGATGCGAGTCAAGGTGGTGTCCCACCACCATTTGCACCCCCATCACGTCGTGGGTGGCAAAGTAGTGGCCCGTCTCGGCAGACACGGCAAAGATGCCGTTGCCCGTAAAGCCCAGCCGCACCCCCGACGCGGTGAAGCAGTCGTACCGGTGGCCAAATCCGTGGGCCGTCGACAGCGCCACCCGGAGTACCTGGCCCTGCAGCGACACGTACATCCGGGTCGGCTTGTTGATCTCTACGTGGCACCCCGGCGTCAGCTGCGTCGCCTTCCCGTCGGTGCTGGCATCCCAGCCCACCGTGCCGTCATTGACAAAGGCGTAGACGTAGGGGGTGCGGCTGGAGCGGCTGTTGGCATACGTGTCGACGACCACGCCGAGGCCCATAAACTTGTCTGAAATGCCCATCGACGGCCCGATGTCGGGGATGTCGCGAAGGAACCAAAACGCAAGCCCGTCGGCCGCCTCCCGCGAGGCGGGCGCAGTCTTGATCTCAAAGTCGACGTACCCGTTAAAGTCGTTGGTATCCGCGTGGATGGTGTTGTACAAGATGCCCGCGCGGCCCTGCAGGGCGGGCGTCAGCCGCACCACGTCCCGCCCCGTGTCGGGGTGGGAGGTGAGGACGGTGCCACCCTTGGTCTCCCAATGCATCAGTGGCTCCTCGGTGGTGGACTCAAACGGGTGCCCAAACGAGTGCCAATAGTCGCCACGGCCAACGAGGGGGAACGTGGGCGGCGGCGCGGCCTGCGCCGCCACACCCGCCCGTGACGACGGCGCCACCGCCGCCACCACCACCACCGCTAGCCCCGACGCGGCGGCACGGACGGCGGCGCCGGCCCACCCTCTCCGACGCTGCAAAGGGAGGGGCACCGCCGGTGCCGGGGGGCGGCGCCCCGTGCCGCCGCTGGCGCCCATCGCCGCCGCCCGTCCGTCACCCGTCACCGGCCACCGCCGGCACCGCTGCCGCATGGCCACACCGCGCCGCACACAGGCAATGGGGGGGGGGGGGGGGGGGGGGGGAAAGGGAAGGAGGGATCGGCCGGCGACCAGGGGCGGCGGCGGCGGCGGCAGCGCCGGCGCCCGCGCCCGCGGGCTACCACCGCCAACGGCCGCGCGAGCAGCGCAGGCGGACACGGCCGCGGCCGCGGCCGTCGCGATGGCCCCGGCGACGGCGCAGCCGCCCGTCCGCGACCAATGGACAAAAAGGAGCGGGCAGTGACGGGACACCCCACCAACGTCTGCGTCAAGCGGAGATGACGACACGCCCCAGCGGGTGCCGCCGCCCAGTGCCGGCAGGGTAGCCCACCGACCGTCAAGTAGAACACGATCTTGGCGTGCTATCACCACCACCGCGACAACTCGCAGCTGGCGTGCCCCGCACGACATCCACCACCCTCCGGGCCCCAGCAAGGGACACACAGACTGACAGTAGTCGTCTGTCCATGGGGTGGCCCCCCTGGGTATGCGCCTATCACAAGAAGAGCATTCCAGGATTGATGCAATAGTCGAAATACATGGAGATCACCTCACGCCGAGACTTGGTACCATCGTTTTCGCTCGTGAGGGATGCGCTGCCGTCCAAGGATCTCGACGGGGCGGTGGTGCTGTGGGAGGAGGCGTGGCACTGACCCTTGTAGACAAGAGGGGCTCGTGTGTGTTTACGATCGCGAGGGCGCGATGTCCCACGTGGCTCACCAGCCGTACGCGTTGAACTGTACGCTTTCTGTACGTCTTCTGCGCAACCCCCCGGAAGGCGATGCCCGCGCTTCCATAGCGACAGCGAAAAAACACCTGCCGATTGCTTGCCAAACTGGCTTCATCTCCCCTCAATCCCCTCAGTAGTCATCCCGCACCGGCCGGCGCTCCGCAGACCTCCCGGCGGGCGATTGGACGCGTGGCCTCGCTTGGCGAGTCAAGGTCTGTCCCTGCTGGTGGGGAGTGGACCTCGACGGGACCCTCCTCCCGTGCCGCTGTCCGTCAGGGTGGCGCGGTGAGGCGGGAGCATTTGGAGCGGCGTCGACCGGCCGCCGCGCCAGAGGGAAACCATCGACACTGCGTGGGGGGGTTTTTCCACGCATACAAGAGATGTACCGGGCGTCGCCAACCGTGGCCTCTGACGTGGCCAATGTTCTCATGGGCGAGGCCGCTCACTCCTCACCTTGTGGACGAGTAGTTCCGGCGCAGCCACGCGGAGGGAGGGTGAGCAGCGGGCAGTCACTCCGCGGGGCGGCGGTGGAGCACGCCGCATCCCCCCCCATGGCACATAGACAAGGAACGCATAGACACAAGGATTAAATAAGAAGAATAGCAAAGCCGCGCAGGGCGGCCACCCCGCGCACCACAGTCACTAATGCGCGAGGGACCGCGACCCATGCCTCCCCCCATCGCCCGCTGCCCTCACTCAATCTGCGAGCGCAGCCATGACGTGTAGGCCGACACGCGGGTGTACCTGCGTAGTGTGTGTGGGAGAGTTCAGGGGGTGGGTGGAGGGGAAGGGCAATACGGCAGCGGCGGTGCCACAGACCGGGTGTAAGAACGCAGCAAACCCACTCCAGAATGCTTCAGTCAGTCGGCGGCCCACGGCAACCACCCCCTCGCCCGTCGGTGGGGCGCAACGTGCCACCTCCCACCCTCCCACGGCTGGTGTCACCTCCCCCGCATCCGCCCCCACCAGTCGCCTCTCTCCGACGGTCACCCCCGTGCAGGGACCGCCACCACGGGTGTACGCCGGGCGCGCTGCGAGGGACCCCGACACCCGCCGTGGGTGTTGCCGCCCCGGGAGAGACAGACACCTGGCGTGGTGGGGGGGGCGACATGAGAAGCGGAGGGTGGCGGGGGAGGGGGCAGAGGAGAGGGGGAGTAGCGAGGGAAAGGAAGAGGAGGGAGGACGGAGGGGGGGAGTGGGTGGGTTGCACCAACAACGGCGGCTCAGTGACGGTGGCGGCGGTAGCGGCGGCGGCGGCGGCGGCGGCGGCGCCCCCCACGTACCATTCCGGCGCCTCGACCGGGCACGCGTCGCCCGCTTCGTCGGCGTGGCCAAAGGAGAGGACGCCGTAGAGCACCCACTTTGGCCGCTGCTGCCCGCCGCCGGTGGCGACCTTACGGAAGAGGGGGCCTGAGGAGGAGGGGTACGGGAAGGGGTAGGGGGGGCCGGAGGATGGGAAACAGCGTTCCGTGCGCAGTGCAGCAGCCGAGGGTGCCCAGCGCGAGCGGGAAACCACCGCATGCCGTAGTGCGGAGGGCTAGCGCGCCGGCCGAGAGGGGCAAGCCACACGTCAGTGACCCCGACCCGTGTGGTCCGTGAACAGCCGCCGGCGCTCCCCCTCCCCACCTCACCCAGCGAGAGCGCGTGTGCGGGGTGTGCATTGCAGCCCCACTACCTCCCCCCTCCCCCCCCCCCCCCGCCCTCGCCCACCCCCCCCTCCCCCGTCGCGCACTCCAACGTACCCCCCGAGTCCCCCGAGCAGCTGCTCGTCTCGTCCTCCAGCGACGCGCAAATCAGCGTGTCCTTGGACAGGCCCGCCGTGTCCCAGCCACGGCTCGTCAGGTACGCCAAGCAGTCGTCGTGGGCGCTCACGCTCATGCGGGTGGAGGCGAGCTCGGGCGCGACGGTCACCCCCCCCGCCTCGCCGGACGGCGCGCCCCAGCCGGTGAGCGACACCTCCTCCCCCGTCCACGGGCGGCGGCCGACGCCGTTGAGCTGCGCGGGGTAGACGCCAGCGCTGCGGAGTTCCCGGGCCGAGGGCATCCCCGACAGCGTGACGACGGCAATGTCGTTCTCGAGCGTAACGGTGTTGTAGTCGGGATGAAGGGCCACTGACTTGATCTGTGGGTGGGGGGGGGGGGGGGGAAGGAGCGACGTGGGCAGGGAGGGTGAGGGGGGTGAGGGGGCGGGTGGGCCGGCGTAGAGATAACCGAGAGCAGCACGAGGAGCGGCACAGGAGCAGAGGCGAGGGACGAAAAAGGGGCAAAGCACGGGCCCAGTAGCAGCCGCGTCAGTACCGGCTGCCGTAGCGACTGCTGCAGGGGTTCGCCCCTGAAACGTCCTGCCTGTCGTCGCGGCGCCCCCCTCGAGCCACCCAGCCACCCCCCCCCCCCACCCCGCCCGCCCCCCCTCCCCCACCTTGCCCTCCCCCCACCATTACCTTTGCTTCAAAGCCATCAAAGAGGGCCACCCCCCCCACGCGCACCACATCTGCCGATAGGTCCGGGGCCTCAAAGCAGTGCGCCGCGGACAAGACCTTGTCCCCCCCCACAAGGGAGCCCCCACAATAAAAGTCCTCCCCGCTGGGCAGGAAGAACTTGACCATAAACTCCCCGCCCCGCGCCGCCTCGCCGCCCGCCTGCACGCCGCCGCCGCCGCCCCTGCCGCCGCCACGGCCACGCACCCGAAACACGCCCCGCCCGCGGAGCGCCGCGACGTTGCGCGCCGCGCCGCGGCCGCGGCCGCGCTGCCCACCACGACCACCGCCGCGACCGCCGCCGCGACCGCCGCCGCGGCCGACGCCATTGCCGCGGTCGCGGCCGCGGCCGCGGCCCGGCGGAGGACCCATACCCGCCGGCGGCCCGCCGCCGCCGCCGCCGCCGCCGCCGCGACCACGGTTGCGGCCGCCGCCGCCGCCGCCGCCGCGACCACGGTTGCGGCCGCCGCCACCGCCGCCGCGGCCGCCAGCCGTGGCGGGCGCGTCGCCGAGCGGGTTGATGATGGCGCTGACGGCGGCCGCCGCGGCGGCGACGGCGACCGCGGCGGCGGCGGTGAGGGCGAGCCACCGCCGCCGGCCGCCGCCAGTCTGAAAGAAGCGGCCCATGGCACGAGCAATGTGGGGGGAGGAAGGCGGGCGGGGGGGGGGAAGTGGATGCGAGGGGTGGGTGCGTCGTCGGGATAGAGGCGGGCGACGGGGGGGGTGAGCGGGTGTGCCTGGTGATGGAAGGGGCCGCGACGGGGAAGCGAGACGGGGTAGCGGGGGTATTGAAGAGGGGTGGCCGTACCGGTGCCACAGCCTACATCCAAAGGGAGGGGAACGAGGGGACGGCCTACTCGGCACAACGCCCGCACTGCGAGCGGCCGGGGCACCCGCACCGCGAATTCCTCCTACGCAGGGCGGCCATCACGCCCGTACCGGCACGCCCGCCGCCCCCCCCCCCCCCCCCCACCGCCGCCGCCGCCCCCACCACCGGCCCGCCCCGGCCGTCTGCGTCTGGGGTGTAAGCGGCGGCCCGCGGCGGCAGACGCCGCCGCGGCGCGCGAGCGTGGCCGGCCGCCGCGGCGCCACGGGAGCCCGCGGGAGCTGGAGGGTGTGTGGTGGCAGACCCGGCGCGAGCCGCCGCCCGCCGCGGGCGAGGGTGTCTGCTGCTGGTGGCGCGGGTGGCAGATGGGGGGAGGCACCGGCCAGGGGGCGGCGACGGCGCCGCTGCGCGTGCCGCCAGCAGCCGCCGCCGCGTGCGGGTGTCTGCGGGCGCCTCGTCCAGTGCTGGCGCTGTCAATACGGGGGGGTGGGCCCGCTGGTCTTTTGTTATGGCGCGGCGGGAACGTCCCGCCCCTACCAAGATCGGATCTGCTCGGTTCGGCTCGGCCTGGGGGGCACGGGCAGGGGATCTGGGCGGCCAGCGGGCGGGTCCGCTGCCTGCTTTCGGGCACGCCGCGCCCGGCGAGGCTGGCCGGGGCACGGAGCGAGCAGCGGCCCGCCCGCCACGGTGGCGGCGGGACGGCGCTGGTCGGGGCGCGCGCGCACCACGCCGCGGCCGGGCGGCCCGGCGGCGGCGGCGTGCCGCAGCGCCGTTGGCCCCCCACGCGCCGCTGCGGGCGCTGTTGGCCGCGCGGCCCGCCCCGCCGTGCTGGCGGAGGACGCGCCCGTCGCGTGCGCGATGACGCGTCCGCCGGCCACCGCGGCGGGGGGGGATCGGGAGGGCGGACGGGGGGAGGACGCCCGCGGGCCGGTGGCGGCGTCGCCCGCGGCCGGCGCGGCGGGCCCCCGTCGTGGCCGCCCGCTGACGTGGGAGCCAGCCACCCGTTTCTTGTCGGTTCTGTTCCCCGTTCCCCCGCCCCCCCACCCCCCTGCCTCCTCCAATCCCCCCGTTGCTCCCAACCGCGTTGATGGGCTTCGCTTTCCGCCACCCCCCTTCCCCTCGCCGTCACTATCTACCCCTTCCATTGGGAAACAACGCAGCGGGCGCAGACTGTCGGACGGGCCGGCGGGGTCGGCGCGCCGTCGTCCGCGCCTCGTTCTTTGCCGGCCCCTTTCCCCCGCCCGCCCTTGCGTTCCCCCTCGCCCCCCCCCGCCCATCCCCTCTCCCCCACCCCTGGCCCTCTTTCTCTCCCCTGCCCTTTCGCCCTTTCTCTTTGCTGACAATACAGTTTTCATTGCCGACGCAGGACCACCTGCCCTCTGCCGATGCCGCCCAAAGCCGGACCCGACCGGCGCTCCCACGATCAGGTGGCGCCACTTCCAGGGTGGCCGCCACCCAGAGGCCAGAGGTGGCGGCGGCTACCGCTACCCCTCGCCGCCAGTGCCACCGCGCAGCGCCGCCGCGGCCACAGCCGCGGCGGCCGCCACCGGTGCCAACCCTCACCAGCGCTGTGGTGCTTAAAGGGAGGTTCAGGAAAAGCCTGTTTTGACCTGTTGCGGGGCCCGCAGACGAGTCCACAGACGGTGGCCAGGACGGCTGTGGAACGCGTTTTCTCTCGGATTTTGCGGATCCGCTGTGGGCCATGTGCAAAATTTTGCGGAACACAGCGCGGCACTCGAGTGCATCAGCCAATCACCACTCAGCACGCGTGGGTCCCTCGGTCACAAGCCAATCAGTACTCTTGAAGGCCCGGCGGCTTCCAGGGGGAATACGTGTTCTGAGGCCCCGTCCACAGGTTTTTTGTGGATTCCACAATTTTCTGCGGGGTGTTTTTGACAGCTGCTGTGGGGCGCACAGGACGGTAATGGTCGGGCGACATACACCCTGCTCTTTGACATGCTCTTGTAGCTCTGCTCACGGTCCTTCACGTAATGGTGGTACGCAGGGTGTATGTCGACCGACGGCACGACCACAGGAGATAGGCAAAAAAAATAGAGAAAATCGAGGCGCATCGTACCGTGAGAGGGGGTCCACAAACGAGTGCGCAACCCGCAAACACGATTTCGGGCCGATTCCTGAACCTCCCTTTAAGCACCACAGCGCAGCATCGGGAGGGGCACCCCGGGCGGCGATTGTACCCCACGTACGGTGCGGCAACGGTCGTCGGCGGCTCGGGTAGCGGTCCACTGCCGCCACCCCGCTAGGTGGGGTAGCTGAGCTGTGTAGGCGCTGCCGGTAGTGTACGTATCGCCCGGCTGGCGCGGCGTCTTCCGACTGGCTGCGGGCTCGCACCGGATGCGCGCAAGTCCTCCGCTCGCCCTGTCTGCATCAAATGAGAAAACGGACATGTGAATGGGCTGTATGGGGGGGGCTACAGGCGCGCTGCTTTTCCAAACCCCACACTGAATTGCCCCACTCGCACATCGCCGGGGTGTCGCCAAGCGTCGCGCCCGCGGCGGCGCTCGCTCGCCACACCCCCCGCGGCTGCAGCGGCGCCGCCGCAGCGCCGCGCGGCGCGCCTCCGTGACCCCGCCGCTGCGGCGACGGCGCGGGGGCTTGAGACCGTGTACGCCTCTGGTGGGAGGGTAGTCCATCTACTACCCTCCCGGGTACCTATTACGTTACCCTGCCAGACCACGTGGGTGAGCGCCCGCCATCGGGCACCGCCGCTCGGGGGGAAGTGCGGAGGGGGGGCGGATGGCGAGTCGGAGGGCAGCGCGCAAGTCTTGAGCGTACCGCACCATAGGTCTTGACCGACGGGCAACCGCCTCATACTAAGGGCCACTATCCGCATTGACGAGCCCCGTTCCGCCACTTCCCCTCTCGCCAGAGAGGTGCGCTGTTCCCGCCAACGCACAAGCGCGGCGCTCACCCCATGCGTTCATACCCAGCCGTCGAGGCGGCGCCGCCGCCGCCGCCGCCGCCCCCGCCGCCGCCATCGTCACCACCTATGCGCTGCGTGTGTCGTCGTCGGCAGAGGCCCCCCCATAAGCGGCTCTGGCCACCCCCGTGGGTCGCCGCCCCGCTGCCGCCGCCCTCTCCGCGGTCTGCCGACGGCGAGGCGACTGAGCGCGGCGACTACCGCCGGCCGCTTCGGCCGCCTGCCTGGCGACTACGGCCGCCCCCGTGGGCCGCCGAGCCCCGCCCGCGGGCCGCCCATCGGGCGCACGCTGACTCGGCGGCGGCGCGGCGCGTCAACACCCTGCTGCCCCCTCGCCCGCGGTCGCGCCACCGCTGGTTCCCCGTCTACAACGCCGCCGCCATCGGGACCACCCCAGCCGGTGCCGCCGCCGCCGCCTCTGCAGCCCCTGATAACCCCTCCGCCGCGGCGGCGCCGGCGTCCGCCTCGGGGATGCTCCCGCCCGTGGCACTGGTGCGGGCGTGCCTGTCCGCGCTTCTGCTGCTGACCGCCGCGGCCGCCGCGACGGTCCCCCTCGGGCTCCTCGCTGACGTGGCCCGCTCCACCGCCGCCGCTGCCGCCGCCGCCGACGCGGCCGCGGCCGGCGACCGCGCCGCGTGGGCCGCCGCCGGCTGCGGGGGAGCGGCCGCCCCGTCCGCGGCGGCGGCGGCGCCGCCGCCGGGGCTGGCACCGTCGCTGGTGGCCCCCCCGTGGCCGCTGGCGGCGTGGCGTGCCCGCCGCGCCGCGGCGGCGTGCGCGGCGGCCGCGGCGGGCGGGTGGGGTGGGTGGGGGGGGGGCGCCACCGGGTGGCCGCCGCTGCGGGTGGTGGCGGCACTGTCGGCGGCGGCACCCGCGGCGGCGGTGGGGCGGGCGGTGGAGGCAGCGGTGGGGGGATGGGCTGGGGCGTCCGGGTGGGCGTAGGCAGCTGGGCGCTCGCTGCGTTGGCGGTGGTGGTGTGGGGGTGGGGGGGGGGGGTGCGACGGGGGCGGGGTCTGGGGAGGCGGGGGGGTGAGTCGGCGCGCCATTAGGGGGCGGTGTGCGCATGTGGCGGGGAGGGCGGGGGAGAGAGCGCGTCGCCCAAGCGCGCCCGAGCGGGTGGTCCAACGACGCGCCTGAGGTCTGTGCCATGATCGCGAGTGCCTCCTAAACGAAGGACGCTGCAGGTGGTCCCGCAGGAGACCCATTCTGCCGTCGGCCTGCTGCCATGGCGCCACGCGGCGGCCGGGGACCACCATCGCGGCCTCACACCCCTCCCTGGCCACCCCAACCCCGACACCCGGACACGAAAGAGGCGGCCGCGGCCACCGCAGACGCGGAGACCCAAAAAAGGAACACCAAAAATGAACGGAGACCCGCGCGGCGCCGACGGCAGCTGTGCCCCTCCTCTCTTCCGTGAAGGGGGGAGGGGGGAGGAGGGGACGCCATCTGGAGCATCCCCTTCACGAACCTTGCCGAGCACCGCGGTGATGGGGAAGAGGGAGGATGGGGAAGCAGGCCCGTCTGTGGAGCTGGCAGGCGCCACTGTCGCCGGCGCTGAGCAAGCGCCAGGACGGGGCAGGCGGGGAACAGGGCGGACGGGCGAGGGGTTGCTGCCACGCTCCCCCATCCCCCCCTTGCGCGCCATGCGACGGCGGCACCCCCCCCAACCTCTTCCACCCCCCCCCCCCATCAGTTGTGTCGCATGCGCCACGCGTGGCGACGGTGTATGGCGGCCGCACGGTCGGGGTAGCGCTGCCACACGCTGCCGCCCCAGCCGCAGCTGCCGCCCCCGCCACAACCGCCGCCGCCGCTCCCAGAACGCGCCGCCGGTGGCGCACCGCCAGGGCCGCTCGGTCGGGGGGTCCGCCGCAGTCGTGGCGCGAGCGGTGGGGAGGGGAGGTGGGGCTGGGCGAGCGGGGATGGCCCGGACGGCCGCCGCCACAGGGCGCAGGAGGGGTGCGGGGGCGAGAGGCGGGGGAGGCGCCGCAACGTGCCCTCTTCGCAGCGGGCCCCTGCGAACGCCCGTGGGGCAGCCGATCCTCCCACCCACCGCCCCCCCCGGATGCCCCCCCCCCTCCCCTCCGCCCCCCCAAGTCGGGGTCAGCCCGTTCGCAGGCGGCGCCCCCCCCAGGGCGGCCGCCACCCCCCCGACCGGGGCTCCATCACCGGCAGCGGCCACAGCCACCAGGTCGGCCCCATGACGTGCCGCCAGTTGGCGGCCACCCCCCGGTTGTACGACGGCGCCACAAAGTGGCTGGTCGTGTCGTCACACCGGTGCGCCTCGACGGTCGTGCGGTTGCGGCTGATGCACGCCACGTTCCAGCCGAGCAGCAGCGCCGCGCCAACGCCGGCCGTCGCGGCTACCATTACCCCTACCGGCACGAGGATTGTCACCGCAACGGTGGAGCGGGCAGACAGGGACACCCCACCGCCGACACCAGCAGCAGCGGCGGCGTTGGCGGCGGCCATGGCGGCGGTGGCAGACGGGGAGAGGCCCCGCGGCGGTGGCGGCACGTGGAGCGCCGCCGACGGGCCGGCCGCAGCGGCGAGGTGAAGGAGGAAGCGGACGGTGAGGCCCAGCGCGTAGGCACACGCGAGGGTGGTGTAGAGGAGGAAGAGGAAGAAGAGCTTGTGGTTGCGCATCCCGACGCAGGCCCCAATCCACACGCAGTGGTGGTCGTAGCGGAGGACTGGGAGGCGGCGAACACGCAAACGACCGACGCCGCGGTGTAGGGAGGCGGGCCACGCAGGGAAAACGGAGGAGCCAGCAAACCAGGGAACCACCAGGGAGAGGCACGCGTCGCACACACGTTAGTCCCCCACCCGCCACCCGGCCGGGCGGCCACACACACCCCCACCGGCCGCACGGCCGCCCCCGCCCACAATGCCAATACAATCTCGCCACACCCCCATCCGCACCCCACTGTGCATGAGCTGCCGCACGGTACCATGCATGGGCAGCCGCACCGCACCGTGCATGGGCACCCAGCCGCACCGCACCGTACAAGGGCACCCAGCCGCACCGCACCGTGCGTGGGCACCCGCACGGCACATGAGGCCACCACACCGCCCAAGCCGTTGCACCACCCCCCCTCACCCCCCCTGAACACCCACCTCCCCCCCCTGGCCAACAAACGTACTGCACCGCCGACACGTGCGGCAGTGGTGCACCCGCGGCGGCTTGGGCGCGTACCCACACAGGCTGCACAACTTCCACGTCGGGTCCCCCCCCCCCCCCCCGGAGCGCCCGCGCCTGCAGCGCCGCCGCCGCCGCCCCCCCCCCCCCCTCCAGGTCGTACCCCCCCCCCCCACCCCCCCCCCGCCCCCGCCCCCCTCGTCCGCCGCCGCGGCGACCACGGCGGGCGCGTCAATCAGGTCCGGGCGGTCGGTCGCCCAGTGCTCCCCCCCCCCGGGTCGCTGCGCCACACCGCCGCGTAGCTGGCCGCCAGCAGCGTCACCAGCGCGCCAAACGCGACGCCGTGCGCCGCGTTGGTGCCGCCCCCACCGCCGCCGCGGGCGGCCGCCGCCGCGCCGCCCAGCGGGCCCGCCGCGTCCACCGGGTCCAGCGCCAAGAGGGTGAGCGTGACGCCCGCAACGAGCGCGACGAGCGCCGTCACCGCCGCGGCAAACGCCAGCGCTTCCCCGCGGGGGACCCCCGAGTGGGCAGCGGGGGGGGGGGCGCCGCCGCCGCCGCCGCCGCCGCTACCAGTCGTCGCGCCGCTGCCCATGGTGGCGGAGCCGCCAAGGAGCTGGAGAGGGAACGGGGAGGCTGGCGGCGGCGGCGTCGGCGAGGAGGCTGAGGGGAGCAGGGGGATGGGGGGTACAAGCAACTAACGGGTGGCGGGCGCGCCGCCGCCGCGACGACAAGCGCGCCGCCGGCCGGGGGGGGGTCGGGCGTCCCCCCAACCGCCCCCGCGCCGACGTCCACACGCCCAGACGGCCACCCACCTCACACCCGCACAAAAAGCAGAGCAAACAGTTTCGGCCAGAAAAAAAAGCCGCGGCAGCCGCGTGCTTGCCCTGTATGCTAACGAGCTGGGGGATGGGGGGTGGGAGGGGTGGGGAGAGGGGAGGGGGGGAGGGGCCAAAAACAAGACGCAAGGGGGGGGGGGGGGGGGGGAGCGCCGAGGGGAAGAGCAGGGGCGGCAGGGGGGGAAGAGGAGGGGCGGCAGGGGGGGAAGCGGCGGGGCGGCGCCGCCAGCCCCCCGCGCTGGCCGTGGCGGCTGCCAACGCGGCGGCGGCTGCCAGCGGCGGTCGTGGGCGGCGCACCCCGCCGCCGCCGCCGCCGCCGCCACCCGCGGTAGGAGGGGGGGCGCGGCGGGGTCGTGGCCGTGGTCGTGGTCGTGACGCTGGCGGCGGTAGCGGCGCGTGCGCGCGCGCGCGTGCGCGCACGGCGAGGTGGGGGGTCGCGGGCGGCCGCGCCGAGGGGGTGGGCAGAGGGGGCGGGCGGGTCCCTCTTCTTTCTCCGGCTCCGCTTGGTGTCGGCGGCGTCTCCTGTGTCCCCGCCGACGCCGCTGTCCCGTGCAGGCCCGCGCATGCGCATTACACCTCGTGGGATGGATAGGGATGGAGCGGGGGGGGGGCGGGAGAATAGGGGGCACAGATTGCGCTGCCGCCGATGGGTTGAGCAAAAAGGACGGCCGTGGGGGTTGGGGGGGGGGGGGGCGGAGGGGGTCCCGTGCGGAGCGCGCCGCCCCGCCAACCCAGATGTGTCCGTTCCTGCGGCCAAGGGTTTTTCTCCCTCTTTTTCTCTTCCCTCTTCCAGGTGACCCCACCGGCGGTTCCCGCTGGGGGGAGGGTGGGGAGGGGGGGGGGGGGGGTGGAGCCCGTGACGGCACCCTCAACTGGGGTGTGCGTGGCCAAGGGGGGAACGGCGCGGAAAGCGAAGCCTGGCTGCGGCGGTGACCGCACTGTAGGTCTGTCTACCCACTCCCGACGGCGGGTGTCGGCACGCGGCGGTGCCCCGCTTGCTCAGTTTGACGGTCGGTGGGTGTGGGCGGGGGCGGAAGCGGGTCGGTCGTTGTCGTGACCGCCCGGTGGGGGCACCCACGCTGGCCGCCGGTGGGGGTGGTGGGGGGGGAGGGGCGGAAGGGAGGAGGAAGGGGGGGAGCGGCGAAGGAGTTGTCGCTGTCGTCCGCCCCATTGGGGCAGCGCCTGCGGCCGCCCGCGGCCGCCGCCACCCTGTGGTACCGGTGGCCGTTGCGACTGTCCGTGCTGCTGCCCTCCGCCCCCCCGACGACGGCCAACCATGGCGGCCCCCTCCCCGCACACCCCAACTCCCCTGCTGTCGTGCCCTTCCCCCCTCACGAGGGCACCCTCCCTGTCCCCCTTGTCCTCTCACCGCTGAAACCAGTGGGGATGCTGGTGACGGCAGTGGTTGCAGGGCCAAGTGACACGGGCGGCGGCAGCAGTGGAAGCGGCCAACGTGGCGGCGGTAGAGGCGTCGGCGACGGTGGCCTCCGCGGCGACGGCGGCGACGTCCGTGGCGGTGGCGGTAGTGGCGACGGCAGTCGTGCGGCGGCGGTGGTGGCGGTGGTGGCGGCGGCGGTGACGGTGGTGGCGGCGAGCGCGGCGGCATTGGCAATAGGAGGGGCTACGCTCTGTCGCTGCCGCCAGAGCTGCTCGCGGTCGACGCGCTGTGCTGGCGGCGGCAGCCATGGCGGTCGCGGCGCCCCGCCGGCGGCCGCAGGTGCCGCACCCGGCTGGCTGTTCCGTGTCCCTTGCACCCACGCTCGCCGCCCGTCGTTGAGCGCGGCTGCGCACCGCCGCCTCACCCGCAACCCCCCCAGCGCACACCCTCGCCGTCCGTCGCGCACTTCCCTGCTCGCGTCGTGGCGCTCCCTGGCGGCGCCGCCGACGGCGGCCGACCGACCACCCGTTTCCACCCACGTCCGCGGTGCTTCCGCACGTGTGCTCTCTGGCTCCCCTCCCATCCCATTCCCCGCTCCCTCCTTGCCGTGGCCATGGCGAACCGCCCCGCGGCGCGCCGATAATGTGTTGCATTGGGCCGCGGCGGGCGGCCGCGCCGCCCCGGCACCCCTCGGGGTTGGTGCGCGGTGTGCTGGGTGCGAGACTGGCGCGAGTGCCGTCGGTGAGGAAGCGGGGGGAGGGAAGGGCCACCGCAGCCGTGGTCGCCATCAGTGCGGCCTTTGCTCAGCGGCGGTCGCGATGGCTGCGAGTGGTGCGACGGGAGGGCCGGCGGGAAAGGGCAATCCCCGACTCAAGCCAACTCTGCGGTGTGCCGGTCCGGTGTGCATGGCTGTCGAGCACCGCGCCTCCATCAGCGGAGGTCGCAGCCCCGCCTACACATGCATACACACGCTCCTGAAGAGGTCGATCCCCACGCACCCACGGTGTCGTACGGTCCAAACGGGTCCCCCCATCACACACACACGCCCACTCCAAACAGGTCGTCACCCCCACGCACAAATACATGCGCGTCTGTTGAGGTGGCTATCCCCTCCCACACGAGTGCGTGTGATGGGCCACACCGCCCGCCCGAGGCGGTCCGCTCCTACATGGAGGCGGCTGGATCCAGCGGCGGACCCAATGGGGGTGCCGGGCGGGACGGCGGGCCCCGCCCGGGAGCGACAGGACGCTGGTGTCTGCATGATCGGCCCACCAGGCGGGTCGACCGACCGCCGCGACGGACGAGCGGCACCTTCCCGCCTCGCGAGAGACAGTTGCCTGTGAGAGGCCGGAAGGGGGGGGGGCGCCGCAGTGAGTGGGAGGGGTCAGACCCCGTACATAGTCCGGCGCACCGAGGGTGGACGGTGGGCGGACGGGGTCGGTAGGAAGATACAGACCTTTATTCCCACAGGTCTCGCCGGTACGCGCCGCCCCCCTTTGCGCGTCTTCACGGTTGGTCCGAGGCGCTGTCCCAACAGCGCCGACCGCCGCCGCGGCCACCACCACCGCCGCCGCCGCCGCCGCCGTTGCGGTCATCGTCCTCGTCGTTGACGACGGTGCCAGCGGTCGGAGCGGCGACGGCCACCTGGAGCGGGAGCGCCCGACGGACACAGACCCACCCGCATCGGCATCGCCCCAGGCGGGTGGTAGACCGTCGCTGCGGCACGTGCGCGTCGCCGCTCGACGATGTCTTCCAGCTGGCCTACCTGGCCACGCCAGAGCAGGTGCGCACCACCTAGGGGCCTATCATGGGCAGCCCCAACGTGTCCACGGGCAGCAGGAAGGTGGCCGCCGAGTTTCCGTAGGCGGGCGCCGCGTTCCACGCGCGGCTGAGCCGCCGCGTGCTGGGCGCTCCGCCGTCGCACGGCCAGGTCCAAGCCGAGTACTTCCGCCCCCATCCGTGCGCGACCGACCGCGGCGGGCCGGCGACGGGCTCGGTGTGCGAGGCGGAAGTGCCGCGGCTCCTGTCGCTGCAGCGCAACACGTTGGCGGGCGGGGTGTTGCGGCAGCGCGGCGTGTACGATGTGCTGAGCGTGGCTTGCGCGTCGTCTGGGGTGGCGCTCGACGCGGGCGGCCTCGTCGTCGCCGCGCAGGACCGGCTGTCGGCCGCGTCTGGCGCCGGCGACCCGTTCCCAATCGTCATGTACGCGGCGGGCGACAATGGCACGCGGCCGGTGCTGTCGGGGGAGGCGGCGCTGCTATCGTTGGGCCGGGGCGTCCTCGCCGACCCGTCGTGGCTGGGCGCCGCGTTTCCTGGCGGCCTCCGCGGCAGCGTGCGGCTGCTGATGCGCATGGAGCGGGAGGGCAGCGCCGTTACGCGGACGACGTGGTCGCTGCGGCACGGCACGCCGGCCACAAACTCGTCCCGATGGCTGCAAGAGGTGGCAAAAACGCTGTGCGCACCGCCGACCGCCTCCTTTGCCATCGACGCCGGACTTTGCGACGGGTTGCCGCCGCGGGTGGTGGCCGCGCTAGACCCGTTCCGCGCCGACGGTCGCCCCGTGGCGGCGTCGCTCGGCCTCGCCGACGGACAGTTTGCCGGCTGGCCCGAGATGCGCACGCAGTGGCATACCAACCGGCCCGGCAAGCCGGTGACGGAGCCCGGGTGCCCTCCCCTTGACGGCGTCCGCTACGAGGCCATCACGCCAGCGCAGCCGCTGTGGCTGCTCGGCCGCGGCGACCGGGAGCTCCACGTGGCCGGTCCGGCAGCAGGGCGGGTGGAGGTGGAGCTCGCCCGCCGGCTGTTGACGTGTGCCTACCGCGTCACGAGGCGGGACCTCGACTTTGTCGTCTGGATCCTCGACGACGCGGGCCTGCCCGCGCAGCTGGCGCAGCGCTACCGCCGCGACAATTTTCGGACCGACCCGCCAGAGCCGCCCGTCTCGGACGCGGGCCTCCTCCTCGCCGCCCTCGTCGTCATGCCCAAAGCCGCCGCGATCGTGCTGCTGCTGCTGCAACAGCGCCGCCGCGGTCGTCCGCCGCCCCGCCGCTCCCGCTGCTACTGGCGGGAGGGCGCGTCGCGGGCGCTCGTCCTCGCCGCGGGCGCGGCGGCGCTCGCCGGCGTCGGCTACCTCGACCGCGTCGAGCGGGCGGGCCACGCGTGGCGCGCGGCGGCGGTGCGGCGCAGCCGCCGCATCGCGGCCAACGAGACGGAGGAGCGAACCGCGCGGGCGATGGACTACCGGCGGCGCCTGGCGACGGACAACGAGACGCTGCTGGTGGTAGCGCGCACGGGGTACCGGCCGCACCTGACGCGGCGGCTGCAGGTGGGCTCCATCGCAGCGTACGTGGTGCTAGCGGCGACGGTGCTTGTCAAGGCAGCCGCCGCGACGCGGCGGCAGCGGCGACTGCCGGACGGGGGCGGGACGGCGGGTGACACGCCCGTCGTCTGTCACCTCTGGTGGCCATGGGCGGCACGCGTGCCGCCGTGGACAGCCTCGGAAGAGGCCGAGCCGCCGGTCAATGGCGACGGCGACCGCAACGGCATCGGCGACGGCAGCGGCGGCGACGGCGTTAGTGGCGGTGGCTGGTATGGCGATGACTGGATGGCGGCAGTGTCGCAGCTCGCCTGCCCTCCACCTGCCACCCGCGGACCGCCTAGCCCGCTCCGCCTGTTCCCCCCCCTGACCCTGACGGCCGGCCATGACGTTGGCGGCGCACAGGGGCGGGAGCGGCGGCAACAGCAGGGCCTGTAGCGAGGGCGGCGGCTGACAGCGAGTGCCGCCAAAGGATGGCGATGAGAGGTAGGCCGCCCGGTGCATCCGGGGGGGGGGGGCCGGGGGGGTGCGGAAGGGTGGGGGGGGCTGAAGGAGTGGAGAATGGCATGCCCGCGCGACCGGCGGTGGCGGGTTGGGGCGTGGCGTGCGGGCTGCCGCCGGCGCTGCACAGCGGCTGTGCTCCCTCTGCTCTTCGTTTCTTTCTTGCTGCGGCTGCTCGTTGCCGCGCCCGGCCATCGGGCGGTGGCTTTGAACGAGAGAGGTGGACGCCGCGGCGGCGGCGGGAGCACGGAGGTGTGTGAGCGAGGCGGCTCCTGCTGCTGCCGGGGATGGGATGGAGCCGTCGGGGTGCGGCGCCGACCGACGGCGGCGGCGGCCACGGCCTTTGGCTGCGGCAGCGTGCGGGGCCTACCAGCGCCCCCTGACCGGCCGCGTCGCCAAGGGGGGGGGAGCGGGCCGCCCCCCGAGTGGCCCTTGTCCAGCCGGGCGTGGGCAGGGAGGGCGGGAGGACGGCCCCAGCCCACCCCAACCAGCAGGCACCACACCTCAACGAACAAAAACTGGACCGCCCCTGTCTGAGCGGCGACGATGAGGCACCAAAAAAACAAAAAACAAAAACGGAGTGCAGGCCCCTCTAGCCCCCCCCTACAGGAACCCCATCGTGCGCTTGTACGCCACCTCCTCCCCCCACCCCAGGCGGTCCGCCTCCCACACGCCGCTGCTCTTGCGCACCCGGTACCGCTTCTTGGGCGGCAGCCCCGCAAAGACCGCCTCCAAATCCACGCTCCCACCCCCGCCCGCCCCGCCGCCGCCGCCGCCGCCAAACCGCGACGCAAACACCGCGTCGGGGTCGCCCGCGCCCTGCGCGACGAGCGCGGCGGCGAGGGCGGGCGGCCGCGCCCACGGCGGGATGCGCTTGGCACGGCGGGCGGCGACGGCGTCGTCGGCCGAGTCCTCCTCCGAGGTGGCCAGCTCGTTGCGCTCGGCGGAGAGCTCGTACGAGGTGCAGGGGGGGGTGCCGCTGGGGGGGGGGGTGCGCGGCGGTGGGGGGGGGGGGGGGTCGCCCCCGCCGCCGCCCCCGCCGCCGCCCCCGCCGCCGCCCCCGCCGCCGCCCCCGCCGCCGCCCCCGTCGCCGCCCCCGTCGCCGCCGCCGTCGCCGCCGCCGCCGCCGCCGTCGCCGCCGCGGTGTCCGCCGCCACCGTCGCCGCCGCGGTGTCCGCCGCCGCCGCTGCCGCCGCCGCCGCGGCCAAGCCGGCCGGCCGCGCCGCCGCCGCCGCAGCGGGTGCCGCCGTCGGCGCCGGCGGCGCCGGCGCCGGCGCCGCCACCGCCGCCGCCCGCGTCGCCGCGGCGGCCGCCGCCGCCGCCGCCCGCGTCGCGGCCGCCCGCGTCGGCACCGCCGGCCGCGCCGCCACCGCCGCCGCCGCCGTCGCCGCCCGTGCCGCCGCCGCCGCCCGCGCCGCCGCCGCCCGTGCCGCTGCCGGCCGCGGCACCCCCACCGGCCGCGCCCCCCCCCCCCGTCCGCCGCCGCCACCCCGTGTCGGCCTCCCCGCGGGCGCCCTCTCCGCCGCCGCCGCCGCCGCCGCCGCCGCCGCCGCCGCCGCCGACGTGGCCGACCCGCGGGCGGCAGCCGCAGCAGCAGCGTCGGTGGTGGCGGCGGTGGCGGTGGTGGCGGCGGCGGCGGCGGCGGCGGCGGCGGCGGCGGCGGCGGCGGCGTCGCGGCGGGCGGCGACCGCCGCACGGCGGGCGGCGGCGGCACGCGCGACGCGGCGGGTCTCGGCGGCACGGCGGGCGGCGGCGGCGGCGGCACGGGCGGCGGCGGCGGCGGCGACGGTGGCGGGGGAGGGCTTTGGGGGGGGGGGGGCGGCGGCAGCGCCGACGCGGAGGGCGGGGGGGAGGAAGGAGGTGAGGGTGGTGACGAGGTTGGCGAGGGGGGTGGTTGGCGCGGGGGGGGGGGGGGGGTGGGAGCGGCGGGAGGGGCGGGGGGGGAGGTGGTGGGGGGGGTGGGGGGAGGGGTGTCCCGCGTCCCGTCGGCGCTCAAGGGGGGGGGGAGGGGGGGGTCGGTAGGCCGCGCGGCACGCCCAACGACCGTGGCGGCGGCGGTCGCGGCGGGCGTGGCCGCCGCCGCCACTGCCGTGGCGGCCGGCCGGGGGACCGCCTGCGCAGCCGGCTCCGCCCCGCCGTTGCCGCCGTCACTGCCACCAGCCGCCGTGGCGGCCGCCCCCACCGCCGCCGCCGTCGCCGCCGCCGGCGGCGGCGCCTCCACCACGGGGACGGCGACGGCGGCGGCGGCCGCCGCCGCACCCCCCTCCACTGCCGCCGCAAACGACAGCCGCGGCGGCCGTGGCGGCCGGCCTGCCGGGGGTGTCACCGCCACGGCAGTCGTGGTGGCTGCCGCCACACTGGCGGCGGCGGCGGCAGCGGCAGCGGCAGCGGCGGCGGTGGTGGTGGCGGTGGTGGTGGTGGTGGTGGCGGTGGGGGTGGGGGTGGTGGTGACGACGGCGGTGGGGGACGACGGCGTCGGCGGCGGCGGCGACGCCGTCACCGCCGCCGCCGCCGTTGCCGCGGTGGCCGGTACCGCCGCCACCGTCACGGCGGTGGCGCCGTCCGTGGGAGCGGGTCCCGCCGCCGCGTCGACGGCGTGTACCACCGCGGGCACGGCGGCGGTGGCGGCGTCCGCGGCGGCGGCGTCCGCGGCGACGGCGGCAGCCCGTCGCACGGCGGTGGTGGTGGCGGGTGCGGCGGCGGCGGCGGCGGCCATGGTCGTGTCCTTGGCACGCGCCGCGACGGCCACGTCCGCGGCGCGCCCCACCGCCAGCCGCGGGCCGCCCGCAACGGCGGGGGCGGCACCCGCGGCGGGCGGGACGGGTGTGACGGTCGCAGCCGCCGCCGCCGCCGCCGCCGCCGCCGCCGGTGCCGCCGCCGCCGGTGCCGCCGGTGCCGCCGCGGGCCACGGCCGCGGCACGCGGGCGGGCGTCGGCCGCGCGCGCTTCCGCGGCGTTCCCCCACCAGCCGCCGCCGCCGCCGCCGCCGCCGCCGCCGCCGCCGCCGCCGCCGCCGTCGCCGGCGGTGGTGGCACCCCAAACAGCGCGGCGACCGCCGCCGCACCGAGCCGCGCGTCGGCGGCGCCCCCCCCCACCGCGACGCGCGGGCGCTTGGACCCCCCCCCCCCCCCCCCACCACCACCGCCACCACCGCCGCGGGTACCCCCCCCCCCACCCCCCCCCCGCCGCACCGCCGACGCCAATGCCGCCACCGCCGGCGGCGGCGGCGGCAGCGTCGATGGTGCCAGCGGCAATGAGGGAGGCGACAATGGCGGAGGCGCGGGCGGCGAGCCAGGCCGCCTCGGCGGTGGCGGCGGTCGACACGGACGCGGCCGCCGCGGCGGCGGTGGCGCGGGCGGTGGCGAGGCTGGCCGCCAGTGGGGTGGTGGTGGTGGTGGGGGTGGTGGTGGCGGCGGCGGCGGCGGGCGGGGCGGGGTGGGGGGGGGCGGGGGGGGGGGCGGTTGCCGCCGCCGCCGCCGCCGCGGGGAGTGGGCCAACGCGGAGGGTGGGGGTGGGGAAGGGGGGGGGGGGGGGGGGGCGGTGGTGGCTGGGGTGTGGGCGGGGGGGGGAGAGGAGCGTGGGGGGGGGGTGGGGTGCCCAGGCGGTGGATGCCATAGTGGCGGCGGCGGGGGGTGGGGTGGGGGGGGAGGGGGTGTTAGAGGACGGCGGCGGAAGGGGAGGGAGAGAGAGGAGAGAGAGGGATGCTGCAGCTGGCAAGGGCGGTGGGCAAGGTGGACGAGGGGGGGGGGGAGGGGGGAGGAACAAGGGGGGGGGGAGGGCGGCGGCGGCGGACGCGCAACCGCACGCGTCGGTGAGGCAGGCGGCGTGGGGCGGCGCGGACGGCACGGCCGGCGACTGCCGCGGCGGCGGCGTCGCCGCGGGCGGCGGTGATAAAGGGCGGCCGCGGCTCGGCGGGTCGGCGGTGGACGCGGCGCGCGGCTGGGCAAGGGAGGCAGCCGCCCGCGTGTGGGTGTGTCCCTGGCCAGCCACCCGTCCGCACGGGCGGGGGGGGGGACGCCGGGGGAAGGAAAAAAAAAAAAAAAAAAAAAAGGCGGGGGACGACGCCCCACGCCGCGGCGGCGGGGCGTTGGTCGCGGCCGCGCGCCGGCCGCCCGCGCTCGCGCCTTCCCCCGCGCGGCCGCGACGCGGCGGCGCGAGGGAAAACGGCCGCTGCGCCGCGGTGGCGGCGCCCGTGTGGGGTGGCGGCCGGGGGGGGGGGAGCGCGATGGAGGGGGACGGCGGCGGCGTGGCGCGGCGGAGCGGGGCGGGGCGGGGCGGCGGCCGGCTCGCAGCGCGGGACGCTTGGGCGGTGGCTGGCGGGAGTGGCGGCGGGGGGGGGTCCCGAGGGGAAACGGCCGGCACGGCTGGCGGCGGTCGCGGCGGCCGATCCACCCCCGCCGCAGGGGGGGGGGGGGGGCGTGGGGGCGGCCGCGGCGGCCGATCCACCCCGCCGGGGGGGGGCGCGGCGGCGGCCGCCGGCCGCCGCCGCCCGCGCGCGCGTGGCGCGAGCGGCGGCGGCGGCTGGCGCGGCGCCACGCCCCGTCGATGGGGGTTGCGTGGCGGGACGGCCGTTACCGGTCGGAAACGGGCCCAACTACAAAGTCCAAAGCTTCCAGTGGATTTAAAAAACACTTGCAAGGACTTGGAATCAAAATATGATATAATTACATCGGTCTTCCTTTGTACTAGACAGTGCAACAAAATGAAATGACATAGCTGCAGGGAGATGCACACAGCGCTTGAGATGCATTCCTCTTCAGCGGGGCTCACGTGCTCGTGTGGGGTGTTGGTTTGGATGATCAAGTAGCTCCCCTGCGCTCTTCGTAAGGGGCCGGTGCCACCGCCACCGCCTGTCTCGCTGCCAGCCCGCGGACGCACGCGGAACCAACGCCAAAACCCCCCCGGCACCTCCCCCCGCCGCGGCCCCCCCCCCCGTGCGTGCCGGCTTTTGGCCAGTGCCAGCGCCCCGCCCGCACCAGCCTCCGCCCGCTGCGGGCCCGCAGCGTATCGACCCTATCCGCGCGGCTCGCGCCGTGCCGTGCGTCGGCGAGAGGCACCGCCCCCGCCCGCAGCCGCCGCTGCACGCCGTAGCCGCCGCGGCCGCCGCCGCCGCCGCCGCCGCCGCCGCCGCCGCCGCCACCGTGTCCGCCCCCCCTCTTCCCCCACCCACCGCCGCCGCCACCGTCGCCGGCGCGCGGCGGAAGCGCGGCCGCCGGCGTTGCGCCTTTTTTTTTTTTTTTTTTTTTTTTGGCATCGGCCTCCCCCCTGCCTCGCCCGCTACCCCCCCCTTCCCCGCCGCGCGCTCCCTTGCTCGCCTGCCCGACCACCCCCGCGCGCCGGCGCGCCGGCGCGCCATCCCGCGCCGGCCCCCAGCCGCGCACCCGCTCATCTGCGGCCGGCCCGCCCCCTCCACTAGCACGCGCGCGTGGCGCGGGGGTGTGGGTGGCCCCACCTGCCGGGCGGGCACCTCTTTTTTTTTTTTGGTTGGTCTGCGCGGCCCGTTTTTTTTTTTTTTTTTTTGGCGGACGGTGGCGGCGCTGCGTACGCGCCCGCCGCCGCCGTCTCGGGCGGCCGCCGCCTATGTGCGTCCGTGTCTGGGCGACGTGTGTGTGGCCCCGTGGTGCACAGTTGCTTGGGGGGGAAGGGGGGGCCGCAGCGGCGCCGCGGGTGGCGGCGGCCGCGGCTGCGTCGCTGTGCCGGTCGGGGGGGTAGTGGGGGCGGGGGGGTCGGCCGCCGCCGACGCGGCCCGCCAGGCGTCAGGCTGTCACTGCTGCCGCTGCCGCTGCCGCTGCCGCTGCCGTGGTCGCTGTACCAACAGTCGCCGCCATTGCCGCCAGCGCCGCGGCACTGCTGCTGGCCGCTGCTGCTGCGCCTGCGCCTGCGACGGCGCGACGGCGCGTGCTGCGGTTGCGGCTACCCCGGTTGCCGCTGCTGCCGCGTCGGCTTGTGCCTTGTCGACGGGTGAGACGGGGAGGGAAGGGGGGTGTAGGGCGGACGGCCGGTGCGGCGGGGCGGAGCGGGCGGGTGGCGGCGTGCTGGGGGCGGGGGCGGGGCGACTGACCCGTCTCGTTGGCGGTTGTCCCACCCGCTCCTCTCCCTCCTAGCCCACGTGCGCGCCCGTCCGCCCGCGGCGCACGTGCGCCGGCCGCGGCAGCGGCGGCGGCGGCAGACCGTAGCGGGTGGGCGCGTGACTGTTTGGCCGGCGGACGTGCCGGGAGCCGGGCACGATGACGTCCCGTGTGGGGGAGTACCTACTGTTTGACACGCTCGGGCAGGGCTCCTTTGCCAAGTACGTTGGGGGGGATGGATACTGCGGGTGTGGCTGGCGGACGACGAGTTGGCGGCGGCCGGCGCGGGTGTCGGGGGGTCGGCGGTGCGGTGCGGTGCGTGCGTGCGATTGGGGGCACCCAACTGACGATTTGGTGTGGGGCCTCCTGGATGCTCTGATTTTGTGTGTGCTTCCCCGTGGATGGTTGTTGCGTCGGTCTGTTGGTGGGTGCGGCGGTGTGCAGGGTGAAGCTGGCCGTCCATGAAGAGTCTGGGGAGGAGTGCGCCATCAAGGTGATGGACAAGTCTAAGATCCACGCCTCTGCCATGACGCTGCACGTGCGGCGGGAAATCGCCATCATGAAGACCCTCAACCACCCGTACGTCATCCGGCTGCACGCGGTGCTCAACTCGTCGTCCAAGCTGTACCTGGTCATGGACCTGGTCAAGGGCGGGGAGCTCTTCCACAAGATTGTGCGCGAGGGCTACCTCTCCGAGGCAGAGGGAAGAAAGCACTTCCAGCAGCTGGTCGACGGCGTCTCGTACTGCCACTCGATGGATGTCTGCCACCGGGACCTCAAGGTACGTGCGCCCGTGGTTTTGGCGCGCGAGGGGGGGGGCGGAGGGAAGGTAGCAGCAGGGTCTGCCATGCGCGTCTATTTTGATTTGCCCTTTTTGTCGCGTGTGCTCGCCAGCTCTGGTTGCACCTGCATTCTGACGCTCGTTCCGTGTTCCCCTCTGTCTCCGTCACCGTTGCCTTTCTTTTTTTTCCTGTTGGTATTGTGCGTTTCCTTTTGGCGTGGGGCGTTCTCACGCTGGTTCTCCCGCCTTATGCAGCCAGAGAATGTACTGCTGGACGCGGAGACCGGGGCCGTCAAGATTGCCGACTTTGGGCTGTCGGCGCTCTGCGGCGCCACCGCCGGGGACATACTGCTTCACACCCAGTGCGGGAGCCCCAACTACTGTGCGCCCGAGATCCTTGTGGCCGCCTCTACCCAGCAGGGCTACAACGGGTTTGCGGTAGACGTTTGGTCGTGTGGCGTTATCCTGTACGCCATGCTCGCGGGGCGGCTGCCCTTTCACAACCCCGACACCAAGCTGCTCTACCAGTCCATCGCCGAGGCGCCCGTGCAGTTCCCGCCCAACTTTCCCGCCGGCGCCGACGACCTGATCCGCCGGCTGCTGACCAAGGACCCCAAGCGTCGGATCACGTTTGACGAGGTCCGCACCCACCCCTGGTTTGAGGTCGACTACGAGCCGGCGGTCATCCCCAAGCGGACGCGTCGGCGTCAGGACTCACCAACGTCCCCGCCACTGCCGGGGGGTGAGCCCACCGTCGACGCTTCTGTGTCGTCGCGTGTGCCCCCGTCTGACGGACCCTCTAGCGAAGACGATGACAACAAGCGCGCCGCGGGGGCGGCGAGGGCTCCCGCCGCCGCCCCCGCCGCCACCGCCACCCCCGCCGCCGCCACCCCCGCCGTCGCTACCCCCACGGGGCCTGGGAAGGTCAACGCAAACGGGCCAGCTCCCGCCCCTGCTGCACCCAAGCGTGAGCGCCCTGCGCCGGGAGAGAAGAAGCCGGGAGAGAAGAAGCCCGTCGTCGTGCCCGGTGGGCTCGCTCGGTCTGGTCCGTCTATGAGGACGGTGCGGGCCATCAGCCAGGACGCGCGGCTGCTGGTGCGCCACCTGAACGACGTGTCCGTGTCTGTGGAGCCGGGAGCGGCTGCAGCCGCAACAGCCGAGGCAGCGACTGGGGGCGCAAGCGGGTCCACGTCACCAGGCCGCCCCGCTTCGGACCAGTCTGACGGGGAGGAGGAGGACGTGGAGCTGGTGCAGACCGACGGCCTCGAGTTGTTTGATGTGGTGCCGAGCGAGGACGCGGACGGGGACACGCCCAATGGCTTCAGCCGGACGGGAACGGCAGGCGACTCGCGGCTGGTGCACGCAGGAGACAGCTGCTCGACGTCCTTACGCTCGGACTCTGCGCCGCAGCTGCCGCTGGCCGGCTTTGGCAGCGGTGACGTTGGTGACGAGGCGTACACGGCGGGGACGTCGCTGGAGTCGGGGCTCAAGGGGCCGTCCACCCCGGCATCGCCTGCCTCTCCTCGTGACCAGCTGCGCTCCAAGAATAGTGCGGGGAGTAGCAGCGACGGCCGCACGCCCAAGAGCAGCCGCTCCCAGGACGGGCAGGATCTCCGGCGGGACGGCCGGCGGGACGGGGGGGGTGCCGCCTTTGGGCGAGAGCGCGACCGGGATCCGGACCGGGAGCGGGACCGCCGCCGTCGGGACCGCCGCGGCGCGGACCCATCCCGCCCGCGCGTGGCGGACAGCTTCCCGCCGCCGCCACGCGGCAGCAGGCCGTCGACGAGTGTGGACGGCCCTGTCACCGTGCCCGCGCCCTCCCGTAAAGGCTCATCCGGCAGCCGGTCTGTAGACGGCGCCGCCGCGGCGGTGCCACCCGCGACGGGCCGTCGGGGCGCCCGGCGGGCGCCTGGCCGGGGGGCGGGCGCGGACCCCGCGTCCGACGATTCGGCTCGTGGCCGCCGCGGCCTCCTCAACATCCTGGGCCTGTCGAGCGGCGGCGGCGGCGTCACGTCTTTCCGGTGGCCCGCGTCCGCGGAGCAGTCGTTGCTGCAAGTCGCGCGGGTGCTGTCCCAGCGGCTAGGCTACCCCGTGCTCGTCAACCGGTCGGAGAACAAGGTCAAGTGCGCGGTGCAGATTGCGGAGCAGACGGTCATGCTGAGCATCCTCGCCACCCAGGCCGACAGCCAGTCGACGGTGGTCATTCGGCGGGCCCGGCGGGACCGCTCGCACGTTGCCGACGCGGACGTCGAGGCGTTTGCGGCGCGCGTGTACGACTTGTTTTTGAGGATGAACCGGGAGAGCCGCCGGGGGGGGGGAGGGGGGGGGGGGGGTGGGGGGAGTGGTAGCACCAGCGGGGGGCGGAGGGCGCGTGGCACTGCTATGGCGTGAGGTCACGCACGGGGGGGGACGAGGGCGGGGGGGGGCAGCGGGGGGGGGAAGGACGTCGGCGGCGAATGCCACCGTTAGGACTGGCCCAGAGCTGACACAGCGCTCCGGGGCCCGGCAACGAGGCCCACCAGCCTGGTGTCAATGCCGCCGGTCGTGCGGGGTAGGGGGAACCCCTTTTTTGCCGGTGTGGTCCACGCTCAGGCTACCGCGGTGGCCCCGCCGTCGGCCGCGTGTGCCGCCCAGCGCCGCGTACGTCCCCGTGGGGGTCTTCCCCCGTGCCACGCCCCCGCAGCTGCCGCTCACCGCGGCACGGGGTCCACTGCCGCCGCCGTGGACGCCGCCGCGGCTGCCACCTCGCCGTCAGCGCCGCCGCCACAGCCGCTGCTGCCGCCTCCCCGCCGCGCGTGCGACTGTGGCGGTGGCAGCGGCGGCACAGCAGCGGCGACGGAGCGGCGCGGTGGGGGCGGTCGCCCCGCGCGGCCGCCCGCGGCCGCCGCGGGTCGCCTTGCCTTGCCCCAGCGCGGTTCAGCAGAGAGGGGGCGGGGGGTGGAGGCGGGTGGCGAGTGTCCATCGCCGCCTCCGCACACCCTCACCTTGACACCCACAGGACATCATCGGGTGGTGGCCAGGGGCGGGCGGGGTGTGGCCGGCGACGGGGGCCGGCCGTGGCGCGCGTTCCCGAGAACGCCGCCGCGGCCGCTAGGACCACGCGGTCAGGCTCCCCCTGTGGGGAGCGGCCCCCTTCCGCGTTTGCGTCTGGGCGTAGGCCGTTTGGGGACGACGGGACGCGCCCGTGTGCTTCGCCCCCCCCGGCAATATACCCCACCGCCCCGCGGCGTGCTTTCTCCCCCCGTCTGTCGCCCCCGCGCCCACCGCCACCCGCTGACGCCCCTCCATCCCAGTACCCCCCCCCTCCGTCTCCCCCACTGCCGCGTCACGCCCGCACAATGTCTAGCCCCATCCCCGTTGGCACACAGTTGCGCGTGTCAATTACAGGTCCGCGGTAGCCATCGAGCGCCGCCCACGGTGCAAGGCACGGGTGGTGGGTGACGACGACGACCGCGTCCACGCCGACCAGGGACGCGGGCGTCCATGGCACAGACGCGACGCCGGCAAGCCCCGGCCGCCGTCGCGTCGGCGGCATCACCGGCACGTACGGGTCGTGGTAGCGGACGGCCGCGCCGAGCGCGGCCAGCTGGTCCCAGATGACCAGCGCGGGCGCCTCGCGCACGTCGTCCACGCCCGCCTTGTACGCCACCCCCACAAGCAACACGACGCTCCCATTGACAGCCAGCCGCCGCCCATTGAGGGCGGTCGAGACGGCGCCTACGACGGCGGCGGGCATCGCCGCGTTGGTCGCGGCGGCCAGCTCGATAAACGCACACCCACCGCCCACCTCCCGCGCCTTCCACGCCAGGTACCACGGGTCGACGGGGATGCAGTGGCCGCCAATGCCCGGCCCAGGGTCGAAGCGCATGTAGCCAAACGGCTTGGTCTCCGCCGCGCCCAGTACCTCCCACACGTCCACGCCCAGGCGGGTGAAGACCAGCTTGAGCTCATTGACCAGCGCAATGTTCACCGCGCGGAAGGTGTTTTCCACCAGCTTGGCACACTCGGCGACGCGCGCGGACGAGACGCGGACGGGGGAGGCAAAGCCCGCGGCGGCGTAAAACGCGACGGCCAGGTCGCCCGACACGGCGTCGACGCCGCCCACCAGCTTGGGCACCGACGCGTTGGTGTGAGTGGCGTTGCCGGGGTCCTCCCGTTCGGGCGAGTAGGCAAGGAAGAGGCTGGTGCCGAGCACCAACCGCGGGAGGGACGGTAGTGGTGGGGGGGAAAGGGGCGGGGGGCGCGCGAGGGTTCCGCCTTTGGCCGTCTCAGCCGCAAAGCCACCGTCGGCGGCCACAAGTGGGGGCGGCCGTTGTGGAGATGCCAGCACCGCCGCCGCCACCGCCGCCGGGTGGGCTACCCCCGACGCTGCCGCTGCGGGAGTGACGCCGCCATCAAGCAGGCCGGGTGGTCCCGTCGTGAAGGCCCGCCCCTCTGCTCCCCTCGGCGAGCGGCCGGTGGAGGTGGCGCCGCCCGTCTCCCCCCCCCCCCCCGACCGGTCGTCGGTGAGGATGGCGACCAGCTCCTCATCCGTCGCACCCGGGTAGGTAGTGCTCTCCAGCACCACCAGCGACCCCTCCGCGAGCACCCCCCGCAGCGCCGCCGCCGCGCCCGCCACGTACGACATGTCCGGCTCGTTGTGCCCGCCCACGGGCGTGGGCAGGCACAGCACCACGACCGCCGCGGCGGAAAGGTCGGCCATCGACGCGGTGGCGGTGAAGCGGCTTGACACGGCGAGCGCCGCGACCGTCTCGCCAGGGATGTGGCGGATGTAGGAGCGGCCCGCGCGCAGGGCCGCCACCTTGGCCGAGTCCGCGTCATAAGCAATGACGGGCAGACCCGCGGCGTGGACGGTGACGGCCAGCGGGAGGCCCACGTAGCCGAGGCCGACGATGCCAATCGCAGCGGTCTTGGACGCCAGGCCCGCCAGCAGCGACGCGGCGTGGGGGGGGAGGTCCCCCGGGGCGGTGGCGGGGGGGGGCGACGGCGCCGCGGCGTCGGGCAGCGGAGGGGGGGGGTCCACGGCGGCCACCCGCGCCGCCACGTCCGCCAGCATTGACGCCGCGCCGGGGGGAAGGCCGGGAATGGGAGGGGGGGGGGGAGGGGGGTCAGCGCCGTTGGGCAGCGGAGGGGGGGGGTCCATCGTCACCACCTCAAGGTGTAGCAACAAGAAGGGGAGGGGGGCGGGGGAACGAGAGCGTCAGGGAGGGAGGGGGGAGCGCCCGGCGCCGTGCAGACCCGTCGCGGCGGCACAGCCGGGGGGGGAAGGGGGGAGGGCGGCGCGGCCGCGTTCGAGGCCGCGCGGGGCGGCGGCGTCTCGGACACTGGCGGCAGCGGCAGGCACAGAGGCAGCCGGACCGACGGGGGCTTGGTTGAGCAGCGGGGCGGGGGAGGTGGGGGGGACACAAACGGGGAGCGGAGTCAGTTCAAGGTCGGACTGCGACAGGCTGGTGGGAAGGAGGCTGTGGCTGGTTTTTCCCGGGGCGTGCGTCGCGGCGATAGCAGTCGGGCCGTGTGGTGGCAGCACGACCGAGCCGCCTGCCGCGGAGCCCACAGCGACATTTCCTCCGTCAGCCGCTGTGCCACGTCGAAAATGTTTGGCAATGGCCTCCGCTGACAATTATTTCTTCGATTGGTCGATTCATGCCACGTGAGGAGGCACAATTCGCCGAGGAATCGCGAGAGTGGAGGGAAGTCGAAGGGATCGCCAATCCGGATTGAACAATGCGTCCCGATTTCGGGTGCGCATTGGTCCCCGCCCGGAAGAGCTGCACGAGACTCTGCTGTTAACGGCGTGCCGCCCGGAGGCTGTTGCGCAGGGTGTAGGACTGCCGTCCGTCCCACCCGCACCCGATCGCAATCGACACTCTGCTCCCCTTGCCGCGACACTCGACCTTCTCCCTTCTGTATTACGGAGCACCTGCCTCTACGACCTCTTTCACCGGCGTTTTCAGGCAAGCGTTTCTTCGTACAGGCGAACACGTGGGCGCATTCTCACCGATCTTGGTGACCAGCTCGGGTGTCACGCAGCGCTTCGATCGGAATGTGGAGGACCGCGAGAACAAGCGGCGGGGGGTGTGCGTCACGGACGAGGCGCAGGCCGATTTTGACGCGCTGCTGGCTACGACGTGCCCCCCACGGCGGGCGCCCCGTGCGCGGGCGCGGTGGGGCGCCCGCCGGTGCGGGTGGGGTGTGCGCGGCGTGCCGCGGCGGCGGCGGGTGGACAGCCCCGGAGGCTATAATCCCGCTGGGCAAGTCTGGCCTGTCGTTTTGTGGGTGCGTCCGCGGTTGGCGGTCCCCCGCCGCTGACGCCGCGTGGCCTGGTCGTTTGGCCTTTATGTGAGATGAGCTGGGGGAGGTGGCGGATGGCGGGATGGATTCGGCAGCTGGCGGGCTTCTTCTTGGGGTGTTTTGAGAGGGAGTGGCGGCGGCGAGCCATGCACGGGCGCAGCGGGAGGCGGGGACGGGGCGCGCGAGCAGGGTCGTACGGCTGCGGGGCACGCGCTCTTCGTACGCGGGGGCACCCGCGGGAGCAGGTGCCCCCAGCCGGCTCCCAGCTCGTCTGTCGGTCCGTGCGCGGCGGCAGCGGGGGAACCGCTCCACGCGGCGGCGGGGCGCCCGTGGGCGCGGGCGCCTCCTCCCCGCTTGTCTGTCCAGGACGCACCGTTGCCCGGCGCGGGGCGGTCTGCTTCCCCCCCTTCGCGGCGCCCCCACCGCACCCCCTACCTCACGACACGCGGCACTCAGCGACCCCCCCCTCGGGCTCGGTGTCCCCTCCCTCGTCGTCGTCCTCCCCCTCCTCCCCCTCCCCGCCCCCCACCCCCTGCTCCAGGGACGTAAGAAAGCCCAAAAAGCGGCGCACCACCGCCGGGCTCACTCCTCCCCCCATGCCGCCAAAGCCCATCCGCCGCTGGTTCTCCACCGCCGCCTCGGCCACCGCGGCACCGCCGCCGGCCCAGCGCGCCCACGAGGGGCGCCGGTCCTCCGCCGCCGCCACCGCCGCCGCAGCCGCCGCCGGCGGCCCCACCCCCCACAGCTTGATGCCCGCGTCAATGCCGGCGGTTGCGGCGAGCAACCCGCCCGCCCGCCCCCCCCGCCACCCGCCGCCAACCCCGCCGCCGTTGGCGGCGGCACCGGCGCCACCGCGTTGACAATGTCCGTGTCGCCCCGCACGGCGAGCAGCGGCGCGCCCGACGCGGCGTCCCACCCCCACAGCCGCCCATCGTCCGAGCCGGCCAGCACGACCGCATCACCGAGGAAGGCCGCCTCCTTAATGTCCGTCACCCCGTTCGCGGCGCCCGCGTACGTGCGGGGGGGGCGCCGCCGCCGCCGCGGCGCGGTCGCGGGGAAGTGGGTGGCGGTCGCCGCGGCCGACGCGGGGGTGCCCGCGGGGAGGGCACCCGCTGCGCGGGCCGCCTCGACGGCGGCCGTGACGGCTGGGGGGGGCGCCGCGCCGTTGGCACCGTCGACACGCTCGCGACCGCGACCGTCGCCGTCGCTGTCCCTGTCACTGTCGCTGCTGCGGCTGCTGCCCGCCCCGTGACTGGCGTTCCCGTTGGGGTCCCTGCCGTGACTGCTGCTGCTGCCACCACCGCCGTCGTCGCTGTCACCGCTGTCACCGCTGCCACCGCTGCCGCCGCGGCCTCTGCCGCCGCCACGCCGGCCGGTGCCGCGGGCCTGGCCAGACGGACCCGCGGAGCCCCCCCCCCCTGGCGGGCCACCCCCCCCGCCGTCGTCGCCATCATTGCTGCTGCTGCTGCTGTCGCCGCCGTCACCCTCCCCGTCCAATGACACGGGCGCGGTACCGCGCACCCGCCGCCGTGCCAGCGGGAGCCCCCCCCCACCCACCACCACCTCCCGCCCCCCCGCCGGCGCGCTGTCGGCCACCCGCGTGAGCCCCTCGCCACCAACAGCAGCAGCGGCGGGACCACCCTCCCCGCCCCCCGCCCCAGCTGTCCCGGCCGCCGCGGTCGCCGCCGCCACCGACGCGGCCGCCGCTCGCAGCCGCGCCGCGGAGCGCTCGGCCAGCGCGCGGCGGATAACGTCGTGGCGCCCGCCCCCGCCGCCGCCGCCGCCGCCGCCGGCACCCCCCCCCCCGCCGCCGCGGTGGTCACCCCCGCGGGGGCGCCGCGGGGAACCCCCCCGCCGCCCCCGCGACGGGGCCGCCGCCGCCACCGCCGCCGCCACCGCAGACGCCTCGCTCGCGCCCGCCTCTGCGATCACCGCCGCCACCCGCGCCGCCGCGCCATGGAGGCGGGCGTCGAGGCAGCCGCCCGGCGGCCAGCGGGGCCACATCACGCCGTCCAGGGCGGCCGCCGCGCCCGCCACAAACGCCCACCTGGCCGCCGACCGGGTGGGCCGAGTGAGCGCGGCGAGCGCGTCGAGCCGCAGCACCGCCGCTACCGCCGTGGACGGCGACAGCGCCCGCGTGTCGTCGTCGTCGTCGTCGCCGCCGTCGCCGCTGCCGCTGCCGCTATCCCCCCCCACTGGGTGGGCGGCGAGGACGGTGGCGGCGTCGGCCGCTGCGGCGGCTGCGTCGCCCACCCACCCCCGCGCCAGCGCCGCGGCCGCCCGGTGGAGGTACGGCCCCGGGTGGGTGCGCGGCTCCCCGTACGCGGCGATCGCGGTCGTCGCCGCCGCGATGGCCGCCGACGGGTTGGGGCCGTCGGCGGCCGCCGCCGCCACCGCCGCGGCCGCCGTGTACACCCGCGGCGGCGGCCGGTCGGGCCGTGCACACGGCCACGGCGGCGGGCGCGCCATGGCCGTACCACTGCCGCCGCCGTCGCCGTCGCCGTCGCCGTCGCCGTCGCCACCCGACCGCACGTCATAGACGACCACATGGCCGCCCGCCACCGACGCGGCGATGCGCGTGCCGTCTGGCGACCACCCCGCGTGGGTGACGGTCGTCGCGGCGGACGCAGCGGCGTCGCCCACCAGCCACGGGGGCGTCCACGACGACACGACCGCCGCGTCGCTCCCTCCCCCCCCCCCGCGCCCGCGCCCAACGCCGCCCCCGGCGTCAGCATCCGCCGGTCGTACACCCGCACCGCCGCGCAAGAGCCCGCCACGGCCAGTAGGTGCGGCTGCGTCGGCGACAGGTGCGCGGACTTGGCCTCGGTCGGCCGGCGACTGCCGCCGCCAGGGAAGGGGGGGAGCGCCAGCAGCACCCCGGTCGACGACGTGTCGGCCGCCCCGGGGGGGGCCAAGTCGTCATCGTCGCCGCCGCCGCCGCCGTCGTCTGCCGTCGGCGGCGCGTCGCGCAGGTCCGTCTGGCGCACGGTGCCGTCCTCTGACGCCGAAAAGATGAGGTGGGGGTTGCCTGGTTCTACGTCTACCGTCTGCCGGGCGCGACGTGGCGAAAGAGAGAAGCGGCGGGAGCGGGGGGCGGGGGGAAGGGGGGGGGGGAAAGTGTGAGGCAGATGTCAAGACTCCTCCGCGTGGTAAAGAAACGGACCGCGCCGGCAGGGAGGAGAGCGACAGCCGCAGGCGTCAGTGGTCTGTGGTCGGCCATGGTCAACGGCCGCCTCGGTAGGCACGTGCTCGCTGGCCCACGCCCCCCCCTTTTCACCGCCTCTCTCTGCCCAGCCACTCAATTCCGCCCCCCCCCACCCCTCCCCCCCCTCAATGAGCGCACCTTGACACGGTCCTTGTGGCCGCGGTACACCAGCGCCCCCCCCCCCCCCCCCCTCCAATGGCGTCGCCGCCACCAGGCGGTCCATTGCGCCCGTCAGCACCCACCCCCCCCCCGGCCGGAAGCGCACGCCAAACAGGTTGCCCGTGTGCGGGGTGGGCACCAGCGCCACCCGCGGCCACGCCACCTGCCCCCCGCCACCGTCACCGCCGCCGCCGCCGCCGCTGCCGCCGCCGCCGCCGCCGCCGCGCGCCCGCCACGCCCGCCTCGCGCCTCCACCCACCCCCCCCCCCGCACCGCCCCCCCCTCCCCCCCCTCCACCACCACCGCCACCACCACCACCACCACCACCGCCACCACCACCACGACGTCCCACCCCCCCCCCCCCCTCCCCCCCCTCCCTCCCCACCCCCCCCCCCCCACGCGCCACACCCCCACGCACAGGTCATCCGACGCGGACGCGAGGAGCCCACCCCCCTCGTCGTACGCCAGCCGGTTGACGCACCCGCCGTGGCCGGCGAGGCTGGCCGCCACGCCCAGCCGCCGCACCAGCGCCGGGTGGGCGGCGAGGGCGCGGCCGCCGGGCGCGCCCGAGGCGGGTGCGCCGGTCAGGGAACGGCCGGCGAGGGCAGGGAGGAGGGGGGGGGGGGACGCCGCCGGGGGGGGTCGTGAACAGCTGGTACGAGGGGGGGGGCGCCATGATGGGGGGGGGGGAACGCGGCAGATGAGACAGAGCGGCGGCGGGCGGGGGGGGTGAAGGGCGGGTTGGGGGGAGAGCGAGGAGGGGAGCGAGAGGGGAGGGAGGGAGGGGGACGGGTGGGGGGAGGATGGGCAGGGGAGGATGCACCGCTGGGTGGGGGAGGGGGGGACGCGGAAGGAGTCGACCCAGCCCCGCCACCGCCGCCGCGCTGGCTGTCGTCGGGACGCGCGTGTGCCTGGTGGGCGGGCGCAGCATGACACACCGCCACCGCCGCGGCTCTCCAAGATGGTTCGCCACGTGGATGTGACCTTTTTTTTTCTTTTGTTCTTGCTATTTTCCCAGTTTTGCACGATGTGGTCAAAGTCCGGTCAGAGAAACAATCCCTCCGCCGTCTATTCCGCCGGATATGATCCACTGACCAATGGGAAGATGGCCCAGACGGAGTCTTGACTTTGAGCCGATCAGACAAAATTGGGAAAATAGCGATCCTATCCAGCACTCCACCGGGTGTCCCTACGCCAGAACACGAAAAGGAAGCACCTGCAGACACACGTAGCTGGGGGCCCCCGCCGAGCGTCGCCATAGCGGCGGCAGCCGGCGGCGGGCACCGAGCACCAGCGCGGGAAGGCGCGTGGGGGGATAGCGGGGTGGAAAAAAAGGGGGGAGGGGGCTGGGGGGCGCGGGTGGGCGGGGGCACCACGAGCGGCGACCGGCGGACTGGCGGGAAGGGGCGACGGCGGCAACGGCGGTCGGGACTGGGCGTGGCCATCAATGCGGCTGCCGGGATGGCGGCGGCGGCGGCGGCGGTGGCGCGGCGGCCGCCACTACCCGCTACCACGGCGGCGACAACGGCGGCGGCGGCGGTGGCGGCGGCCACGGCGCGGCGGGGCGTGTCCCCGGCCGCGGCCGAGCGGGGTGTCCGCGCCGGGCGCGCCGCGCACATCTATCACCGCCGCAGCCTTCGGCTCCCCCCGCCGCCGCCTCCGCCGCCCGCCGTCACGCCCGTCCCGGCGTGGCGCCACGCCGTGGCGCGGCCGGTCGAGCCGGCCGCGGCGGCACGCCGCCGCCGCCACGGCCTGCACGCCCCCCCCGCGGCCCTCCCCGCTGTCGAGGACCTCCGCGCGTGCCACCGCCCCCCCGTCCAGCCACCCTCCGCTGCCTCTGTCTCATGCCAGGAACGCGTATCCCCTCCCCCCTCTCGTCTTGGCCTTCCCTCCCCCCCCCGCCATCCCCCGCTCAAAACACCCACCACCGCGACCGCGCGCAAGCTCAGGGGGCGCCTGCCGGCCGCCCACGGCGGCGGCGGTCGCCTCCCCCCCCCCCCCCCACCGCCCGCCGGGCGGCGGCACCCGCCAGGCGCGCCGCGAGCCGCCCCGCCGCCGCGGACGGCGCCGCCGCCGCCGCGGCCGCCGCGCGCGCCTCGGCCGCGTCGGCGGCGGCAGTCGCCGCCCACCGCCCGCGTGGCGCGTCAGCGGACGTGTACGTGGCGAGGAGGGCGTCCAGGTCGGCGTCGCTGCCGCTGCCGCCGCCGCCGCCGCCGCCGCCGCCGCCGCCACAGCCGCCACGACGGCGGCGTGCTCCCCGGCCGCCCCGTGTTGACGAGCGCCGTCGCGCGTCGGTCGGTTTGGCCGCCGCCGCGCATTTGCGGCGGTCGCCGCCGCCACTGCCGCTGTCGTCGCTGCCGTCGTTGCCACTCCTGTCGCCACTGCCGCTGCTGCTGACGCAACTACTGCTGCTGCTGCTGCTGCTGTTGTTGCTGCTGCTGTCGCTGTCGCTGACGGGATCGTTGCCGCCGCGGCCGCCATCCAGGCCGTCCGCGCCGCGCCGCCCACCGCCGCCGCCCGCTACACCAACCGCGGCGAGCGCCGCAAACCCGCCACCCGGTGGTGGCCGCCGGCGGCCGGACGCGGTCGTCGAGGTGGCGGCGGCAGCGCTGCTGTCACTGCTGCTGCCACTGCTACTGCTGCTGCGGCCACTCCTGCCGAGCGCCGCAAAACCGCCACCCAGTGACGGGCGCAATCGGCCGGGCGCGGTCGCCGCGGCGGCTGCGGTGGCGGCGGTGGAGCCACCGCCGCCGCCGTCGAACGGTGTGCCACGAACCGCGCGGCCGTCCCCGCGGGCGGGAGAGTCATCGCCAACGGCAGTGCCGTTGCGCACGACCGCGCCGCCGTTAACGGGCGCGCCGCTGCCGGCCGCGGCGCCCCTACCTGCGACAGCATGCTCCGTGCCACCCCCGCCGCTGCCGCCGCCGCTGGTGCCGCCGCCGCCGCCACCGCCGCCGCTGTCGCTGCCACCGCGCACAGCGGTCCCATCCACAACTGCCCCCACGCCGCCCCCTCCCGGCAGCGTGGCGGCGCCGCCGCCTCCCCTCACAACTCCGACGGGCGCGCTACGGTCGCCGCCGCAGCCGCCGCCGCCGCCGCCGCCGCCGCCGCCGCCGCCGCCGCCGTTGCCACCCGCGACCCCGTCCCCAGCCGCACCCGCGGCTGCCGCCGCCGTCGCCGCCGTTGCGCCCGCACGCGCGCGCGGCGCTCGGTCCCCCTTGCGCCCCCGCGCCGTGCCACGCTTGGACGACGCTGCTGCCGCCGTGGTCGCCGCTGTCGCGGCCGCCGCTGTGGCCGCGGCCGCCGCCGCCGCCGCGCGGCGCCCCCCCCCCCCCACCCACTCGGCCCCATACTCCACCGCACACCGCACGTCGCCAACGCGGGCGATCCAGGCGGCAAGGCCCGGCACGCCCACGGCACGCTCCCCCTCTCCCTCCCCCTCTCCCTCTCCTTCCCCCT
Organism: Pyropia haitanensis; assembly: GCA_008729055.1. Taxonomy (NCBI): domain Eukaryota; phylum Rhodophyta; class Bangiophyceae; order Bangiales; family Bangiaceae; genus Pyropia; species Pyropia haitanensis. Next base: position 5,283,055 of record SDUX01000008.1, read on the forward strand.
CCCTCCCCCCGCCATTCCCCGACGCCGCCCCCCCTTCTCCGCCCCCCCCCTTGCCCCCGTGCGTCTGCGTCGGCGGCAGGAACATGCTTCGGTCGCCCACCACCACCAGCTGCCGCCGTGCGCGGGTGACGGCCACGTTGACCCGCCGCGCGTCGGCCACAAAGCCGACCGTGCCCGCCGCGTTGGCCCGCACCAGCGACAGCACGATCGCCTCCTTCTCACGCCCCTGGAACGCGTCCACCGACGCCACCTCCACCGCCGTCGCCGCCGCCGCCGCCGCCGCCGGCAGGGCACCACCGCCGTCACCCGGCCTCCCGCCGCTGCCGCCGCTGCCGCCGCTGTCACGGCCGCCGCCGCGGCGGCGGTCATCCGCGCCGCCGACCGCGTCGGCGGCCGCGGCGGCCAGCGCGGCGCGCACCGCCGCCACCTGCGCCGCGTACGGGGAGATGACGCCAATGGCGGGGGCGGGCACGCCCGCGGCGAGCAGCGCCAGCACGTGGCGCACCACCACCGCCGCCTCGACCGGGTTGCGCAGCGACACGGCCGCCGCCGCCTCGGCCGCCGCCGCCGTCGCACCCGCCGGCGGCTCGTCACACCCGCCGCCGCCCTCACCCCCACCCCGCTCCTCCTCCGCGTCACACCCGTCCGTGTCAATCCACACGAGCGGCGCGAGGTCGCCGCCCGCCGCCCACCCCGCCTCCGCCCCGCCCCCGCCCCCCCCCCCCGCGCCCACGCCGAGGCCGCCGCCGCCACCGCCGTCGGCCGCGGCGGCGGCGGCCGCCGCCGCCGCCGCCACACCTGGCAGGCCCGCGAGCACCCCCCCGGCCACCGCGGCCGACGCTGGGTGGAGGGCGCCGCCGTACATGGCGCCCGACGCCCACCCACAGATCGCGCCGTGCATGCGGTACTGGGCGGTGAGGGTGGACACAACGGCGGGGCGGAGGGTGGATGCGAACAGGCGGTCGAGGAGGGTGTGCGCGAGGCCGTCGGGGTGAAAGGGGGGGGACGCGGACGGCGCGGTCCCACCGCCGGGCGGTGGCGGGCCGGTGGCCGGCGCGACCGCCGTCGGCGTCCCCGCCGTCGATGCCGCCGCCACCACCCCCGACAACGACGGCGACGGCGGCGGCGCGCCGCCCCGGCCGGCGCCCCCCCCCCCCGACAGCACCGTCGGCGGCAGCTGACACGGGTCACCGACGAGCACCAGCCGCCGCCCCCGCAGGGCCGCCCCCCACACCCCCACCTCCGTCGCTTGGCCCGCCTCGTCGACGAGCACCAGGTCAAACGGGCGCCCCCCCCCCGCTCCCCCCAGCACCCCGCCCGCCGCCGCCGACAGCGTCGCCACCACCACGTCCGCCGCGGCGAGCAGCTGGCCCGCGCCGCGGCGTTCGCGGGCGCGGAGCTCTCGCACCAGCCGCCGCTCCGTCGCCCGCCACGCCGCCCACTGGCCGCGGGGCAGGGGCGGGGGGGGCGGCCGCGGCCGCGGCCACGGCCGCGGGCCTTGCCGCGCGACGCCCCGCCGCCGCCGCCGCCGCCGCCGCCAGCGCGCCCCCCCCGGCCGCCGCCACGCGGGCCGGCGGGGCCGCCCCACCAGGCGGCGCGGGCGGCCTCGGCGGCCGCCCGCGCGGCGCGGACGGCGGCTAACTCCGCGCGGAGGCCCGCCGCGACCTCCCCCCCCGCCCCCGCCAGGCGCTCGTCCAGCCGCGCGCCCGTCGACGCGTCGGCGCCGCCACCAATGCGCACAACGTCGAGGCGGCCCGCGGCGGCGGCGGCGGCGGCGCCGCCGCCACCGCCGCCGCCGCGTCGGGGCGACGGCGGCGGCGCCAGCAGCCGCCGCACCAGAATGTCGGCGGCCGCGTTGGACGGCGCCGCCGCGAGGACCCGCCCGCGGCGGCGGGGGCCACCCGCCCCCCCCGCCGCCGTCGCGGCGTCCCCACCGCCATCAGACCCAAAGACGGCCGCGCGGATGATCGCGACGGCAACGTCCGTCTTGCCCGTCCCCGGCGGGCCGTGGACGACCGCAACGGCGGGGCCGCCGGGGGCGAGCGTGGCGGTGGCCGCCGCCACCGCCGCCGCCTGCTCCGCGTTGAGCCGGCCACCGCCGGCCGCCGCCGACGACGGCGACACGCGGGGGGAGGCGCCGCCGCCACTGCAGGCCGGGGCCCCCCGGAGGAGCACGTCCACCACCGCCGCCGCGGGGTGCTCCGCCCCCGCCCGCACCGCCGCGGCGAGGGCGCCCAGCGTGGCGAGGCACCGCCGGTGGGGTACGGGCGATGCGGTGCGCGCAAGCGTGAGCGGTGGCCCCCCGCGGGGGGGCGGAGCCCCCAGGAGGACCTGCAGCGTGGGTGGGGTGACCGTCAGGGCTGTGAGGGTGCCCCGCAGGGCGGCCGCGCCATCGTCCCCGCCGCCATCCTCGTCGTCGTCGCCGCCGCCGCCGGCGCTGTCGCCACGCCCGTCGTCGTCACTGTCATCACCGTCTGCCTCGGGGGGGCGGCGGCGGCGGCCGTGTCGGTGACGGCGGCGGGCGGCGGCCGCGGCCGCGCCAGCGGGGCGGCCGCCGCCCCCCTCCCGGGCGGCAGCGGCGGCGGCGGCGGCGCGGCGGCGGCGGCCGGCGCCGCCTCGGCGGGCGGCCGCAGCAGCACCGGGTCGCCCGCGACCAGCCGGGTGGGCGGCAGCGGCCGCCCCGCGGCGGGGCGGAGCGTCACCGCCACCCGCCCGCCCGCCGCGTCGCGCACGTCCGTGACGGTCAGGCGGGTGATAGCTAGCTGTGAGGTGGGGAGGGGGGGGGGGAAAGACGGGTGGAAGGGAGGTGGAGGGCGGGCGGGGGGGGAGGGGGAGGGGCAAGGCGGACGCCAGAAAGAGCAGCGGCGCCGCGACGCGAGGAGGTGGTGCCGGCGTGGGGGGAGGGGGTCAAGCCGGCCAGCACGGGCGGGTGCACACGCGGCGGGCCAGACCACCGCTGGTGGGTCCGTGCGGGCGGGCCGGCGCGGGGAGCCAACAACGCGCGGGGGGGGTGGTCAGTAGCCGCGCCCTACCGTTGCCGCCGCGTCACGGCCACCCCGGGGACGTGGCCGCGGGCGGCCAAGCGGGCGCGGCAGGGAGGCCCCGCCGACGGTCATTGCGTTTGCGCGGCCGTGCGCGTGGCGCGTAGCGCCGCTCCATCCCTCCTCCCCCCCCGCCAGCCCACGCCCGCCCCAAACCTCCTCCCGCACCCAGTCGGTCCGTCACGACGCTGGGAAGACGCAGCGGCGCCACACCTGTCTTCACCCCCCCCGTCCCGCGTCCCCCCTCCAGTCAACCGACGCCCCCACGTCCCCCCGCAGTCGACGCGCACCCCCCCTCCCGCCCCCACCACGTACGCCCGCCCGCTGCAGCGCCGCGTCCGCCAGCGCCGCGCCGCCGCCGAGCGCGTCAGCCTCCTCCGCCGCGCGCTCGCGCACCAGCAGAAGGCGCTGCCATTCAATCCAGGCGGGGATGTCTATGGCCATGGAGGCCATGGTGGGAATGGTGGGGAGGGTGGGGGGGGGGGGAGCACGCAGCCGGGACTGCCGCGAGGTGAGGGGGGAGGCCTTCCTGGTGGCGAAGGTGGCGACGGATGAGACACTTCGGTGTGGTAGTCTTGCATTTATCAAGTAACTACTCATCGATGAACTAACACTCGAATTCAACCGAGAAAAATGCGTGCTACTTGAACCGGCACTTCCCCAGCACGTGGCAATGGACAGAGAGCCTCCCCTCTGCCGTGATAGTGCACGCAGCCGCTGCCTCTCCACGCCATGGTGTGCAGGTCGGGCACGGTCGTGCCAGCGGTATGACTCCATGGCAGCAAGGTCATGGCGGTACGGATCTTCACAGTGAAGAGCTAGCCACAGTCACTGCGGCAGCGTCGCATCGTAGCGTGTACGTTTGGCCTTCACGCGCCACTCCGCGGCTGACCACACACGGCGCGCCGATACGGACGCGCGCACGCGGCTCGGCAGGCTGTACGACCTGCAGCGTCAACGCTGACGTCGAGTGCGCCTGCGGAGGCAAGGACAGCCTCCCAGGGGGCGTTGTGCCTCCCCACGCAGCCATCACAAAACACCACAGCTGGCGAGGAAGCGTCCGCCCACACCCGAATGGACATCCAGCGCGTCCGCAATCGTGCGAGCGCGGGGTGCACAACGACGTGGAGGAGCCCCCAGCGCAAGCGCGCAACGCGGAAGTAGACCCCAGAGCAGGCCCAAGGCGGTCACCGCTCGCGGCACATACCGGCCACTATGGGAGACAAGCGCAATCGTGCGTGCAACGCCGAGGCGTCACTGCGGGTCCTGGTCGCGTGGCAGACGCATTATCTGTTTGCGGGCGGAGGCTGGCGCTACGCGAAGCAGCGGAAAACCCAGGGCGACCTGGAAGCACGGGAAAGGATAGACCCGCCTGCTGGGATGAGGACGGACAGCGGCGAGCAGCTCAAGAGTACCAGCTCGGACCACAGAGGCGTTGGGGAGAGAACAAGGGAGGAGCTATGTTCTATTCTATTCCCCTTCACTCTCAGTGTCCGAGCCCGACTCGCCAGAGCTGCTACTGTCGCTGTCACTGCTGTGACTGCCGCTGTCCGAGCTGTCCCCATCCGAGCTGTCCCCGTCCGAGCTGTCCGAGTCCTCAGACGAGTACGAGCCCATCCGCCGCCGGTGCGCACGTGCTTGCTCACGACGCGCCAAGATGTTGTTCATCTGGGTACGCAGCGTCAACATGGCAGCATCAATGGCGGCAACCGACGGGTACGAACTGACATCCTTGACGGTCCGACGCTTCGCAGCCGGCAGGCAAGCCTCAACATACGCCTCCATTTCGCGAAGCGTGGTGTTGTCGAGTGTATCCATGTCCAGCTCGTACTCGTCATTATTGTTGACCTCGGCACGACCCGCCGACTTGCGCGCCACCAGCTGAACAACCTTGCCAAGCTTGTCCACAGACAGCAACGAGATGTTGTTGCTCAGCCGTTCCTTCTCCTCAAAACGCATCTCAACGTTGTAGAGCATCGCCGCCCGCTTCATAAAGCCCGCGCCGCCCTTGGCGTGGCCCATGGAGAACACCTCCACGTACGCCCGCTCATTCGCCAGTTCCGTCAGCTTCCGGCGAATCTCACGGACACTCTGCGGAGGAGCGGGGACGGCCAACTTGGCAGGCCGCGAAGGAGCCGCCACTTGGCCGGGTGAGCACGGCACCGCGCGTTCCCCAGACGCACCAGAGAGCGTCGCGGCCGGCTCACGTACACCCTGAGCATCAGGTGTAGAGGCGGCCACGGCAGCCCGCTTGCCTTTCGGCGCCCGCCTCGCAGCTGCCGCCTTGGGCGCCGACACATTCGGCGACGTCGGGCTCGCGCGCTTGGCCGGAGAAGTCTTCTTGGCTTTGACCGCCGGGACGGGCTTGGGCTTCCGGCTGCCACGACGTGCGGCACCTTTCGACGCCGGCGGAGCCTCGTCCGGCATGTCTACCACCAACCGCTGGAACTCGTCGCGGAGAGTAAACGCACACTGGTACAGGGAATCCCCCGGTCGGTTGTACAGCATGGCGTTGGTGAAGACTTGCAAAACGTCGCTCTGAAACCGAGCAAGTGACATCATACGACCGGCCGCCACGTCGCTGGGGTCAAATGAACAGTAGCCACCAGCCTCCAACGTGCGCTTGATAGTTCCAAGGTCCATCGGCTGCTTTACAATAACGAAGTAGTCGGGGATCGACTCGGGCGGCCACAGCTCGTTCACAGGAGCAGAGAACGGCTTGGCTTGCGCGTGCCGCAACAGCTCATTGACGATGCGGCGGCAGTACTTGACTCGCGGATCACGACTCCAGCCGCTAGGCATGGACGGCGCGGCAAGCGCCCCAATCGCAGGCTCGCCGGGAGCGGGCTTGAGCCAGACTGACGGCGTACGCGGCCTCGACGGACGCCGAGACACCCGATCTGTCGTGCTCGTCGACGGCCCCTCTGCCCCACCGCCCGGAGTCGCCGGTCCACTGCCAACAGCGCTGCCGCGATCAGCACCGAGATCTAGCGCCGACAGCGCAGTCGCACCGCAGGTGCTGGTACTGGCTGCGGGGCTGGCACAGGAGCGCCCCTGAGAATAGAGCGCAGAGCTCGGGGTCGCAGGGGTAACAGGGAGGCAACCAGGAGATACGAGTCCTTGTAGTTGCGAAGATGACACGCTGTGGCGCGGAACCGGAGCGGCCAGCGTAAGCTTCGCCTTCTCAGCATTGATGGCGTGCAGCCTGGCGAGAAGCTGCTGCCTCTTGATGTCCGCAGAAGCAGTCGGTGTGCCACTCCCAGGGGTCAAAAGTGCAACACCACGTGACGGTCCGGGCAGAGGAAGGTCGAGCGTCGGTTTCCGTGGAGGCGTAGAAGCGGCACGCGACTTTGACAGCTCCAACGGCGACGGCCCGTCGGCCAAAGGGAAAACATCATCAGTAGGAGACGGCCGCTTGCCCACGGGCGCGACATCCTGCTCGACAGGAAACGCGTCACAGCGCTTGCGCCTGCGCTCGCGCTTGACCGGCGCAGCAGCCGCTGACGCTGCAATGGCCGACGGTACGCGGGCCCGAGCACTCCTCCGCGGTGCAGGACCAGCTGGACGGGGATCAGAGGCTGGAGGGCACGCGTCGCTTGACGCAGCAGCAGGTGCCGACGAGGCGTCCGGGGCTGCCGCGTCAGCTACAGCCGAAGTGGCCTGTGCAAAGTTAACGCATGAAGCTCCTGGCGCTGCTGACATCACCTCAGAAGCAACGTCAGACAGGCCAGGGGCAACCCGAGAACAAGAATCGAGCAGGGAAGCGTCGCATTCGGCTGCAGTCGGAGCCGACGGGGCCGTCGCACCATCGTGACCACCCGTCAACACGTCGCCATCATTCATACCATCAGGGCCCGAAGCAGAGGGCATGGCATCACAGCTGACCAGCATCAAGTCACGCGCATCGTCCAAGCAAGCAGCCTCCGTCACGCCGCGCTTGTGGTCGAGCACCGACGTCCGCGAGAGGTCCGCAACCGCACCGAGCGACACGGGGGAGAAAGGCTGCTTGCTGACCGCCGGCGGAGATGACCGACCATCACTGGTCAGCGAGCAGGGTGACACGGGTGGCTCGCGAGGACTGCGGCCACCCATCACCTGCCCGGCATGAACGTCACTCGCCGTCATGCGCACCCCGGTATCCGACGTGACCGCCGTCGCTGCTACACGCCGCTACGCCGCTACGCTGCTATCGGGGAATACGCCGCAACTAGACCGGACGAGGGACGGAGTGTGAAGGTCCCCGAGCGACGACGGCAGCAACCCAAAAATATGCACCGACCCCAAGCCCCCGGTGCCGGCGGCGGTATCAAACCGTCAGGCCCCGCATGCACGCCGGCATGGGCCGCGCGCGCGCGCGGCAGCCGCACGCACGCGACGGGGTTGACAACGACGACCGCGACGTCGACGACGCGGGCGCGGGGTCGTCGAGCGCGACGGGCGTGTGTCCCAAAAAATGTGAGCGGAGAGGGGTGTATCTGTCTGGCGCCGGGCGAAGTGCCTTGGCAAGACAAGAAGGCGTTAAGAGACAAATGTGCGGGCGAAGCGTCAGTGGCGTGGACGCGGTGTGGGGGGGGGGGGGGAGAATCGTCAGCGCAACCCAACGAATGGACCACAGCCCGAGCAGTGTTCTCCAGGGAGCGCGGGAGCGGCGTGGGTGGGGGGGGGGGGGGGTGCTGGCACGTGGTCGGCGCTCGTAGTCGCCGTCGGCCGCTCGCCGCCGCTGGTGCTCCCAAAAAGCGCGCGAGCCCCGCGCGTTCGTGTGCTCGCCGGCTCGGATTGGGGGGGGGGGGGCTCGCTGATGGCTGTCCAGGCGTCGGGTGGCAGCAATGAAGAGGGCTGGAACAACGCGTCCGCCGGCGGTGAAAACACGAAAGGCACAGAGAAATAAAATTAGGAGGCACGTCTGGGACGACGGACGGGCCCATCTGGCGGAGCCGACAGGGCACATCACCAGGAGGGGCAGGCCCCAGCCAACCACATGGGACCAGTGTACGCTGGACAGCGCGGCGGGTGAGGCCAGCGTGACCATCGCCCCCCCCCCCCGCTCCAGATGGCCCGCCAGGACAGAGGAGAGGGGGGGGGTGCGCGGCGCGCGCCCAGACTGCACGCCACGAGGGTTCTCGGAGGGTGCACGTTGCGGGCGGCGGGCAGGGTGTGCAAAGGTGAGAGCCTCGGATGCGTGGTCGACAGCCCCACAGGCGGCCGCTCGCGGATGGCGACAACTGGACCACCTCCAAGGGCCCCTCCGCGGCGGAGGCGGATGCATGTTGTATTTTTGCTTATTTCGCCGGGGGGTCGCGCACAGACCAGATTGAGGCCGTCTGTTGCGTCCGCTGGAGCGAGACCCGTGATTGACGAGCCTCGGGAGGTGCACATGTGCCGCCTGACCACGCCAGGCCCACAGAACAGCCACAGAAAGGCGGGGTCCGGACGGCCTCGCCGGTGAACAAGCCAATCAGGCCCTCCGCATCAGGTTCACTTTGTATCTGCGCTCTTTGATTGAATGCACGAGGCAGAATGGCAAGGTGATTGAAAGCCTCTGACCGTCCAATGAACGGTGTGATGGTGAGCGGTAACGACCTGCTGACAGTGCACCCTGACCGGCAGTGTGAGCCCATGAATCGACGACTCTGGTCGGAAAGCTCGGCCCGGGTTGCCGACGGCGTACTTACACTGGGAATCACGCTTGGTGCTGTCCACGTGTCCTGCTTCTTGTGACCAGCGGGTAGCCCCTTGCGCGACCGACGCCCGAGCTCGCCTTCGACGGCCCGCCACGCCGAGCCAGTACCGCGTGTGCGAGAACCCCCCCCGACCCCTCCGCCTTGCCGAATGGCCCTATCCGCGATCCGAGGCTGTGGGCGGTCGGCTGCACCGCCCTCCGCGGAGGTTGACCAATAGGCCGCCGCCGAGCGAAAGAATCTGGGCCCGCCAAGGCGTGGTACTGTACACAGTCGCACAGGGCAGGGGGACACAGATGGGGACACCAGTCAACAGTCTCAACGCGTCTGTCGACTGACACGAGATGGCTACCAAAGCGATCCCCCCCGCCGATGTGGAAACAATGGGACTGTTGCTCGGGAATGACTCTGAAAGGTAGGTGGACGGGAGGGCCTTTTTCGTTTGTTTTTGCGGACTGCACGTGTACCCTGCACACAGCGTCACGCTGCCACCGTCGAACGCCGTTCTCCGGGAGGTGTCTCTCCATGCAGCCTTGGCCGACCGGTTTGCTGCGGAATGGTCCCTGTGTCATCGTGCGCCGAACCTCGCGTCCTCTTCCCATCCCTCCCTCGTCATCACCATGCGAGTTGGTTGCTGAATGGGTGGTCATGCCTTTTTTGCTCACGCCCCCCATGCCCAGTCCGTTGTTTCCGATCCTGCCCCCGCATCCTCGCCGCGTTTTTCTGTAGTCCCTCGTTCTCATTCTGCTTCTTGGTGCCTTCTGTACGCCTCTGTGCTGTGCCCGTCCTTTTCTGACGCGCCCAGCTGGCGCCTCGTTTTTCTGATCTTTAAAGCGGCTGTTCCCTGTCACCTTTTCTCGCTTGTTTGTTTGCTCGACTGTTGCTCGCCCGGCGGCGTCTGGTACTCAGGGGTCACCCCCCCGGCGTCAGTCGCAGGTCACCATCGCTGCTGGATGCTGCGTCTGGTGTCTGGAGCGTGTCTGTTTGGGGTCTGCGGGCAGAAGGGGTATGCGGGTGGTTTCGCGGAGATGTGATAAGTTTTGCGGTGGTCACGCTGGTCGCGGTCGGGTGAGCGCTCTCGCCGAGGTATGCTTTACCGACGACACGGGCAGGCGTACAGCTCACTGGTTGTTGGGTCCGCCGTGGAGGAGTGTGGGGTCGCGTGGATGGACGTAGAGATGGTTGGGGTGCGCTGCTGCGGCGGCTTATCCTTGCATTGGGGCCCTGCGGTGGCGGCGGCGGCTACAGCAGCAGCGGTACGCCATGGACGATGTCGCCCTCGCCGGCGTTGCGGCAGGCATTGGCCGGCTCCTGTGCCTCCGCCTGGCGGCGCGGTGCGGCCAGGTATGCATGCGCTGTCTCCACCGACGGGAGTTGATGACGCTGGCACGGCCCCCTCACTGGGGTCAGCTCTGTTGCTGTGGTGATCACTGTTGTTGCGGCAGTCTGCCGTTCTCTCTCGGTACCCCTGCCACCTTGGCCGCCCGGTTCCCGTTGCTCCTCTGCTCCTCCCTCCCCTCCGTATCACCGACCGTGGTGGGTTTTGCCCATCGGCCCATCGTCCCGTGCCTTCTTGGGCCCTCTCCCCCTGATCCTGTTAGCGGCGGCGGTTACGGACGCCATCGTCGAGTCTTCGCCCTCCCCTCTCCCCGGCGTCACTGCCGTACGTCGCCCCTCACCGCCGATTCAGGATGGTCCTCGGCTTCTTATTGCTCACCGGTGATGCTCGCCGATGGCAGCATGTGTGTCGTCAAGGCGGCGGGGGTTGGCCGACGGTATCACCGCCGCGAGGAGGTGCTCGTCGTTTGTGGCTACGGTGGCTGCGGTAGAGATGCTCTTGGATCCATTTGTGCGGTTGCGGGGGCGGAGCATGGGAGCCGGGACTGGTCTACGGGCCCTGTGACCCGCGGGCGACGCGCCCCGCCACCCACCGCCGTCGTCCCTGCCGTCGTCTACCCTGGCGGGGCATGGTTGCTGTAGAGGCCGCCGTCCGCTAGCGCTCGCTGGAGTATATGCCCTTTCCCAGTGCGCCACAGCTGTCCTCCGGCTAAGCGAGGCGAAGGGCGGCACGGAACACCTGCGCGTGACCCCGCTGGCCGCTTGCACAACGGCTGTACTCGCAGGGGCGTTGCTGCGAGAGGTTGTCATAGCGACTGGTCGTCACGGGTCATCGACTGTCCCCGCGGAGTGTCCCACCACTCCCCGAACGGCGTTGCCGTCGTCCGTGCGCACCTGTTTGTACCTCCCTGCCCCTATGTCATCCCCTGGTCCCCGCTTGCGCTGTGCGAGATGTCCCGCCGCGCCACGTCGTCTTGCTGACTGTAGTTGGTCTAGCGCACCCTGTGAGCACCCATCAATACAGTGTCTTGCCCGACCTCCTCACGCACACCTCTGCGCATGTCGTGTATGCTTCCAGTGTAGGTGAAGGATTGTTTCCGCCGCACGCGTGACAGAATGAGTGCGTCAGCGAGCGGCAGTGGCTGGACGTGCTGCCTGGCCGGGACACACGCAATTGAACGGCCGTCGCATGTGTAGAGTTTCCTTCACGGCCGCCACCGGTATGGTACGAACAGACAGTGAGAGTGGCTCACACGCCTGACGATACGGTGTCATCCCGTGATGGGTTCTGGGCTACGCGATGGTGGTTCTGAGAGGGGCGCTCGCTACAGTTCGGAGCAGGTGCGCCAACACACACGCATCCAGCCAACATCCATACCACTGCGTCTGCGACTCCACGGCGTGCAGTTCGGTCGCTAAGGGTTGCCCATGCGGGTCTGGCCTGACCTGCAATCGCTTGTTTCAGGAGCGCCGCACACCGCCAAACAGCAGCTTCTGAAGCGTCCACGAGCGGCCGCCCCCTTGTTGCTGACCAGGTTTGCTCCTTACGCTGCAGCGTCCACAGCTGGTTCGACACGTTCACTTCACCCGCACTCGCGGGCGCCAGTGGCACCCGCTGCCCGTCGGTCTGCCCCATTGTTCTCAACGCGGCCTGTCTGCGCTTCTCCGAGAGCGCGACAATTCCATTCCGGGACCTGGACGTAGCTCCAACAGTCTTGGAAGTCTCGCTTGTCAAGCCCCCCCAATGACGTCTGCCATGATCAAATATTCCCATGTAGTGGCCGGATTCAAAGCCGGAGCGCGCATACAGTACTACTGTAGCAGCGCGCACTTCTCCTGTGCTGTGTGCTGGACCAACCACGGTGTTCCAACATGCTATCCAGACGCACTGGTTCTCTGACCACCTCATTGAGAGGGCTGCCGCCGATTGGAGCCAGTCTAGATTTGGAAGGAGGTGCTCAGCGCCAGAGTCGTGCATCTGGTCTTCGAGGGTCCACCGGGGAGGTCCCGGAGGCGATGGGGCAGGTCCTCCCTTGTAGAGACCCTCCCCGACCGGCACCCAGCAACTGACCAATCCTGCCACATGGGTCCAGCGCTCATTGGACACCACCACCCTCCATTCGCCAGCCCGCCAAGGCCGGCCCCCACCGTAGGCCTCCTCCTGCGGGGCCACCCGCGTCGATCCGCCGCCTTCTCGCGAAGTATCTGTCTACGCCGGCGCGACACTGGGCTGCTCATGACCACACACGCGGTGGATGGTGGCGGCTGTGCCCGCGACACGCGGCCGCCATTAGTCAAGCCGCTCGGTCGCTGCCAGCCGCAAACTGGGGCGGGGCCTCCGCACAGTCCCTATCATCGAGGACCCACTAGGGTCGCCGCAGAGGGGCCACGTGCCGTGTACGGGGCGCGCCCAGCATTTCCCCCCCCCCCCCCCCCCCCGCGCCAACCCGCTGTGCACCGCCGCGCACGCCCCTCGCGGATCACCCAAGGGGCGGTATATTCTGACCGGGATGCATCAGCTGTTTGCTCGTTTTTTTCTTGTAGACATGGAATGGGCCGCGTCTGGGTGGGGGGTCAAACAGAGGGACATGACCCCTCTGCTGCTCGCGCGTGCGGCAGCCCTCCGCCTTGCGTGGTGGGCACCAGCAGCGCACCCCGTTGGCCCCAGCGCGCTGCCCTAGCCTGCCCGCCCCCCCCACGATGTGGCACGCGCCACATGGCGTAATGGGGTCGCTCGCCCGCCGCTCCCGCCCATGCTCTACCCGCCCCCACCACCCTCCCCCCAGCGCCCCATTGGCTGCACTCACTCTCAGAGGCGTGGCAAGCCGCACCCTCCGCCGGCGGGTCTTGGGCTCGTAACCGCCTCCTCAGCGGGGTGGTCTGGGGCAGGCGGACGGGCGCGGAGCGAGCGGCCGGCGGGCGCGCAGATCCCAGGGGCGCCCGGACGACGGGCGTCTCCGTCGTGCCCCGGCGACCGGCGCCCGGTGGGAATCCCAAGCAACCGTCCCCGTGGCGGTGGCTGCGGTCGACTGGGCGCACACTTTCCTCCGCCCTACGACCCCACACCACCCCGTCGTCGACGAGCTCTGTGGGGCGGGCGCGCCAGGAGCCGCGGCCCTCTTGACGCGCCCTGGAGAGAGCCGTACTCGCAGGCGGCACGGGTGTTGGGAACGGCGGGGGCTCGCAGGCTCTGGCCGAGGCGTCAGCCGGCCGCTTTCTCTTGACCACTGGTGGTGACGTGTGTGGTTTCAAGGGTGGTGCCGGTTGGGGCACGCGCCAGCCCCCGCCCCCGCCCCCGGGAAACGCTACCTCTCCCCTACCGCCTCGCTCATCTGTGCATACAACCCTGTCGCCCCCCTTCCCGTTTCGCCGAAGAGCGCGCGTGCGGTGAGACAGCGCGCGCGCGTGCGCGCGCGCGTGGCCCGCGGGACACGACACGCCGTTGCCACGGTGGAGGGTCGGCGGTGGGGTCGACACCCTGGGTTTGCCTCGGGCCACCACGGCCGCGGTACCACGGTCGGGCGCGAGCGAGACGGGCTGCCCGTTGGGTGTCGTCTGGTGCGCGCACGCTTCCTCTCTGCTGCAAGGGACGCGGTGGCGGTGGCGGTGGTGGCGGCGGTGGCGGTGGCGGTGGCGGCGGCGGTGGCGGTGGGTCTTTCAGGGGAGAAGAGACGTGGCGGGGGCGGTCGGCATTATGAAGCGGCCGCCACCACCCGGTTGGGGCGGCCAGGGGCGGTCCACCCCCGACCCGACCGCGAGCATGGCCCTCGTCTACCCCGGTGCGGGCGGAGATGGCGCGGGCGGCACTGTCGGGGTGGCGATGGGAGGGGGTGGCGCGGGCGGCTACGCAGACGGCGCCGCCACCGGAGGACCGCTCTTCCCTGACCCTTCGGCGGCGGCGGCGGCGGCGGCGGCGTCGGCACCCTTCCTTTCCGCCAAGTCGTGGCCCAATGGCGGGGTTGGCGGCGCCGGCGGCTACGACCTGCCCGGCATGAGCCCGGGCGGGGAACCACTTGGGGGGATGAGCTACGGCAGCGCCCCACCGCCGCCGCCGCCGCCGCCACCACCACCGCCGCCGGTGGACGTCACCGCGGGCGGTGGCGGCGGGGGGGGTGAGTACCCTCCGGGCGTCGGTGGCGGTGGTTACGCCGGCTCCTATCTGTACTCCCAGCAGCTGCCGCCGCCGCCACCGCCACCGCCGTCACCACCGCCGCCACCGCTCATGTACGATCCTGTGCAGCCGCCGCCGCCGCCTCAGCAGCTGCCACAGCCGCCGCTGCCACAGCGGTCGCCGCCGCCGCCGCCGCCTTTGCAGAAGCAGCAACACCAGCAGCCGTTTTCCACCTATGCCGGCGGCCCATACGAAGCCGGCGGCGGCGGCGGCAGCGGCGGCGGCGGTGGAGACGGCCGTGGCGTCCCGGGCGCCGGCGGTGACGGCGGCGGGGGCGACCACGGCGTGGCGTCACGGGGCGGCGGCCAAGTCAGCGGCGAAGCGCCGCCACCTCCGCCGCTCGGCTACGCCGCCGCCTCGGCGGCAACGACGCTCGCGGACCTTCACCGGTTAGTAAATGACGGTGGCGGCGGTGGCGGCGGCGGCGGTGGCGGCGGCGGCGGCGGCGGCGGCGGCGTCGGCGGTGGCGTCGGCGGCGGCGGCGTGGACCAATCTTTTGGCGTGGAGGGGCGGGCCACGGCCGGTAGCCGGCCACCTCCGCCACTGGCAGCGACGGCGGCGGCGGCGGCGCCCTATCTGGGCCGGCCGCCACCTAGGGCGGGCGTCGGCTCCAGCGCGGTGGGCGGCTACGGTGCCACCCCGGCGGCGCCGTCTGGCGCGATGCCTTACTACCCCTACCAGGCGGCGCCCATGTCACCGGCGGAGGTGGCGGCAGCAGGCGGAGGAGCCCAAGCAGGGGCGGATGGCGGCGGCGACAGCGGCGGCGGTGGCGGCGGCGGCGGCGGTGGCGGCCGCCCCGACCTTGGCGTAGGCCCACCCGGGGTGGCGGCCGCGGCCGCGGCGACGCCAGGGCGGGGGGGCGGCGGCGGGTACCTTCCGCCACGGGCGGGGTGGGACCCCCCACCGGCGGCGGCGCCCGCCGCCCACCGGTACCCCGCGGCCACCGCCGGGGCGCACCGCCCAAACGACGGGGGCCACCCGCCGCCGGCCTTCCCCCCTGGTGCGGGGGCGACGGCGCTCCCCCCACCCCCGCCGCTGCCGCCCCGTCACGCGGTGGCGGCGGCGGCACCGCCGCCGCCGCCAGCCGCCCCGCCCCCCCGACCGGTGCTGTCGTTCCTGCCCAACCCGGCGGTCTCGCCGCCCCCCCACACTGGTGGTGGTGGCGGCAGCGGCGGCAGCGGTGGCGCCGGCGGTGGGGGCAGTGGCGGCGCAGGCGCTGGCACCGGGGGTAGTGGCGGCGGCGGCGGCGGCCGTGGTGGCGGCGGCACCCCCCCCATGGATACGGCGTACCGCATCGGGCGGTACACGCTCGCGGAGCGGCAGGTGCGGCTGGACCGGTACCGGGATAAGCGGCAGCGGCGGAGCTACACCCGCCGTGTGACGTACAGCTGCCGCAAGGAGATTGCAGAGAAGCGGACGCGCGTGCACGGGCGGTTTGTTAAGCGGGAGGAGGGGGGGGCGAGCGGCGGCGGCGGTGGCGGCGGCGGGGGGGGGGGTGGCAGTGGCGCCGCAGAGGAGGCAGAGGAGGAGGAGGAAGAGGAGGAGGAGGAGGAGGAGGAGGCGAAGGCGGGAGTCGGGGAAGGGGGGGGGGCGGATCAGAAGGGCGCGGGTGCCGCCAGGGGCGTGGGGGGTACCCCGCCCGCGCCCCGAGGCAACGGCAGCGGCGGCGGGAGCGGCCGCCGGCGCGACGGTGGCGGCGACGGCGGCGGCGGCGACCGCGGACGGGCGGCTGCGGGCCGCGCGGATGCCGAGGGCGCCTCGGCGGGCGGCGGCGCGCTCCCCCCCACGGCGGCCGCACCCAACGGCCACGGCGTTGGTGGGGTGGGCGCGGGCGCCCTGCTGGGCCACCCCGCCGGTGGGGGGGGCGGCCAGGGGGGGATGCTCCCGTAGCCGCCGGCGCCGGCGCCCGCCTGCCGCCCTCCCCGCCGCCTCTCGTGGCGACCGACCTCTGCTACACGTGGGGAGGGTGGGGCTGACGGGGGGAGTGGGGGAGCGGCGCTATTCGGGAGTAGGGGGCTTCGGCGGGGGGGGGGGGGGGGGCGCAGGGAAGGGACAGGCGGCTGCGACACAACCATATTGCAACCAAAGGGGGATCACCCCGTCGCCCGCGTGCGCGTGTACCATAGGCCCACCACACCCGTGCCCACCCCACCGCCGCCTCGCAGCGGCGGCCTTGCGGCCGCGGGTGGTGTGTGACGGCGCTTGCCGAGGGCGGCGGACCACCGGGCCCCTCGGTGGTCTTGGCACGAGGCAGGGACGAATTGTTGCAGATTTCAAGATCCACTTGGGCTTATCGTGCAGACATGCTAAACAAGATCATATACTTAAGGGGCACACTTGATCCGTTCGCGGGCGTCCTGAAATTGTTGTGGACGACTTCGAAGCGAGTTGACATGCTGGGTGAATTGAGGAGGATCACGGGATAACAACACCCCCCGTTGGCATCAAACCCCCCTCACGACCTCTGGGGGGCGTTTGATCACATGTGATCCGACCCCCCCCATAGGTGCTGTTCGGGGGGTGTGATCACTCCCCCTTGTTAGCACACCCCCTCCCCCGACCCCCCACCCCCCGCCCTTCCCCCCCGCCCCCCCCCGCTCCCCCCCCCTCCCATGCCCCACCCCCCGCCGTCCCCCGTCCAAACCCCTCCCCCGTTCTCCCTCCCCCGACGCTGGTGCCACTCGCCGCCATCCGCCGCGCCGTTGCGTCGGGCGCACCCCGCGTGGCGGGGGGGGAGGGGGGGGGGGGGGGGGACCGCGCCGACGGCGGCCGCTACCCTGACCGCACCAGCGGCGGCGACGGGCGGGGGCGGGGGCGGCGGCGGCGGCGGCGGCGGCGGCAGCGTCGGCGGCGGCGGCGGTGGCGGCGGCGGCAGTGTGTAGCCGTGCGTGGTGGCCGTGACGGCCGCAACGGGTTGCCGCTGTGGCCCCGTCATTGGCCATGACGGAAGGCCGGCGGCGGTCACGGGCGGTCACTGCCCTGGTGCCACCGGCGGGAGTCCCCCCTATGGAGAGGAATGCATGGGGTTCTCTGCCACCACCGCCGCCACCGCCGCCGCCACCGCCGCCGCGGCCGCTGCGCGGCCCGCGTCGCGGGACCGCCGCCGCCTGCGGCGGCCGTGGTGCGGCGCGGCGTGGGCCGTCGCTGCCACGGTGGCTGCGCTCCCCCCGTCTCCGTCGCTCGCGTGGCTGGGGCAATGGTCGTTACCTGTAGCCGCGGCGCTGCTTTCCTCGGTGACGGCGGCCACGCCCCCAGAATCCCCGCGCGTTCTCATCCCAGACCGTATCACTGCCCGCCGCTGTTGCTCCCGCGCCGCGGTGCATCTACGATCCGCTCTCATCAGCATCCCTCTGCCACCGCTGCTCGCCGCCAGCACCGCGAGGCCTAGCAGACGAGGCCCTCCCCCTTCACCGCCCCCCCCCTGTCCCTCCTCAACCCCGCTCATCATCACCCTTTCGTCCTCGTCCAGCGGGAGTCGGGGCCCCCGCCCTCGACCGCGACGACGGAGGACCGCGCAGCACGCCACCCCGCCACCGCCGGCGCCTAAATTTGCAAGGCGTACAGGTTTGTGTCGCACCGCCCACCTTTTGCGGTGAGTTGCACGCACGCACACGTCCCATCAAGTAGATGTACTTGGGAGTGCAGAGCGGCCGCCGGTGGCCAGGCCAGCGCGCGCTGGAGCAGCGTGCCGCGGCGGCCTCTGGAGGACGCCCCGCCTCCCCCGCCGGCCAGCGGCGCGTGGCCGTAGCGGAGGCCCCGCCGCCGGGCCGCGGCCGGCGCCCGCTGCTGGCGAGCCGACGCCGCTCCCCCGCCCAGCCCACCGGCCGCCCCTCCCACCGCCTTCCCGCCATCCCCGTCCTCCCCCCTCCCCCCCCCCCCCCGCGTTCCCCTCGCCCCTGGCGGCGGGTGCGGTCGTCACCCGTGCGTGTCCCCCTCTCCCCCGCCCCCTCCCCCAGCGGCTCGCTGGTCGCCCTCCCCCGGCTCGCCCGTCGCCTTCCCCGCGGGCGTCGCGGCTGCGCCCCCGCCCCCGCCCCCGCCGGGACGCTCCCCGTGTGACCGTGGCGGCGGCGCGGCGCCGGGCGCTCTCCCCCCTGACCGCCGCGGCGCCGCCCCCGCCCACCTGCTGCCGGTTTCCCCCCCCTCCCGCGTCGGGCGTACCCCCCCGTGAGCCCGTCGGTGGTGGCGGGGGGGGGGGGCCCACCACCCTCCGCATCCAGCCTCCCCTTCCCCTCCCTTCCCACCTACCCCGCCCCCGCCCCGCTCCTTCCCCTCGTCACGATGTGGTCGTCGGACGTGATTGGAAACGCCGCCAACGCGACCACCGCCGTTGGCGCGGAGCTGGCCAGCCTCCGCGAGTCGCACGCGCCGGCGCTGCTCGGGTGGCTGCTCCTCGGCGGCGTCGTCATTGCCTTTACGGGCCACTCGCTGCTGACGCCGCTGGTCTTCCTCGTCGGCGCCTCCCCCGCCGTTGCCTTTGCCTTTTACGTGGCGGGCGCGCTGGAGCTGGACAGCCTCGCTGACGGGCAGGCGGCGCTGCTGTTTGTCGCGACGGTCATTGGGATTGCGTCGGGGCTGCTCGCGTGCCGCCTCCTTCTCCCCGTCGCGGCGTTTGCGCTCGCCGCCGCGCTCGGCGGCGTTGCCGCGGCGGTCCTCCAGTCAGTCCTCCTCTACCGCCTCCTCCCGTCGCGGCCCGAGCTCCTCTTCTCCGTCGGCGCCGCGTTCCTCGCGCTCGCATTTGGGGCGCTCAGCTTGCGCGTGCCCGACGCGATGGTCATGGCGTCGACGGCGGGGATTGGGAGCTACGTGTCCGTGTCGGCGGTGGGGGTGCTGGCGGGGGACTGGCCCGCCGAGCTGTCCCCGCTGTCGCACAGCGCCGCCGCGCGGGCGCTGCCGGCGGTCGTGCGCCTCGGCTACGCTGCCGCCACGCTCGCGCTCACCGTCCTCGGCACATACACGCAGGCGCGGGTGCGGCGGGCGTGGGTGGCCCACCACGGCGGGGAGGGGGGGGGGGCGCGCGGGGGGGGGGGGGGGGGGGGCGCCCACGACGACGACCACGATCTGGAGCGCGGCGGCCGCGGCGGCCGCGGCGGCGATCGGGATGACCGCGGCGACCGTGGCGACCGCGGCGGCGGCGGCGGGGGGGGGGGTGCGGGTGGCGGCGGCGGCGGCGGCAGCTATGGCGGCGGCTACAGCCGGCGGCTGCTGCCGTCTCCGCCGTCGCGCTCCCGCGACGGCGTCGACGGGTATGACGATGACGAGTGGGACGCGCCCGCGCGGTCGTCGCGGGGGACGTCGCGCAAGCCCCCACGGCGGCACCGGGGCGACCGGCGGGACAGCGTCGCGGGTGCGGGCGGCGGCGGCGGCGGTGGGGGTGGTGGGGGTGGCGGCGGCGGCGGCGGCGGCGGCGACGGGAGCGTCGTTGGCTCGCGCCCCCACCGGGGCGCCCCCTTCCCCAGCCGTGGCTATGGCAGCACCGGCAGCGGCGGGTCGGACGACGACGAGACGCGCTCCCTGGTCGACGCCGCCGGCAACCGCTATGGCGGCCGCCGCGGCCGCCGCGGCGGCGGCGGCGCCGACGATAGTGACATGGAGTCGGGGCGGGCGCCGTCGGTGGACGGCCGCCGGCCCGTGGGGGGTGGGGGGGACGACGCGTACGACACGTTTGCCAAGGCCGCCCACGGCCTCGCCGCGGCGCCGCTCAAGCCGTTTGATGGCACGGGGGAGGACGCGGGCAAGTGAGGGGCGCGGTGGGGGGGGGGCGCGAGAGAGGGGGGTGGGGAGGGATGAGAGGGGCGGGGCGGGGAGGGGCGGGATGGGGGGGTTTGGGGGGTGGGGGGCGTTGGACGGTCAGGGGGGGCGGAGACAGGGCGGGGGGATGGAGCTGCGCGACTGAAGCAGAGGTCGGGGCGGGTCGTGCGGTGGTAGGTGGGGAGACGTGCGCGGGGGGCGCTGCGGGCCACGCGTCGGCTGCCTGTGGCAGCCTCCACGTGGGCGGGGGCGGGGCCGCCGTTTGTTCCCCCCCCCGTGTAAACTATAACACGCAACAGCTCGACGCTCCCGGGGGGTGCTGGCTGCGGCGGGCAAACGGGGACGCCCCTGCTGGCGTCCCCCGCTGTGCATGCCAACGCTGCGGCCGACGCTGCCGCCGACGCGGCCGCGGACGACGACACGGCGGCGGCGAGCAGCAGCGCGACGGCCGCGGTGGTGGCGGCCGCCAGCAGCAGCACCGCCGCGGCCACCGCCCCAGGCGGCGCGGAGCCGTGGCACGCCGCTGCGGCGCGCGTCCGGCGGCGTCACCGGCGTGGCGGCCGCGGCGACACGACGCCCAGACCACGACGGCGGAGACGCACACGTTCCACAAGAAACGGACGCGAATGGGGAAGAGCAGGTACGGGCGAGGTAGAGAAAAAATAAAAGACGAGACAAAAGGGGTACCCCTCGCGCCGCCCACCCGCCTCCCCGCCCACCCGCCCGCGGCTCACGCAATCCCCAGCAGCGTCCGCCACTCATCCACCCGCGTGACCGAGTCTTGCACGGGCTCCTCGCGGTCATCGTCGACCGACGTGTCGCTGTCCGTCTCGTCATCGTCCGAGTCGTCCGAGTCGCTCGGCTCCTTGTCGTTGGGCTCCTCCTCGTCGTCCCCACTGGAAGGGCCCGCCGTCACGCCGCGCATGCGGCGCCACGACGCGTGCACCCGCCGGTCTATCGCGCGCATGGCGGCCTGGTTGGCGCGCGCGACGGCACGGTTCTCCTTGCGCTGCTCCCGCCGCTGGGTGCGGCGGAGCGCCCGGCGCTCCTCGAGCACCTCCTCGGCCGACTTGACGTCCCCGCCCGACGTGAGGGCCTCCCCCTTGAGCCGCCGAAGGTCCACGCACCGCTCGTCCACCGTCGATGACGTCACGTACGTGATGGTACTCACCTGCCTGGTCTGTCCGAGACGATGGACCCGGCCGACGGCCTGGTCCTCGGTTGCCCGGTTCAGCCCAGGCTCGAGCAAAAACACGAAGTTGGCCGACGTCAGCGTCAGGCCGACGGCGCCAGTCCGACGCGCCAGGACTAGGCCCAGCACCTCGGGGTCAGTGTTGAAGCGGTCAATCACCTTGCCGCGGGCGGGGCCAGTCATGTGGCCCGCCAGGGAGACGGCCGCGAGACCAGCCTTGCTCAGCGTGTCCGTGATCAACGGCACGAGTGACCCAAACTCGGTGAAAACAACCCACTTGGCAACGGGATCGTCGTCGCGGATGCGCTTCATGTCGTCCATCATGCGCTCCAGCTTGGCCGACGGCTTGGTGTTGATGCGCTTGAAAGCAGCCCGCAGGCGCGCCGCTTCGGCACTGGAGACCGTGCCCCTGTCCGAGGAGCCCGACTTCTTCCTCTTCTTCGTGTCCTTGGTGTCCGGATCCCGCCAGCTGTTGTCCTCAGGTCCACCGTTGAGCACAACCGTCAGGTGCTCTTCTGAGGCAGCGCCACCCGCCGCCAGTCGCAGCGGCAACAAATTCTGGGTCAGCTGAAAGATGTGGCGGCGACACACCTTGTCAGTGACGGTCAGCGACTCGGAGGCGCTGCGGTAGTGCTTCTCCAGAGCGTTGTAAACGAGCCTTTCATCCGACGTGAGGGTCACAGGTGCAATCTTGCTGTGCCGGGCGGGGAGGGCCACAAGCGGCTGCCCATCCAGCTTCTGCTCCTTGACGTGACGCATCACAAGAGCCTTGAGGAGCATCGACAGAGATGGCAGGATGTAGTGCGGCAGCGTCGCGCCACTGCTCACTTGTCGCCCGTTCGACCTCGCCATGTAACCCGCAGTCAGGGACTGACCACCCAGGTACGGGCGAGCAAAGAGCCCCTCCCACACCGCTGGCTTGCCAAACGGTGCCACGCGGAGGAACTCGAGTTGAGGCTGCAGGTCTGCCAGCCGCTGGTTCATCGGCGTTCCAGATATGCTCCAACGCCGAGTAGACGGAACAGCCATGAGGAAGCGGAACGTCGCGGAGGAGCGGCCGCCGCGAATGTACTGGGCCTCGTCCAGCACAAGCCTGAACCAATTCACGGCAATCAGCGCCGAGGATGACGAGCCCTCTTTGGACGAAGCCACAATGCCGTACGTCGTCAGCACAATGTCATACTCGGCCAGGCGCTTGGGATCCCGCACCCGCCCCGGTCCGTACCACCGCAGAACCTTCAGCGGCGCCACTCCCGGTCGCATGGTCGTGCGTCGATCCAGTTCCACCTCCCATTGACGAAGGAGCGACACTGGGCACACGATCAGGGTCCCGCGGGCGGACACTGGGCTCGCCACCGTCCCCGCACCGGCAATGGGTAGCGCTCGCGACACGGGCAGCGAGTTGGTCACAAGCGCCATCAGCTCCACCGTCTTGCCGAGGCCCATCTCCTCAGCCAAAATGCCTCCAACCGTTGCCGGCGGCTGTTCGCTGCTGACAACCCCAGTCCAAGGGCAGTAGTAGAAGGGCACAACCGGGCCAGCAGCCGCTGGTCCGGCGACCGCTGACCCGCCACCAGACGGCTTGACCATGTGAAGTTGCACCCAAAACGGGTCCGATATCGACCGCTGCGACTCCCGCGACTCCATCCACGACAGCGTCTGCAGCTGGTACGACCGCAGGGAGACATTGACGTCGGGTGGCTGCGCCGCCGCCGGCCGCCCAGTGTCCACACAAAACAGGGGCGACCTCAGGAGATTGGGTACCCGCATCAGGCTGCGCTCCCCCCAGTTGACGTCAAACTCTTGGCGAAACCGCTCACTGTCCACCGAAGCCCGCGACGGCTGGTCCAACCGCCGGCAGGTTGACCACGGGGCGACGCCGCCGTGCATGGAGACCGCCTCGGAGCGGCTGTACACGCGCATACCAGCTGGCAAGCCATCCATGCTGGCCATCTCAGCTGCCTCCTCATCAAGCACACGCTGGACACGTGCAGCTGCGGACGCCTCGCGAGCAGCCCTGGCCGAGGCCAGCGACGCCGCCAACTCCTCGCGCTTCTTTTTTTGCTTCTCGCGCAGCGCCTCGCGATGCTTGAACTGCGTCAGCCGTCCGCGTGCCAACGCCTTGGCGTAGCGCGCCTCCCGGCGGGCCGCCGAGGCCGCCGCCTTCTCCTCCGCTCGCTTGCGCGCGGCGGGGGTCAGGGACGGCGCCGCTGTGCCATTGCCGAGCGCAGTGCTCCCTTCGGAGGCCCCCGCGCCCGACTCCGACGGCACAAGACCAGACGCTGCGCCGCCCGCGGCAGCCGAAGGTGCCGGCGCCGGCGTCGGGTCGTACAGGGTGAGCGCATTGAGCAGGTCAGCCATCTGCAGCGCCGTTCGCACTGGCATGGTCGCTGCGTCAGACTCCGCCTCCTCCGCATCGTCCGCCGTTGACAGCGAAGCGTCGTTGCCTAGCGCGGCGGGCAACAAGAACACCTTGGCCCGCAGGCGGCAGCAATTCTCCTTGGTCAGCCGCTTCTTGTTGCGGAAATACGCATTGCACGCCTCCCGCCACTTGTTCAACCGCGCATCCACGTAAGTTGATACCACATGGTCACAGGGGAGGCGAGACACGTCGAGCAGCCGGCGCGGGTTGGGCGGCGCGCCCGGCGCGTGGGTTGGCCCCTCCCATTCAACAGACACCAGCCCCTTGCCGACCAGCGAGGAGAGGGCCGCCCAGGGTTCGCATATCCGGGTGTTCTTGTCTGACGACCAGATGGTGCTTTCCATGACGTTGAAGAGCACTAGCCGCTCCATGGAAGGCAGGACGGTATTGGAGGCGGTCTTGACCAACGACATCGTGCTCGGCACAACGTTTCGACCGAGCGAAACACTAAAGTGACCACAGAATGGCATGTAGACGTCCAGGTGGCCAATTAGGCCACGTTGAGGGTTGGCCGCAGAGAGGGCAAAGTTGCGGCCGAGGCAGAAGGAGAACGAGCGGCCGGCAGGGGGCAACAGCTTGTCTACCATCTTGACCAGCTGCTTTTTCGTCATGGAACCACCCAAGGATAAACCGTAGGGCGGCAGGCTGTCCTCTTCGCAGTCGGTTGGACCATAAAGCGACAACAGCGCGGTCCGCGCCTTGGTGGCCCCCGACGGGCCGCCCCCCGCAGGACCCGCAGGACCCCCAGAGGAGGACGGCGGCATGTACATGCTCGGCACAATCTGCAGGGCCATCCCCCGCTTCTTGCGCGACCGCACGCCCCGCCAGTCTGGGTTGTCATACGCCATGCAGTGGACCGACCACGCCGTGCACGCAGACGCCTCGGTGTCGCACGCAAAGCAAAAACACTTTGCGCACACCTGCTGGTTCGACACCACCGACTCGGCCGTGACGGCCTTGACAAACGGGTTGGACGGGCAGTCCCCGCGCGCGTGGGGGTACAGGTGCACGGTGGAGGCCACCATCGCCATGCCGTCGCCAATGTCCGTGCCCGCGTCGGCATCGGCGCCGCCACCGCCGCCGCTGCCGCCGCCGCCGCCGCCGCCGCCGCCGCCGCCACCACTGCCGTTGCCATTCGCAACGGCACCAGCACCAGCAGCCGCCGACGCCCCCCCCCGCCCGGCGCAGCCTTTGCTGCCGGCGACGGCGCCACCACCGAAATCTCATCCTCGTCATCGTCCAGGATCACGACGACGCCGGCGCCCCCCCCCGGCGCCCCTGCGGCGCCTGCCGTGGCCGACGGCGGCGGCGGCTGGCGCAGCGCGGGCTTGATGTCCACCATGGACCGCCAACCAACGGGCGGAGGGGCCATCCCGTGGCCGCCACCGCACGCGGGACCCGCCCCCTCCCCGGCTAGACCCAACCGCGGGCCCACGACCGCTCGGCAGGGCGGCAGCGCACAGCGGCAGCGGCGGCACCCGTGCCGCAGGGCGGCGCGGGCGGGGGACGCCGCAAGTCGTACACGGCGAACGCGGGGGGAGGTGCAGTGAAGCGTCGCGAAACGGGCGCGCCGAATCCACGATGGAGAGGGGAGGGGGGGGGGGCGGGGGGGGGGGAAGGATGCGCCAGCGGCTCTGGGACAGCACGCGGCCGCAAGGGTGGCGCGCAACCGCGGGGGCAGATCCGGCCCCCGCGACACACACCCCGCGGTCGCGGCGTGGCGGGCGACGCGGCCACGGACCCATCCGGCGGCGGCGTCCTGGATGCGCAACAACGGGGTGCATCCCCAGCACAGCGCCAAAGTGGCGCCGTTTTTTTCCGATGCCCTCTGAGCCAAAACAGCGTGCGGCCGCACACAAACGACACACGCCTCACGTGTCCCGACCAGAGTCCCCTTCCGTGGAATGGTTCAGCCCTGGGAACCGACAGAGTTATCCTCAAAGTTTTGCAGTCCTTCCAATTTTGTCCGATGTGATCAAAGTCATGACTGGGTCTCGTCAGCTTCCTATTGGTCGATCGGTTTTGTCTGGCTGTATGGATGGCTGAGACGCAGTTGACCAGCTCTGGACCCGGCTCTTGACTTTGACCAGATCGGACAAAATTGAGAAGACAGCAATAGCTGCTGTGGTCGACTTTCATTGCCACGTGTACCACGAAAAAAGGTTGACCAAACAAACGTGGCGATCACGTCTGATCGCATCTTCCCGCGTTTTCCCGCGTGTTGGCCGCACGACTCGGCACGCGATCTGCAGCTTTGCACGCTGCGGGTGTCTGCTCTGACAACGCGGCGTCGCCGACTACGAGCACCATCCGGCGCGGACCCGGCACGACCAGTCACCAGCCCGGCACCACCAGGCGCCCCCCAGCTACGCACCACCCGTCGCCCCGTTGCCGCGTTGGTGCCCCTGCGACATCAAAAGGACACCCGCGGACGCCCGCCCGCCCAAGGCTGTCCTGTCCGTCTCGGGCGATCCCCGCATGCGTTTGCGGCAAAGAAACGGGACGCGCCGTGCCAAAGGGCGTGTGCAGCGCGAAAAAAAAAAAAGGGGCACGGGCGCTGCCCCCCCTGCCCCCCCCCGCTGCCCACCGCCGGCCTTGCCCCCCCCCCCCTATGAGCCCCCCCTCCTGGTGCTCGTCCCTGCCCGCTCCCCCCCCCCCCCCGCCGCCCCCCCTCTTCATGCCGCCCCCCCATCGTCCCCCCCCAGCGACGCGGCGGACCCGCCGAGCGACGCGAGCGACCCGCCCGCGCCGAGCACCGCCATCGGGTCCCCCTCCCCCGCCGCCGCCGCCCGCCGCAGCCGCCGCCCCTGCGACCGCGACGCGGCCTCCCCCGCCCCCATGATGTAATCAAACGTCAGCGCGTCGCCCGCCGACGACCGCGTCGCGGGCCCGAGGTCCACCCCGCCGCCGGCGCTCACCCGCGGGAACCGCTCGTTATCGTCATCGTCCACGTCAGCGTCGCCGCCGCCGCCGCCGCCGCCCACCGCCCACTCCCCGGCGGCCGCGTCACTGTCCGCGTCCGACGCCGCCGCCGCGTCGTCGGCGGCCATCCGCGCGGCGGTTGCCGCCGCGGCGGTCGCCGCCGCCGCCGCCACCGCCGCCGCGTCGGCGGCCGAGACGGGCGGGATGGGCGCCGCCGACGGCGGTGGCAGGTCGCCGCCGCCGCCGCCGCCCGCCGCCGCCGTGCCGCCGCCGTCCCCAGCCCGCCCGTCCGCGTCGGCAAGGACGCCGCCCGCGGCGGGCGGCCCGCCGCCGCCACCGCCGCCGCCGCCGCCAACAGCGCCGCGGCTCAGCGGCATGGGCGGCGCCGACCACTCACCGCTGCTGCCGCTGCCACCCGCCGGGCGGTCCACGGCACCGGCCGCCTCCCCTCCCCCCCCCACCCCCCCCCCCCCCGCCGCCGTCCGGCGGCGGCCGCTGAGCAGCACCGCCCCCGCGAGCGCACCCACCAGCGCCACCCCCCCAATGGAGCCACCCACAATCGCGCCGAGCGGCACGCCGCCGCCGCCGCCGCCGCCGCCGCCGCCCGCGTCGCCGCCGCCGCCGCCCGACGACGACGTTGGCGGCGGCGGCGGCAGCGGCGCGTCGGCGGCGCCAGCGGGCGGCGTCGCCGCGGCGGGCGTGCCGCGTGCGGGCGCCGCGGGCGGGGGGGCGGGCGCATCGACTGGACCGCCGCCGCCGCCACCGCCGCCACCGCCGCCACCGCCGCCGCCGCCGCCGCCGCCGCCGCCGCCGTCGTTGGTGGGCGACGGCGCCGCGGTCGGCGTTGGGGACGCGCCGGGCGTGGCGGCGGGGGCCGAGTGGCGGGGAGACGCCGCCGGCCGCCGCGTCGGCGGCGGCCGCGGCGGCCGTGGCGGCGTTGCTGGCGGCGGCGGTGCGGGCGACGCGCTCCGCCGCGGCGGCGGGGACCCCGTCCTGGCCGGCGCCGCCGTCGGCCGGGCGGTCCGCGCGGGGCGCGCCGTCGGCGTCGGCGTCGGCGTCGGCCGCGCGGACGGCGCCGCCGTCGGCTTGCGCGTCACGACTGGCGGCGGCGACCGCGACGGCGGTGGCGGCGGCGGCGGCGGCGGCGGCGGCGGCGGCGGCCGCCCAGACGGGGCGGCCGGCGGCGGCGGCGGCGGCGCGCACGGCGGCGGCGGGCGGTCATCGTCGCGGCCGTGGCGGTCGCGCGTCTCGGCCGTGCCGTTGCACGCGCGGCTGCCGTTGGGCGGCCGCACCTCAATGCTGATCACAATCGGCTGGGCCGCCGCGCGGCGGCCCGCCGCCGCGGTCCCCGCCGCGGCGGCCGCCGCTGGCGCCGCCGCTGGCGCCGCCGCCGCCGCCGCCGCCGCCGCCGCTGGCGCCGCCACCGCCGCCGCCGCCGCCGCGGTCACCGCCGCCGCCACCGCCGCGGCCGACCGGGGGAGTGCCGCCGACGGGACGGCACCGACACGGGTGGCGGCGGCGGCGGCGGCGGCCACGACGCCCACCGCGGCGGCGAGCGCCACCCCGACCACCGACGGCCAGGCGCGCCGGCGGCGGCGGCGCCTGCCGCCGCCACCGCCGCCACCGCCGCCGCCACCGCCGCCACCGCTGCCGCCACCGCCGCCACCGCTGCCGCCACCGCCGCCGACGCGGGCGCGGGCGCGGCCGGCCGGGGCGGCTCTGCCAGCGGCCGCCGCCGACGGCGGCGGCGACGAGCCCATCCGCGGCGGCGGGGACCGCGTCGACGGCCGCGGCGGCGGTGGTGGCCGCCGCCACCCCGACCGGCGGCACGCCAGGCCGGGAAGGTCAGGCGGCGGCATGGTGCGCCGCGTTGCGGCTGCAGCAAAGAGGAAGCGAGGCGGGTGGAGGGGTAGAGGGCGCACGCCGTACAGGGCAGGCCAGCGTGGCGGACAGGGGTGGGGGAGCGCGAGCCCTACCGAGGAGGGACCGAGGGACACACCCGCGGCGGCCGCCGTGGACCGACGGTGGCTGGGTTGGGGGGTGGTGTGTCAGCGCCGCGTCGGCAGCCGCGCACACCAAACGGGCGGGCGGCTCCCCCTGGCCGTTTGGGGCGCGTGCGGGTGGGCGGACGACCCGCGGGGGCCAAACGGCGCGCGGCGTCGACGATCGGTGGGGGCGGGCGGGGGCGCGGCGGAGACGACAGCCGCGGCGGCGCCCGCGGCGGCGCCGACTGTGTGAGACGCGGGGATGGCGCGTGGGGAGCGCGCGGCGGGGACGGCCGTCCACGCGGAGCCGGCGGGCGGCGTCGCCGCGCCGCCGCGGTGCGGGTGGGTGCAGCCGCCGGCGGCGGCCGGGGGGGAGACGGCGGCTGCCGCCGCGGCCGGCCGGCCGGCGCGGCCCGCCGTGGGCCGCGACGCCCACGCGGCGGGCCAGCCGTGGCGCCGGGGCGGGGGGGGCGCCACCGCCCCAATGTTGACAGTTCCCCCCCCCGCTCTTCATGGGGTGGCGGAGGGGGGCTGGTGAGGGGGGGGGGGGGGGGAGGGGCGGGGGGGGGAGGGTGCCGCCTCGTGGGGGAGGCGCGCGGTTGGGGTTGGAAAGGCGGCGCCGGGGGGGAGGGGGGGGGTGGGCGGCAGGCGGGACGGCGGGTGGCCTTGTCCACGCGGCCGGCGCGCCGGTCTTGCCCGGGGGGAGGAGCGAGGGGAGCGCGGCGAGACCGCTGGCCGGCACCACCCGTCGCGGACCGCAGCGTGACTGGGGGGGGACGGGTGGCACGGGAGGGGGATACCGCTGGAGGCGGGGGGAGGGGGGGAGAGGGGGGGGGACGCGGGTGTCGCGCCCGCCGCGGCGCGGCGCCGCGGCCGTGTACTGTACGGGTGGTGGCGACGGCGGCCAGCGGCGGGGATGACGTAGGCCGCCCGCCGCGGCGGCAGCGCCCCGACGCGCACCCGACCGGCGGGTGCGGCAGGGCGGGGCGGGGGGCGGCAGCCCGGCGGGGCGGCGACCGCGGCGTGACGCGCGCACGCCCCCACCGGCGCACCCCCCGCTCAGTCGCAGCACCCCCTGGCGGCGCCATCGGCTGTCGTCAATGCGGACGGCGACGCCGCGCCGACCAGAACCCCCCCCCACCATGGGCGCGCCCCCGCAGCGGGCAAAGACACGCGTGGGGAACCAACCGTCCGGGTGGACCACCCAGCGGGCCAGACGCAGCGGCCGGCCAGAGGGGCGGGACACCCCCCCCCCCACCGGCGCCAACCCCCCACGGGGAGGCCAGCAACAAAGGGGACGCGCGCCATCCCCCAAGCGCGCGCGCCGCCATCTCCACCGCCCGGGCGGTGGGGGTCACCACGGTGGGGGGGGGGGGCGGGAGGGGCGCGCGCCGCGTCCCCAGGCGGTGCGCGGGGTCGCCGCGCGGGCGGCGCGTCGGCGGTGGCCACCGTTGAAATAGGACCCGCCGGTCGGGTAGTGAAATACCGTACAGCATGGACGGTTGGTTGTCGATCCGTGGGTGGAGGGGGAGGGCGGCGGGGGGGGGGCGGGCGTCCCGCCCCGCCCGCCCAGGCGGCACGCGTGGATAGGTGTGGGCGGCGGCGGGCGGCGGCGGCCGACCCGCCCAGCGGGCGACGCCCGCCGCCCGCGGCGGGCGCCGCGGCGCCACCGCTGCCACCGCGTCGTTTCCAAGCATCTCCACCCAACGGCAAACCGTTTACAGTTTGGCGTGCGGCGTGGCGTCTGGGAGGCCGCCGCCGGCAGCGACGGTCGGGATCCGTCGGTCGTTGGCATCGTCAACAAGTTTGTTTTCGCCATCGAATGCTGCAAACCGTGTCGGCTTCGATGGCGCATCAGCGTTGGGTCTCGGGCTAGTGTCGATACGGCGTTTCGATGCGCCATCCGCCGACGGGGCTTCGATAGGCGTCAAGTCGCGAGACCGAGAACTACAGCACACGTGACCGTGGGATTTCCGTGTCTCGTGTGCGCCTGCGTTGCAGTAGAATCGTATCGGCTGCCCATCTCCTCCGCATCGCTCTATAAGGTGCCGATGCGAGTGGCGGGCGACACTGCGCTCCGCCCTGCTCGCTGTTTTTCGTCAGCGCACCACCCAGGACGCGACGGGGCACCCTCCCAATGTGCCCGCCACGTCCGTCGCCACCACCACGTCGCCGCCACCACCACGCTGCCCCCACCAGCCCACCACCACCACCACCCCGCCAGCCACCACCCCGCCAGCCACCACCTCACCATCACCACCCCGCCAGCCACCACCCCGCCATCCTCAACGCCGGCCACGCACACGGCCGGGGAGCACCCCAGCTATCCCGCCACCACAAACCTGCCGCCGACACAACCCCCGCCGCCCCCGCCGCTGACGTGTACTTGCCGCCGCCCTTGCCGCTGCCGCCGCCGCCGCCGCCATCTTGCACTTGTCGACGCCCTTGCCGCCGTCGCCGCCATCGCCGCCGCCCTTGCCGCTGCCGCCGCCGCCGCCGCCGCCGTCTTGTTCTTGTCGCCGCCCGCTGCCGTCGTCGCCTCTGTCACCGCCGCCCTTGCCGCCGCCGCCGCCGCCGCCGCCGTCTTGCACTTGCCGCAGCCGCCACCAACGCCGCCGCCGTCGATCTTGCCGCCGCCGCCAACACCGTCGACCTTGCCGCCGTCTCCGCCACCGCCGCCGCCACCATCACGCCCCTCCCCTCAGCCGCCCCTCCACTCTCGCCCTCCACCGCCGCCCCCCCCCCTCCGCTCAGCTCCCCACACCCCTCGCGCCCACCTCCCAAAAAGAAAAAAAACAACAGCTAAAAAAAAAAGAAAAAGGCAGTGGCACAAGTGGCAGCTGCGGGAGAAGCGATGGCCGAGTCAGCAATGACAGAAGCTGGCGGTGGCGGCAGAGGCGGCGGCGTGTCGGCGTGCCCCCCCCCCCCCCCCCAACCCCCACCACCCAGGAAGCGACGGAGCACCGTCCCAAAGTGCCCCGCCACGTCCGTCGCCACCACCACGTCGCCGCCACCACCACGCCGCCCCCACCACCCCACCACCACCACCGCCCGACAACCACCACCCCGCGAGCGACCACCCCACCACCATAACCCCGCAACCTCCACCCCGCCATCCTCAACGCCGGCCACGCACACGGCCGAGGAGCCCCCCAGCTACCCCGCCACGTCCGTGACCGTCGCCAACACCACCCGCCAAAGTCGCCACCACCACCACGCCGTCGGCACCACACCACCATCACACAAAAAAATAACCACCAAAAAAATCACCACCTAAACACCACCACCCAAGCACAGCCACGTCCCCATCCCACGACAACCGAAACCTCCACCCGTCACCCACCACAGCCGCCACCCCGCTCCCACCCTCCCAGAACGCGACAGGGCATCCCCCCGAAGTGCTCCGCCACGTCTGTTGCCGCCCCCACCCCACCGCCACCACCCCACCGTCACCACACGCCGCCACCACCAGCCCACCACCGCCACGCCACCACCACCCCGCCCACCAGCACACCACCCCTCAATCACCCTCCCGCCACACCACCCCCCCCAACAAACTTACAACGCCAGCAATGGGGGCAGGCGAAGCACCCCCGCGGCTGCCCCACCCGCCCCGCCCTTGTCAGCGCCACCGCCGTCGTCGCCGCCACCAACGCCGCCGCCGTCGTGCCGCTGCCGCCCTTGCCGCCGCCGCCGTCGCCGCTGCCGCCGCCGCGGCCGGCCGCGGCGGCCCGCGGGCGGCGGCGCCTCGGCGGCCGCCGCGGCTGACCGCCGCGGAGCCGCCGCCACGCGCAGCGGCGACCAAATCGACCGCCGCGGCGGCCGTGCCCGCAAGTGACGGTAGCGGCGGCCGCGGCAACGACAGCGGCGGCAGCGGCGGCAGCGGCAGCCGCGACGGCACGGCGGCGGGGACGCCGCCGCCGCGGCGGCGCCCTCCCTGACGCGGCCCGCATCGCGTTCTCCACCACCCCCGCCCAGCGCGCGACGCGGCGGCGCCGACGCCCGAAGCGAGCAGCAGCGCCTTTAGCGCCTCGTGCACGCCCAGCTGCACCGCCCGCGTCGGCAGGTGCCCGCGAGCAGCCAGCAACAAGCTCCCCACCGCGTCACCGATGCACGCGGCGAGCACCAGACGCCGGCACCGTGACAGGTCCCGCGCCCTCTCCGCGAGAACCTTCTCAGCCACCGCGTGCAAGCCCTGCGTGCGCGCCCCGGACGGCTGCGCGCCGACCAACGTCCTCGCCAGCCCCGCGTCAAGTCTGCGCGCGGTTATCCGTGGCCATGTGGCCAAGATGTAGCCCATGCCCATTTGTACTTTTGCTGGTGACTTATGAGTCCGTCGACTGAATGTTTGAGAGACCTTAGAATCTGATTATTAAGTGCTAGTAAAAACGTATTGATGTCCAGCAAGTCCAACGCGGGGACAGGCGTGTGAGGCTGTGCTATGGTTCGCTCGACCTTGACCCCGCGCCACCGCGTGCGGACACGGGTCAACCGCACGGAGACTGGCAGTAGTACTAGGCCTAGCCGCTGCTGATTTGAGTCCTTAGGTACCGCCAGAGCATCTGCGCTTCTCAAACAGAACTTTCCTGTTCGTCGTCAAGCGTCGTCTTCCTCACTCGCCAAATCCATGTCCACCATCTCGTCAATGGCCTGGGAGTCGTCCTCAGCCGCCAGCCAGCACCGGGCAACCTGCTCTTTCTGCTCCCGCCCGACTCCCTCGACATGGCCAGACGTGATGGCTTCACTACCAGACCAGCAGGCGGCTCGGCCGGGACGACTGAACGGCGGGCACACGTCATTGCTCATCACTCTTTGTACTTGAAACGATTATCAGCGTCGTACGGTTCTAAGTGCGCAACCAGGAATTTAGATGTCAGCCGGGCATGGAGACAGTACGCTGTAGAGGAGTTGATCTCGGGATATCTGGCTTGGTTATGTGCGGACCACACAGAACCAAGCCACACTTAACCGGATACAGACTGTACCTGTTGCCCGCCGCGGCGAGCGCCTGGTGCGCGGGGCTCCGAGGTCGACGAAACAGAGGCCAAGTCCCACGCGAGCCAGCAGGCACGGGTAGGGTCAGTTCAGTGTCGGCTGAGTCGCGTGATCCGCTCGGCTGGCCAATCAATGCGCTTCCGCACTGTCGCTCTCGAGATAACTAAACGCCTGCCTGTAAAGGACCTCATCGACGGCGCGAGGTTACAGCCCATCCCAGGATGGGCTCGATACGCAAACCGTCGCGTATCGGACGGCGCGTCGAAACCCCGTTTCGATGGTTGACACTGCATCAAAAAAGTCGATACGGGTGTCGATGCGCAAAACGAAAGAGCTGACGATGGACCGCGACCGGCGTGACCCCCGCCCGTGCCGCCGGTGGCGCCGCCACCGCCGCGCCACGCGCCGGCGCGCCGCGCCCGCCACGCCGACGCGCCCCGCCCACCCGCGTCGGGCTCTGCCCGGCCGCCGGCCCGCACGCAGTGCGCACCGCCCCCGCCGCCGCCCCGCGCTGGCCGCCCCCCCCCCCCCCCCCACCCCCGCCCCCGCCGCGTGCTGCCGCCGCCGCCGCCGCCGCCGCCGCCCCCGCCGCGGGGCGGCGGCACCCACGCCAGCCGGCGGCCGGCCCGGCCGTCACCCCCGCCGCCGCCGTCGCTGCCGCCCCCGCCCTGGCCGGCTGGCTGCCGTCCCGGCTGCCGCCGCCGCCGCCGCCGCCACCGCCGCCGCCGCCGCCGGCCGCCGCCCGCAAGCTGCCGCCGCCCGCGGGCTGCCGCCGCCCGCCGGCTGTCTAGCCGGCGGCCGGCCGGCTGCCGCGTGCGTGGCTGGGTCGCTCCCGTCGTCGAGCCGTTCATCGCCCTTCCTTCCCCCCCCACCATCGTTGGTTGCCTCTGTTTTCCAACCCTCCGCCATGAGGTGACGGAGGGGGGCGGCAACCTGCGGCGCCGGCGGCAGCCGGCCGCGGCAGCGTCCAGGGGGGAGGCCGCAGCGCGCGGCGGCGGCGGCCGGCCCCCCCCCCAACCAGCACCAGGGGCGGCGGCTGGGCGTGGCGCCGGCGGCAGCCGGCCGCGGTGGCGTCTGGTGGGAGACCGCCGTGCGCGGCGGCGACGCCAGGCCCCCCCCGACCGGCAGCGGCAGCGGCGGCGGAGGGCGGGAGCGGCCGCCGCCGGCGCCACCCCGATGGCCGCGGCGGCCGCGGCCGCGGGCGTAGCGGCGGCGGGCGGCGACGGCGGCTGCCGCCACGGGGGCAGCGGCGGGAGGGGGCGGGTGTGGAGAGGCAGCGGCTGGCGGCGGCGGCTGCGCACGGTGGCCGGGGCAGCGGGCGGCTGCGGCAGACGGCGGGGGAGACGGACGGTGGTGGCGGCGGCGGGGGACTGGACTGGCGACGGCGACCGCCAGCAGCGGGGGCTGCCGGCGGGGGCGGCAGCCCGCGGCCGGCGGCAGCGGGAGGTGGGGGCAGCCGACGGCGGCGGCGTCCCCCAGATGGGGGCGGCGACGGCTCGCGGCGGCGGCGGCCGGCGGCTGGGCAGCCGACGGCGGCAGCCGGCGGGCGAGCGCAGCGATAGTCATCGGTCGCGCCAGGCCGCGGCCGCGGCGGCTCTGGGCGACCGAGGGAATCGGCCAAGGGGAGGGGGAATGGGGTGGGGTACCGGCGAGCTTGGTGCCCCGGTTGAAGGGGGAGAGGGGGGGGCGGGGGCAAAGGGCGGGGGGGTTGCAGACGAGTGCACCGCCGCCTGGCATTGGGTGTCTGCCGTGGCGGAGCCAAGACCGCTGCGGCGGGCGGCGGGCCGCGCCGAACCCGGGATACAAACTGACGGGTAACCAGCTTGGGTGCACTCGCCCTTGTGGACCGACGCCATGATAATTGGAGGCATGTAAGTATACCAGACACGGAACCGCATTTGATGCACCCTCCGCGCACCCGCCCGCCAACCCCCGTCCGTCGCCGCCTCCGCTCAGCCACGTGGCGCTCGCACAGCACCCTCATGCCAAACAGACTTTATTTTGCTGTAGGGTTGATATTCTGAAATATTGCCTCCCGCTAGCCGAGAGCGGCGCTACGCACCGCTTGCCACCACTCCCCCCCGCGCCCTGCACCGCGTCCACCACGCAGCCGCGGCGGCAAATCCCGCGCAGCCCCGCTGTCGGGGAGCCACTCTAATTGCGCGTTCGGGCAATCTTGGTGGGGGCACCCGGAACTTCAACGGGACCAGCAAGACCTTAACCCAAAGCAGGCCCCCCACAGGCGGACGACGACAGACGCAGAGGCGAAAGCCGACTCTCCCGCGCCCTGCGTGGACCCGTTCACCTTCCCTTGTGCGCGGCGCTCCTCCGCACCCCATCATGCGTGCGCCCGCAGCCCACCATGATGACGGGGTGTGAGCGCACGCACACAGTGTCAGAGGACGGGTAGATCAAGACGCGGTCGGGGCCCACACAGTCGGAGGCACCCGCAGAGCGCGACCAGCCACCGCCGCCGTCTCCGCCGCCCAGCCAGGTCCACCCATCCGGCGGCACCCCGTGGACAACGGCAAACATACGGCGCGCGGTGATGGGTGAGCGGGGGGGGGGGGGGCAGAGAAGCGAAGCGGGGAAAGAACATCGGGCAGGGCGGGGGAGGAGGGACGAATAAAAGAAAAAGAAAAAAAAAAGAGAGACAACCTGAACGAAGGGCTACGCCAAACGACGCGCGCTAGCCCGAGTGCCTCTCCCCCTCCATCACCAGTCGCGCCGGTGCTCGACGCACGCGATGAAAGGGGATGCGGCGGTAATCCCGCGCATCCCCGGTGCCCCACGACGCGAACGGGGTGTGTGCAGCAAGCACAATACGGACAGGAGCTACCCGCCCACCGCCGCTCATGCCCTACCACGCATGAACATGTGCTCCCGTCACTCCATCCTCTCTCCTCCTGCCCGTGCCCCCGCCCCCGTGCCCACCCACCTGCCCCCCCCCTCGCGCTCCAAATCTCACCTCAGTCACGACGGTCTTCCAGCTTTGGCCGCAACACCCCGTACAAGAGGACGCCCACCGCTCCCCCCGCCACCACCCCCGCCGCGAGCACATTGTCGGCAAACGAGCTCGCCTCGTACAGCCCCCGTCTCCGCATGTCCTCGCACAGGGGACCCCACAGCGCCACCCACAGGTACACCACGTCCACCGCCGCCGCCCACGTCCACGGGTCCTCCATCAACAGCGTGCGCGCGCCGGCCAGGCCAAACCCCCCCAGCACGCCCATCACGCCTACCGTCGCGACCGCGGCGAGGCCCAAAAAGAGCGCGGAAAAGGGGCGGCCCTCGGTCACACGCGCCATCGCGCCCACCTCGGAGCGCCCCACCGCCGGCCGGTACCGGCGGAGCGCCAAGTAGGGCCCGAGCACGTACCCGCCGCCACCCGCCAGGGCGGCGCCCAAAAACGCCCACGTCGGCAGCCGCTGGTCCCGGCTGCCCGGCGTCAGCAGCGTCGCCGCGGCGGCGACGAGGCACGAGCGGAGCCCCCACAGCGCCGCGCCCAGCGGGTGCGCGCCGAGGGCGGGGCCGTGCGACAGGACGGGCGCGAGCGCGAGGCCCGGCGGCGCGAGCGCGCTCACCGACAGCAGCAGCGCGGCCCAGGCGGTAGCGACCACCGCCGCCCGCGCCGACGTGTTGCGGAGGCGGGAGCTGGGGCTCGCGGCGAGCTCGTCCGCGGGCACCCCGTCAACAATCTCATCCGTCGACGGGGGGGGGACCCCAAACAGCATGTCCCCCGGCGTGGGCGACGCGCGCACCCAGGGGGCGACGGGCGGCGCGGTGGGCGTCGCGCCGGAAGGGGGGGGGGGGGGGTGTCGGGCGACTCGGGGTTGGGCGGCCGCGACACCGCCATCGGCGGCGGCGGGAGGGCGCGCCGCCGCCGCTGGGAAGGGGCGGCCAGCCATGTGGAAGGCCGCCCGCAGCCGCGACGGAGCGGGGCCGCCGCAGCGGCGGCGGCGGCGGAGGCGCCACCGGTGGCGCCGGCGGGCAGAGGCGTGAGGAAGGCAGCGACGGCGGCCATGGTGGACGACCGCGGTGGGGGCCACCACCACACACCGACACGGGGGCGCAGCTAGGGCAGCAGAGCGAGAGCACGGCGGGGGGGAGGGGAGGAAGGCGAGCGTGAGGACAGTGGAGCGACGGTGCAGGACAGCAACGGCGGCGATAGGAGTGGCTGCGGCCTCTCTCAGCAAGCGGTGGTGCCCCGGGCAAGCGTGCTTCTCCCGACAGCAACGTCGTGGCGGGGATGCAAAGAGAGAGCCCAGTGGCGGGCGCGGGAGGGGCCGCGGCGTGGGAGGCGTGGCCCCAGTCGCCGCCACAGGTGATTTGCAGGCGGCCGACGGTGCTTGGGCCCCCGCGCCAACACAAAAGCGGACACGTTGTCCGGAATGGACGAAAAAACCGGCCTGCTCCGAATTTCGAGCGGCGTCCACGAGGGCGCGCGCTCTCTGGGCACGTCGTCTCTGGCCAGAGCGCTGTTTGCAGCGCATCGACGGCCTTTGCCGCCAGTCCCACCGCGAGCCACCGCCGTCGCCGTCGCGGAGCGGGCAAGCGTCCTCGCGCTCTACGGGTCCCCACCGCCGTGGAAGCGGGCGCTGTCCTCTCGCCCGGGAGTGGTCGGCGCGGCCTGCCGCTGCAGCCGCCACGGCCGCGGGCGCCTACCGATGTTGCCCGCCGTCGCCGCGGCCGCCGCCGTTCCTTGGAAGCGTGGCGGTCGCGGCCGCCGCCACTGGCGCCGCCAACCTGCGGCTGCACGGCACTGGCGCGGCCGTCGACAGGGCACACGCTGTGCGGAGGCGGAGCATCCTAATGAAGCGACATAAAGATGCGGTTGTACCGAGGAAAGCCCCACGCGCGGTTTTCTAAGGTTGCTGTTCCCGTCCAGTCCTCCGCTCTATTCCCCGCTCCGTGCCTTACATGGCACGCCAGCCGCAGCCACGAACAATGCGTCCATCAGTCAGGCTAGATCGTGCGCCTTTCTTGCGCCCCCGCTTGTGGGAGCACCAGTTGAACGCGCAGTGGTTTGCTTGACCGGGCCTGACAGCGATGGCCCGACGGCGAGACGTCCTTGCCGCGAGCCACGCCAGCCCGCCCGGACCCCGCCGCCACGGCTGCTGTCACCGCCGCCGTGGTAGCAGCGGCAGCGGCAGCTGCGTCCGAGGCCGCGGCTGCCGAGTCAGCGGCTGCGACAGCTGCGTGTACGGTCGCCACGGCTTGCGCCGTTCGCCCTAGCCAGCCGCGGGAGCCCGTCCGTCCGACGTGGGGGTCGCTTCGTGCCCAAGCGGCGGCGGCTGCCTCTACAAGCCGCCCTGGCCGCGGGACGGGGCACCCCCGCCCCGCCCTCCACGACGCGCCACAGACGCCGCGGGCGGCCACTGCGGCGGCTCAGCCCTTGGTGGAAGGGGGCGCGGCGCCACGGGCCGCGCGGGGGCCGCGCGCGCGCCGGGCGGGGGGGCGGCCGCGCCGCCCAGCTCAAACCCTTGCGCCCCCCCCCCCGCCGCCCTCCCTGCATCCTCTCCATGGACGGCCTCCCCATCCTCCAAAACCACAACGCTACCAAAGCTGCTGCGGCTGTCGCCCGCCGTGCCACGGACGTGGCCGGCGCCCGGGGGGGGCGGCGCGGCCCGCGGCTGCGCGGCCGCCCCTGCCTCTCGGTCGGGGAGGCGAACAAAGGGTGGACCTGCCGGCGGGGGTACCCCGCCCCCGAGCGCGCCGTGCCCGTCATGGTGCACAACGACGCTGCCATAACTGCTGCGGCTGTCGCCGGCCCAGCCGCCTGGCAGCGGCGAAGGCGCCGCCGCCACCACAGGAGAGGACGGCGGGGTAGCCAGCTCCCCGCCGTCGGGCCACTGGTCGGGGCGGTGGCCACCAAAGGGGCCCCCACTGCCAACGGGCGCCGTCACAGACCGGCGGAGAGGGTAGGGTGGCGGCTCGTCCGTGGGCGGCGGCGGTGGTGGGTCCTCCTCGTCGTACTCGGCCGCCTCATCAATGACCGTGCGCAAGAGCGGCGCGGCAGCGGCGAGACCGCGACTGCCGGTCGCGGCACCAGAGGCACGGCCATGGCCGGCGGCGGTGCCGCCATGACTGCCGCCGCCGTGGGACTGCCCCCGCCCCGGCACTCGCAACGGGAAGAGGCGGCCGACAGGTTCCTGGAGCTTTCGAAACAGGTCGCCCATGTTTGGCAGTGGCGCGAGCGGCTCCAGGTCGTCAAACGTCGACGACGACCAGCGGGTGTGGGTGGGCGGCGCGATGACACTGACCGTCCGCCGCACCTCGTCCATACCTGCTGACGAGTCCCCAGGCCCCGCAAAGCTGCGGCTCCGCGGCAGCCGCCGCGGGCCCGCGGACGAAGGCGACGGGCACGGGTCCGCTTCCAGGTCTTCCGTGGAGAAGAGGTCCTCGCTGGCCGCCATATCCGCGATCGAACGGAAGGGGGACGTCCCAGACGGACCGCTGGGGGACTTGGGACCGAGCCCCCCGGCAGCCGCCATGGCGCTGCCGCCGTTGCCCTCGGGGGTCGGGACGTCGGCTTCCACGTCGGCGAGCGCCTTGGCAAAGGAGTCTCCCGCGTCCTCAGCGCCCCACGCCCAGCTGTCCCCCGCGGACACGCCTGGCGAGCCATCGCTGTCTACGCCCTGACTCGCGTGGGAGGCGCCGTCAAAGTTGAGGCTCATGGAGCTCTTGAAGGTGCTCAGCCCACCGTGCGGCAGGTACACGTAGCTCAGGTCCTGGAAGAGGTTCACAAACGGCTCAAAGAGGAGGCCTTGGACACCGAGGGAGAAGAGCACAAGCGTGAAGGTCATCAAAAAGATGACCTGCCCGGGACTGAGGTGTCCCGGCAGCGCGTGTTGCACAAACGCGTCCGGCACGCCAAGCGCCAGCGCGATGCTAATGCCGCCGCGCATGCCACCCCAAGTGAGGACGCCAATCGTGCCGCCCCGGTATCGGACCGCTCGGTGGCGAAGGCGGAGCTTGGTCACAGTCTCAATCGCCACAATCGCCAGCAGTGGGGTGGCAACCGACACAGCGCGGGCAAACAGCGAGATGCACACCGTCCCCGCTACGATGGCCGTCGTCGGTACCATCCCAATGTCCTGCGGCCGCCAAAAGAGGTCCGCCGCGCCAATCAGCAGGAAGAGCACCGAGTTGAGGGTCTCGTCAAGAAAGGACCACAGTTGGTGGAATAGCGCGCTGCTTGCGTCCGTCATCGCGTCCGCCACCCCGTAGTTGCCTATCAGCAGGCCAGCAACGACACTAGCCAGTGGGATAGAGGCGTGAAAGTAGCTGCACGCGAGGTTGATGTTCGACACAAGGACAATGGTGATGGTTACCTCGAGCAGCGAGTCCTCCACCGTCAGCATCGCCGAGTAAGCCGCAAACGACAACACCCCTCCAATGACAATGCCCGTGGCGCACTCAAGGGCAAAACCCCGCGCAAAGATCCTCAACACCTCGAGGACGGGCATGTCTGGCTTCTCCACCGTCTCCACAAAACCCAGGTACAGAACCACACCAACCGCGTCGTTGAAGAGAGATTCACCCAGTACAAAGTAGCGGGTGGACAGGGGGATGAGGTCGGGTTTGTCATTGAGAATGGCCACCACTGCCACCGGGTCAGTGGGGGAGACGATGGAGCCAAACAAGAGGCACCACATAAAGTCCATGGGTGCAATACGCAGCAGCAGCAGGTACGTAAGGCTCGCCACGAGGAGTGTGGATATGGCCGTACTGAGCAAGTGCAAGGGCAGACGGGAAGCATCCAAAGCAGACAGTGACCACGAGACAAACCGCATCAAGCAATAACGCCGGCAATGTCAGCAACACCGAAAAAAGCGCAGCGCATGCCCCCATCACCCGCCCACACACCACTCACTCTCTGCCACAACACAGGCAGGGTAATCCCCCAGCAGCCGCACCCCCCCGCGCGAAACAAAACGTACCTAAACACCGACAGCGCAAAGACCGTGGTGCGGATGCGCGACAGCGCGCGGAGGTCCACCTCAATGGCGGCCGCAAAGAGCAAAAACCCAAGCATGTAGTTCAGCAAGAGGTCTGGGAAATCCATGAGGAAGTTCTTCAGCCCGTCCAGGGCGGCCGACACGCCCACGCCCGGCGTGGGCGGTCGCACGTACGTGACCGCGAGCAGCACAGACGTGGACGCAACGGCCGCAATGGACATGAAAATGCTCGTCGGTACAGCGCGGAACCAGTGGTGCTTGATCAGCCGAAACACGACCGTCAGCGTCAGCAGCAGCATCACCGTATCGCCGGTGCGGAGGTGGAAGGCGTGCTCCGCCGCGGCCTTGACGCCCGCCGCGACGTCCGCCGCCTCGTCAGACGAGGCCACCTCGGCCAAGGTCGCCATCCCAACCGACGGCGCCATCGCGGCTGAGGGGCACTGGCTGTGAGGCCGAAGCGGGCGCCTCCCAGCCTCGGCCCCTGACGGCGGCGGGGCGGGCCAAGATGGCGGGGCGGCGGCGGCGGCGGCGGCAAAAAAAGCAGCAGCACAGGCAGAGGTGGCCCGCGGTGGGCAGGGTCGTCACGGCCGGCGCACCTAGGGAATAAAACAGGTGCGCACGGGGCTCTTCCCCGCGCGCGTCGCGGCCGCGACCCAGCCGCCGGTCGAGGTGGCTCGCGGCCGCAGCCGCGCGGGCCAGGCAGGGGGAGTCCCCCAGGCCTGCCCACGGACGCCAGGCACAGCGTAGGCGGAAAGGACTCCGGTCTTCGACCGACGTCGTGCGAGAGAGTCCGGAAGGCACGCGCTCTGATGATCCGCATCCATTGGCAGCCTGGGGGCTCAAGAGTGCATGCAAGCCCGACAGAAAATTGGTGAAGGTCAACATTGAACTCCACTCTAAGTGTCTGGAAGGTGCTGTGATTGAACACGACCACGAAGATTTACTGTCCGAATGGCGAGATTCGATGGCCCAGGTCAACATATCAGATCAAGTATCCTATGCCGTGTGCCGGCCTAGCTGCAAAGTAACCAGACTCGGGCGAGGCGACGCGGCTCGGTTGCAGCTGCAGCTGGTGTCTGGCCTTCTGGCCAGCCCCACGAGGAGGCACCGTCGTGTCTTCCTCGTTTGGCTGCCTGCCCGTGAACCTTTCCCAAGGCCACGCGTCCGGTTTTCCTTTTTTTTGTTTGGCGCTCCCGTTTGTGTTGGACACGCACCCGCGCCCGGATGCTCCCCAGGCCGAAAGGTCAGTCGATGTAGCTCCAGGGCCGCGCAAAGCGCCCCGTGCGCCACCCAATCCTGGCTGTCAAACCTCATTGTCTGAGCGTTCTGGGGGGTGAGCACCTTGTGGGTGGCCCTGCGGTTGGCTGCCCTGGCTGGCTGCGCGCTCCGGCCCACGAGCGCGCGCACCTGCGCGGTGGTGTACTCCTGCACCGAAATTGCGGTGTGGCCCCCCCACACGCCTTTGGAGGCCAGCCAGCGTCGCGCCGTGCGAAACGCCTGTTGCGGCCGTGTCGCCTCCAAGCGTCAAGTGACGGCTTTCCTTCCCTTGGGCTGTGGTCATCATACGTAATTCTGCCGCCAGCGCGTCGCAGCGCTCTTGTTCAGGGGCGCGCCCATGTTTGTTGGAGCAGAACAGCGCGCGCATGACCTGACCGCCCTCCGTCCCGTCTTCCGCGCCTGAGGCGCACGCCACCTCCCCGCCCCCGTTTCCTGGACAGCGTCGCCACCGATACCTGTGTCGGCCTGCTGCTTCCTATGCACCGCATCAAGCGGGCGGCCTTCCGCCCCCTCTCCCGCAAGCATGTGGACGATGACGAGCACCATGCGCTGCGGGCGCAGGTGACCGACCTCCGCCGTGACATGGAGGGGGCCCTCGAGCTCCTCACCGGCGCCCACCGGGCGTGGCGGTCCGTCTTTCGCAACGCCGCCGCGTTTGCCACCCACACGTCGGCCATCCACGGCGCCATGGTCGAGGACGGCGCGGGCGTCAAGGGGCTGGAGAGCCCCCTCATCGCGGCCGCCGAGGCGACCTCGGACGCAGACGCGGCGGTGGCGACGGCGACGTCCAAGGCGCGCGGCAGCGGCTACGATGAATCTGGGCGAGGGAGCGGCAGCGACAATGGGCGGCACGTGACGCCGCCGGGGAGCACGGCGGTCGCCCTTACCCGCCGCGTGCGCGTGTGGGTGCAAGAGGTGCGGGGGATGAAGGTGGACATGGACGCGGCGGCGGTCGCTGAGAAAGAGGCAGCGCTGTACGCGCGCAAGGTGGCGGCCTTAGAAGCAAAGCTGCCCCCCCGGCGGGGGGATACGGAGTCCAAGCTCGAGGATCGGCTGTCGCGCAATATGGACAAACTGGAAGACGCGGAAGCCGCCCGCGACGCGGCGGTGGACAAGGCAAACCGGCGGATGCGGGACGCCGTCGACGACGGGGGGGGGGTGCTCGAGGCGGTGGTGCTCGCGTACTGGAGCTTGTACGGCGACATGGTCGTACTGGCTGGGCAGGCGGGCGAGGCGGGGGCGGCGCTGGTGGACGACCGCGCGGAGCGGGTGCTGTCGCGGTCGTCGTCACTTCGGTCCCGGAAGGGCTCCTTTGGCAAACTGTTTAGCCGCTCACCGAGCGTTGAGGACCGCGCCGGCCACGCGTCGCCGGAGCGCGGGAGGTCCCCAGCGCGAGGGCACGCGCGGGTGTCGCCGCGGGA
Source organism: Pyropia haitanensis (assembly GCA_008729055.1). Classification (NCBI taxonomy): domain Eukaryota; phylum Rhodophyta; class Bangiophyceae; order Bangiales; family Bangiaceae; genus Pyropia; species Pyropia haitanensis. The sequence continues at coordinate 5,327,207 of SDUX01000008.1, forward strand.
GCGGCGGCGTTCCCGGTCGGGAAGCGACCGCAACCGCTCCTCGCACGCCCGGTCGGGGGATCGGCGGCACCGCTCGGGGTCGGGGGACCGTCTTCGTCGCTCCGGGTTGGGGGACGGACGCCACCGCTCCCGGTCGGGGGAGCGGTACGAGTCGGGGGGTCGCCGCCAGTCATCGGGAGGATTTCTGCGGCGGCTTCGGGGTAGGGACTGACCAGCCGCGTGCGATGCCGTTGGCGGCAACTCGTCCTATCGAGGGGGGTTAGCCCGAGGGGAGCGGGGTTGGGGAGCGGACGGTCCGTTGCGTACTCGGGGGGGCGTGGCTGCGCTTTTGTACGCGTGTCCTTGGCGATTGAGTGGTTGATTGGTGCCCCCACGACTCCTGCGGGGCACACGCAGTGTTGGGCCTCTTCTGTGCTGTACTTGCTCCCCTTTCCTGCTTTCGTTCTTGTCGTTTACGGCGTGCCCAGGCGGTGTGCCTCGCACAGGGGAAGTGGCAGCGCGATTCTTAACCATTGGGCTGACCATGGGGAACATCTGGACAGCATCATGGGCTTCACAGAAGAGGAAGATATCCTTGCATGCCTGGAGGGCAGCTCCCCGAGAGCACAAGCCGCGGACACAATTTTGAAATAGATGCCGAGCTGCCAAGAGGGAACGGTTCCGTGTCTTCCAGTGCCATCTCTGCTCCCCATGCGCTTCGCAGAACAGGGCCACACGGCACAGATGATGGGTGTCGTCAATGATCGTCGTAAGGGGTCGACTCTGTGTATGTGGACTGGCTCCCAAAGCCGAAAGCGCTACTTCGCCCACGGTGGGCGAGGCGACGTTGCGCGCGGTTTCACGCTCGTACGGTCTCCTTAATTTTACCTGAGAAACCACCCAACAGTACGATTGAACACTCTCCCCTTCGTGGTCATATTTTCAGCTCCACAAACACTCCTGTTGACTACTTGAAATGGACCTGGGTGGGCTTGCGTGGGCGTCACAGCGGGGCTCGGGCCAGCGGCTGACAACGTCCATCCCCCCCGAGCTGAGGACGGTTGCTGCTCGTCGACAGCGCCGCAGGCGCCACGAGAGTACCTCTAAGCGACTTTTTGGACTACCTGTCGCCGCGAAGGCCAAGGTGGTCACCGCAGTAAACAAGCCTCCTCAATCGTGCGCACTCCGGCACTTTCCGTGGGCGCGTTGGCTGCCACCGCCGCCCGTAGCGCGCTGGGGTGCCCAACCCGCGGTGGCAGGCGCGGACGACCAAAACCGCGCTTTCGGGTCCACCGACGTGCCCGCAACGACGTACACGACCGCTCCGGCCTGCCGCTGGGGCGACGGACTGTTTGTTCCGGTGCGTACGGGTACGCGCGGGTGGGGCACTGGTGCCAGCCGCTGACAGCAGTGGCCGTCGCGGCGGGCGAGGACCCGCCGCCGCCTCATGCTGTGTCGCCATGGGGGCGGCCGTCGCGTGGGACCCGTTTGTGGCCAGGAGCGACGTTACCACCACCCCCCGCCAGCTGCCCAGCCGCGTGCGCGGCGCGAGAAGGACAAGCTGGGGGTGCCACGTCTTCCGCATCGAGCGGGGCGCGGTCGCGTTTGTTGGGCGCAACATACGGCTGCTAGACGCGCGCGCTGGGGGAAGTGGCTCGACAGGACGGTGGGTGGCGTGGCGGAGTGGGCGCCGGTAGCGACCACGGCCCCCTGTTGAGGTCGACTGACATCTTCCCCGGCTGTTGCGCGTGCCGCTGGGCCGCATCGACGCGCCAGCAAGGCATGCGCCTATCGATCTGCTGCGTCGGCTCATGCTCGCTTGTCAGCGGGGACGCTGTGGCGCATGGAAGGGCGGGGGAGGATGCCCAAGCCGTAGCCGCCGGCCACCCGCGGCGGGCACCATGTCTGCGAAGCAGTCGCCAATGGAGTGGGTGTCCAGCTCGTTGGGTGTCCGTCCTCGGGGCCGCTGTGTGGTCTTCGTTGCGCTTTGGTTTCCGTCGGCTCCGGCACCCCGTTTGCGCTCAAAGACCGCAGACCCCTGTTCGATGTCACCGGCTCGAGAGGCCTCACCCCCAACCAGGCAGTCGAGACAAAGGGCCGCCGACATCACTGTGACCGCCCCGACGTTCGAGTGGGTGGCAGGGCGCTCGACGCCACGGGCAGCCGCGACGGCCCAGGCGCCACAACCGTGTCGCCCAGCGGAGCTGGTTCACAGCCTCCACGGGCGGGCAGTTGCTGGAGCTGGCGAGCGGCGCAGCAGCTATCACACGTGAGGGCAAGTAGACTGCCGCCACAGGCAAGCGGCCAGGTGCCAGCAGCTACCCTTCACCTACACGTTTACGACCCGTCGAACCCGCCGTGCCACCTCCACCGCACCATTGCCGTGCCTACCCCAGCACTGTCCTTTCCCCCCTCCATCCCCAGAGCCTACCCACACGGCTAAGCTCCGTCGGGTAGAAGATCATCGCCGTCCCACCCTCCTCATCCCCAACTCTCCCCCCTCTGTCAAACCTAACCACCACCTGCTGGCTCCCGCGCCGCGATCGCCAACGCGGAGCCCACCGTTGGGAGCAACAACAGCACCCAACCAGCCAGTCCCCATCCCACAGGCTGGTCCGCCAAGCGCCGCTGCGCCGCCCTCCCCCACCCCATTCTCGCCGCGCGCTGGCCGTGGCGGTCACCAGAGGTAGGCCGAACACGGCCGCGCAACCGCCGGCGCTCCATCCTCCCGCCCACCCCGTCCTGCTACTGTTGTTTTTTTTTTGGCGTGCGACCCCCTCCCCACGAACATGGCCTCCCGCCGCCGCGTGTGCGGCCGTCGCTATGAAATTCGCGGCAGCGACGCCCCACCCCCCTCCTCCAGGCGCCCTGTCGGAAGCAGGGCCACCTGGTGCAAGCGCAATGACGTTCACACGCTAGGCACTAGCCGTGTATCTCAGCGTGGCCCTCCAGCCGCGCCGTCCCCCCCCACCCCCCCCCCCGCCTCTCGAGGCAATCCCACCAGCCGCGCATGCCAGGGCGCGGCTCAGCGCCGTGCCTCCCCCGCCGCCGCCGCCGGCACTGCCTCCGCCTTCACCCCTGGTACCGGCACCGGCACCGCCGCCGCTGGCAGAGCCGCCGCCGGTGCCGCGGCCGCCGGTGCCGCGGCCGCCGCCGGCGCCCCCGCCCCCCACCCCAGCTCCCGCCGCAGCGCGCCCACAATCGCGTCACAGTCGCCGAGCGCGACAATGTCAAACGCCCCCCCCGGCGGCACGACGGGCGTGCGGTTGAAGAGCACCCGCGGCACGCCCGGTGGGAAGCGGGCGGGGAGGGTGGAGACGGGCGCCACCGCCAAGGAGGTGCCCATGACGAGCACCAGGTCCGCCGCGCCAGGCGCCACGTCCGCCGCGACGGCGGGTGCCACGGCCGCCGGGAGGGGCTCCCCAAAGAGCACAATGTCGGGCTTCATCACCCCAACCGCGGCCCCGTCCGAGCCGCCGCCGCGGCCGCCGCCGTCGTCGTCGTCGTCGTCGCTGTCGTCGCCGTCGCGGGGGCGCCGCCGACGGCGGCCGCGGCCGCGGCCACGGCCACGGCCGCGACCGCGCCGCGGCGGTGGCCGCCGCGCCACCACGCGCGGCGGCGCCCCCCCCGCACACGCGGCGCACCGCGGCACCCGCCCCGCGCGCACCGCCGGCCCAATCGCCCCCCCCCCCACCGTCAACCCACAGCGGGTGCAGCTGGCGGTCGCGACGCTGCCGTGGACCGGCACGACGCGCGCCACGCCCGCCGCCGCCTCGAGGCCGTCAATGTTCTGCGTGTAGACCCGCCGCAGCACCCGCCGGTCGGACAGCTCGCGGAGGAACGCGTGCGTCGGCGTCGGCTGCACCGCCCCCGCGGCGGGCGCGACGAGGCGGGCGGCGGCGGCGAAGAAGGGCGCCGGGTCGTCGCGGAAGGCGTCAATGTGAAAGACCGCCGACGGGTCCGCGATGGTCGCGCCGAGCGCCGCGTACAGGCCGTTGGGGGAGCGGAAGTCGGGGAGGCCGGCAGACACGGAGATGCCCGCGCCCGCCACCACCACGATGCGGGTGGCCGACGCGACGAGACGCGCAATGGTGGTCAGGCTGGGGGGGGAGGGGTGGGGGGGGCGGGGGGGGGGGAGGCGCGCCCGTCGCGGGCCGCGACAACGCCCACGGCGTCAGGGCAGTAGACGCGAATGTCAGAGGGGGCGCAGAGGGAGGGCACAACCGCTGTCGCCGCGAGCGCCTCCCCAGCGGCGGCCGCAGACGGCGGCAGCATCGGAGAGGCCACGCCGGTTGCGGCGGCTGTCTCCCCTCGCTCTTCCTCCCTCATGTCCGCCACCACTGCCGCCGCCACCGCCGCCGCCGCCGCCACCCCCGCCAGCCCCACCCCGTGCCGTACGGACGGGAGATGACCTGCGTCCCCCGCTTTGGAGACCTCTCCCTTCCTTTGGTCCCTTGCCCGCGGCGGCCGCACCCCGCCTCCACCGGCGGCAGCGCAGCCGGCGGGCAACCGCACGGCGGCGGCGCGCGCCGACGGCTGGCGGCGCATCACCCCGACTGGCGGCGCCGCCGTGGTCGCCGCCGTCGCGTCCACCATCGGTGACGCGGGCGCCGCCGCCACGGCTGGTGTCGCTGCGCTCGACCGTCGACGGCGCTTGGCGGGTGGCGGTGGCGTTGGTGATGGTGGTGGCGCCGGCTCCGGGGCCGGCGTCAGAGGCGGTGGTGCGACGGTGGTGGTGTCCGCCGCCGCCAAGTCGGCGACGGTAGCGGTCGTCGTCATGAGGGGGCACGAGAGAGCAGAGTAGGTGGGAAGGAGAGGGGACGAGCACGAGTGACGCGCGGCACCGCTCACAGGTGTGGGTGCGCGCGCGAGGCCGCGGACGGAGAGGGACGGGAGCAGTGGCGACGGCGTGGCGGCCGCCCCGATTAGACGCGCGCCGGGCGGACGCCGCCGCCGGCGGAGAGGGGAGCAGCCCGGTGGCTTGGCAGTGGTGCGCACCCGATGCCAACAACTATGGGCGGATAGGAGCGACGACCCGGGACCTCTTCCACTGAGAGCGACCGTGGGAGCCGAGGTTGAGGCTGGGTGTCAGGCTTGAGGGACAATCTTCGCTCCAACTTTCGCACTTTCGGGGTGCAAAAGCGGGCGCGTCCTGCAGGATTTTCCGTCCTTTTCGAACCTGCGCGGGATAAACCCAACAGATTTCGAGTCTGTCGCCTTAACCGCTCGGCCAAAGACGCTGCGATGCCACGTTTCCATAATTAATCATTATTGTTCCAATGGATCGTTACTTTGTAAGCCCTGCTCAGCGATTTCCTCCCAAGAGCTCTCGCGCTCACCGCTCTTGAGAATGAAAAAAGTCCATCACAGGTACGATGCCAGTGAAGGTGCTTAGCTTGGTGACAAAGCTTGGTTCACTTTGGTGGCTGCGCAGGCGCCTCTGGTGGTAGGTAGCACGAGCCCTAGCATATGGACCGGGCTGCGGGTTCAAACGGAGAGCACGTCAAGGTAAGCGTCCCAAAGGAACGGCTGGCCAAAGTGAGACGCACGCTCACCACAGACAGAACGTTCCTCCAGCCAATTGAGAGGAAGGGGCCGGGGAACGGCTCGACGGCGCCCCCAATGGTGCCGACGACGTCCAGGGCTTCCTGCTGAGAAGAACGTTACCGGTGCCCCACCATCTGGGGCACAAAAGGTTGACGAAGCCGGCGTGACGAATGGTGTACACACTTTCCATCGTCACTGCCGCCGCCCCATCCGCCATGATCACCCTCGACAACGAAGGTGATTGCATGGCTACCGCAGACGCAAGCATCTGTCTCTTTTCTGTGCACACCGCGCAGTGCCTGCTAAACCGTCTCAAACATTTCTTGCTTTTCCGTTGCTTGGCCTGGCCCGCAAGCGGTTGTCGACGTCTGTCTTGACAGTGTGAGCCCTAATTTTTCTCGGGTTTTTTTGATTTTGGTTTACATGGGTGCCTCTCGTTTCATCGACGAAGTGCATCTCACAGGGAAAGAAGCGCCCAGAGCTGAGCTGTCTGGGCGTACAAAATCACCTATGACGACGGTCCGTGGGGGTCGCTGTGATGACGGCTTTTCCTTGGCGCTGCTGAGCGGCAGCCACTGCAGGCTGTTGCAACTGGAAACGGTGGCGCGGCGCGGGGACGGTGCCCGCCGTCAACTTTGCTTCTGCCGATACTAGCTCCCTCTTTCGCCTCCTTCTTCCCTCAGCTCGCCTCCGCTTCCCCCTCGCTCTCGACGGTAGGTCTCGCCATGGAAATAGCATCCACTGAGGCGTAAAAGCCGGACCCTGGCTGACTGCGGCAGGTGGTGGTAATTTTTCCGCCTTGAGGTGTGCGGCTGCACTGAGGTGCTGGCGCAGGTAAACGAGCAGCTGCTGTCTCAGCGGAAGAGCGAGAACTCGGCGCTGGTCCGGGTAGCCAAGACGGCCGAAGGCTTTGAACACCTGTTCCGTCCCGGCCTCTGATTGGGTACACTTGGACTGTCGTTGACTGTCCCGGCTTGGGAGATTTTTCGCAAAAGGCCGCGAAAGAGTGACAAAGCAGACTCTGCGCAAAAATCTTGCTCGTCCAAGCAGACTGGTTTGCGTGAAAGCAAGATCCCACGCAAGCCCGCAAGGGGCCTCGCAACCACAAAAGCTAACTTTTGGTGAGACGGTTTAGCAGGCACTGCGCCGTGTCCTCTGGCTCCTTGACGCGAATAGTATTGAAGGTGGCCCGTGCTCGCGTTTTCTGAGTTGTCCGCGCAACTGTGCGCGTGCAACCTCTGCCGGCTCGATTCTGTTCAACTTCGTTGCTCTCGCAAAAAATACTTCGCGTCCTGCAGGAATTTTGTCATATTTCGAACCTACGCGGGATGAACCCAACAGATTTCGAGTCTGTCGCCTTAACCGCTCGGCCAAAGACGCTTCGATGACGATCGTCTCTGTTTACGTTATTATATTCTTACAGATAGTTGGGGGAGGTGACGCCGTTGAAGCCGCGACAGGTGTAGAGCAGTAGAGACCGTCCATCCTTCACGAGCGTTGCACCGTCGCCGCTGGTATGCACGGGTCGACACTTTGCCCGCTTCCAGCCCTGAGCAGCCGTCTTTCTCGCCAATGCCCATAGTCTGCGCAGAGTACCGGCAGTACGATGCCGTCAACATTGACGTTGACGTAGCGTGGATGGCAAGGAGCGACAACATTTAAGGCCGCGACGACCGATTGCAACGCGATGTTCAGGCTTCCCGACGTGCTCGTGGCCTCGGTGATGCCACCTTCTTGGTAGCTGCCGTGCATAGGTGCGTGTGTCCCATTCTATAGTTCTAGTTCATGGGTTTTTGTTTTCCTTTGTCCCTGTTGCTTCGCGCGGGACGCGGTGGCACAGTGAAGCGGTTGTCGGCATGCGGGAAGCGGCCGCGCGAGGGAGGCGGCCCGAGACACCAACGCCGCGGCCGCCTGCGGCTGGCCGCAGCGTCGGCGGCGGCGGTGGTGGGGGCGGCCGCGACGGCGGGCGGCGGGCGGTGGGCGGCACCGCGGGCGGGGTGGAAGGCGAGGTCGCGTGGGCGGGCCGGTGGGCCAGCGGGGTCGGCCGAGTGAAAGAAACAGACGCGCGCAAGGGTCAGCCGCCAGCCGGGCCCTGCCCTGACCCCGCCCCCATCCCGTCGGCCACCGTCACCCGTCGAGCGCGGCGGCGGCCGGCCGCCGCGCCATCCCCCGCTCCGCCGCCCGCCGTGCGGCGGCGGCGGCCGATGCGGCGGCAAAGGCGGCCGCCACGGGCAGCGCGCCGGGGCGGGACGCCCCGCCGCCCGCGTCGGGGGTGGGCGGTGAGCCGCCGCCGCCGCCGCCGGCAGGGACGGGCGTAGTCGCCGTCGCCACGGGCGAGCCCACCCTTGCCCCCGCCGCCGCCGCGACCGCCGTGTCTCCCCACCCGGCAGCGGCGGGCGGCCGATCCCTCTCCCCCGCCGCCGGCGAGCCCCCTTGCCACGGCGTCGGCGGCGCGGCGCGCGCCTCCAGCACCGCCAGCTCCCGCTCCCGCTCCCGAGCCGCCGCCGCCGCCGCCGCCGCCGCCGCCGCCGCCGCCGCCGCCGCCGCCGCATCCGTTACGGTGCCCCCATCGACACCGGCACGACCACCGGTAGCAATCGTGGCGGCAGCGGGGGGACTTGACAGCGGCGGGGGGGGGGATTGCCCGCCGCGGCCACGCCGCCACTGCCGCGGCGGCGGCCGCCGCTCCGCGCGCCGGCGCGCCACGATCGGCGGCGGACGGCGGCCGCGGCGGCCGCCTGTCCCCGCCGCCGCCGCTGCCGCCACCGCCACGGATGGCGACGCTGCCGGGGGCACCCGCCGCCAACGCAGGCCAGCGCCGACGCCGCCGCCGCCGTGTCACCGCCGACGCGGCGGGGGCGGGCGAGTCGCCCCACCCGCGCGACCGCACCGGCCGCGGCACAAACGCGCCGCCGCCCGTGGCGCCACCGTCGCCGCCGCCACCGCCGTCACGACCGCGGTGTTGACACCAGCAGCGGCAACGGTGACGGTGCCGCCGGCAGTAGCAGCGGCAGTGGTGACGCCAGCCGCGGCGGCGGCGCCTCGGCCGCCGCAGGGGCGGGAAAAGACAGACCCCGCCGCCACCCCCTAGGCGGGCAGGGCGGCGCCCTCGTCGCAGGAGACGGCCGCCGACCACTGCCGCCGCCCCCCCGCCTCCCCCCCCCCGCCTCCCCCCCGCCAGCACTCCCGCCCCCACTCCCCCTACCGCCACGAACGGGTGAAAGCGGGTTGCTCACGCAGCACCGCGGCGCCGCCGGCACAACCCGCCGGCGCTCGGCCGCGCGCCCGGTCGGCGGCGGCCGCGACGGGCGGGCGGTCCCAGGCGCACCCGCTGCTGCTGCGGGCGGCGGCGGCGGCGGCGGGCAACCCGCCGCGGCGGCCACGACGGCAGCGGCGTGCTGCCGTCACCGCCGCCGCCGCCGCTGCCGCCGGTATGGGTGCTGCCGACGCGGGCGCCACGGTCGGCACGCCCCCGCCCCCGCCCCCCCCCCCTCCGCGCCGCCGGGCGCGGCGTGTCGGGCCAGCCGGGCTTACCGCCCGGCCGGCACCCGCCCGCCGCGCCGCCCGCTGCCGCCGCCCGCCGTCGCCGCCGCCGGCCGCGTCGTCGTCGTCGGCGTCGTCGTCGTCGGCGTCGGCGTCGGCGTCGGCGCGGCGCGCTGTCGGGGCACCGCCGCCGCCGCCACCGCCGCAGGCCACGGCGGCGTCGTGGCCGCGCTGAGCGCAGCGCCCGCCTCGCCGACGCCGTCGTGGAGGGTGGCGGCGACGGCGGTGAAGCGCGGTGCGGAAGGTGGTTATGGGGGGGGGGGTAATGACAACCAAAGCACAGACAAAAAAGAGGACGAGGACGGGGGGCGGGGGGGGGGGGGGGGGAAGGGCAGAGTGGGGGGGGGGAGTGCGCTGGCGGGAAGACGGGACACCGACGGCGGAGGGGGTGACGAGCAGAGGGGGCCGGGCGGAAGGGCCGCGAGCGCGGTAGCGGGTGGTGGCAAAGCTCCGCTTGGGTCCGCGACGAGCGGCGAACTTCCATGGTCAGTGGAGCCCGCTGCGTGCGCTTGTTGGACCCTTGGCGGGTCGGCCGCGTCGGCCGCGTCGGCCGCCGGCACGCGCACCGCAGAGAAGAGGCGCGCGGCGCGCACCCCCCCCCCCCCCCCCCCACAGCGGCGTTCAGGGGCGCCCGCGCGACGGCCCCGCCGTCGCCGCCGTCACTGCCGTCGCCGCCGCCACCATCGCCGCCGCCACAACCGCCTACCCATCTGGTGGGGTGGGGCCCGCGCTTCCACAACGTCTCCATGAAGCCTTGCTCAGAGAAGGCGTCCTGCCCGCTTACAAGGACAAGGAGACTGCCCAAGCTGTCCACCGTCCTTCCCAAGAGGAGCGGAAGGTTCATCCGGGTGCGGATGATGGTGCGCTCTGTCCACGAGCCGGCAGCTGGATGCTGGTCTTTATCAGGCTTAGTCAGCTCGTTGTCACCCACGTGCAAGTAGTAAGAGCGCGACAGCCAATAGTCGTACTCATCCTGGCCGCCAAACAGCTCCACAAACGTGGAATCACCCTTCTGCTGCTTCCGCAGGATGGTCACCGGGTTGCTGTGAGGCAGGGTGGTGGCGCAACGCTTCTTGGCCTGGACCCAGACTGTGACAGGACCGTCTGGCCGCACGAGAAAGAACACGTCGTCAAGCTTGAAAGAAGTTGTTGGACAAAAGGAACACCGTCCTCGACACCTGCTTGGGAAAGCTCCGCGCACGCCGCAGAAAAATCATCACGGCTTCTGGCTGCCGGTTGTTGTTGCCCATTTCGTCAGCCAGCCGCCATACCTCCTTGTGCGCGACCGAGGCGTTCACGCGCACGTCCCGCAAAACTCGGTCATCGCCGACGTAGGCGGCACCAATGCCAAGCAGCTTCAGCAGGGTCACGGCAGAGTCGGCTGTCGGGAATCGGGCACGGCAAGTGCAGCTATGGCTGGGAGCCGACCTCGAGCAGGGCGCTGATTGGTTCAAAAGCAGTTCTGTTCTCTTTCAATCTCGCCAGTTTCCACTGGATCTCAGGCGATTTCTTGACCACCGAGCAGGCGAGCCAGCCGCAACTGGAGCCAGTCCTCCCATCGATCTGGTCTGAAACCCCCAGACAGTTGCAATGTTCTGTCTGCGCAACAATTGTGCGCGATACTGAGCAGCTATTGGTTTTCGTGAACGAGCTTTCATGTGCCTGTACATTTCAAGCAGGCTTTGTCGAGCACCGACAGAGCTCGTCAGGATGAGGCGGGATAATACCAGCCTTGGGATTCTGGACGTCAGAACCCCAAGGTCGCCTTGGGATTCTGGGAGGGGGTGGGAGGGGGTGGGGGGGGGGGAATGGGAGGGTAAGTTTACCAATTATACTTCATATAACTTTTCTTCTTCATTTGAAACCAGAATTCATTTCGTAGGCTCCTTTCACTCATATCTGTCGTCGATGCTTTTTCCGTTGGCCACAGCCGCGCGTCTGACAGCGTTCGCTTCGACAGTGGCCCGTCTCGTGCCGCGTCCTTCGTACTGCCTGATTCCGCGAGTATGCCCTCGACACGCTGGCCACGGCCTGGCCCCTCGAGCCGGCCTTTGACACACTGGCCGCCGCCGGATCCCTCGACCTGGCCCTCGACACTCTGACCTCCGCCGGGGCCATGCAGGCGTCACCCGTCTAGTCTGACAGTTTTCCACGTGCTGGCCGTTTGACAATGGAGAGGGGTCACCCGTCTTGGCTGACAGAGCGTGGAGAGCCGCGATTTCTCCAGGCGTCTCCTGAGCAGCTTTGGGCCACAGGGTGTCACCAGAGCATGTAGTACGTAGTACCTGGGGATCTCAACCAACACGCATGTTGGGTTCGCTGAGACGCTCTGAGAGCGCTCGAGACTCGCGCGTCGAGGCTCCACAGCCGCTGGGCGCCCCGAGGCCAGCGACGCCATCAGCACACACGTGTGGCTCCTCACCTACTTGCAGTTACGTACACCGACCTGTACTGGGCACCTCCATTACTCTACCCTGCGGCGGCGCGTCCCTGTTCCCGCCACCGACGTCCCGCCAGCGGCAGCAACCCCCCCCCCCCCCCCCCCCCCCGTCCCACCACCAGCACGCCGGCCGGCGCCGAGCGTGCGGCCGCCCCTGGCGGCCCCGCGCGCCCACACCGCCCGCCCCCGCCACGGGCAGCCACCCCGGCCCCCCATGCAGCGAGCTGCCCCCCCTGCTCCCCTGCCACGCGATGCGCCCCCCGCCACCCCGGCCCACACCCGCCGCCACCGCGGCCGCCGCGGCTGCCGCGGCAGGCGGCCTCGGCCGCGGCCGCCGCCACCGCTGCCGCCGCCGCCCGCCGCCCCCGCTACCGCCGCCGCTGCCCACCGCCGCCGCCGCCGCCGCCCGCCGCCCGCCGCCGCCTGCGGCCCCCGCGCCCTCAAGGGTTGCCCACCGTTGCCGCCGCCGCCGACGCCGCCGCCGCCGCCTCTGCCCCTGCCGCTGCGGGCTGCTGCCGCCCCGGCTGCCGCTGCCGCCGCCGCCGTTGCTGCCGGCCGCCGGCCGCCTGCCTGGCCGGCCGCCGGCCGCCTGCCGCCCGGGCGGCCGCGGTGGCCGCCGCCCCTGCGTCCCCCGCCGCCGCATCCGCCGGTTGGCTGCCGTCGCGGCTGCGGCTGCCACCACCGCCGCCGCCACCGGTCGCCACCCTGGCCGGGGGCGGCCGCCCCCGCCGGCCGGCCGCCGGTCCGGCCCCCGGCCGCCGCCGCTGCCGCCGGCTACCGCCGCCGGCGTGCTGCCGCCGCTGGCGGGCTGCCGCCGCCGGCCGCCTGCCTGGCCGGCCGCCGGCCGCCTGCCGCCCGGGCTGCCGCCCCGGCCGCCGCCCCCGCCGCCGCCGCCCCCACCGGGTTGCTGCCGCCCTGCTGCCGCTGCCGCCGCCGCCTTTGCTGCCGGCCGCCGCCAGCAGGCTGCCGCCGCCTGCGTTTTGCCGCCAATCGCGGGCTACCTTTGTCGGCCAGCTGTCCGGCCGGCCGCTGGCCGGCTGCCGCCCCGGCCGCTCTCACCATCGCCGCCGCCCCTGCCGGTTGGCTACCGCTCCGGCTGCCGCTGCCGCCTCTGCTGTCGCTGCCGGCCGCCGCCGATCCGCTTGCCACGGCAGCGCCGGCAGTGCAAGAAAGTGCCTCCCGTCTGCTTCTTTGTCATCCGCTGTGCAGTATGGGCCTGGATATAGAGTGCATGAGAGACCCACCGTGGGAAGAAATAGTCTTATCTGGGTAAAACGATCATGCTGAATCTATTGGTGCACACATCGGGCGTCGTGCACCCGTACGGCGGACAGGACAGTCGAGAGGCTGGGTGGAAGAAGCGCTTTAGGCGCCCGCTCCGAGCTTTTTTGAGCGTAATGGGTCAACTCTGTTTAGTTAACGCTGAGGGCAGAGGTATCCGTTGGCCATCGTCCCGTAAAAATGCAAAGAAAGCACTCTGCAGTTCACTCATTCGTGACTGACTGACTGCTGATACGGTGGTATGCACTGTAGCGCAGCTGGATGAGCCCACAGCGCCGTTGAAAGTGCAAAAAGCTGCGGAGGTAGCTGAATACACTGTATAGATCTGATAGATGTAGTTTTTGAAGGATGAGAGCACTGTGGGGCGCTAGACGGCCTGTCGCGGCTACCTGTCCAGAATGGACTTTTGGGGGCCCATATGACCTGCTTCCCGATGTTTGCGACATTTTCTGAGCACATATTCGTGCTCAGCGTCATCGACTTAGTCTGGCGGGAACAGCTTGAGAAGATTTTGCTTCATTTTCTGAAACGCGTCGTAGCGGTGTGTGACGCCTTGCACCGAAGTGTGCGCAGGGCACTTCACCACGTGCAACAAGAGTCAGGGACCACTTCACCAACTTTTCTGAAGCATGCTCAATCGACTAAATCGAGGTCGCTGAGCACGGTCATGTGCTCAGAAGGTTTCGCAAACGACGGGAAGTGGGTCATACAGACCCCCAAAAAGGCCATTCTGGACAGGTAGCCTCGACAGGCCGTCCAACGCCCCACAGTACTCTCACGCACAAAAAGATACAATTATGAGATCCCAACAGTACAGCAGACATCCTCCGCAACCTTTTTTGTTCTCATCGGCGCTGTGGGCGCGTCCAGCAGTGCGACATGTCCCAAGGCGCCTCCTTCTGCACGGGTTCAGCAATGTGCGGACCCCGGCATGCCATCCAACCACTTTGAGCAATTGTATGCCACCAGGTACTCATAAACTCATTGTCTGTGCAAAAAACGAGGACCATGGAGCACTGAACAGCTCTGAGAGGCGGGGAATTTATAGCGTGAAGCGCTTGCCACACCCGGTTACAGGCTTGTTCTGCCCCCTATGTTGGTGCAGAGCAATAAAAAGATACATCAATAGTCGCAGCGTCATCAGTTTACTCGGGAATGACGGATCTATCCAGCTCCGCGGGACCTATGTACTCCACGTGCACGTACATACCGAGCAACAGGTCACACCATGACGGACAGGCGGCGCTTGTCAGCGCTATTCACTATAAAAAAATACGCAGGCTGGTGGAGCGTGGACCATTGGGGACGCCAAAAGGTCACAACTGACGGCGTTTCACCGTCACTAGCGCGCCCGAGCGGCGGAACCAGTGGTGAGAGGGTGATGCACTTCGGCCCTCCATGAAACCGTTCTGGTCGCTGCCGTGACAGACGTGTGTGCGGGCGCGCTCTCAACACTGATAGGAGTCGGAGACAAGGCATGCATATCCACCAAGTCTGCTCGGAGAGCGGATAACGGCGAAGCGGGCGACCGGGGCGGGGAGGAGGGGGGCGTCAGACGCCGGCGCTTCAGTCTTCGGCGTTGGCAGTCGCAAGTCGCTGACCAGGATGGGTTCAGAGTCAAATATGGTAATCCCACCTCCGGAAACAATTGATTCAGTACTACAATCTTCATCTCGCCCAGTTCAGATTGTGCAACAGCCTATCAGGTTGGACGAATTGGACATCTGATTCGCCAGATAGGCCAGGAGATGTGAGTCAAGTCGGATGTGTATGTACTGTTGACCTCCGTGGAATAATCGCTTGGATTGTAAATACAATCAAATATCCCTGCCTGCCATGTGAGTAGCTGGTCGCCACAGTCGTCTTGCTGCCCGGCCGCCTCAACCAGCGTCAGGGGAGGCGGCTCGCCGCGGCGCGGGCGCCAGCCTGCCGCGGTCGCGTCAGGGGGGAGACCGCAGTGCGCGGCGGCGGCGTCAGCCCCCCCACCGGCCGGGGCAGTGGCGGTGGAGTGCCGCCGAGGCCACTTCCCCCCAAGCACCAGCCGCAGCCATTGCCGCCCCCGGCGGCCGCCGCTGCCGCGGCCGCCCCGCGGCCGCCGTGGCCGCCCCCACCCCGCCAGCCGCCGCGGCCGCCCCCCCCGCCAGCCGCCGTGGCCACCCTTTCTCGGCAGCCCCCGCGGACGCGGCCGCCCCCCGACGCCCCCCGACGCCCCCCGGCGCGGCCGTTTCCCCCGGCGGCTGCCACCCCCAGGGGGCTGCCTCCCCCCGGCGGCCGCCACCGCCCGCGGCAATCACGGTCGCCACCCCCCAGAGGCCACGCCAGCCGCCCCCCCCGGCGGCCACCACGGCCCCCCCTCCCCGCCGCCCCTCGACGGCCCCCGCAGTCCCCCGCCGCCCGTTGCCACGGACGCCGTCCCTACCCCGGCGGTCGCCACGCCCCCCGCCGGCACGCGACGCTGCGGCGGGTGCCGGACGACGGGGACTGGGCGCCGGGGGCCGGGGGCCGGATGCCGGGGCACAGGCGGCCGGGGCCGCGGGCCGGGCAGCGGCGGGGGCCGGAGGGCAGAAGCGGGGTGCCGAGCGGCGGCGGGCGGCGGGCGGCGGGCGGCGGGCGGCGGCGGGCGGCGGGCGGCGGTGGGCGCCGCGCGGCGGGTGCCGGGCGGCGGCGGGCGGCGGGCGGCGGCGGGCGGCGGGCGGCGGGGGCCGGGTGCCGGGCGGCGGCGGGCGCCGCGCGGCGGGGGCCGGGTGCCGGGCGGCGGCGGGCAGCGGGCGGCGGCGGGCGCCGCGCGGCGGGCGGCGGCGGGCGCCGCGCGGCGGGCGGCGGGCGGCGGGGGCCGGGTGCCGGGCGGCGGCGGGCGGCGGGCGGCGGGGGCCGGGTGCCGGGCGGCGGCGGGCGCCGCGCGGCGGGGGCCGGGTGCCGGGCGGCGGCGGGCAGCGGGCGGCGGCGGGCGCCGCGCGGCGGGCGCCGCGCGGCGGGCGCCGGGTGCCGGGCGGCGGCGGGCAGCGGGCGGCGGCGGGCGCCGCGCGGCGGGCGGCGGCGGGCGGCGGCGGGCGCCGCGCGGCGGGCGGCGGGCAGCGGGGGCCGGGTGCCGGGCGGCGGCGGGCGCCGCGCGGCCGGGGGGGCCCGGCGGCAGAAGCCGGGGGCCGGGCAGCGCAGACCGCAATGAGAGGGGGGGCAGCCAGCGCGGTGCCGCACACCCACGCTGGCACCGTGCGTGGGGGTAGGGCACGCGTCATGCGGCACGCGCACGCGGCAGGGCACGCGCCATGGCACGTGCCTAGGGCAGCCGCTGTCAGACGTGATGCTGCACTGCTGACTGGCACGGGGCCGTTTTACAGTGACGTCGCGCGAGCGCGACGGTGGCCAGCGCGACGGGCGCAGCCGTGGTGCGCGAGTGCGGCTCGCAGCGGATTGCGCTACCGAAGTGTACGGAAAAGAGAGGCTCCAGAGTTCTGTGCAAAAAATAGTATGGGCTGCAATGAGGACGCTGCTGCCGCTGCCAGTCCATGGATTTGAAGTCCATGCCGGGAAGTCCACCAGGTCCCCCCAGGGGGGCTCACGGGCCCCCCACACGCACCCCTTGAATGCAGCGCCTGGCGGGGGGTTGGGATTCTGGACCTTGGGAATCCCAAGGCTGGTATTATCCTTCTTGTCAGGATAACCCACCGACACCCACCCCCCCGCTTCCCCACCGACCCCCTCCTCCCCCATCTTCCAAATCGCCACCGTCTCTGTCCCAGCAATGGGGCCTTCACGTCAGCCACTGGCAGGGCGGGCGGCTTGTGCCGCCCCTCCGTCACTCCCAACGTACGGCAGCGTCTCCCACAGGGCCAATGGCATTGGCGGTGGGGGGCCCAGGCTGCCGGCGCTGGGGGCGACCCTGTCCGCGGCCAGCGCCAGAGGCGGTG
The DNA here is from genome assembly GCA_008729055.1 of Pyropia haitanensis. Lineage (NCBI taxonomy): Eukaryota > Rhodophyta > Bangiophyceae > Bangiales > Bangiaceae > Pyropia > Pyropia haitanensis. Next base: position 5,343,905 of record SDUX01000008.1, read on the forward strand.
TCGTCGGCGATGGCAACCCCCACCGCTCCTGTCTGGCGTCAACGACAGAGGACGTGCCGTCGCCGCTGCCGCTGCCGCTGCCGCTGCCACCACCGCCGCTGCTGGGGATGCCGCTGCCGCTGCCGCTGCCGCTGCCGCTGCCGCTGCCGCTGTAATCCCCGCCGCTGCCGCTGATGCCACCGCTGCAGCTCACGCCGCCGCCGCCGCTGATGCCGCCGCTGCCTCTCACACCGCCGCTGCCGCCGCCAAAGCTCCCCGTCTCAGTCGTGCTAACCCTGCTGGTGACAAACGGCAACGTCGGGCGTGGCGGCACAGGCACCCACAGCACCGGGATCCCGCCCCCCCCCCCCCCCCCGCTCGCCTCCCCACCATTGCCTGCGGGTAGACGGTGGGCAGCGCCCTCCCTCCCCCCACCTTCATACTCCTCTGACGGTGGGGGCGACGGGTATTCCCCACCGCCGCTGGCCACACCCGCCCCCCCCCTGCCGCCGCGGCTGCGCCACAGGCGGGTGGCGAAGAGGGCGGTCGCCGCCCCCGCAGCGGCGGCGGCCAGCGCGCCCGCCACCACCCCCACCGTGGCGCCGGCAGACATGCCGCCGCCGCCGCTGCCACCGCCGCCACCATCCCCGCCGCCGCCGCCGGTACTAACGTCCCTCTCACCGGGCTCACCCGCAGGCGTCGGCGTCGGCGTCGGCGTCGGCGGGCGCTCGCTGCTGCCGCCGCCACGGCGGTCGGGCGGCGGGCTCGCGGTGGGCTCACTGGCGCGTGGTGGGACGCTCCGCGTCGGCGTCGGTGGCGGTGTCGGTGTCGGGGTCGGGGTCGGGGTCGGGGTCGGGGTCGGTGTCGGCGTCGGCGACGGCGGGGGCGGGGTGGCGCCGCCGCCCGGCCGCGGCGTAGCGGTCGCCGCCGCTGGCGCGGTGAGCGCGCACAGCAGGGCGGTGTCGTTAAATACAATGACGCTGCGGCGGCCGGCCAGGAGGCGCGGCGCGCCGCCTCCCGCCGGCAGGCGCAGGCCCGCGTCCCCAAACGCCGCCCACGTGCGTCGGCCCCACCGGGGTCGGTCGCCGCAGACCAGCGTGTCGAGCCCCACGCCCAGGACGGTGCCCCAGGCGGCTGCCGCCCGCCGAGTCGCCGACGAAAGAATCAGCTGCGTGATCTTGGGCGGCGACGGCAGCCCCGCCACCGCTGCGGGGTCGCCATAGCCCGCAGGGGAGACGCCGAGCAGGCACCCCGGCGGAGCGCCATCGCAGGCGCTGCCTCCGAGTACGATGCAGTCCCCATCCCAGCGGAGCGCCACCGTCGGGGACACCCCGGCGACCGCGGCTGACTCCTTCATCTGCCACGTGGGCGGGCACGTCTCGCCGGCACGGCCCCACACGAGGGTGTAGGACGTCCCTTCCAGGTCGGAGAGGCTCATCAGCCTGGACGTGGTGGCCATGCGCGTGTATGGGGGGGGGGCGCCTCCGGCGGGCTCTGCACGGGAACCGTCGGTGCCGGCTCCACCTGCTGCCGCATCTGCAGGGACGACGACGTGGGCGGTGGCGACGGTGGCGGCGGCGGAGGTGGTGGTGACGACGGCGGCGGCGGCGGCGGCAGCGGCGACTGCGGTCGCTGCCGCCGCTGCCGCTGTTCCCACCGCCACCGTCCATCGGAGACACCAGCGGGGAGAGGCGCCCATGCCCCGCGCGCCGCGGTCGCCCTTGTCCGACACCGCGACGGGCGGCACACGCGAATGTGGATTGGAGAGCACGTTGCACTACAGCGGGGAGGGGGCCCTGCGAGCTTCGACGCGAACACAGGTAGCTGGAGTGGTTGCCGGGCTTGCGGGTGATCTGCGCGGGTGGATCCCTCTCACGCGTGGTGGCCGGCCTCGCCGACGGTTTGGCGTGCGCGGGGGTAGAGGGGAGAGCAAAGAGCGTTCCGACAGCTCCGCGGTGGCGCGCTCGACGTCGGCACCCCCTCTATCGCCGTGTCGCGGGCCCCTCTAGCCGTGTGTGCGAGCGGCGGCCCCGGCGCGTGCGCGCCAGCGCCGGAAACGGGAGATGGACACGTGCGCCGCCGCGCAGGAGATGGGGCGCGTGCGGCACCCAGCAGAGCCGAGTTGTGCACACAAACCTCTGCCGTCGTGTCCCGCCATAGCACTTGCTGACTCAGTTCCAGCCTTTTTTTTTTTCTGGAATCGAGTTGTAGCCGCCCTTCGGCAATCCTCCCCAGCGCTGCGCGTCCGGCCCTCAAGTGGCGGCCAGCTGGCCCCCACACCGATTGGCGGCTCTCGGGGTGCGGTGGCTTCCCACCCGCGGCCGCCACCCAGAAACCCCGGGAGGGGGTCCATCGGCTCCCCCCATCGGCGAGCCGGGGGGGTCCCTGTCCAAGGCGGTCGCAACGCCCGCCGTGGTCTGCCGTGCGCGGTGCCGCGTGCGTGCCAGCCACGGGGGCAGCGGAAGATCCACGGCAGCCGACGTCAGGAGGGGGGGCGGGGGGGGGGCGGTGGGCGCGTGTTGCGGCGACGGGCTCTGCGGTTCGTCTCCTTGGACTGCAGCCTCATCGTAGTCTTCCATCGAAGCTCCAAGATGAGGATCGACCAACGAGGCGATGGGAAGATGAGGGTCATCGGCGCCCCAATCGTCACCACCGACTCGATAGGTGCACGATCAAGATCTATTTTTGAGTCCGGCTGTGAAGGTCATACATCAGACCACATACGTGATAATCTATTGGTTGAGCTGCTGTCAGCCCGTGCCGCACGGACAGCGACGGACTTCGCGCAGGTGTGGCGTTGCTCCTCCTACGCCCTCGCTGTCTCCCGAAGTGGAGTGCACAGGAGGGTCATGACCTGCATTGGCACCCGCGAGGCGCTTTACCGTGACGCCCTCTGCTGGTGCTCCTTTCCAGCTATGCTCCGCGTCCGCCTCTGCTGTAGCTGTGCGCGGCGTCTGTTCAGTGGCGCGGCTACCGTCGCCGGTACTGGGCCAGAGCCAGCCTCTTCCCGGGAATGCTCGCAGTGGGGGTGCGGCGCGCGACAAGCCAGCCGGCCGCCCTGTCGCTGTCGCCCGCCGACCCGCCGCCGTCGTTGCCTGGAACAATCGGTAGCTGAACGCGGGCAAATGGCGCTCGCAGGCACGGCTACAGTTAATGTTTGGACAGAGTCCTGGCACGCTTGAGGACTCAGCGACCACCAGAGCGTCATGGGGACGGGCGGGCGGGCGGGCGGGCGGGCAGGCAGGTGGGTGGGGGCGCGTGCCGGGTGGCCGGCAGTCCGGGCGGCTGGGCTGCCCGTGCAGCCGCCCGGCTCAGAATCGTCACTATTGACCAAATCCGATACGCAAGGCCTACACAGCCTACACACATACACACCTCCCCAGGAAACCCTATCCAAGTGGGGGGGGTTCAAGTCTTCATAACGCCGTTATTGATATCCCCCTTTGATAGAATTTTCGGGCGGGGCCCGCAATGGCCCGCTCGGAGAGTCTTACTGTGCTTCCGCTAACAAGTGGATGTTGCTCGGATGTGCAGGTAAGAAGTAATTGGTCCAGACGGCGATTTCATGCACCTTCACGTACCGTCAACATCCACTTATTAACGGATGCACTCTAAGTGCTCCGCGCTGGAGCTGCCAAACCGGCCTCCGATTGGCTGCATCGCACGTAAAAGTTAACAGGCCCTTGAAGAGCACAACTCAGGCACAAATCCGAGAGACTCAACTTCCTTACAGCTCGGCTGTGGCCCCTCTCCACACCCCGAGCCTCATGGGGCCTGTGCGGGGGGCCCCGTGCGCCTCGCTGTCCACTCGCGAACAGCTTGTCGCCACGTGGTGCGCCTGTGACCGGGCGACGCCGGGAGCTCCCCGCACTTCGACGATCACGCGGCGGCGCGTGACGCGCCGTGAGGTCGCCGAGTGACAATCTCGGAGTCAGCCAATTCCCGGGGGGGGATGCAGCGTCAGCACTCTTCATGGAACACTTGGATGCTCCCTAAGTAAAGGGCGTCGTGCTTATCAACCAATAGGCAGGTCGCAGACGTGACAAATTAGAGCATGGGTTAGACTTGCCGTCCACGGCTTTGGAGTTGAACACCAAACTCTTCTTCTAGAAGGTCCGATCCCGAAGGCTGAGAATCGAGACGCCGCGCGTCCTGGAGCGGGCCGTGCTGCGGACTGGTTTCCAACCGCCACTCGCCGTCTCGCACCAAGTCGGCACGGTGCCCCACGTTGAAGCGCGCCTGCACGCACACCCCTCGCCTCTTCCCCCGCAAGGTACTCGACACCCTTCCAATGGATCAAGTCACTTCCCTGTTTGGCGGCACGGCTGCAGATGCGCACGTTTACCTTCGTCGAACCGTGCGCTACGCGTTCATGAGAGATTTGTGATCCAGCGCATCTTCTTGATGACTCGCCGGAGTCTGAGCAGCTGGAGGGAGCTTGTTCTGGTTCTGGGAGTGCGCGGATCTCTTTCCGTGTCTATATCACGTGCTATATGTGTGGCCGCGATGTGTCTGACTGTATGCTTCGGCCTCGTATCTTGCTATGTGGATTATTCTTGCGTGTGGACCTGTTTTGCATGGATCGGTGAAGAAGACAAGGCATGAACGGGGGCGCTGGTGAAGCTGCGCGGCTGGAGTTGGCTGACGCATCCAGGGGCAAGAAGGGGAGGGATTAGGAGAGAGCGAAGAGCGGTGAGCATGGAAGGCGGCTTCAAGGAGGGGAGAGACAGGTTCATCAGGGGGGTGTGTTGATGTGGGTGAGGAGGATGGGGTGCGGGGAGGTTGGTGGAGAGGCGATGGTCTTGTACGCGCGGGGTGAAGATGTGAGGGAATGCGAGAGGCGAGTAGGTCTCTCCCCCTCGCCACCGTCAGCGGGCTAGGCGCCGCTACCGTGGCGTGGTGTGGGGGGGCGGCCTACGGGGGCGGCCATTTCCGCTGTTTGCACCTACAGGTACAACGAATAAAACGTGGACGTGGCGCCATGTTGAAGCCCACGTGGCGAGGTTCAGAGCGACGTGGCGACCGTGGGCCGTCAGAACACCTCGCTGTGACGCCCTCGGGGGGTGCTGTCAGCCTTCTGCAGGTACTGTGGTTGGCCCATGAGTGAACGAAACTCAGTCTCTGATTGGGTGGTTCGTCGAAACAGTCCGCGGAATGGCCCCGTGAGGCATTAGTTCTGACGGCCCCAACTTATCACAAGAATAACGCAAACCCGGTTGCGTAGCAGATTCTGCCAATAGTGAGGATGCCACCGGGCCACGGCTGCCCAGATCCGGCGGCAGTGGCGGTCTGCGCACGTTCCGTTTCTGGGGATCTCGCTGTAATGCAGCCCTAGAGGTCTCTATCAATCGACCATCGAAGGAGACCAACGACGTCCAACGCGCCCCCGCTATGATGGACTCATCGAGCCACATCGATTTTCCATCGTCAAACCCCCTAAGATGGAGAATCATTGCAAGGAGACGTTGCAACAGGGGGCGCCGGCGGTTGCCCCTGCTCACGGAAAGAGAGATCCCCAGTGGCAGGCATGGGCATGCAATGGGAGTGGGGAAAACGCTGCGGGGTTTGGCAGGGGTCACCACCCCGTCGGCGCCAGCGTTGGCGCCAGGCCCCCACCAGAAAACCTCCCTTCCATCGGGGGGGGGCGTCCGAACGAGGGGACACGGGGCTTGGCGGCGGCGGCGCGATCCCAGCGGGGATGCGCGCGGCTCGCAGCAGGGATTGGCTCGAAGGCCGCGGCACAAGACCCCCCGTTCCACTCGCACTTGCTTTCCCGGCCCACGCTATGTAGGCTGGGCCCCTCGGCAATGATCCCCGAGGAGCGCGCCCGCCCGCTCCCTTGGCGGCGTGACAACCGCGGAAGGTACTGTGCGTTGGCAGGGACGAAAGGTGCGCTATGGCGAGACGCGAGACCGAGTGGGTGGAGGTGGTGGCGTGCCGGAGCCGTCGAGACCAAGCGCGGCGAGGGGAGGCGGATCGTCCCAAAAGAATCCCGACCTTGTCAGGGGCGTGCGGTTTGACAGTGCAGCGCGATCGCCGCATTGGGCATGGACCCTTACAGCTCCTCGCCTTGACTGTTGCTGTCAGCCGCTCTGTCTCGTGGCCGGCACGCTTCTCTCCAACCGCCTCGAGATGCGGCCGACTGCATGGGTGGCCACAGTAGCCGGGCTGCAGCCAGCCCCACGGAGCCCCGCCATGTGCATCCGCCCGCAGCACCCTCCCTCGCCGCGATCAGGGCTGGGTAGCCACTACCCGTCCGAGCCACGTGCAGTCGCGGCCGTCCCTTCCACCACCGCCAGCGCCGCGTCGGTGGTAGCGGGGGGCGTTCCAGCTCGAGGCGGGTCAGTCACGGTGGCATCGCCCGCAGACACCCACCTCCCCCAGTAACAGCGCCGCCACGAGCAGACCAGCCCGGGACGCGCAGAGTGACAAGAGAACACCAGCCACATGAGAAAGAGCCAGTACCGCAGAGGAAGCTACCATGTGGGAATAAAGGTCTGTATCTTTCTGCCGACCCACCGCGGCGCCGACCGCGCCGCGGCGGGCCCAGCTATGTAGGTCACCCAGCACCGCATCCCCACTCATCGACCGCTCCCCCTCCCGCGCGGCCACCACTGTCTCGCCCAGACAGAGCCGTGTGGAAGGTGCCGATGGTCTTGTTGCGCGCCCAGCGACCAACAGCACGCCGGCCGTATTTGCGCTGTGATCACGTAAGTCCCATGGAGACTTGCCGTCCATCACCAGACCAGCTCACAAGTCACGGTGGCATCAACGCCGTGCGATGCGGTTGCCGCCCGCCTGCCGTGGTCGCCAGCCGATGATAGTCCGCACCAAGGGACCAGGGCGGAGCCGAGTCGGGGCGGGCAGGGGGAGGCACTGGCGCTGTGGCCCCCTCTGCTTCTGTTCTGGCATGCTGGGTCAACGCCTCGCGCTGGGGAGCCGAGGAGACGGTGACGGAGGCGGTGGCGGTGGCGGTGGCAGGAGCAGTGCCCTTGGCAGTGACTGTTGTAGCGGCGGCAGCGGTGGCGGCGGCGGCAGCAACCGCTGCGGCCACCCGCACCGCGGCGGCGGCAGAGTGCGTGCACTGGGCAGCCTTTCGCAGGACTTCAAGATCGCGGCGGTCAGCACTGCACCCCCGCGGCGCGCCACAGCTGCTGGGCAAGGCGCGCGGATGAGGCGCGGGGGGGGAGGGGGGGGAGCGACAGAGTTAGGCTGCCGCCACCGCCGGAGAGAAGCAGGCGACTGCGCGGCCACCGCTTGGGCGCGGATGTACTCGGACGAGGAGCGGGTGTCTGTCGGCGAGGTCGCCGACGTTGCCACCGACGGGGGCCCGACAGACGAGTATGGGCCGCCACCAGCCCAGTGCGCACCCGACGGCGGGCTGACGGCGCCCGCCGCCGGCGTGGCGCCGACGCCCGCACCACCGCCGCCGCCCGCACCGCCCTGCCCCTCGCTGTCCGCCGGGACTACCGGCTGGCCGGCCGCAGCACCGGCCGGCGGGCCCCCATGCCCAACCCCCTGCCGCCGGCGCCACCGCCGTCGCCGCCGCGCCCCCCCCCCTCACCGGCGGCGGCCTTGGCCGGCCACCCATCCTCCGACTCGTCCTCCGCGCGCGCCCGGCGCCGCCGCCGCACGCTGAGCGCCCACACCACCCCCCAATGAGGGCGCCCGCCACCCCCACCGCGACGACGCCAATGCCCGCCGCGGCGCCCGTCGACAGTGACGAGCCGCCGTCGGCCGCGGCGGCCACCGCCGAGGAGCACGCGCCGCCCGCGGGGGTGGGCGGCGAGCGGAACGCGACCCAGTACTTGGCGTTGGGGTCCGCCTCGGGCTCCGCCGCCGCCACGTGCAGCGCGCCCGGGGGGGCGAACCGCTTGGACTCGGCCGACACGGCGCCGCTCACGTTGATGGCGCGCTCCCACGACGCGGGCGCCGCGTCGACGGCAAACGTGGTCGTAAACGCCTCGGACACGCGCGCCACCTCCCAGTCGGAGGACGATAGCAGCGGCGCGCCGGGGGGGGTGCCCGCGGGGTCCCCCGCCCAGTTGACCCGCACCGCCAGCGCGTGCGTGTCGGGGGCGGTGTCCCGCCAGCCGGTAAAGCCGATGCGCGTGCCCGCGGGGATGACGACCGACGGGCGGGCGTGCGTGACGTTGGTGTTGTTGACGGGCAGTTCCCAGAGCAGGGTGCTCCCCTGAGCGGCGCGGTTGGCGGGAGGGGGCACACAAAAAGGGGGATGGGGGGGTCGGCGAAGCGGACGCGTCAACAGGGAGCACGGGAGGGCGGCTGGGCACGAGGCAACGTAACCCGAGCGTGAGTTCCTGGCTCCCCCGCGCAAGGCAGCCGTCCCCTAGGACGTCTGGCAGCGTTCACCCCCCTCGGTCACCGACGCGTCCCCACCCCCTTCCCCCCCGTTGCCTTCCCCTCGGTCCCCCCCCCGCTCGGGCCACCCCTCCCCAGACAGCGGGCACCCACCAAGAACACCCGCAAGTTTCGATAGTAAAACTGGATTCCCATATCGGTCGCGGTGCACGGACGTCTGGCGGGCGCCTGCGCCGCCGCGGCGAGCACCATCATCCCCAGCACCGCAGCCGCCGCCGCCGCCGCCGCCGCCGCCGCCGTCGCGGCCGAGGCCCTGACCGACATCCGTGGCGCGGCGCGGCGCCGGGGCGGCCGCCGCCCCAACGACGGGCGCCGCGCCATGCCGGCAAGCCACGAGCGGGGGAGACGGCCGCGGCGCGGGGCGGATCGCGGGGGTGTGGTGCGGCGAGGGGGTAGCAACGAGTGAGGGGGGCGGGGGGGGGGTCGCGACGGGGGGAACAAAACCATGTCAATCGCCGGCGTCATCGTCTCTGGGTGGAGGACGCGGGCGCCAAAGTAGGCCAGCTCCGCCGCCTCCTTGTACGTCAGCCGCGGAATCACGACCGCGTCACGGACGACGCGCGGGTCGGCCGAGTAGACGCCCGCCACGTCGGTCCAGATGGTCACCTCGGACGCGCACAGGAGCCGCGCAACAGAGCTCGCCGAGTAGTCGGACCCGCCCCGGCCGAGCGTCGTCGACACCCCGTCCGGGTCGGCACAGATGAAGCCCGTCGCGACAACGAGCACCGTCGGGTTGGAGCGGGTCCACTCGGACAGCTTGGCGCGCGACACGTCCCAGTCGACGACGCGGCGGACAGAGCGGCCGAGCGACGGGGACGCGACGAGCACGTCCCGCGCGTCCAGCCACGAGCACCGGCCGCTCTTGCCGCCCGCGACGGCGTCGCCAAAGGCGGCGGCGACGCTGTCGTCGCCGCCCTGCCGGAGCACCCCCCACAGCAGCTGCGCGGACCACAGCTCGCCGTGGCCAACGACGAGATCGCTGATGCGCGCCGACGCGGACCGCGCAATCCACGCCGCCCGCAGCAGGTCACGAATGTCACGGAGGCCCGACGAGATGCTCGCAAGAAACGACGCGCGGGCGCCCGGCTGGAGGAGCTCTCCCGCGAGGCGCTCGTGCTGCTCCCGCAGCGCGTCGAGGCCCTCTAGGTAGTGCGAGCCGCTGCTGCGGTCACGCGCGGCGACGACGAGCGCGTCGAGCGCGTCGGTGACGCCGCCGACCGCCGGCACAACGACAAACAGCTTGTGCGACGCGGCGGCCTTGGCCTCGGCGCGGAGGATGGCGGCGACGTTGCAAAAGGCGGCCGCGTGGGCGAGGAAGGAGCCCCCAAACTTGTGCACCCGCCACGACGAGCCGTTGGCGTCGGCGCCAAGGACGGCACAGGCGGCGGTTTCGCGCAGCGGCACTGTCGGCAGCGTGCCCGCCGTCATACACAGCGGCAGCGGGGCAGCGGCGGCGGCGGCGGCTGCTGCCGCGGCCGCCGCGGCCGCCGCGGCCGCTGCCAGCGCCCCATCGTGGCGGCGGCCGCCACGCGCCGCCACCGCCGCGGCGGTGGCCGTGAACGCCGACGTGGCCGCCGCGACGGCGCGGGCGGGAGGAGGGGGCGCGCCGCGCGGCAAGGGCGTGCCGAACGCGGCCACCGCCGCGGGGGGAGCCATCGCCGCGGCCGCCACCACCCACCGGGGAGCACGGGAGGGGAACACGGGCCGGCACAGCCACACGAGCGCAACGGCGACACCACACACGGTGCTTGCAGTGGGGTGGGGGAGGGGAGGGGGGGGGGAGGCGGGTGGGGCAGGGGGGGGCGGCGGCGGGGGGGGGTGGCGGGGGGGGGGGGGGGGGGGGGGGGTTGCCGCCGCCGCCGACGCGCGCCGCCACGGCCCACGCGGCCGACGAATCGGCCGCCGGCCGGGCGCGGCGGCCGCGGCGCCGTCGGCGGGCGCGGGCGGGCCAATCTCCCCGCACCGTCGACGTGACGCGAAGTGCCTCGCTCATAAAGCTCACATAGTCGACGAGCCACTCGTCGGGCGAGGCCCCCGCGGGGGGGATCCCCACCGCGGGCGCCGCCACCGCCCGCGCCTCCCGCGCGACGGTTGAGATCGGCGGGGGCGGGGGGGGGGGGCGCCCGTCGTCGGTGGGCAGGCTCACCCCGCGCCGCGCCATCGCGTGCCGCAGCCGGCCGCCGGCAGACGCCGGCGGCGGCGGCTGCGGCAGTGCGGCCGCCGCCGCCGCCGCCGCCGAGAAGGACTTGACGTGCGGCAGCGGCGGCGGCAGCACCGCCGCCGCCGCCGCCGCCGCAGTCGCGACACGGCGGGCGACCCCCAAGACCGGTCCCGGCGATGATGGCACCGACGCGCCCGCCGAGGCCATCACCGACGACGAGCCATACGACGCGGTCGGCGACGCGTCTGGGGGAGTCGTCGCCGGCGGCGGCGCGGGCGCCGCCGCCCACGCCTCTGCCGGCGCCCACGGCGTCAGCGACGACGGGGACGCCTCGAGGCCACCGCCGCCGCCACCGCCAGCCACCCCAGTGCTGGCTGCCACCGCCGGTGGCGACGCGTCCCCCGCCGCCCGCGACGCGTCGGCGCGGCACCGCCGGAGGCGGGCGGCGGCGCCATCCACGGTGGCGGAACAGCCCTCGGCGCGGCGGCCAACGACGGTGACGCGGCGGCCAAACGCGGCTGGCGCGAGCAGCCCGTCGTAATCCGACGGCGTCCGCAGCGTACTCGACCGCCGCCGCGCATCGGCCGACGGCGCCGCCGCCGCGGCGGCCGGCGGCGTCGCGGGGGGGGAGCCCGCCGCCGGCGGGCCGGCCACCGCGCGGGGCGTGGCCGCGGCGGAGGCCGCGGCAGACGGCGTCGCCGGCGCAGACCGCCGCCGCGGCCGGCCGGCGGTGCCGCCGTCGGCGTCGACGGCGGCGGCTGGCGGCGGATGCGCGCGGGTAGGGGGCAAAGGTAGTCGTCGAGGAGGGCGAGAGGGGGGGAGCGGGGGGGAGGCCGATGGTATTCGGGACGGCCGGGGGGTTTGCTGCTGGCGCCGACGGTGGGAGGGGTGCGGGGCAAGAGGGGGGGTGGGGGGGGGGGGGGGACCCGCCGGCCAGCGCTGTTGGCGACGCGTGTGGGGAGGCCGCGACCGGAATTGGCCGGCGATGCCCACCAATTCGCGCGCGGCGCGGTCGTGTGCCGCGCCGGCCACGCCGCGACGCGACGGGAGCGGCGGCGTCGGCGGGTACCGCTTTGCCTCCCGCCCACCGCCCAGCCGTGCGGTTGCCGACCCACCGCCGCGGACACACGCGGCGGCCACGCTGGGCGCGGCGGGTACCACCGCCCACGCCGCGTCCGCCTCGTCCCCGTGCGTCTGGTCCCCCGGAAGGCGCCCGCGGGAGGTGTGGCCGCCGCGGCGGACCGGCCGGTTTGAGCTGGCGAGGAGGGGGGGGGGGGGGGGGGGGGTCCCGCGTTTGGACCGGCGCTGCGCCTCGCCGGCGTTGCTGCGCCCGTGACGGTCGCGGTGGGGAAACGGGGGGGGCGTTGGTGGTGGCGGCTTCGATCCCCTAACTTTCGTTCTTGATCAATGAAAACATGCATGGCAGATGCTTTCGCAGTTGTACGTCTTCCATCAATCCAAGAATTTCACCTCTGACAATGAAATACGAATGCCCCCAACCATCCCTATTAATCATTACTTGGTCACTGGAAACCAACAAAATAGAGCCCAAGTCCTATTCTATTATTCCATGCTCACATATTCAAGGCATTGGCCTGCTTTGAACACTTTACTTTCTTCACAGTAAACGGTCGGCCCGCAGGTATGAACGCGCGGAACCAGTCAAGGCCCCACACACCGCGTCCCGACAAAAGGAGACAAACTCCCACTGGCACAAGGGCAGAAGCCCGGCCCGTGAGGGCGCTCCGAGGTCCGACTACGAGCGTTTTAACTGCAACAACTTTAATATACGCTATTGGAGCTGGAATTACCGCGGCTGCTGGCCATTCATACCCGACAACGCTGCGCCCCATAAGACGCTTTGTCGCCTTCCACAGTCCTCCGGGGCGAGCAAAACCCCGTTACTCCTGTGGACCTGGTTTTTTCCCAGTGGATTGGACTCTCCCTTAAGCTTGCGCCCACTCCATTAGAGTCTCTGAAGGTTCGCCTTTGCATCTCGCCACGCGGCCACCAAAAGGAGGCCGCATGGAAAAAGCACTCGCGCTTCCCTGCGGATCAACCCTACCCTTGACGTTTTTACCATCCATGTACCACTACGTACACTGCTGCGTCCTGAACGATTGCTCGCTCTCACCTCTCGGCGGACCGCGGTAGTCAAAGGCCTGGCGGGCACTCCCCGACAATTTAGAAGTGTATGATGGGGGCTCATTGATTCTCCCAAAAGAAAATAGGTTCCCATCTTTTGCCTGCTTCCACAAGTCAAACAGAATAGCACGGCGGGAAACGACAAGATCCTCCCAGAGTATGCTGGTCGCTCTCGTTGTGTGCCGGACCTGCTTCCGGAAAGAGACATCTGGCGCTGTTTTATTTTAACGAGGGCTTGACGCTTCACGCGGTGCGCCTGTGCATGCGATGAGAGCACGAGGCGAGCAACGAGTGGAACTAGGTTCACCAGACTTGCCCTCCAATGGATCCTCGATAAGGGATTTAAATTGTTCTCATTCCAATTAGAAGGCCCAAAGGGCCCCCTATTGTTATTTTTTGTCACTACCTCCCCGAGTCGGGATTGGGTAATTTGCGCGCCTGCTGCCTTCCTTGGATGTGGTAGCCGTTTCTCAGGCTCCCTCTCCGGAATCGAACCCTAATTCCCCGTTACCCGTCGACACCATGGTAGACCAATACTCTACCATCGAAAGTCGATAGGGCAGAAATTTGAATGAGCAGTCGCCGGCACAAGGCCATGCGATCCGACAAGTTATTGTGAATCATCTCAAAGCGCTCTGGAAGGAGCACGATGGTTTTTTATCCAAAAAATACCACCCTTCATGAGTCGGGCGTTGCGGCATGTATTAGCTCTAGAATTACTACGGTTATCCAAGTAGTGTGGTTCTCAAAGGAACTATAACTGTTTTAATGAGCCATTCGCAGTTTCACGTGTATAAAAGTGTTTATACTTAGACATGCATGGCTTAATCTTTGAGACAAGCATATGACTACTGGCAGGATCAACCAGGTAAATAGGTACATGTACTTTGAGGAAAAAAAAAAAAAGGGCGGGAGAGCCAGCCACGCGATGGGCGGAAAATGTCAAAAGGGCAATGCATCTCCCATCGCAGGCGGGGCGGCACTTCCTTTTTTTTTTTTTTTCTCTTGTACCAAGTCGCTGGCAAACGGCAGGGATGTGCCTATATTGCAAGGCAATCCACGTGCGCCGTCGCCCGCGGCACATCTGCTCAAGCATTTTCTCCTTGTTGCAGGTGCGTCTTTTTTTTTCCGTACAAAAATGATGGATCGTGGGGTGGGCCAGCAGAGGCCGTTGTCTTGGAAAATCCGCGCGTGACCCCACGACGGTTTCGTAACGGCGCACCTTTGCTCTCTGCTGGGTTTTTCTTGGCGGTTTTTTTGTTCTTCCCGCGCTTTTTTGCCCCTTTTTCCCCCCCCGCGCCATCCCAGCATAGTAATGCCAACCGACGAGCGGTCGACAGGTCACTTGTGTGAGGAATCTTCACACTTGTTCGTTATTTTCCTTCCTCTCCAGTCGAACCGGATGGTACTGCGCAGTCCCCCCAAGTACGAGAGACTGTGCCGACTACTTTGTGAGGACCCCCCCCCTGTACCCCCACCGCCCGTTCCCGCCACCAAAAAAAAGGTAACGGTCGGGTGTGTGTGTGGGGATGGCGGGAGACAAGCCACTCACTCAGAGACGTTTCTTGAGGAGGCCGCCCTTTTTTTCTTATAAAAAAAAAAGGGCACTTTCCCAAGGTATGTATGCGAGGTAAAGGCGCGCGAAGTGAGCGCCTAAACCTCTTCCATTGTTTTGTCATCAACTGGAAGGTGTACCCCCATGGCAAAACGTTTTTCCCCAAACAAGGTCGTAGCATGGATAGAGGAGCAAGCAAGGACTTTTTGTCCCCCCCTTGTCCTGTACCTACTCATGCACTCCGCGTATATATGTGCACCTCATATATACTCTTAGAGCCTCAGGCTGTTTTTTTTGAATCAAAAAAAACACGCCAGGCTTGATACCGTCGAAAAAAAAAAAGAGGCCGCGCGAGTCTCAGACAGATGATCTTCTCAAGCGTTATCGGCCAGAGCCCAAGCCTGGAAACACTAAATAAGAACAGACAGGAAAAAAAAGGCCCCAGCCGGCGTTCCTCCCAAGAGTGCAACGTACACAATACATCATGCGGCTTTCAGGCGAACACCCATGCGAGTGGCGAAGCTCACACTCTGCATTCTTACGCAAGGGCCCCGCCTCAAGAAATCATACGCTCTAGCTAGGAACTTTTGTCCCTGCCTGCCTTCCTTATGCCAGACCCAGCTCTGGTCTTTTGCTTGGGAAAAAAGGGACTTCCCTCCCTGCTCCCTCTTTCGACATGGAGAAAAACTCCCGTTCGGTGCCCTGGGCTAAGGAGCACCTTGAACCAGGCCGTCCACCCGGGAAAAGAGATGGACGGCGCCTCAGAAACAAAAAAGAATGGACCCCTTTGCGCTACACGGAGATATGTCCATAGACGGGGCTGCGACGATACGACGCCCTCCAAGGGAAACGTTAACGCTTCAATATGCGGATTGATACCACAGCCAAGGACTGTGATAGCGCGCCCGCTACAACAAATGATACCACGCCCCGGTAGGGGGTCGAGCAGAGCTCCAGAATATTCCCATAGACCGTCACGGGTAAAGATGCCGTCCACCACAGGAACGCACAACTTAAGGATTTCGGCATGGCTAAGCAGCCTCCTCAGAGCGGCACTTGGGGAGGGGACGCCACCCATCAACCCGCCAGCTTCCCCGTTACAAAAAACGGCACAACGGTGGCACTCCTGTCCGCCGTATAACAATACCCCGGTTCCAATGGAAATGACCCCCTTTCTCATAACGGATAGGCTTATGGCGAATCTCCGCGTTACTAGTATACAGCCTTAGTATACGTTCAGGGGGCAAGCGCTTTTTTCGCAAACCATCAAGACCGGTTTGTGATATCATAAGGAGACCCGGTTTCCCCAATTCTTTCGTATCGTCCCAACGGACCACCGTCAATGAGGCGAGAAAGGCAGACGGGTAACCAAACCCTTCCCCCGTTTCTCATTCACGACGGGTGCCCTACCACAGCTTGGGGCATTTCTACAAGAGCCCCCTTTTTTTTTGCCCAACGGACCCTTCCCAAGCGCAAAAAAAGGGGGCGCACACGTGCAGTGGTCTGGTACCAGCGTTGCACTCGTATAGGAAGTCAATACGGAACGATATGGACGGGTCCACAAGGTCATGACGACGGCCTGCGGTATTTTTTTTTTTTCCCACAGCGCCTGGTGGGGAGGTGAGCGGACCAATGGAACCTTACTACCAAACCCGCATCCAGACAGTGCGGAAAAAAAAAAAAAGTACAGGGCGTCCCCAGAGGCTTGCGTCCATCCGAGAAAAAAGGGCACTCATAAGCTGGCGCGAGCGACAGCGCGCACCCTCTTCCCTTATCCAACCGACTGGTGGGGAGGTGAGCGGACCAAATATGGAACCTTACTACCAAACCCGCAATCCATGTCGACGGGACAAAAGTCCAAGGGCGACCCCGCCTTGCGTCCTCATTGGAGTACCCTTTTTTCTATGAAAAAACACTCATAAGCTGCCGCCACCGCGCGCGCCCTTTTGTTCTTATCCAACCGACTGGTGGGGAGGTGAGCGGACCAATTATGGAACCTTACTACCAAGCCCGCAATCCATGTCGACGGGACAAAATCCAAGGGCGACCTGCGTTGCGTCCTCATTGGAGTGCCGTTCTATAAAGGCCTTCCGGCGTTACTTGCACCACGCGGTTTCCATACCCCGCTGTCCCCCCCCACACCGCTCTTTGTTATCCAAAGAAAAAAAAAAAGCGAGGTGGAGGGAGCAGACATCACAAAGGGGAGGTATGCCTTTTTGGATTTTCCTCTCAGTATATAGAGAGCACAAAAAAGGCATACCAACGCATGCCCCCCATGAGGCCGCTGGCGCCGCGGCAGCGTGCGCGAGCTGCCCCGGTGGCGCGGCGAGGCGGCCTCTCCCCGCGCTCCTCCTCCTCCCCTCTCCTCCCCTCTCCCCCCCCCGACGCGTGCATGGAGTCGGGCTGTACGCGTCACCGCCGTGGCGGCGACGATGATGCTCAGCCGGCGGCGGCGCGGCCCGCCCGCGGCGCCCGCGATTGGCGGGCAGCCGACGCCGCGTCGCCGCGCCCTTCCCGTCACGCCCCCTGCCTGCCAGTGGCACGACTCGCGGCGGCGGCAGTTCTGTGTGCGCCGGCCGCAGCGGCGGCGGCCGCGCCCGGCTGCCGCCGGTTGCTGGTGCGGTGGTCGTCCGCGGGGGAGTGGGCGAACGGCGACAGGGGGGTGTGGGTAGGGGGCGGGGGTGGCGTCCGGTACGGGTCAGCCGCCCGGGCGGGCGCTGCCGGCGGCGGGCCGCTGGCACCACCATCGAAGCGGTGGGGGACGATGCCACTCGCAGTTTGTTGAAGATAAAAATTAAACAGGACAGGACTCGGCTGCCGCTGTCCCCCTATCTACGCACCTCCGTGCAGACACCCGCCCCTCCCCCGCCCCCCCCCCGCCCCCCTCCATGCTGTTCAAACTTCCCCGCACCGCCCAGGCCGCCCACGAACGTCACGACCAGCGCAGTGCGCAGGCCTTGCGACCCCACTGGTACGCCATATACGTCAGCTCCCAGCCCAGGGGCGACCCGGGGTGCACCAAGTGCGCGTATGTACGTGCGGTTCAGCGACGCGTCCAACCCAAAGTCTCCGGGATAAGGGAGGCCTTCCACTATGCCTACGGGGTTACAGTGTCCTTCCCTCGCATGAAACAAACGCATACTCACCATAAACCTCTCCGCACGCGCTAAGAAAAACGGTCCGGACCCACACGGGCGCAGACAACGCGTCGCACGACACTTGTTTAGGATCGTCGCGAACCGGACATCTTGTGCCCGCCGCATACGATGGCATGACATGATGGCCGCGTCCTCGACCTCGCTGAGGACGGCGTCCGCGACAGAGTGGTAGTAAATGCCTGGCGGCGCCGACCACATAACGACGAGCGTGACGCGAGAGCGGTCCACCGTCCTCAGCACCTCTCGAAAGCGCGTACGCAGCGAGGAAGCGTAGTGCGCGCGCTTGGCGCAGAAGCTCGCCTTCAGCCCGACGGCGCTCTCGCAGCGACCGACGCCCACGGCCATATGCGCTCCGGACGTCCCGTCAGGGTCCCATACAACAAGCGCGTACAGGCACGCGGCCCACGTCGACGGCAGCCGGCGGTCGCCAGCGCGGTTCGGGCCGACCGCCCAGCCCGCCGGCCCCAAGCAGGGCTCGACACGCTCCGCGCAAGCCTGCTCTGCGGTCGCGTGCAGTAGGTCCTCGACGCCGGTGACGTGCGCCGCTTCTGCCGCGTCCACAACAGCCGACCGGTCGAGATGCATGCGCCCGTCTTGCAGCGCCTGTACGTATCCGCGGTGGTCTTGTTCAGACGGAGCAGGTTGCGTCGGCGCCACGGCGGGCGGCGCGGGAACGGCGGCCGCGGCAGTGGTCGCCGCCGCAGCAGGGGCGGGCACGGGGCCCAGCGGGGGAAGCCTACCAGACGGGGTCCCGGACACGCTCAGCTCGGCGGCCGGCCGCGCCGACCGGTCCGCAGCCGGCGCGGCCGTGCCGGCCGCGCCAGAAAAGGGGGCCACGGCGGCCGACACGGCAACAGCGGCCGCGGCTGTGGCCGCCGCGGCAGAAGGGGCGGCCACTGAGGCCGTTCGTGTAGTCGTGGCCGCCGCCGCCAAGTCCTGGCCGGGGGGGGGAGCGCCGGGCCGCGCGGCAGTGGACCGCTCACGACCGTCGACGAATCGGTCAAGGACGTAGTTGACCGCGTACAGGCGGAGCGGGCCCGCTTGCGGCCGCGCCCGCCGCGTCTAGTCTTGCCCATCACAGTAAGGTTGCCGGGGGTGGGTGCGTCCGCCGAAGGAGTCGGCAGCGTCACTAAGGCAGACGGGAAAGAACGCCCCACCACACCCGGGCGGAAGGGGAGCTCGAGAGGAGAAAGGAGCAGAGGCGGACGGGCGACGAGCGCCATCGCCGGGGACAAAACAGGCAACGCGAGAGGCACCCGCCTCAGTGGTGCACATCACGACGATACCGACGGCCGGCAGGGGGGGGGGGGCGGGGGGGGGGGTGGGGGGAAGAGAGGCGAAAATCACTAAGATATGGACAGCCGGGGGGGGGGGGAGGCGGAGTAGGCTGTAGCAGTACGGCTACGCCGACCCACAACTTGTGGGGGCGACACACGCACGCTCGGGTCCCAACTTGGAACACCGGAAGCAACCCGTGCAACACCAACACGCGACTTGCGTGTGACGAGTGGCCGACTCGCCAAGGCACGAACAAGATGTGTCGGAGCCAGACGGAGTTTACTTGGCAGCCAAGGGGGGCCCTCCCCGCCTTGCAGTCCCGCGCATATAAACCCTCGTGTGCACGCATGCGCGCGCACACCCCTCGCAAAACACGCAAAAAATGAACACTCAGACCACCCAATAAAAAGGCTCCACAATCAAAGCAAGCAAGCGTAGAAATCCGTCTGGCTCCCGCGCAAAAATCCCCAAGATACGAACCACTGCAATACTCTGCAAACGGGGTGCCGAAAGTCCCAGTCGGAATTTCGAGCTGAAATCGGAATATTTCACTCATGGGTCGGGTGAAATCCAAGCTCAATTCTGAGCCACTTGCTCCGAATATTCAAACCCAGATTCGGGGTTTGTCACATAGGCGACGCGTGTTCCACCCTGTGTGGGCCACACCACCACGACTTCGACAGCCGTTGCGCCCACTCCATTAGAGTCTCTGAAGGTTCGCCTTTGCATCTCGCCACGCGGCCACCAAAAGGAGGCCGCATGGAAAAAGCACTCGCGCTTCCCTGCGGATCAACCCTACCCTTGACGTTTTTACCATCCATGTACCACTACGTACACTGCTGCGTCCTGAACGATTGCTCGCTCTCACCTCTCGGCGGACCGCGGTAGTCAAAGGCCTGGCGGGCACTCCCCGACAATTTAGAAGTGTATGATGGGGGCTCATTGATTCTCCCAAAAGAAAATAGGTTCCCATCTTTTGCCTGCTTCCACAAGTCAAACAGAATAGCACGGCGGGAAACGACAAGATCCTCCCAGAGTATGCTGGTCGCTCTCGTTGTGTGCCGGACCTGCTTCCGGAAAGAGACATCTGGCGCTGTTTTATTTTAACGAGGGCTTGACGCTTCACGCGGTGCGCCTGTGCATGCGATGAGAGCACGAGGCGAGCAACGAGTGGAACTAGGTTCACCAGACTTGCCCTCCAATGGATCCTCGATAAGGGATTTAAATTGTTCTCATTCCAATTAGAAGGCCCAAAGGGCCCCCTATTGTTATTTTTTGTCACTACCTCCCCGAGTCGGGATTGGGTAATTTGCGCGCCTGCTGCCTTCCTTGGATGTGGTAGCCGTTTCTCAGGCTCCCTCTCCGGAATCGAACCCTAATTCCCCGTTACCCGTCGACACCATGGTAGACCAATACTCTACCATCGAAAGTCGATAGGGCAGAAATTTGAATGAGCAGTCGCCGGCACAAGGCCATGCGATCCGACAAGTTATTGTGAATCATCTCAAAGCGCTCTGGAAGGAGCACGATGGTTTTTTATCCAAAAAATACCACCCTTCATGAGTCGGGCGTTGCGGCATGTATTAGCTCTAGAATTACTACGGTTATCCAAGTAGTGTGGTTCTCAAAGGAACTATAACTGTTTTAATGAGCCATTCGCAGTTTCACGTGTATAAAAGTGTTTATACTTAGACATGCATGGCTTAATCTTTGAGACAAGCATATGACTACTGGCAGGATCAACCAGGTAAATAGGTACATGTACTTTGAGGAAAAAAAAAAAAAGGGCGGGAGAGCCAGCCACGCGATGGGCGGAAAATGTCAAAAGGGCAATGCATCTCCCATCGCAGGCGGGGCGGCACTTCCTTTTTTTTTTTTTTTCTCTTGTACCAAGTCGCTGGCAAACGGCAGGGATGTGCCTATATTGCAAGGCAATCCACGTGCGCCGTCGCCCGCGGCACATCTGCTCAAGCATTTTCTCCTTGTTGCAGGTGCGTCTTTTTTTTTCCGTACAAAAATGATGGATCGTGGGGTGGGCCAGCAGAGGCCGTTGTCTTGGAAAATCCGCGCGTGACCCCACGACGGTTTCGTAACGGCGCACCTTTGCTCTCTGCTGGGTTTTTCTTGGCGGTTTTTTTGTTCTTCCCGCGCTTTTTTGCCCCTTTTTCCCCCCCCGCGCCATCCCAGCATAGTAATGCCAACCGACGAGCGGTCGACAGGTCACTTGTGTGAGGAATCTTCACACTTGTTCGTTATTTTCCTTCCTCTCCAGTCGAACCGGATGGTACTGCGCAGTCCCCCCAAGTACGAGAGACTGTGCCGACTACTTTGTGAGGACCCCCCCCTGTACCCCCACCGCCCGTTCCCGCCACCAAAAAAAAGGTAACGGTCGGGTGTGTGTGTGGGGATGGCGGGAGACAAGCCACTCACTCAGAGACGTTTCTTGAGGAGGCCGCCCTTTTTTTCTTATAAAAAAAAAAGGGCACTTTCCCAAGGTATGTATGCGAGGTAAAGGCGCGCGAAGTGAGCGCCTAAACCTCTTCCATTGTTTTGTCATCAACTGGAAGGTGTACCCCCATGGCAAAACGTTTTTCCCCAAACAAGGTCGTAGCATGGATAGAGGAGCAAGCAAGGACTTTTTGTCCCCCCCTTGTCCTGTACCTACTCATGCACTCCGCGTATATATGTGCACCTCATATATACTCTTAGAGCCTCAGGCTGTTTTTTTTGAATCAAAAAAAACACGCCAGGCTTGATACCGTCGAAAAAAAAAAAGAGGCCGCGCGAGTCTCAGACAGATGATCTTCTCAAGCGTTATCGGCCAGAGCCCAAGCCTGGAAACACTAAATAAGAACAGACAGGAAAAAAAAGGCCCCAGCCGGCGTTCCTCCCAAGAGTGCAACGTACACAATACATCATGCGGCTTTCAGGCGAACACCCATGCGAGTGGCGAAGCTCACACTCTGCATTCTTACGCAAGGGCCCCGCCTCAAGAAATCATACGCTCTAGCTAGGAACTTTTGTCCCTGCCTGCCTTCCTTATGCCAGACCCAGCTCTGGTCTTTTGCTTGGGAAAAAAGGGACTTCCCTCCCTGCTCCCTCTTTCGACATGGAGAAAAACTCCCGTTCGGTGCCCTGGGCTAAGGAGCACCTTGAACCAGGCCGTCCACCCGGGAAAAGAGATGGACGGCGCCTCAGAAACAAAAAAGAATGGACCCCTTTGCGCTACACGGAGATATGTCCATAGACGGGGCTGCGACGATACGACGCCCTCCAAGGGAAACGTTAACGCTTCAATATGCGGATTGATACCACAGCCAAGGACTGTGATAGCGCGCCCGCTACAACAAATGATACCACGCCCCGGTAGGGGGTCGAGCAGAGCTCCAGAATATTCCCATAGACCGTCACGGGTAAAGATGCCGTCCACCACAGGAACGCACAACTTAAGGATTTCGGCATGGCTAAGCAGCCTCCTCAGAGCGGCACTTGGGGAGGGGACGCCACCCATCAACCCGCCAGCTTCCCCGTTACAAAAAACGGCACAACGGTGGCACTCCTGTCCGCCGTATAACAATACCCCGGTTCCAATGGAAATGACCCCCTTTCTCATAACGGATAGGCTTATGGCGAATCTCCGCGTTACTAGTATACAGCCTTAGTATACGTTCAGGGGGCAAGCGCTTTTTTCGCAAACCATCAAGACCGGTTTGTGATATCATAAGGAGACCCGGTTTCCCCAATTCTTTCGTATCGTCCCAACGGACCACCGTCAATGAGGCGAGAAAGGCAGACGGGTAACCAAACCCTTCCCCCGTTTCTCATTCACGACGGGTGCCCTACCACAGCTTGGGGCATTTCTACAAGAGCCCCCTTTTTTTTTGCCCAACGGACCCTTCCCAAGCGCAAAAAAAGGGGGCGCACACGTGCAGTGGTCTGGTACCAGCGTTGCACTCGTATAGGAAGTCAATACGGAACGATATGGACGGGTCCACAAGGTCATGACGACGGCCTGCGGTATTTTTTTTTTTTCCCACAGCGCCTGGTGGGGAGGTGAGCGGACCAATGGAACCTTACTACCAAACCCGCATCCAGACAGTGCGGAAAAAAAAAAAAAGTACAGGGCGTCCCCAGAGGCTTGCGTCCATCCGAGAAAAAAGGGCACTCATAAGCTGGCGCGAGCGACAGCGCGCACCCTCTTCCCTTATCCAACCGACTGGTGGGGAGGTGAGCGGACCAAATATGGAACCTTACTACCAAACCCGCAATCCATGTCGACGGGACAAAAGTCCAAGGGCGACCCCGCCTTGCGTCCTCATTGGAGTACCCTTTTTTCTATGAAAAAACACTCATAAGCTGCCGCCACCGCGCGCGCCCTTTTGTTCTTATCCAACCGACTGGTGGGGAGGTGAGCGGACCAATTATGGAACCTTACTACCAAGCCCGCAATCCATGTCGACGGGACAAAATCCAAGGGCGACCTGCGTTGCGTCCTCATTGGAGTGCCGTTCTATAAAGGCCTTCCGGCGTTACTTGCACCACGCGGTTTCCATACCCCGCTGTCCCCCCCCACACCGCTCTTTGTTATCCAAAGAAAAAAAAAAAGCGAGGTGGAGGGAGCAGACATCACAAAGGGGAGGTATGCCTTTTTGGATTTTCCTCTCAGTATATAGAGAGCACAAAAAAGGCATACCAACGCATGCCCCCCATGAGGCCGCTGGCGCCGCGGCAGCGTGCGCGAGCTGCCCCGGTGGCGCGGCGAGGCGGCCTCTCCCCGCGCTCCTCCTCCTCCCCTCTCCTCCCCTCTCCCCCCCCCCGACGCGTGCATGGAGTCGGGCTGTACGCGTCACCGCCGTGGCGGCGACGATGATGCTCAGCCGGCGGCGGCGCGGCCCGCCCGCGGCGCCCGCGATTGGCGGGCAGCCGACGCCGCGTCGCCGCGCCCTTCCCGTCACGCCCCCTGCCTGCCAGTGGCACGACTCGCGGCGGCGGCAGTTCTGTGTGCGCCGGCCGCAGCGGCGGCGGCCGCGCCCGGCTGCCGCCGGTTGCTGGTGCGGTGGTCGTCCGCGGGGGAGTGGGCGAACGGCGACAGGGGGGTGTGGGTAGGGGGCGGGGGTGGCGTCCGGTACGGGTCAGCCGCCCGGGCGGGCGCTGCCGGCGGCGGGCCGCTGGCACCACCATCGAAGCGGTGGGGGACGATGCCACTCGCAGTTTGTTGAAGATAAAAATTAAACAGGACAGGACTCGGCTGCCGCTGTCCCCCTATCTACGCACCTCCGTGCAGACACCCGCCCCTCCCCCGCCCCCCCCCCGCCCCCCTCCATGCTGTTCAAACTTCCCCGCACCGCCCAGGCCGCCCACGAACGTCACGACCAGCGCAGTGCGCAGGCCTTGCGACCCCACTGGTACGCCATATACGTCAGCTCCCAGCCCAGGGGCGACCCGGGGTGCACCAAGTGCGCGTATGTACGTGCGGTTCAGCGACGCGTCCAACCCAAAGTCTCCGGGATAAGGGAGGCCTTCCACTATGCCTACGGGGTTACAGTGTCCTTCCCTCGCATGAAACAAACGCATACTCACCATAAACCTCTCCGCACGCGCTAAGAAAAACGGTCCGGACCCACACGGGCGCAGACAACGCGTCGCACGACACTTGTTTAGGATCGTCGCGAACCGGACATCTTGTGCCCGCCGCATACGATGGCATGACATGATGGCCGCGTCCTCGACCTCGCTGAGGACGGCGTCCGCGACAGAGTGGTAGTAAATGCCTGGCGGCGCCGACCACATAACGACGAGCGTGACGCGAGAGCGGTCCACCGTCCTCAGCACCTCTCGAAAGCGCGTACGCAGCGAGGAAGCGTAGTGCGCGCGCTTGGCGCAGAAGCTCGCCTTCAGCCCGACGGCGCTCTCGCAGCGACCGACGCCCACGGCCATATGCGCTCCGGACGTCCCGTCAGGGTCCCATACAACAAGCGCGTACAGGCACGCGGCCCACGTCGACGGCAGCCGGCGGTCGCCAGCGCGGTTCGGGCCGACCGCCCAGCCCGCCGGCCCCAAGCAGGGCTCGACACGCTCCGCGCAAGCCTGCTCTGCGGTCGCGTGCAGTAGGTCCTCGACGCCGGTGACGTGCGCCGCTTCTGCCGCGTCCACAACAGCCGACCGGTCGAGATGCATGCGCCCGTCTTGCAGCGCCTGTACGTATCCGCGGTGGTCTTGTTCAGACGGAGCAGGTTGCGTCGGCGCCACGGCGGGCGGCGCGGGAACGGCGGCCGCGGCAGTGGTCGCCGCCGCAGCAGGGGCGGGCACGGGGCCCAGCGGGGGAAGCCTACCAGACGGGGTCCCGGACACGCTCAGCTCGGCGGCCGGCCGCGCCGACCGGTCCGCAGCCGGCGCGGCCGTGCCGGCCGCGCCAGAAAAGGGGGCCACGGCGGCCGACACGGCAACAGCGGCCGCGGCTGTGGCCGCCGCGGCAGAAGGGGCGGCCACTGAGGCCGTTCGTGTAGTCGTGGCCGCCGCCGCCAAGTCCTGGCCGGGGGGGGGGAGCGCCGGGCCGCGCGGCAGTGGACCGCTCACGACCGTCGACGAATCGGTCAAGGACGTAGTTGACCGCGTACAGGCGGAGCGGGCCCGCTTGCGGCCGCGCCCGCCGCGTCTAGTCTTGCCCATCACAGTAAGGTTGCCGGGGGTGGGTGCGTCCGCCGAAGGAGTCGGCAGCGTCACTAAGGCAGACGGGAAAGAACGCCCCACCACACCCGGGCGGAAGGGGAGCTCGAGAGGAGAAAGGAGCAGAGGCGGACGGGCGACGAGCGCCATCGCCGGGGACAAAACAGGCAACGCGAGAGGCACCCGCCTCAGTGGTGCACATCACGACGATACCGACGGCCGGCAGGGGGGGGGGGGGGCGGGGGGGGGGGGTGGGGGGAAGAGAGGCGAAAATCACTAAGATATGGACAGCCGGGGGGGGGGGGGAGGCGGAGTAGGCTGTAGCAGTACGGCTACGCCGACCCACAACTTGTGGGGGCGACACACGCACGCTCGGGTCCCAACTTGGAACACCGGAAGCAACCCGTGCAACACCAACACGCGACTTGCGTGTGACGAGTGGCCGACTCGCCAAGGCACGAACAAGATGTGTCGGAGCCAGACGGAGTTTACTTGGCAGCCAAGGGGGGCCCTCCCCGCCTTGCAGTCCCGCGCATATAAACCCTCGTGTGCACGCATGCGCGCGCACACCCCTCGCAAAACACGCAAAAAATGAACACTCAGACCACCCAATAAAAAGGCTCCACAATCAAAGCAAGCAAGCGTAGAAATCCGTCTGGCTCCCGCGCAAAAATCCCCAAGATACGAACCACTGCAATACTCTGCAAACGGGGTGCCGAAAGTCCCAGTCGGAATTTCGAGCTGAAATCGGAATATTTCACTCATGGGTCGGGTGAAATCCAAGCTCAATTCTGAGCCACTTGCTCCGAATATTCAAACCCAGATTCGGGGTTTGTCACATAGGCGACGCGTGTTCCACCCTGTGTGGGCCACACCACCACGACTTCGACAGCCGTTGCGCCCACTCCATTAGAGTCTCTGAAGGTTCGCCTTTGCATCTCGCCACGCGGCCACCAAAAGGAGGCCGCATGGAAAAAGCACTCGCGCTTCCCTGCGGATCAACCCTACCCTTGACGTTTTTACCATCCATGTACCACTACGTACACTGCTGCGTCCTGAACGATTGCTCGCTCTCACCTCTCGGCGGACCGCGGTAGTCAAAGGCCTGGCGGGCACTCCCCGACAATTTAGAAGTGTATGATGGGGGCTCATTGATTCTCCCAAAAGAAAATAGGTTCCCATCTTTTGCCTGCTTCCACAAGTCAAACAGAATAGCACGGCGGGAAACGACAAGATCCTCCCAGAGTATGCTGGTCGCTCTCGTTGTGTGCCGGACCTGCTTCCGGAAAGAGACATCTGGCGCTGTTTTATTTTAACGAGGGCTTGACGCTTCACGCGGTGCGCCTGTGCATGCGATGAGAGCACGAGGCGAGCAACGAGTGGAACTAGGTTCACCAGACTTGCCCTCCAATGGATCCTCGATAAGGGATTTAAATTGTTCTCATTCCAATTAGAAGGCCCAAAGGGCCCCCTATTGTTATTTTTTGTCACTACCTCCCCGAGTCGGGATTGGGTAATTTGCGCGCCTGCTGCCTTCCTTGGATGTGGTAGCCGTTTCTCAGGCTCCCTCTCCGGAATCGAACCCTAATTCCCCGTTACCCGTCGACACCATGGTAGACCAATACTCTACCATCGAAAGTCGATAGGGCAGAAATTTGAATGAGCAGTCGCCGGCACAAGGCCATGCGATCCGACAAGTTATTGTGAATCATCTCAAAGCGCTCTGGAAGGAGCACGATGGTTTTTTATCCAAAAAATACCACCCTTCATGAGTCGGGCGTTGCGGCATGTATTAGCTCTAGAATTACTACGGTTATCCAAGTAGTGTGGTTCTCAAAGGAACTATAACTGTTTTAATGAGCCATTCGCAGTTTCACGTGTATAAAAGTGTTTATACTTAGACATGCATGGCTTAATCTTTGAGACAAGCATATGACTACTGGCAGGATCAACCAGGTAAATAGGTACATGTACTTTGAGGAAAAAAAAAAAAAGGGCGGGAGAGCCAGCCACGCGATGGGCGGAAAATGTCAAAAGGGCAATGCATCTCCCATCGCAGGCGGGGCGGCACTTCCTTTTTTTTTTTTTTTCTCTTGTACCAAGTCGCTGGCAAACGGCAGGGATGTGCCTATATTGCAAGGCAATCCACGTGCGCCGTCGCCCGCGGCACATCTGCTCAAGCATTTTCTCCTTGTTGCAGGTGCGTCTTTTTTTTTCCGTACAAAAATGATGGATCGTGGGGTGGGCCAGCAGAGGCCGTTGTCTTGGAAAATCCGCGCGTGACCCCACGACGGTTTCGTAACGGCGCACCTTTGCTCTCTGCTGGGTTTTTCTTGGCGGTTTTTTTGTTCTTCCCGCGCTTTTTTGCCCCTTTTTCCCCCCCCGCGCCATCCCAGCATAGTAATGCCAACCGACGAGCGGTCGACAGGTCACTTGTGTGAGGAATCTTCACACTTGTTCGTTATTTTCCTTCCTCTCCAGTCGAACCGGATGGTACTGCGCAGTCCCCCCAAGTACGAGAGACTGTGCCGACTACTTTGTGAGGACCCCCCCCCTGTACCCCCACCGCCCGTTCCCGCCACCAAAAAAAAGGTAACGGTCGGGTGTGTGTGTGGGGATGGCGGGAGACAAGCCACTCACTCAGAGACGTTTCTTGAGGAGGCCGCCCTTTTTTTCTTATAAAAAAAAAAGGGCACTTTCCCAAGGTATGTATGCGAGGTAAAGGCGCGCGAAGTGAGCGCCTAAACCTCTTCCATTGTTTTGTCATCAACTGGAAGGTGTACCCCCATGGCAAAACGTTTTTCCCCAAACAAGGTCGTAGCATGGATAGAGGAGCAAGCAAGGACTTTTTGTCCCCCCCTTGTCCTGTACCTACTCATGCACTCCGCGTATATATGTGCACCTCATATATACTCTTAGAGCCTCAGGCTGTTTTTTTTGAATCAAAAAAAACACGCCAGGCTTGATACCGTCGAAAAAAAAAAAGAGGCCGCGCGAGTCTCAGACAGATGATCTTCTCAAGCGTTATCGGCCAGAGCCCAAGCCTGGAAACACTAAATAAGAACAGACAGGAAAAAAAAGGCCCCAGCCGGCGTTCCTCCCAAGAGTGCAACGTACACAATACATCATGCGGCTTTCAGGCGAACACCCATGCGAGTGGCGAAGCTCACACTCTGCATTCTTACGCAAGGGCCCCGCCTCAAGAAATCATACGCTCTAGCTAGGAACTTTTGTCCCTGCCTGCCTTCCTTATGCCAGACCCAGCTCTGGTCTTTTGCTTGGGAAAAAAGGGACTTCCCTCCCTGCTCCCTCTTTCGACATGGAGAAAAACTCCCGTTCGGTGCCCTGGGCTAAGGAGCACCTTGAACCAGGCCGTCCACCCGGGAAAAGAGATGGACGGCGCCTCAGAAACAAAAAAGAATGGACCCCTTTGCGCTACACGGAGATATGTCCATAGACGGGGCTGCGACGATACGACGCCCTCCAAGGGAAACGTTAACGCTTCAATATGCGGATTGATACCACAGCCAAGGACTGTGATAGCGCGCCCGCTACAACAAATGATACCACGCCCCGGTAGGGGGTCGAGCAGAGCTCCAGAATATTCCCATAGACCGTCACGGGTAAAGATGCCGTCCACCACAGGAACGCACAACTTAAGGATTTCGGCATGGCTAAGCAGCCTCCTCAGAGCGGCACTTGGGGAGGGGACGCCACCCATCAACCCGCCAGCTTCCCCGTTACAAAAAACGGCACAACGGTGGCACTCCTGTCCGCCGTATAACAATACCCCGGTTCCAATGGAAATGACCCCCTTTCTCATAACGGATAGGCTTATGGCGAATCTCCGCGTTACTAGTATACAGCCTTAGTATACGTTCAGGGGGCAAGCGCTTTTTTCGCAAACCATCAAGACCGGTTTGTGATATCATAAGGAGACCCGGTTTCCCCAATTCTTTCGTATCGTCCCAACGGACCACCGTCAATGAGGCGAGAAAGGCAGACGGGTAACCAAACCCTTCCCCCGTTTCTCATTCACGACGGGTGCCCTACCACAGCTTGGGGCATTTCTACAAGAGCCCCCTTTTTTTTTGCCCAACGGACCCTTCCCAAGCGCAAAAAAAGGGGGCGCACACGTGCAGTGGTCTGGTACCAGCGTTGCACTCGTATAGGAAGTCAATACGGAACGATATGGACGGGTCCACAAGGTCATGACGACGGCCTGCGGTATTTTTTTTTTTTCCCACAGCGCCTGGTGGGGAGGTGAGCGGACCAATGGAACCTTACTACCAAACCCGCATCCAGACAGTGCGGAAAAAAAAAAAAAGTACAGGGCGTCCCCAGAGGCTTGCGTCCATCCGAGAAAAAAGGGCACTCATAAGCTGGCGCGAGCGACAGCGCGCACCCTCTTCCCTTATCCAACCGACTGGTGGGGAGGTGAGCGGACCAAATATGGAACCTTACTACCAAACCCGCAATCCATGTCGACGGGACAAAAGTCCAAGGGCGACCCCGCCTTGCGTCCTCATTGGAGTACCCTTTTTTCTATGAAAAAACACTCATAAGCTGCCGCCACCGCGCGCGCCCTTTTGTTCTTATCCAACCGACTGGTGGGGAGGTGAGCGGACCAATTATGGAACCTTACTACCAAGCCCGCAATCCATGTCGACGGGACAAAATCCAAGGGCGACCTGCGTTGCGTCCTCATTGGAGTGCCGTTCTATAAAGGCCTTCCGGCGTTACTTGCACCACGCGGTTTCCATACCCCGCTGTCCCCCCCCACACCGCTCTTTGTTATCCAAAGAAAAAAAAAAAGCGAGGTGGAGGGAGCAGACATCACAAAGGGGAGGTATGCCTTTTTGGATTTTCCTCTCAGTATATAGAGAGCACAAAAAAGGCATACCAACGCATGCCCCCCATGAGGCCGCTGGCGCCGCGGCAGCGTGCGCGAGCTGCCCCGGTGGCGCGGCGAGGCGGCCTCTCCCCGCGCTCCTCCTCCTCCCCTCTCCTCCCCTCTCCCCCCCCCCGACGCGTGCATGGAGTCGGGCTGTACGCGTCACCGCCGTGGCGGCGACGATGATGCTCAGCCGGCGGCGGCGCGGCCCGCCCGCGGCGCCCGCGATTGGCGGGCAGCCGACGCCGCGTCGCCGCGCCCTTCCCGTCACGCCCCCTGCCTGCCAGTGGCACGACTCGCGGCGGCGGCAGTTCTGTGTGCGCCGGCCGCAGCGGCGGCGGCCGCGCCCGGCTGCCGCCGGTTGCTGGTGCGGTGGTCGTCCGCGGGGGAGTGGGCGAACGGCGACAGGGGGGTGTGGGTAGGGGGCGGGGGTGGCGTCCGGTACGGGTCAGCCGCCCGGGCGGGCGCTGCCGGCGGCGGGCCGCTGGCACCACCATCGAAGCGGTGGGGGACGATGCCACTCGCAGTTTGTTGAAGATAAAAATTAAACAGGACAGGACTCGGCTGCCGCTGTCCCCCTATCTACGCACCTCCGTGCAGACACCCGCCCCTCCCCCGCCCCCCCCCCCCCCCCCCCTCCATGCTGTTCAAACTTCCCCGCACCGCCCAGGCCGCCCACGAACGTCACGACCAGCGCAGTGCGCAGGCCTTGCGACCCCACTGGTACGCCATATACGTCAGCTCCCAGCCCAGGGGCGACCCGGGGTGCACCAAGTGCGCGTATGTACGTGCGGTTCAGCGACGCGTCCAACCCAAAGTCTCCGGGATAAGGGAGGCCTTCCACTATGCCTACGGGGTTACAGTGTCCTTCCCTCGCATGAAACAAACGCATACTCACCATAAACCTCTCCGCACGCGCTAAGAAAAACGGTCCGGACCCACACGGGCGCAGACAACGCGTCGCACGACACTTGTTTAGGATCGTCGCGAACCGGACATCTTGTGCCCGCCGCATACGATGGCATGACATGATGGCCGCGTCCTCGACCTCGCTGAGGACGGCGTCCGCGACAGAGTGGTAGTAAATGCCTGGCGGCGCCGACCACATAACGACGAGCGTGACGCGAGAGCGGTCCACCGTCCTCAGCACCTCTCGAAAGCGCGTACGCAGCGAGGAAGCGTAGTGCGCGCGCTTGGCGCAGAAGCTCGCCTTCAGCCCGACGGCGCTCTCGCAGCGACCGACGCCCACGGCCATATGCGCTCCGGACGTCCCGTCAGGGTCCCATACAACAAGCGCGTACAGGCACGCGGCCCACGTCGACGGCAGCCGGCGGTCGCCAGCGCGGTTCGGGCCGACCGCCCAGCCCGCCGGCCCCAAGCAGGGCTCGACACGCTCCGCGCAAGCCTGCTCTGCGGTCGCGTGCAGTAGGTCCTCGACGCCGGTGACGTGCGCCGCTTCTGCCGCGTCCACAACAGCCGACCGGTCGAGATGCATGCGCCCGTCTTGCAGCGCCTGTACGTATCCGCGGTGGTCTTGTTCAGACGGAGCAGGTTGCGTCGGCGCCACGGCGGGCGGCGCGGGAACGGCGGCCGCGGCAGTGGTCGCCGCCGCAGCAGGGGCGGGCACGGGGCCCAGCGGGGGAAGCTGTGAGGCACCACCCACACACGGGCAGCCCTCAACGTACTGGCGCCGGTGTCAGCAACCCGTGCACCAATGAGGATGCCGGGCGCGGGGAAGGTGACGGGTGGGATGACGGTGATGGGGGTGGGGAAGAGGATGGGCGTGACGTCGGTGAGGGTCGAGGGGGTCGAAGGTAAAGGAGGTCTTTTTGTCTCTGTCTGTGGTTGTTCCCCCCGAGGTCTCTCCCGGTGGCGCCCACACTCACGCATTATATACCCCCAGGGGGGCACCCAGGGTGCCCCAAAGCATGCAATTGCCCGTCGTGCCGGTGGACGGCACCAAAGCTCTCAAAACAAAGCATGGGCTCTCAGAACAAAGCAAGGGTGGGCGTGTGCGCCCCAAGGCGCCCCACCAGAAAGCCCCAAACGGGGGGGGGACGGTGTGCGGCGCTCGTAGCGCCGCGCGGCTGGCCCCACGCGCCATTCGACCCGAAAAGCCTCAGAGGCGTGTAAGCAGACGCCAGTCTTCGGGTCGAATATCTCCCGTGGGTCAGCAAGTCTTGTCGCTCCCATTGGTCCACGGGGAGATTGTTCCGGCTTGCTGACGCGTCAGAGATGTGGCTCGTCTTTTGGTCCGTTAGTCCGTTGATCCGTTGGAGACTGTACCCGTCGGCAGATGAGTCAGGGTAGTGTCGGTTAGCCAATCCGCGGCTCCCGTGCTGACCGTCCGTTAGTAGTAGATTATCGGACGGACACCGCGGCATGCCCCAGATTACTTTGGAGTTGATGCGTCTTGGAAGGAGTTGGCTGAGAAGGACAGGGAAGGAGAGGCCCCAGTCCTTATCCCCTAGGCTCCAGTCTTGGGGATTTAAGGGGCATATCTTTACACCTCCCCCCCCTTAGGACGCGCGGCGCAGGAAAGCGTCCAACACCTCAGGTGCGTTCGCAAGGTCTTGCTTGGTCAGCCAGGAGTTCTCGCTGACGTCACAGCCTTTCCACTTGACCAGGTACTGTAGTCGTCCACGGCGCTTTCGTGACCTTATGATGGAGTCGACTTCGTACTCGACAGAACCGTCCGGAAATGCCACCGGAGGCGGAACGGGAGGAAGTCGGCCATAAGGATCAGCGCGGTACGGCTTCAGCAAGCTCGCATGAAAGGCGTTGTGAACCTTGCGATCGAGCACCGCTTGGGGAAGATCCAGGCGGAACGTCACATCGTTGATACTCTCAGTGACGCGGTACGGTCCTGAGTACTTGGGCATCAGCTTGCGAGCGCCTTGGAAAGCATCTGGCATAAGGTGTTTGGTACTTAGTAGCACCAGATCGTCCACGGCGATCTTGCAAGGTCGGCGATGGCGATTTGCGTACGCCGAGCGCGCCTCATTTGCACTCTTGATGGCTGAGATGGCAGTCTCTTGAGCATGTTGGAGACCGCTTAGCCAGTCAGACACTGCAGGCATGCTTGACTCTGAGTTTTCGAGGATGTCCATTGGTACCGTCTTAGGTTCGAATCCGTAGTTCAGGAAGAAAGGGGAGTACGTTGTAACAGCATTTGGCGACCGGTTGTAGGCTACTTCGGCAGCAACCAGAAAAAGGTCCCAATCGCCTTGGTGATGGTTGACAAAGTTTCGCAGGATTTCTTCGATCTTCTTGTTCATGATCTCAGTTTGTCCGTCGGTTTGCGGGTGGTACGCTGAAGAGGCCTTGATCTTGACCTTGAGAATCTCCGTGAGCGACTGCCAGAAGTTGGAGAAGAAAATGCGGTCCCTGTCGCAGACAACATCAGCTGGGAGTCCGTGGTGTCGATAGACGTGATCATGGTAGAGCTGAGCTGCGACTGGCGCCGTACAGTCTGGCTTCATAGGGGCGAGGCGAATCATCTTGGAGAGGCGGTCGACAACGACGTAAATCCCGTTGTGGCCTCTTGGAGTCAGAGGAAGAGGCGTGATAAAGTCCATGGAGACACTTGCCCATCGTTGGCTCGGGGGGTCCAAGGGTTTGAGGTGACCCAGAGGTGAATGGGTGCTAGCCTTGTTCCGCTGGCACAAATCACATGTTTGTACGTATCTTTGGATGTCTTTCCGCATTGTCTTCCAGTAGTACTTGGAAGAGATAACCTTGGTTGTTTTCTTGACTCCCATGTGCCCTTGGCACGGGACATCATGGTAGTCGTGGAGTAGTCTTTGGCGTAAAGTACCGACGGGGATACACGTACGGTCACCTCGTTTCAACAACCTCATGTGTAGCCGGTAGGGAGATACCGGGTCTTTGACTAGGTCGGCAAACTCGGGGTCCGCGTCGTACTCTTGTCTTAAGGTGGCAAGGTCTTGATCACTTTGGTTGATGGTCATGAGGTTGTTGATTTCAGTTTTCTTGGGGAGTTCTTCAATGGTCTTGGTCAGCACGCGACTAAGAAGGTCTTGATTGGGGGCGTGCTTGTCGGGAGCATCTTGTGGCTGCCTGGAAAGGGCATCAGCCACGGGGTTCGAAGTGCCCTTGATTGGGACAATTTTGAACTGGAACTGGTCCAGAAACTCCAGCCACTTGACTTGGCGATCGTTCAGCTTCTCTTGGGTGCTTAGGTATCTCAGGGACTCATGGTCGGTGTGGACCTCAAAGGGTCTTCCGTAGAGGTAGCAGCGCCAATGCCGGATAGCTTGTACGACTGCAAGCAGTTCTCTTTCACGAATGCTGTAGCGCTGCTCGTGGATGTTGAGGGTTAACGAGAAGTACGCCACTGGACGCCGTCCGCGTCCATCATCTTGCTCAAGGACTGCGCCCACAGCATACCCGCTGGCATCTGTAGACACGTAGATTGGGTATCTCTTGTCGAAAGGCCTTAGCACCGGTGCGCTTGTCGTTAGGTCCTGCAGCTGCTCAAAGGCTTTCTGGGCGTCGGGTGTCCACTCGAAGTCGACATTCCCAGTCAGCCTTGTTAGCGGCGTAGCTACGGCAGCCATTCCCTTGATGAATCTTCGATAGAAGTTGACCATACCGAGGAAAGATTGTACATCCTTTTTGCTCCTCGGTGTTGCCCACGTACGGATGGCTTGGACCTTGTAGTCTTCCATAGAGAAGCCTTTCTCGGAGATGACGTGGCCAAGGTAGTCCACAGTAGTTCGAGCGAACTGGCACTTGCTCAGCTTGGCGTAGAGCTTGTGTTCTCGTAATTTCTCGAGTGCTAATCGTAGGTGCTTGAGGTGATCGTCGTAAGTTTCGCTGTAGACTAGGATGTCGTCGAGGTAGACACAGATGAAGTCGTACAGATAGGGTCGGAAGACATCGTTCATTAGGTTCATGAAGACCGCGGGTGCATTTGTCAGACCAAAGGGTACGACGGTGAACTCATAGAATCCGTACTTGGTTCGAAACGCCGTCAAAGGTATTGTTTCTGGGTCAAGGCGAATCTGGTGATAGCCAGAGCGGAGGTCGATCTTTGTAAAGTACTTGGCCTTTCGCAGTTGGTCAAAGATGTCGTCGATGCGTGGTAGTGGGTACGCGTTCTTGATAGTAGCCTTGTTCAGGGCCCTGTAGTCGATGCACATTCGCCAGCCACCGTCCTTCTTCGCCGCAAAGAGGACGGAAGAGCCCCACGGTGAGGTGCTTGGTTGGATGAATCCCTTCCTTATGAGGCCGGCCAGTTGAGTCTTGAGTTCTTCGAGCTCCCATTCGGCTAGTCGGTAAATTCCGCTACGACGCGGTTGGGCGTCATCGGTCAGCTTGATGCTAAATTTGTGACTGCGCTCAGGAGGGAGTCCGTCGGGGAGCTCGTCTGGGAAGACGTCAGCGTACTCTTTGAGAATCTCTTGAACTTCTTTCTTGTCTTCGCCTTGTCCCATCGTAATGGCGTTAATGTCGAAGGTGCTAGAGGGATCTTCCGACTGCAGGTAGATGGCAAAAACAGGGCACCTTTGAACGAGGTCCCGAGCAAGGCGTTGCCGACTGATCAGAGCTTCGGGCTTCTTGAGGGAGGCAGTGATAGAAATGTTCTTGTGGTTGAACTTGAAGGAGATCTTGTTTTTCTTGTTGTTGATTTTGGCGTCCTTGTCATCGCGCCACTTCTTTCCCAGGATGAGGTCGTACGCGCTCAATTCACAAACAGCAAACCGAAGTCGCTCTTGGTACGGTCCGATGTGAATCTCAAGAGGGTCAACGGTTTCAGCGAGGACATGGGAGCGGCCATCGGGCATGCTTGCCGCGAAGTCCGTTCCTTTCGTTTTCACATGCAAGGAGGTAACGAGGCGCCTTGAGACGACGTTGATGGGAGATCCGTCGTCGAACAGCACCTTAACAGCTTTTCCATTGACAGAAGCAGTAGAAAGCAGAAGCCCGAGTCGCGGGCCTTCAAATGGTGACGACATATTTTCAGGAACCGAAGGAGCGTCTTTCACAGATGTTGAGGATTGTTGCTGCTTCAGTTCCGCTGGCCTTTTGGGCAGTCCTTAGCCATGTGTCCTTTCTCGCGACAGCGAAGGCAGAGACCCTCGCGCATGCAGCGCTGGCGTTCGTCTGGCGTCAGCTTTTCGATCTTGATGCTGGAAATGTCCATCGGGACAACGCCCATCGTCGGTGGCTTGCCAGAAGTGCTGTTAACATTGCTGGTGATACGGGACACTCCAGCCTTGGCCGCTTCCACGCGCAGGGCGTCCGTCATCAGTGATTCAAGATCGGTGTACGTCTTGAGGCACAGTGCCTGCCAGATGTCGCGCTTCAGGCCTCGGCTATAGCGGTCGATCTTTTCCGCTTCGGTGATGTCCGGGATGTCCAAGAGGACGCTCAGGAAAGTCCTGTTGAACGTCCCGACGTCCTTGATTTGGCGCCATGAGTGCAGCTTGTCCCGCGCCGCCTGCGTCTTGTTCAGAGGGCTGAAGCGACGGATGAGCGCAGCCCGAAAGGTAGCCCAGTCGGGGACCGCCGTCGTCCGACTGTAGGTATGCCACCAGGTGAACGCTTCACCGTCCAGGTAGGTGCAGGCGATCCGACACGCTTCGTCAGGGTCAGTCAGTCGCACATATGAGTCCATGTGCGAGCACCATGCTTCAATTGTCCCGGGCTTGCCAGAGAACAGCGCGGGCTTATTCGGCCTCGCAGTCGTCGCGCCTCCACTCGAGGCCTTAGCCTTGGCGTCGGACAGCTGTTTCTTGGCGTCCGCCAATTCAACCTTATGAGCCTCGAGCTCGGCGCTCATCTGCGAGACGAACGCTGTAAGTTGATTCCATGACTCCGCGGAGGGTGCGGTTGAGGCCGTTCCCGGATTAATCGGGCTTACAGTCGCAGGATTCGGGGGGTCCATTGCGTCCTGGGTGAGGTCCGCAACAATCAAATTAACCCAACAGATCCGGTTTGACTTACTCCGGCAGAGCACGGGGCAAGTCTTACAAGATGTGCAAGTTAATTTGACCGAGCAAAATAGTGCTGCACTAGCTCTGGACAAGCGTGGCCGTCGTGGCTACCACGTTTCCAAAGATGGACAACACTATTTGATGGGTCACAAGCGATGCGATGAAGCAGAATTCGAAGACTCAAATCACGCAATCGGATTTTCCCGCCGGCCGCCGCGCACGGGCCCGAGTCGGGTCGTGCCGGATTTCCACGCGGGGGGATCAAAGGCGGAAAATCGCGTCTCTTGCACAGATCCTGGGGGGTGTTGCGAGGTGTCAGTCGGTGCGGCGCGCCAGCGTGCGGTGGTGATCCTTGCCACGCTGGTGGCGTTCGAAGTGCTCGACCGTCTCAAATTCGCGATCGCACACGTCGCAACGAGGGCGGGTCGCTGGACGGTTGACCGTATTGCGGTGGCGCCGCGACCAGCGATGGTCGCGCAGCACTGTCAGGCTGTTGCAACGCACACCGCACGGCTTGCAAACGTATTTGCCCTTGGGGATGGTCTTGGCGATCCGGCGCTGCTCTCGCTGCTCTGCTGCGCGCGCGGTCGTCGGTCGGATGTGGCCGATTCGTGGGGCCGGCGGCGCGATGTAGCGCCGGGCCGGATCCTGCGCGGGCAGCAGCAGGCGCCGGTTGGCTGGGACCGCCGGTCCTGACGTGGCCGGGCCCTTACCCTTGCGCGAGAGGGGGGGCTTGGATGCGGCTGGCGCCGCCGATGCGGCCGTCGCCGCCACAGAGGATGACGTGGATGTGCCCGCCGGGGTGCCACGTGCCGCCGCGGTGTCGCGCGCCGCCGCGGTGCCGCGCGCCGCCGGGGTGCCGCGCGCCGTCGGGGGGCGCGCCGTCGCCGCCGAGGAAGTCGGGGCGTCCGCCAACGCCGAGGAAGAAAATTCCGAACCTGATTTGGCACTCACTGGGTTTCGACAATCAGTCGACCAAAAGAAAAAAAACCGTGACAGGGGCCACCAGGGCAGTGTCAGGGCAGTGTTCTTTCGGTGTGATTCGTGGAACCCGCTGCGTTCGTATTACAATGCCCGAGGCACGCCGAACACAGGGGGCAGCACGAGTGCACAAACACAGGGAGGGCCAAATCCAGGACGGAATCGCAACGTCACCGCCAAGAGGAAGTCAAACTATCTGAAGCTACCACATGTGAGGCACCACCCACACACGGGCAGCCCTCAACGTACTGGCGCCGGTGTCAGCAACCCGTGCACCAATGAGGATGCCGGGCGCGGGGAAGGTGACGGGTGGGATGACGGTGATGGGGGTGGGGAAGAGGATGGGCGTGACGTCGGTGAGGGTCGAGGGGGTCGAAGGTAAAGGAGGTCTTTTTGTCTCTGTCTGTGGTTGTTCCCCCCGAGGTCTCTCCCGGTGGCGCCCACACTCACGCATTATATACCCCCAGGGGGGCACCCAGGGTGCCCCAAAGCATGCAATTGCCCGTCGTGCCGGTGGACGGCACCAAAGCTCTCAAAACAAAGCATGGGCTCTCAGAACAAAGCAAGGGTGGGCGTGTGCGCCCCAAGGCGCCCCACCAGAAAGCCCCAAACGGGGGGGGGACGGTGTGCGGCGCTCGTAGCGCCGCGCGGCTGGCCCCACGCGCCATTCGACCCGAAAAGCCTCAGAGGCGTGTAAGCAGACGCCAGTCTTCGGGTCGAATATCTCCCGTGGGTCAGCAAGTCTTGTCGCTCCCATTGGTCCACGGGGAGATTGTTCCGGCTTGCTGACGCGTCAGAGATGTGGCTCGTCTTTTGGTCCGTTAGTCCGTTGATCCGTTGGAGACTGTACCCGTCGGCAGATGAGTCAGGGTAGTGTCGGTTAGCCAATCCGCGGCTCCCGTGCTGACCGTCCGTTAGTAGTAGATTATCGGACGGACACCGCGGCATGCCCCAGATTACTTTGGAGTTGATGCGTCTTGGAAGGAGTTGGCTGAGAAGGACAGGGAAGGAGAGGCCCCAGTCCTTATCCCCTAGGCTCCAGTCTTGGGGATTTAAGGGGCATATCCTTACAGAAGCCTACCAGACGGGGTCCCGGACACGCTCAGCTCGGCGGCCGGCCGCGCCGACCGGTCCGCAGCCGGCGCGGCCGTG
Organism: Pyropia haitanensis; assembly: GCA_008729055.1. NCBI lineage: Eukaryota > Rhodophyta > Bangiophyceae > Bangiales > Bangiaceae > Pyropia > Pyropia haitanensis. Next base: position 5,383,218 of record SDUX01000008.1, read on the forward strand.
CCGGCCGCGCCAGAAAAGGGGGCCACGGCGGCCGACACGGCAACAGCGGCCGCGGCTGTGGCCGCCGCGGCAGAAGGGGCGGCCACTGAGGCCGTTCGTGTAGTCGTGGCCGCCGCCGCCAAGTCCTGGCCGGGGGGGGGGAGCGCCGGGCCGCGCGGCAGTGGACCGCTCACGACCGTCGACGAATCGGTCAAGGACGTAGTTGACCGCGTACAGGCGGAGCGGGCCCGCTTGCGGCCGCGCCCGCCGCGTCTAGTCTTGCCCATCACAGTAAGGTTGCCGGGGGTGGGTGCGTCCGCCGAAGGAGTCGGCAGCGTCACTAAGGCAGACGGGAAAGAACGCCCCACCACACCCGGGCGGAAGGGGAGCTCGAGAGGAGAAAGGAGCAGAGGCGGACGGGCGACGAGCGCCATCGCCGGGGACAAAACAGGCAACGCGAGAGGCACCCGCCTCAGTGGTGCACATCACGACGATACCGACGGCCGGCAGGGGGGGGGGGGGCGGGGGGGGGGGGGTGGGGGGAAGAGAGGCGAAAATCACTAAGATATGGACAGCCGGGGGGGGGGGGGAGGCGGAGTAGGCTGTAGCAGTACGGCTACGCCGACCCACAACTTGTGGGGGCGACACACGCACGCTCGGGTCCCAACTTGGAACACCGGAAGCAACCCGTGCAACACCAACACGCGACTTGCGTGTGACGAGTGGCCGACTCGCCAAGGCACGAACAAGATGTGTCGGAGCCAGACGGAGTTTACTTGGCAGCCAAGGGGGGCCCTCCCCGCCTTGCAGTCCCGCGCATATAAACCCTCGTGTGCACGCATGCGCGCGCACACCCCTCGCAAAACACGCAAAAAATGAACACTCAGACCACCCAATAAAAAGGCTCCACAATCAAAGCAAGCAAGCGTAGAAATCCGTCTGGCTCCCGCGCAAAAATCCCCAAGATACGAACCACTGCAATACTCTGCAAACGGGGTGCCGAAAGTCCCAGTCGGAATTTCGAGCTGAAATCGGAATATTTCACTCATGGGTCGGGTGAAATCCAAGCTCAATTCTGAGCCACTTGCTCCGAATATTCAAACCCAGATTCGGGGTTTGTCACATAGGCGACGCGTGTTCCACCCTGTGTGGGCCACACCACCACGACTTCGACAGCCGGGGGGGGGGGGGGGGGGACAGTGGTGGGAGGCGATTAAATTGAAAGCTGCGTCACGCGGTGGCCTTCGCCTTGCGGTCTCAGTAAGTGTCCCCCCCCCCCCCCCCCCCCCCCCCCCCCGCCGTACCCCGTCCACCTGCAGCGGGAGCATTGTCCACGCCCGCCAGCGCCGCCGCGACCGCCCGCTCCGCCGCCACCTCCTCCGCTCAGTACTCCTTGGTCGCCACCACCCGCACCGCCGGCGCGCCCGCCGACTACGGACCAGCGACCACCTCGGCCAGCATGCTCGCGGGGTCCCCCATCCGCGCCAGCAGGCCGCTGCCGCGGGCCGACTTGGGCGTCCCGTACAGTGTGCGGTGCGTGCTGGCGGCGCCCAAGTCTTGGGGAGTAAACACGTAGACGGGGAGGAGGGACCGCGCCGCCGCGGCCGTCGCGAACAGCGCATTGTGCGCGAAGTGGAGGTCGTCGCGCAGCCACAGGACCGCCGCGGCTGGGTCGTCTGCGGTAAACAGCGCCGAACGCAGGTGCGCCGGGAGGAGCTCGGAGCCACTGCCGGGAGATGCGCCATACACCGCTACTACAGCCGATGCGGGTCGCGGCCACGGGCCGCCACGGGCGCCGCCGTCACGGCCGCCGCTAACCTCCGCCCGGCCCGTCCGCCGGTCCCGGCCCGCCACCCACCGCCCGTCTCCCGCCACGGCCGACACCAACCACCAACCGGTCCTGACGGGTCCGCGAGGGAGGGGAACCCGCCGCGGGGGGGCGAAGCCGAGGATGGCGGGTGGGGGGGCGACAGTAAAGGCGGCAGGGAGCGCGCAGCAGCGGCGCCACATTGGCTCGCCCCGGCCGGCACCGATGGCACGAGAGAAGTAAAGAAAGTGGTGTCTGCGGGATGGGTGCAGGTGACCGTGGGAGATGCAGTCGAGGCAGACAGACAAGGGAGGGGTGTAGGGGCGGGGCACGGTTTGCGGCGGACGGTCGGGCAGGAGCTGGATCGAATGTGCGGCGGCGATAGCGTCCAATCTCTCGCGCGCCCGCCACCGCCGCGACGGCGCCGTCGGCAACGACAAAAAACGCGCCGTCGGGCACGACCGGCGACAGCCCTGCCGCGGTGAGCGCCACGACAAACGCGTCCCGCTTGGCGCGGTAGTCGGCCGCGAGGGCGGCGTTGTAGGTGGGTTGGCCACCGTACGGGGCGGCCGCGGCGCGTAGCGTGGCGGCGACCGCCGCCTGCGCGGGGTCCGCCGCCGAGGAGACCGCGTATTGCTGCACCGCCGCGATGCGGGCGCTGAGCGCGGCGGGCGCGATGGTCCGGCCAACCTTCATGCCCGTCGCGGAAAACGTATGGCCCGCCCACGAGACGGTCACGCATCACGCGCCCGCCGACGGGGAGACGGTCGCGAAGGAGGTGTAGGGGAGGTCCGGCTCAAACGTCAGGTGCTCGCACACCTCGTCGGCACACACGACCGCCGACGGGGCGGCCTCATCAATTGCGACCGCAATCGCACGCAGCTCGTCCGCGGTGAACACCTTGCCCGTCGGGTTGTGCGGCGTGTTGAGGATGACCACCGCCGTGCGCGGGCTGAGGGCGGAGCGCAGCTCGACGATGTCCAGCCCAAACTCGCGGGACGATGCCGGCAGGCGGCGGCCGCCGTGGCCGCCCCACCCCGGCGGCCGCACCGGCCGCAGCGCAACCCGGCGGGTCACCCCGCCCGCCATGGCCACCGCCCCGTCGTACACATCAAACGCCGGGTCGATCAGCAGCACCTCTCCCCCGGGGGGCACAAACGCGGTCAACACCAGCTGCACCGCCTGCGTGGCGCCGACCGTCACGACGAGGGTCTCGCGGCCAATGGCGCCGCTGCCGCCGCCGCCGCCGCCGCCGCCGCCGCCGCCGCCGCCGCCGCCGCCGCGGCACGCCCGACACCGTCGCGCCGAGTGTCGGGGTGTCGGCAGCGCCGAGGGCGTCGAGGAGCACCTCCATGCCGCGCGGCAACGCGTACTGGGCGACGCGGGGCTCCCGCGCGGCCGCCACCGCGGCGGCCGTGACAAATGGGGGCGGCGGCCACGACGGCGCCCCCTGGCCGAGGTTGATGGCGCCGACGGCGGCGGCGAGGGGCGTAAACTCGAGCCACACCGTCGGCGCCAGGAGGGGGGACACCCGTGGCGTGGGGGGGGGGGGAGGAGCACAAACCCCCGGGGGCCGTGCCATGCTGCCCGCCTACCGCCGGCGCACCGGGGAAAGGGGGGACAGAGGTGGGGCGCGGAGGGGGGGGGGGGGGGGGGGGGGGGCGGCGGCGGCAGCAGCGGCGGCGGCCGAGGCGGTGCGGGTGGAGAGGCGCGACCACATAGGGAAGCGAGTGCGTCTCGGTGGCGCACGCCGACGCATCTTCGCGTCGGCGTGCACGCAAAGAGCGAGGGCACGGAGCGAGAGGGATTTGTCTGATATGTTCGAAGCCTTATCTTTCAGCACCGTGGACTGACAGTAGCACCTGTCACGTGCGACCGGACGCGGGCGGATCATAGTCGACAAACGAGCTGGACGTCTTGAGCGGCATCTCCTTGTTGTGAGCGCACGTACCCGGTCGGACGGGGCTGTCACGCAAGCGTTCCCCTCCCGCCTCCCCCTCTTTCTTGCTTGGCTGCGGTCCAACAATCGTGCACCTCTGTCTCGTCTGTTTCTGACGTCAATTTTTATGGTGCCTGCGGCTCATGTCGGTGTGGCGGCCATGGCTCCCCCGCCTCCCGCCGCGGCGGCGGCCGCCGGCGGCAGCGGCGGCGCGACGCTCTTCTCCCCCACCTCTCGCGCGCTCTTTTACAACAACCAGGTCGCGTCCGTGCAACGGATGCTGGACTTCCACTATGTGTGCCGCCGATCAGCGCCGTCGGTGGCGGCGGTCACCACGCCCGGCGCGCCGGCGGGGGGCTTTGTCAGGGCCTTTTTTAGGCAGCGCCGACGTGACGCTGCCCGTCTACCCGATCACCGCCGCCGCGGCGGCGGCCGCATCCGACGCGAACGTGTTTATCAACTTTACCAACTACCGCGCCGCGTACGCGTCCACCTTCACCGCCGTGCAGGTGCCGTCCATCCGCACGCCCGTGATCATCGCGGAGGGGGTGTCGGAGCGCCACACCAAGATGCCTACCACCGCAGCCGCGGCGGCGGGCAAGACCATTGTCGGGCCCGCGACCGTTGGTGGCGTGCAAGGTCCACCGGCCGGGGAGCGTCGGCTTTGTGTCCAAGTCCGGGGGGCTCTCCAACGAGATCTACAACGTGCTCACGCCCACCACCGACAGCCTGTTTGAGGGCGTCGCCGTCGGCGGCGACGCATATCCGGGCACGACGCTCGCGGACCACGTGCGCCGCTTCCAGGCGCTGCCGCAGGTCAAGTTGATTGTGGTGCTTGGCGAGCTGGGCGGCGACGACGAGTACCTGATTGCGGACGAGCTCGCGTCCCGGTCCATCACAAAGCCCCTCGTCGCGTGGGTGTCGGGCACGTGCGCGCCCTGGTTGAACGCCGCGGAGGTGCAGTTTGGCCACGCGGGCGCCAAGTCCACCTCTGCCAACGACGCGGACGGCGGCGGCAGCGCGCGCGACGGGTCGGCGTCGACCAAGCTCGCCGCCCTGCGGTCGGCGGGCGCGACCGTGCCGGCCTCGTTTGAGGGCTTTGCCGACGCCATCGCGGGGGCGTACGCAAAGCTCCAGGCCGCGGGCGTCGTGGGGGACAAGGACGCGGCCGACGCGGCGGTGGCGCCGCGGCCGCTCCCCGCCGACTACCCGTCGGCGTCGCGGTCGGGGGCGGTGTGCAAGACGACCAACATTGTGTGCACCATCTGGGACGACCGGAGGGAGGAGCCCACCTACGCGTCCGTGCCCCTGTCGGAGCTGATGACGCCCTCGTAGGGCGTCGGTGACGCACTGTCGCTGCTCTGGTTCAAGAAGCTCCACCCGCCGTGGGCGTCCCGCTTCATCGAGCTGGTGCTTGTCACCGCCGCCGACGACGGCCCGTGCGTGTCGGGCGCGCACAACACGATCGTGGCGGCTCGGGCGGGCAAGGACCTCATCTCGTCGCCGCCGCCGCCGCCGCCGCCGACGCCGCCGACGCGTCTGTCGACAGGGAAGAGGAGCGCCTCGCGGCGGTGCGCGTCCTCCTCGCCGGCGCCGTCGCCGTCGACGCGGCGGCAGAGGCCGCGGCGGCAGCAGCGGCGGCAGCGTCGGGGCCGTCACGCACGCCCCCCCCCCCACCGCCCGCCGCTGTTGCTCCTCACCTTTAGCCGCGCCGCCGTCGCCGAGCTCCGCGACCGCCTCGGCCGCCTGCCCGGCCGCGTGCCCGCCGCGGACGTGTCGACCTTCCACGCCCTCGGCCTGCGCATCCTCCGCGGTGCCTCCCACGCCGAGCTGGCCACCATCCACCGCCGCCCAGTGCCGACCCTGCTCAGCGCTGGCCGCGTGCGGCTGGCGGCGCTCGCCGACGCGGCGGTCGAGGCGGGTCCTGCCGCCGCTGCTGGCCGACCCGCGGGGGGGCCCGCGCCGTCACGGCTAGCGGCGGCGGGCGCGGCGGCTGCGGCAGGGGCTCGCCACCGTCCACGCGCTGGCGGCGGACGCGGCGCTTGCGGGCGCCGCCGCGGACGACGCGGCGGCGGCGACAGACGCGGCGGCCGCGGCCGCCGCCGCTGCCGCCGCGGCGTCGGTGGGCGGGGGGGACGGCGGTGGCGGAAACCTGCAACAGGCGGCGGCGGCAGCGGCAGCGGCGGCGGCGGCGGCGGCGGCGGCGGCGGCGGCGGCGGCGGCGGCGGCGGCAGCGGCGGCGGCGGCGGCGGCGGCGGCTCCCCTCCCCCCCCCCCGGTGGCTACACGTGGGGCCCCCCCACGGCGGCCGCGGCCGCGGCGACGGTCGCCGCCGACGGTGACTCGGTGCTGCTGCCGCTGCGGCCGACGGGGGCGTCGACGGCGCCGACGCTGGCACGGTCGGGGGTGTTGGACGCGGCCGCCCCGATGGATGCGCGCCGGGGGGGTCACGACCCAGCGGCCGCCACGGCCAGTGGGGGAGGCGGGGGGGGGTGCTGCCGCCGGGGACGGCGGCGTGCGTGCGCCGCCCGCTGACGCCGACCGCCGCCGGCCGGCTGGTCGCGGCGGCGGTGGCGGCGGCGGGGCTGGCAGAGGGGCGGCGGCGGCGGCGGCGGCGGCGGCGGCGGCGCCCTTTCCCGCCGCGCCCGGCTTCCGTGCCCCCCCCGACGTGGCTCCCCCCGGGCGGTACTGGCGCCTCTACGCCTTCCGCGACGCCGCGGCGGGTGGCGGGGGTGGTCGCGGCGGCCGCCGCCACGGCCGCGCACACTCGCTCGCCCGCCTCGTCACGGGCATTGGCCGCACCCCCGCCGCGGCGGTGGTGCTCCCATGGGCGGGCGCGTCCAAAGCGCACGCGGTCATCGTGCACCGCCGGCGGGCGGCGGTGGGTGCGACGGCGGCAGGGGCGGCGGCGGCGGCGGCAGCGGCTGGGTTTGGTGGCGGTGGGGGCGGCGGGGGGGGTGGCGCGTGTGGGGCGACGGCGGTGCCGGCGGGCTGGCCGTACGTGCTGGACCTGGGCTCGGTGAATGGGAGCACGTTGAATGGGGAGCGGCTGCCGCCGCGGCGGTACGTGCGGCTGGCCGAGGGGGACGTGCTCGTGTTTTGGGGGGGGGGCGAGGGGAGTACATGCTGCTGCATGAGGGGAGTACCGAAGAGAGCGTCGGCGTGGGGGGGGGGGGGGGGGGGGGGGGTGACCGCCAGGCCGGGGGGGGGGGGGTCGGCTCGCGGCGGCGCGCCCGCCCGCCGTCAACCGCTGCGCACCCCACCCCTCGCTCCTCCGCCACGGCGCTCCTCGTCCTCCCCCTCCGCACCCCCCATGCGCCCGCCCGTCTCGTCCGCGACAATCGTGTGGTGTTTGCGGTGTTTTTTTTTTCCTCCGCCGCTGTCCCGCGTCCCGCGGCACACGCGAAAAGGCGGGCGGGCGTCGCAGTCAGCGCCGCGCGCGTCGCGGCGCGCCCGGGAGACCGCCCGGCCGCCGCCCGCCGCGCGCCGTTCAAAGAGTTGCCCCCTCCCCCCCCCGCCCCCCCCCCCCCCCCCCCCCCCCCCCCCCCGCCACCGCTGGGCGGCCCACCCCCGCCGGCGCACCGTCCGCGCCGCCTCACCCCCCCGCGCCCACCCACCCCGCCCCCTCCTCCGCGCTCGTCGCCCACCTGCGGTTGGCCTCCCGCGCCGCCGCCTCCGACGCGTCCGCCGCCGCCTGCCGCGCCGCGTACAGCCGCACCGCCTCGGCCCAGTAGTCGACCATGACCGCCTCGGTCAGGGCGCCCGCCGCGAGCGCGTTCATGCGGGCGACCATGGCGCGCCCCCCCCCCTCGGGGGCGACCGCCCACCGCGCGGCGGGCACCAGGTCCTCAAAGTGCAGGCCGACTGGCACGTAGTGTACCCACGGGTGGAGGAGCGGCGTGAACCACTGGACCGTCTCCGCCGCGTGCCGCAGCAGCACCGAGCCGAGCGCGAGCAGCGGCCGCATGTGCGCGGTGCCGCGGCACGAGGAACAGGAACGGAAGCGGAATACAATCAAATGTTTGAACGCAGCACGAATGAAAGAGGTCAGGCTCCCCAGCAGTAGAGAGGGGGGATGGGTGGGTGGGCTTCCACCGCGCAGACGCGCACACGTCCACGGGAGTGCTGCCGCCGCGCAGCGGCGTACACGTCCACGGGAGTGCTGCCGCCGCGCAGCGGCGCACACGTCGACGGGAGTGCTGCCGCCGCGCAGCGGCGCACACCCCGACGGAAGTGCTGCCGCCGCGCAGCGGCGCACACCCCGACGGAAGTGCTGCCGCCGCGCAGCGGCGCACACGTCCACGGGAGTGCTGCCGCCGCGCAGCGGCGCACACGTCGACGGGAGTGCTGCCGCCGCGCAGCGGCGCACACGTCGACGGGAGTGCTGCCGCCGCGCAGCGGCGCACACGTCCACGGGAGTGCTGCCGCCGCGCAGCGGCGCACACCCCGACGGAAGTGCTGCCGCCGCGCAGCGGCGCATACGTCGACGGGAGTGCTGCCGCCGCGCAGCGGCGCACACGTCGACGGGAGTGCTGCCGCCGCGCAGCGGCGCACACGTCCACGGGAGTGCTGCCGCCGCGCAGCGGCGCACACGTCGACGGGAGTGCTGCCGCCGCGCAGCGGCGCACACCCCGACGGAAGTGCTGCCGCCGCGCAGCGGCGCACACCCCGACGGAAGTGCCCCAGCCCCCCTCCCCTCCCCTCGCGCGCCCTTCCCACCCACCTCGCCGCCTCCCACCACGTTGAAAATCACACCTGTCCCTCCCCGCCCCTGCCGCCCACCTCGCCGCCTCCCACTACGTTGAAAATCACGCAGGTCCCTCCTCGCCCCTATTGTGGGCAGCCGCGGCTGCCGCCCGCGCCCGCTGGCGTCGCTCAGCCCTGGTGAGGTTGGCGCGCGCAGCAGTCTCGCAGTTGCGTAGCCTCCGAGCCCACAAGCGCATCGCGCGCGGGTCGTCCGTCGTCGGAGCGACGATCGCCGACGACGGACGACGGAGCGGACGACTGCTGGCCGGCTTACAGGGGCCAGGCGAAGGAACAGCATGCCCGACACCAACCAAAGGGGTACCGGACCACCCCGCCAGAGAGTCCGCGGCCGCCACGGCCGCGACGGGGGGGGCGGCCGCCGGCGCTGTCTTGATGGCGGCGGTCGCGGCCGCGAACGCCGCGTCGAACAGCGCTCCGTTGGGGCCTGTCCGCAGGACGGCGGCCGCGGCCGCGAACGCCGCGACGGGGGGGGCGGCCGCCGGCGCCGTCTTGATGGCGGCGGTCGCGGGCGCGAACGCCGCGTCGAACAGCGCTCCGTTGGGGCCGGCCGCAGTTGGCGCCGTCGCCGCGACGGGGGGGACGGCCACGGGCGGCGACGCGGCCGCAGTTGGTGCCGTCGCCGCGACGGGGGGGACGGCCACGGGCGGCGACGCGGCCGCAGTTGGCGCCGTTGCCGCGACGGGGAAGGCGGCCACGGGCGGAGACGCGCCGGCACCGCCCACCCCGGTGGAGGAAACGGGCGGCGGTGGGGATGCGGGCGGCGCCCGCTTGCGGCCCCGCCCACCGCGCCGGGTCTTCTTGCCCATGGTGTGGAAGTGGGGGGCGCGGGTGGTGATGGGTGAGGTCGGCGGTTGAACGGTGGGGTGAAGGAGGTGCGGAAGCGCTGGAGGGGGTGTCGTGAGGCGACTGACACGGCATTCATTAATGGCCTCCCACCACCCTCCCCCTCCCCGCGGCTGTCGATGGCGTGGTGGTGTGGACCACATAGGGTGCAACACGCGTCGCCTTGTCCGCCTCCCCCCCCCCCCCCCCCCCCCCCCCCCCCCCCCCCGGCTGTCGATAACTGCAGACTAGTGCGGACCGGTGAGAGACACTGGCCACGTCCCTGCCGCGCTCTGCAGCTTCCCCCCCGGACGCCGCCGCGGCCGGCGGCCGCCGCCGCCGTGGTCAGCCGCCGCCTCTGACGCTGGTTGTGGCGGCCCGGCGCTGCCGCTGCGGGCTGCCGCCCTCCCCCCCCCGGCCTCCGCCGCGGCCGACTGCCACCGCCGCCGCGGGCTGCCCTCTCTTTCCGTGGCCTCTGCCGCGGCTGGCTGCCGCCGCCGGTTGGGGCGGCCGGCTGCGGCCGTCGCGTGCTACCGCACCCCCCTCATGCCGTTGCGGACTGCCGTCCCCCCCCCCCGTCTGCGCCGCGGCCGGCTGCCGCCGGCGCCACGGGCTGCCGCCCCCCTCCGTCACCTCGCGGCGAAGGGTTGGACGACAGGGCCAGACGACGATGGTGGGGGGGAAGGGGGAGCGAACGGCAAGACAACTGGTGACCAGCAATCCAGGTTGAACGAGGAGGTATTTGTGAGTAAAATGTGCAATAGCGATTATTCAACTGAGAACAATACGTATATCCGCGACTTGGCTCACATCTCGTCGCATATCTAGGGAATAAAATGCGCCATTCGTCTCATGTGATAGGCTGTCACACGATCTCAGCCGTGCAACCTGAGGAGTGCATCCCGAATTCATCATTGCTGGACAGACGATTACAATACTTGACTTGGCGAGTAACCTGGTCAGCGACTCGCGCGACTGCTGGGACACAAGCGGCTGAAGCGCCGGCGTCCGACGCCGCCCTCCACCCCGCCCTGTCGCCCGCTTCACCATTCCCCGGCCACCCAGCAGGCCGGGTGGATACACAAGCCTTTTTTACTTGTTCTATTCAGTTTTGAGTGCGCGCCTACAGGCGTCTGCTAGAGCAGAACCCCCAACGACCCCATAGACAGACACAATGCGTGCACCATCCCTCCTGGGCTCCGCAGCTCAGGGGCGCCTGTGACGGTGAAAACACGGCTCGCTATGACATTTTCATCATCCCTGATGCTCTGTGCACCAGAAGAACGCAACCGTTTGTGCAGACAGCGCGAGAAAGAGCCCCCAGTCTGCTTTATTTTCCTCAGTTGCCAAGTATAGGCCGGGGTACAGAGTGCATGAGAGCACCACGGCGGGAAGAGATAGTCGATTCTGGGTAATATGATCATTATGAATCTATTGGTGCTCACATCCAGCGTCGTGCACCCGTACAGCCGACAAGAACAGCCACAGACTGGGTGGGTGATGCGTTACAATCGCCTCCTCCGAGCAATTGTGACCGTTATGGGTCTTCTTTTTTTAGCGAACCCTGAATACAAAGGTACCTGGTGGCTATGGTGCCGTAATAATGCAAAGAAAGCACACTGGAGCCCGCACATTGGCGATTAACTGACTGCAGATGGGGTGGTGGGCACTGGGACGCAGCTGGACGCGCCCACAGTGATGATAAGTGTGAAAAAAGCAGTGAAGGTAACTGACTACTCTGTCTAGATCTGACAGATGTAGTTTTTAGTGCATGAGAGCACTGTGGGGCGTTGGACTGCCTGTCGAGGCGACCTGCTCAGAGTGACCACTTTGGGGACATGAAAGACGCACTTTCCGACGTCTGCGACACTTTCTGAGCACATGAGCGTGCTCAGCGTCATCGTTTTAGTCATCTGAGGCCAGGTCGAAAAAAATTTGCACATCTTGCTGAAATGCGTTGTAGCGGTGTATGGCGTAGTGTTGTGCATCTGTCCGCCACGTATGGAAATTTCCTTGACATGTCAAGCACCCCTCCGCACGACCCCGTGAGGCACGATTTCCTGACATTTCCTTTCTTTCCCTTTCTTTCCGACACGTGGCGTTTGGCGCGGAATGACCTTTAAAAGGCGGCGGCAGTACGCGAAGTCCGCCCAGCGCGCTGGTCGGAACGGCGCCGACTTGCCGTGCTGGTCGGACGCACCGCACCCGACCAGCTTCTCGCAGAGGCTGCCCACGCCTGCGAGGAGCCGCCCACGACGGCAAAGCTGACGTCAACGTGACCCCTCATCCTGTACGAGCACCCCCATAGCAGCGACCGGTGTACCGCTTTGTGAAGGTGATCGTTCGAGATGGCCGGAGGACTCTGACCTGCGGTGCTGACGCGTGCGTGTACTCCCTTTATGACAACATCACTCGTATGGAGGGCCACCTACGCCATTGCGAGCATGCATTATCTCAGTTTCCGGACATGCTGGCGGCGATCGGGAGGTCGTGTGCATCTGGCTCGACCGGCGGGCAATCCCTGGAGGGGAGGGTGGGGCGGGGGGTGGGCGGGGGTGGGGTGAAGGGGGTTGCGGGGGTGGCGCAGAGGATACCCGTGGGGGCCGCATGCGACCGCGGGGCGTCGGACGAGGGGGGGGGAGGGGGACGGGTGAGGAGGCAGGCACCGGGCATGTGGGTGAAGTCAGATCACCACCGGGGAGGGACGGGGGGGGGGGCGGGGCGCACCGTGGATGGGCGTCGCCACGGAAGGAGGGGGGGCGGACGTCCCCGACTCAGCCACCGCCGTGAGAGCCGGCGATCAGACGAAAATACTCCAAAAGTTCTCTCGAACGCTGCTGGTAGTTCTTGACGGTGGAGGCCTGACGCTCTCTCCACCCTGCTCTCTTTCCCCTCTGTCTTGGAAAGCGACAGGAATGACAGGAGAAACAATTTCCGTCAGACAGATTGCACAACACTAGTATGGCGCCTGGCACCCAGGAGTGCATCAGGCGCTGTGACCGCGTGCAACACGAGTCAAGGACCACTCAACAAACTTTTCTGAAGCAGTCGCCGTAGACTAAAACGATGACGCTGAGCACGTGTATGTGCTCAGAAAGCGTCGCAAACGATGGGAAGTGGGTCATATGGACCCCTAAAATGACCATTCTGGGCAGGTCGCCTCGACTGGCCGTCCAATGCCCCACAGTGCTCTCATGCACTAAAACCTACATCTGTCAGATCTAGACAGTGTAGCCAGTTATCTCCACTGCTTTTTTCACTCTCACCGACACACTGGGCGCGTCCAGCTGCGCCATAGTGCCTGCAACCGCGCAGCAGTCAGTTAGTCGCCAATGTGCGGGCTCCAGTGTGCTTTCTTTGCATTTTTACGCCACCGTAGTCACCAGATACCTTTCCCTCAGTGTTCAGTGCAAAAAGTAGATCCATAGTGCTCACAACCGCTCGGAGGGGTCGATGGTAGCGCTTCACCCTTCCAGTCTCTCGCTGTTCCTGTGGGCTGCACGGGTGGACGACGCCAGATGTGTGCACCAACAGATTCAGCGTGATCATGTTACCCAGAAATGATGAGCCCTTCCCACGGTGGGGCTCTCATGGATGCTATATGCAGGCCCATACTGAGCAACTGATGACACCAAAACGTAGAGGTGGCGCTTTCCCGCGCTGTCTACACAAGCGGTTGCGTTCTTCTGGTGCACAGAGCATCAGGGATGATGAAAATGTCATAGCGAGCCGTGTTTTCACCGTCACAGGCGCCCCTGAGCTGCGGAGCCCAGGAGGGATGGTGCACGCATTGTGTCTGTCTATGGGGTCGTTGGGGGTTCTGCTCTAGCAGACGCCTGTAGGCGCGCACTCAAAACTGAATAGAACAAGTAAAAAAGGCTTGTGTATCCACCCGGCCTGCTGGGTGGCCGGGGAATGGTGAAGCGGGCGACAGGGCGGGGTGGAGGGCGGCGTCGGACGCCGGCGCTTCAGCCGCTTGTGTCCCAGCAGTCGCGCGAGTCGCTGACCAGGTTACTCGCCAAGTCAAGTATTGTAATCGTCTGTCCAGCAATGATGAATTCGGGATGCACTCCTCAGGTTGCACGGCTGAGATCGTGTGACAGCCTATCACATGAGACGAATGGCGCATTTTATTCCCTAGATATGCGACGAGATGTGAGCCAAGTCGCGGATATACGTATTGTTCTCAGTTGAATAATCGCTATTGCACATTTTACTCACAAATACCTCCTCGTTCAACCTGGATTGCTGGTCACCAGTTGTCTTGCCGTTCGCTCCCCCTTCCCCCCCACCATCGTCGTCTGGCCCTGTCGTCCAACCCTTCGCCGCGAGGTGACGGAGGGGGGCGGCAGCCCGTGGCGCCGGCGGCAGCCGGCCGCGGCGCAGACGGGGGGGGGGGACGGCAGTCCGCAACGGCATGAGGGGGGTGCGGTAGCACGCGACGGCCGCAGCCGGCCGCCCCAACCGGCGGCGGCAGCCAGCCGCGGCAGAGGCCACGGAAAGAGAGGGCAGCCCGCGGCGGCGGTGGCAGTCGGCCGCGGCGGAGGCCGGGGGGGGAGGGCGGCAGCCCGCAGCGGCAGCGCCGGGCCGCCACAACCAGCGTCAGAGGCGGCGGCTGACCACGGCGGCGGCGGCCGCCGGCCGCGGCGGCGTCCGGGGGGGAAGCTGCAGAGCGCGGCAGGGGCGCCAGGCCCCCCTGACCGACGGGGGCAGTGGCGGTGGAGGGCGGCGGCGGCGGCCGCCGCCTCTGCCACGATGGTAGCGTCGGCAGGGAGGAGCAGCCGTGACGGGCGGCAGCAGCCGTCGCCGTGGCGGAGGCAGCGGCGGTAGAAAACGGTGGCGGCGGCCGTCGCGGCCGCCGCAATGACTACGGCGGCCGCGGCCGCGGGCGCTGCGGTGGCGGGCGGCGACGGCCGCTGCCGCCACGGGGGCAGCGGCGGGAGGGGGCGGCGGCGGCGGCGGGGGCAGCAGCGACAGTGGGCGGCGGCGGCGGCCACGACGACGGGGACAGAGGTGGCAGGTGGCCGCGGCGGCCGCTGCCGCGATGGCGGCGGCGGCAGAGGGCGGCAGCGGCCACGGGGGCAGCGGTGGCAGGCGGCGGCGGCCGCTGCCGCGCAGACGCAGCGGTGGCGGGTGGCGGCGGCCGCATGGGCAGCGGTAGTGAGAAGCGGCCGCCGCCGCCGCCGCGGGGGCAGCGGTGGCGGGGGGCGGCGGTGGCCGCCGCCGCCACGCCCGCGATGGCGGCGGCCGCCGCGACCGCGCCGCGGCCGCGGGGGAAGCGAAGGCGGGCGGTAGCGGCCGCTACCGCGGCGGGCGAAGCGGCCGCTGAGGGCGGCGGCGGCGGCCGGTGCCGCCGCGGCGGGCGTGGCGGCGTCGGCGGCCGCGGGCGGCGGCGGGCGGCAGTGGCGGCGGCGGGGCCAGCGATGGCAGCGGCGGCGGGGGGCGACAGCGGCGGCCGGCGCCGCTATGGCGGGCGCAGCGGCGGCGACCGACAGCGGCGGCGGCCGGCGCCGCCGCTGCGGGAGCAGTGGCGGAGGCCGGCGGCGGCGGCAGCCGGCGCCGCCACGGCGGGAGCAGCGGCGGCGGCCGGCGGGGGCAGCGGCGGCGGCCGGCGGGGGCAGCGGCGGCGGCCGGCGGCGGCAGCGGCGGCAGCCACCGCGGCGGCGGAGAAGCAGGGGTAGCGGCGGCGGGGAGGGGCGGCGGCGGCGGCCCCCGCCGCCGCGGGAGCAGCGGCGGCCGCCGCCACCGCCGCGGGAGCAGCGGCGGCACGGAGCGGCGGCGGCAGCCAGCGCCGCCGCGCCGGCGGCGGCGGCGGCGGGCGGCGTGGGCAGCGACGGCGGCCGCAGCGGCGGCGGCGGGGCAGCAAGAGCAGCGGCGGAGGGGGGCGGCGGCGGCAGCCGGCGCGGCCGCGGCGGGGGCAGCGGCGGCGGTCGGCCGAGCCAGCGACCGCAGCCGCCGCAGCGGCAGGGGCAGCGGGGGCAGCGTCGGCGGGGGGCGGCGGCGGCGGTCGCCGCTGCCGCGGCGGGGGCATCGGTCACGGGGGCAGCCGTGGCGGGGAGCGCTGGCGCCGACCGCGACGGCGACCGCGGCGGCGGGGGCAGCGGTTGCGGGTGGCGGTGGCTGCCGCGGCCGCCGCGGGGGGGCAGCGGCGATGTGGGGCTGCACATGGCGCGCTCTTTCGCGGACGCATTGTCATCGCGGCCCAGAGGGCCACATGGCGCGATTTTCGCGGACGCACTGTAGTCGAACTGGGCGCGGCTAGAATCGTTCGTTCGATGTGACCTTGGGTGTGCTACTTTCTCGTTTTGTGCTGCGCTCTCAGGCGCCGTCGCGGGTGCGCCGCCGTGCTGAGGAGCGCTGAGGAGCCAGCATCCAGCCCCACCATGTGAAAATTTCACAGGGTGGACCTACATCTCGTTTCCTGTATGCGGCTGTCGGGAATCGGGCACGGCAAGTGCAGCTACGGCTGGGAGCCGACCTCGAGCAGGGCGCTGATTGGTCCAAAAGCAGTTCTGTTCTCTTGCAATCTCGCCAGTTTCCACTGGATCTCAGGCGATTTCTTGACCACCGAGCAGCGCAGTGGGTGCTAAACCGGGACCACGTGCAAGAGGGGTCGGAGCCGATCATCACGATTCTTGCTTGCACGGCAACGGTGCTCGACCCCTGTTGGCAGCAAGAAATTTGCTAAGAGTTTGCTGCTCAAAGCACGATTCTTGCACTGGTGCAAAAGTCAAGCAGTCTTGTCGTCCAGAACAAAAAATCTCCCGCGTTTGATTCAGCCGGTTTGTCGGACGGTGTCCAATGAAAACTCTCGGTTGACTTGGAGAGCGCAGCGTTGAGAACGAACCCCTCTGTCATGCGCGTACCCACATCCACGCAGCCGCCGCCGCAGTCGCATTCGCCGACGGGCGGGCGGCGGCCGCGGCGGACCGCGAGGCGGGGTCTGCCGCCGCGGCGGCCGCTGCCGCTCGTCGCGCGGCGAGCTAGTCCCGCTTGGGATTGAGGTCGCGCGCCCAGTTGAGCGAGTAGTCGGCCTTCGTCGCGCCATCCACCGCGTTCCACACCTTGATCGTCTTGTCCGCCTCGGCCGGCAGCAGCGGTGGCGGCGCGAGTAGCCTGGGGGTTGGCGGTCGCAGCCGCACGAAGGGGGGCACGCGTCTGCACTTCCTCGGGAGGGGTCGTTTTGGTCGCCGTGGGCGGAACGAGGACATCCGCACGGCGGGAGAGCGGCACGCGTCGGCCGTGAGCACGTTGTCGTACGAGAGAAAGGCGGAGAGAGGGAAGCACCAATTTTTTTGTTATTCCCCACCTTCATGTGCAGGTGTATTGACTGACTCGACAACGGGAGAAATTCTGGCTGCACGGCCGTCTTCCCGGAGCGGCCTTGATAGCTCTTGAGCAAAACGCGACAAGCGTTGTCTAAAAATGCTGTTCTCCGCAGCAGTTTTTTTCAATCCGTTGTACACAGCGCTCCGTTATAATAACGCTTGTTCCCGACGTGCGACAGCGTAGCCCCAAGAACGGCGCTTCTTTTGGTGTAACGGTTGTCCCCGGTACTCATACGGAACCTACTCCTGAAGCGCATGCTATGAGAAATCACGGAAAACGTGGGCGGAACATGTGATGCTGGGGGGTCTCAAATCGTTGCATCCCCGGATTACACCAAACATGCAAGAAATCCGTGGTCCCGGTTTAGCCTGCGCTGCGCAGGCGAGCCAGCCGCAACGGGAGCCAGTCCTCCCATCGATCTGGTCTGAAACCCCCAGACAGTTGCAATGTTCTGTCTGCGCAACAACTGTGCGCGTTACTGAGCAGCTATTGGTTTTCGTCAACGAGCTTTCATGCGCCTGTACATTTCAAGCAGGCTTTGTCGAGCACCGACAGAGCTCGTCAGGATAACCCACCGACACCCACCCCCCCGCTTCCCCTCCGACCCCCTCCTTCCCCATCTTCCAAATCGCCACCGTCTCTGTCCCAGCAATGGGGCCTTCACGTCAGCCACTGGCAGGGCGGGCGGCTTGTGCCGCCCCTCCGTCACTCCCAACGTACGGCAGCGTCTCCCACAGGGCCAATGGCATTGGCGGTGGGGGGCCCAGGCTGCCGGCGCTGGGGGCGACCCTGTCCGCGGCCAGCGCCAGAGGCGGTGTCGTCGGCGATGGCAACCCCCACCGCTCCTGTCTGGCGTCAACGACAGAGGACGTGCCGTCGCCGCTGCCGCTGCCGCTGCCGCTGCCACCACCGCCGCTGCTGGGGATGCCGCTGCCGCTGCCGCTGCCGCTGCCGCTGTAATCCCCGCCGCTGCCGCTGATGCCACCGCTGCAGCTCACGCCGCCGCCGCCGCTGATGCCGCCGCTGCCACTCACACAGCCGCTGCCGCCACCAAAGCTCCCCGTCTCAGTCGTGCTAACCCTGCTGGTGACAAACGGCAACGTCGGGCGTGGCGGCACAGGCACCCACAGCACCGGGATCCCGCCCCCCCCCCCCCCCCCGCTCGCCTCCCAACCATTGCTTGCGGGTAGACGGTGGGCAGCGCCCTCCCTCCCCCCACCTTCATACTCCTCTGACGGTGGGGGCGACGGGTATTCCCCACCGCCGCTGGCCACACCCGCCCCCCCCCTGCCGCCGCGGCTGCGCCACAGGCGGGTGGCGAAGAGGGCGGTCGCCGCCCCCGCAGCGGCGGCGGCCAGCGCGCCCGCCACCACCCCCACCGTGGCGCCGGCAGACATGCCGCCGCCGCCGCTGCCACCGCCGCCACCATCCCCGCCGCCGCCGCCGGTACTAACGTCCCTCTCACCGGGCTCACCCGCAGGCGTCGGCGTCGGCGTCGGCGTCGGCGGGCGCTCGCTGCTGCCGCCGCCACGGCGGTCGGGCGGCGGGCTCGCGGTGGGCTCACTGGCGCGTGGTGGGACGCTCCGCGTCGGCGTCGGTGGCGGTGTCGGTGTCGGGGTCGGGGTCGGGGTCGGGGTCGGGGTCGGTGTCGGCGTCGGCGACGGCGGGGGCGGGGTGGCGCCGCCGCCCGGCCGCGGCGTAGCGGTCGCCGCCGCTGGCGCGGTGAGCGCGCACAGCAGGGCGGTGTCGTTAAATACAATGACGCTGCGGCGACCGGCCAGGAGGCGCGGCGCGCCGCCTCCCGCCGGCAGGCGCAGGCCCGCGTCCCCAAACGCCGCCCACGTGCGTCGGCCCCACCGGGGTCGGTCTCCGCAGACCAGCGTGTCGAGCCCCACGCCCAGGACGGTGCCCCAGGCGGCTGCCGCCCGCCGAGTCGCCGACGAAAGAATCAGCTGCGTGATCTTGGGCGGCGACGCCAGCCCCGCCACCGCTGCGGGGTCGCCATAGCCCGCAGGGGAGACGCCGAGCAGGCACCCCGGCGGAGCGCCATCGCAGGCGCTGCCTCCGAGTACGATGCAGTCCCCATCCCAGCGGAGCGCCACCGTCGGGGACACCCCGGCGACCGCGGCTGACTCCTTCATCTGCCACGTGGGCGGGCACGTCTCGCCGGCACGGCCCCACACGAGGGTGTAGGACGTCCCTTCCAGGTCGGAGAGGCTCATCAGCCTGGACGTGGTGGCCATGCGCGTGTATGGGGGGGGGGCGCCTCCGGCGGGCTCTGCACGGGAACCGTCGGTGCCGGCTCCACCTGCTGCCGCATCTGCAGGGACGACGACGTGGGCGGTGGCGACGGTGGCGGCGGCGGAGGTGGTGGTGACGACGGCGGCGGCGGCGGCGGCAGCGGCGACTGCGGTCGCTGCCGCCGCTGCCGCTGTCCCCACCGCCACCGTCCATCGGAGACACCAGCGGGGAGAGGCGCCCATGCCCCGCGCGCCGCGGTCGCCCTTGTCCGACACCGCGACGGGCGGCAGACGCGAATGTGGATTGGAGAGCACGTTGCACTACAGCGGGGAGGGGGCCCTGCGAGCTTCGACGCGAACACAGGTAGCTGGAGTGGTTGCCGGGCTTGCGGGTGATCTGCGCGGGTGGATCCCTCTCACGCGTGGTGGCCGGCCTCGCCGACGGTTTGGCGTGCGCGGGGGTAGAGGGGAGAGCAAAGAGCGTTTCGACAGCTCCGCGGTGGCGCGCTCGACGTCGGCACCCCCTCTATCGCCGTGTCGCGGGCCCCTCTAGCCGTGTGTGCGAGCGGCGGCCCCGGCGCGTGCGCGCCAGCGCCGGAAGCGGGAGATGGACACGTGCGCCGCCGCGCAGGAGATGGGGCGCGTGCGGCACCCAGCAGAGCCGAGTTGTGCACACAAACCTCTGCCGTCGTGTCCCGCCATAGCACTTGCTGACTCAGTGCCAGCCTTTTTTTTTTTCTGGAATCGAGTTGTGGCAATCCTCCCCAGCGCGGCGCGTCCGGCCCTCAAGTGGCGGCCAGCTGGCCCCCACACCGATTGGCGGCTCTCGGGGTGCGGTGGCTTCCCACCCGCGGCCGCCACCCAGAAACCCCGGGAGGGGGTCCATCGGCTCCCCCCATTGGCGAGCCGGGGGGGTCCCTGTCCAAGGCGGTCGCAACGCCCGCCGTGGTCTGCCGTGCGCGGTGCCGCGTGCGTGCCAGCCACGGGGGCAGCAGAAGATCCACGGCAGCCGGCGTCAGGAGGGGGGGCGGGGGGGGGGGCGGTGGGCGCGTGTTGCGGCGACGGGCTCCGCGGTTGCAACAGGGGGCGCCGGCGGTTGCACCTGCTCACGGAAAGAGAGATCCCCAGTGGCAGGCATGGGCATGCAATGGGAGTGGGGAAAACGCTGCGGGGTCTGGCAGGGGCCACCACCCCGTCGGCGCCAGCGTCAGCGCCAGGCCCCCACCAGAAAACCTCCCTTCCATCGGGAGCGGGCGTCCGCACGAGGGGACACGGGGCTTGGCGGCGGCGGTGCGATCCCAGCGGGGATGCGCGCGGCTCGCAGCAGGGATTGGCTCGAAGGCCGCGGCACAAGACCCCCCGTTCCACTCGCACTTGCTTTCCCGGCCCACGCTATGTAGGCTGGGCCCCTCGGCAATGATCCGCGAGGAGCGCGCCCGCCCGCTCCCTTGGCGGCGTGACAACCGCGGAAGGTACTGTGCGTTGGCAGGGACGAAAGGTGCGCTATGGCGAGACGCGAGACCGAGTGGGTGGAGGTGGTGGCGTGCCGGAGCCGTCGAGACCAAGCGCGGCGAGGGGAGGCGGATCGTCCCAAAAGAATCCCGACCTTGTCAGGGGCGTGCGGTTTGACAGTGCAGCGCGGTCGCCGCATTGGGCATGGACCCTTACAGCTCCTCGCCTTGACTGTTGCTGTCAGCCGCTCTGTCTCGTGGCCGGCACGCTTCTCTCCAACCGCCTCGAGATGCGGCCGACTGCATGGGTGGCCACAGTAGCCGGGCTGCAGCCAGCCCCACGGAGCCCCGCCATGTGCATCC
Source organism: Pyropia haitanensis (assembly GCA_008729055.1). Lineage (NCBI taxonomy): Eukaryota > Rhodophyta > Bangiophyceae > Bangiales > Bangiaceae > Pyropia > Pyropia haitanensis. The sequence continues at coordinate 5,403,914 of SDUX01000008.1, forward strand.
GCCCGCAGCACCCTCCCTCGCCGCGATCAGGGCTGGGTAGCCTCTACCCGTCCGAGCCACGTGCAGTCGCGGCCGTCCCTTCCACCACCGCCAGCGCCGCGTCGGTGGTAGCGGGGGGCGTTCCAGCTCGAGGCGGGTCAGTCACAGTGGCATCAACGCCGTGCGATGCGGTTGCCGCCCGCCTGCCGTGGTCGCCAGTCGATGATAGTCCGCACCAGTGGACCAGGGCGGAGCCGCGTCGGGGCGGGCAGGGGGAGGCACTGGCGCTGTGGCCCCCTCTGCTTCTGTTCTGGCATGCTGAGTCAACGCCTCGCGCAGGGGAGCCGAGGAGACGGTGACGGAGGCGGTGGCGGTGGCGGTGGCAGGAGCAGTGCCCTTGGCAGTGACTGTTGTAGCGGCGGCAGCGGTGGCGGCGGCGGCAGCAACCGCTGCGGCCACCCGCGCCGCGGCGGCGGCAGAGTGCGTGCACTGGGCAGCCTTTCGCAGGACTTCAAGATCGCGGCGGTCAGCACTGCACCCCCGCGGCGCGCCACAGCTGCTGGGCGAGGCGCGCGGATGAGGCGCGGGGGGGGAGGGGGGGAAGCGACAGAGTTAGGCTGCCGCCACCGCCGGAGAGAAGCAGGAGCTGCACTGGGCGGCGCGTGGCCGCGTCGGCGGCGGCAGCGGCGGTGACAGCCTGGGTGCGATGCAAGCGGCTGCGGCGGCCGCGGCGGGAGGGGGCGCTAACAGTCAACGGGCAGCCCCCTCCCTTCTTCCGCTCCCTTTCGCGCCTTTCCCCCCGCGCGTCCCCACACGGTCCGTGGTCATTGCAGCGGCGACGCGCCGCCCGCGCGGACGGGCAGTGTCGGCGAGCGGTGTCGCTGCCGCACCACGGTGGCCTTGCAACCACTGGGGACCGTCCGGCGAGATGGTAGGGTCCGCCGCGATGATAGCAGCCGCCGTCTCCTTCACCTGACAGGCACCCCCCCCGTCCCTCCACCCCGTGCGCCCTCGTCGACCGACGCGGCGTTCAATACACTCAGACGACGCTAAATGCCACCCTCGAGCTGTCAAGTTGCAGAAGACACCTTCGATCTGTTGTGGCTTTGGCACTTGTGGCCATTTTGCGACATACGACAAAGCAATGTCCCCAGTTGCCAAAACGCTCTAATGTTAGGGACGTTCAACTGATGAAAAAATAACGTCCGGTGCTGTTACGGCACGTCCTTGAAAAATGATATGCTCTTACTGGATCTAGTGACTCTTTCCTCTTTGATGCGCTCAGAAGTCCCAATAAAATTGTGTGTGCCACTGTTTCCGCGACTGTAGCCGCTCACGCGGAGCTTTGATTGGTCAGTAAATTGCAAGACCTTCACTCATGCAGCAGCGACGTGGGCTTTTGAGAGATGATGAACTGGCCGTCCTGTCGCTCTTCAGAGCGGCTGCACATCACTTGCTTGCTGCGCCCGACAAAAGCGCAGCTCAGGTTGAAACCGGGTTTGAACCGATGACCTAGCGGACTGCAGCCGCTCGCTCTTCCGTTCGTGAAGGACCACTGAGCTATTCAACCACGCCATCAGCATGCCAGCACTGGCGAAAACAAATTATTATTCAATATAGATCATGACGCTCCTCAGTAGAGTCGAGCGAAGTCTTTCGAAAGAGGCGCAACCAGAGCGAAACGAAAGCTCGCGCGTGCAGTACAGTCCAGAAGTTCCCTCTATAGGCTATATCAGTACGTATTCAGCCAAACGCTGTGTGGTCGACACGCGGACGTCAGAGAAGACGATCGCGGGAGCAACCAGTGTGTGTGTGCTTTCCAACGGTGTCGCAGCGGCGGGGCGCAACGCTTCTGACGTCGTCTCGACCTGCCGTTACTTGGGTGGGCCAAGGTAAGAGGCTTCCATGAGATACCGACACATGTGTAGTTTGTGGGACGTTCATTGGCACTGCTTGGTAAGAAAATTCTCGTGACTGATATTCTCCTCACAACGCGCTGAAATGATCAGACTCAGATGTTCAGACACGCGTAAAATTGAAGTGCATGAGTCAAAAACATTGATTACACACCTGGAAGTTGTGGTCGTACATTGGTTAACGGAGAAAGTATCTCGTCTGTGAGCGCGGGGTAGCCAGCTCGGCCGGTGCGACCTGTGCTGGGTGGTTTCCCTCGCGCATCGGTACCCAACCTCCACCCTCACCTTCGCACCCTCCTTGCCGGCTCCCGCCTCACCTGTTGCCTGCCTCGCCTCATTGCGCTTTTTTCTTGGCAGGCCGCGCAAGGCGATGGCCACCATGGCTTTCGCGGCGTCTGCCTTTTGCCCGGCAGTGCAGCGGGGAGCCCCAGGCGCCGCCGCGGCCGCCACCACGGGGCGGCCAGCCACTGTTGGGTGGCCGCGGAGCGTGGCCCCACCGTCTGGCGCGCCCCGCCGGCGGCGAGTTTCACCATCGCGGCAGCCGCCGCTGTCGGCGCAGCTGTCAGAGCCGAGCCCCACCGCCCCCCCCCCCACCCCCGCCGAGGCCTACTCCCCCGCCGGCACGGTGTCGCCCATCTGGGAGCTCGACTTTTACTCGCGCCCCGTCTATGGCAGCGACGGCAAGAAGCGGTGGGAGCTGCTGATCACGGACAAGAATGGGGTGTGGAGCCACGTGGAGGTGTTTGCCAACGCGGATGTCAACTCGGCCAACCTCCGCACCCGCGTCGCGTCGGTGATAGCGGACGCAGAGGAGAAGCCGTCGACCATCCGCTTCTTCCGGGCGGCCATGTTCAACATGATCTCCATTGCCCTATCGGGCCTCGACGTCGTCGCCGCCCCCTCCCGCCGCACGTACGCCCTCTTCGACATGATAGCGGACCGGCAGGCCAACGTGTACCCGTCCCTCGAGGGCTACCGCGCGCCCTCTGGCGGGGAGGGCCTCCCCGGCTTCCTCCGCGCCGGCGCGGGCGTCATGGACGTGTCGACGACGACTCCCATGCCGGACGCTCTCCGCGGCGAATCGTTTGCGTTTGTGCAGCTGCCGCTGTCGACGGCGCTCGGGTTCTTTGAGGCAGACGCGACGGGTGAGTTTTTTGGCGACGCCTGCCGAGTGGACCCGGCCATGGCCGACGCGGACCCGCTGCTGACGGGGCTGTGCGTCTACTCCAAGCGCGCCAAGGGCGTGGCTGCGTGGATGTCGGGCGCCGAGGTGGTGGCGGTCAAGGCGGACGTGGGGACCAAGGAGGTGGTGCTGCTGTGTGGGCTGTCCACCTCGTACCTTTTTGCGCGCCTGGTGGGCGCCATCCGTGAGGAGGGCAAGGCGTTTGAGAGGGCCAAGGAGGCGTCAGGGGGCGTCCACTTCCTGGCGGTGATGGTGGACGAGGGGAGTGACGAGGTGGAAGGCTTTTGGCTGCTGAGGGAACCGCGGGGGATGGACTCTCTGTAGCACTGGCATCGCGTGTCTTCCTTTTTTTGCGTCTGTACTGGCGGGGGGCCCATGCGTGTATTCGAACGTCTCTTGGACACACACAACGTTCTTGACACGCAAGGGTGTACCAGTGGCCCCCCGTTCTGCTGCATCCCCTGCGAGCCACCTCACTCGCATGCTGAGCTCCCGATGAAGACGGACAAGCGGCTGGTCGGCAGGGGAGTGCTTGCGAACGCAGGGGTTGGGAGCGGGCACGCTTAGGAAGGCATTCGTGGCGTGAATCAGCACCCTAGGGACACAGGCCCATCCCTCACCACGAACGCCTCAAGGGCACGGCAGGTGCCTCCATCCGCCTACTTGGCGTCGTACCACGTGCGCGCGGCTTTGGCGTCCACCGGCAGCTCCACGGCCAGGTCCACCCCCTCCAGTGGCGACTTCATCACACGCGTCACCAGCGGGAGCGCCTCGTCCACCGAGTCGGCAGGCCCCTCCAAAATGATCTCGTCGTGCACTTGCAGAATTACCCGCCAGCCAAGCCGCTGGAGCGCCGGATGCGCGCGCAGGCCGAGCATCGCCGCCATGACCAGGTCCGCCGCGGACCCCTGCAGCGGCGCGTTGATCGCCGCGCGCTCCGCGTGCGCAACGGCAAGGCGGCGCTCAAAGCTGCCGCCGCCCCTACCGCCGCCGCCACGGCGCCCAGGCCGCTGGCCCAGCAAGTCGGGCAGGTGCCGCCGACGGCCCAGGAGGGTCTCTACGTAGCCCGTCTCACGGGCGTGCGCAAGGGTGGCCTCCTGCCACGCCCGCACCTCGGCACGGTCGGCGTACCAGCGAGTGACGGTGGCGGCCGCGTCGCTGAAAGTGATGCCCCAGTCCTTTGCTAGGCCCCGGGTGGTCTTGCCATACGCGATGGAAAAGTTCAGCGTCTTGGCCCGGCGCCGCTCCATCCCAAACGCGTCCTTGAGGAGGGGCACCGCCGCCGCCCCACCGCCGTCGCCGCTCCCCCCCGCTCCGGCGCCGTCCGCCTCGAGCCGCACCGTGCCGTCGGCCACCGCCGCCGCCACGTGCGAGTACATACTCACGGCGGTGCGGCTGTGAAAGTCCCCCCCCGCGGCAAACGCGTCGAGCATCGACGCGCAGCCGCTCAGTTGGGCGAGCAGCCGCAGCTCCAGCTGCCCGTAGTCCGCCACGATGAGCGCATTCCCGGGCGCAGCCGTAAACGCCGACCGCACCTTGTAAACATCCTTCTCCAGCGCTGGCTGGTTTTGAAGGTTGGGCCGCCGGCAGCTGAGGCGGCCCGTCTCCGTGTTGATGTTGAGCGACGCGTGGATACGGCCGTCCGCGTCGGGGTGCTCCTGGAGAGGGGCAAGGAAGGAGCTGATCATGCGTGAGACGGCGCGTGCCTCGCAGAGGGCTTCCAGTGCCTCACACGCCTCCGGGTCGGCTGCGCCGCCATAGACGGGAGGGGACGCCGAGGGGGATCCCGCCAGCTGGCGGAGCACCGAGTGGTTCGCCGACGGGAGGCCCTTCTTGGTAAAGACGGTTGGGACGAGGCGCTGGCTCACCAGCGTCACCTGCCTGACGTCCCGCTTCCGCTTGCGCGGGCCAGCGGGGGCGGTGGTGGGCGCGGCTTCGCCGTCGGCCTCCACTGCCGGGTCGCCAGGGTCATCGTCAGCCTCGGCGTCAGCGCCGGCAGCCAGTGACGTATCCGTCCGCAGCGCCGTCTGGTCCACCGCAAACGTGTGCTCCACCGGGAGTTCCACCGCGCCCTTGCGCTGGCTGGTGTAGGGCCCACCAAACAGGAGCTGCTGCAACTGCCGGTCGCTGTGGACGTTCATGTAGCGCGCGTCGGGGCAGCGCGCAGCCGCCCAGCGCCGAAACTTGTCCTCAAGGGCGTCCCGCGACGCCACCGCCTCAGCCTCCTTGGCACGCAGGAGTGGGAGATCCACCGCAAAGCCCACCCGCTCCATGTCGGTGAGCATCTCACCAAACGGCACAAACATGCTCGTGTACATGTCCCAGAGGGTGCCGCCGCCGCCACCGTCATCGGCAGTGACGGCGCGCAGCTCCTGCGCCTCTAGCCGCGCCCGCAACTCGTTGTACAGTCGAAACGTCAGCGCCGCGTCGTGTGTCGCGTAGCTCACCCACTCGACCGCCGTCGCCGGGTCCGTTTGGAGCGCCAGCGTCGACGGGACAGACAGCTTCTTGGCCGTCGCGCCCGACTTGAGCGTCGCCGCCACCCCAAACCGGTCCGCCATGGGCCGCTTGGGCTCGTTGAGCAGCACCTCCCCGAGCGCCGCGAGCGAGTACTTGAACCGCGCCGTGCACTCGAGCCGCCCCATGTGCATCGTGTCGCCCGCAAAGCCCGCCGCGTCAATGCCTCCGTTGGCCAGCACCGCCCGGTCAAACGAGTAGTTGTGCCACACCTTGGGCCGCGCCGCGTCCTCGAGGTAGCCCCGCAGATGGTGCAGCGCCGCGCCCGGACCGGCGTTGTCCACCCACAGGTGCGGGCCGGCGCCAAAGTCTACCCCAGCGCCCGCGTAGGCGGTCGCGCAAATGACCGTGCCGGCGCCGACGGGGGACTCGGCCTTGGGGTTCACCCCCACCGTCTCCGTGTCCCACGCGACGGGTGTGTCACGGGCGGCGAGGGCGGGGGAGGTGAGCGTGGCCAGCGCGCGCTCCGCCGACTGCTCGTCATTGACAATCGTGACGCCGGGAAAGGCCGAGCGGGGGAGGCCGCCGGGGCCCAGCGGCTCGGCCGCCGCACGCCGCCGACCCGGAGGGGGTCGCGCCAGCGCCGCGGCCGGGGCGGTCGCCGCCGTCGCCGGCGTGGCCGCCGCCGTCGCCGGCGTGGCCGCTGTGGTCGCCGGCGTGGCCGCTGTGGTCGGCAGCGTCGAGGGCGGCCACGCCGGCTGCGGCGGCGGTGGCCGCCGAGCAAAGCCGCCCACCCCCAGCGGGTGCGACGTCTCCACCCGTGGCCGCTGAGCAGTGATGAGCCATGGAAGCCCCCCGCCTGCGGGCGCAGGCCGGGCCTGATGCACGGCAGCGGCGCCGTACACCGCCAGTCCCCACAGCACACAAGCAGCGCACGAAAAGAGCGCACGCCAGCAGCGCACCCCACACGGCGGCACAGCAGCGGAGGCCACCCAGCCGACCACCACGCGCGTCAGTCAGCAGGACACCAAGAGCTCCGCGGGTCAGCCGCCTGCGTCATACGGGACACGCCCTCTTCCCCCCAACACCCCCCCCCCCCCATAAAAAAGAAATGCGGTGCCATCCTCAAAGAACAGAACCGCAAAGCATTGCACCCACAGAGCGCACCCACCCTCCGCCCACACTCCCCACGCAACCAAAAAAAAAGACAGGAAAAAAAAAACGTACAGCTACGCCTGCCAAGGCGGGTGCGCTGACCACGCGCCCCCCCCCCCCGCGGCCCTGCCGCCCCCCCCCCGCGGGGCGCCGCCCACGCAGGCCGCCGCGGCACCCCCACCGGCGGCACCCGCATGGGCGCGGCGGCCGCCCCGCGGCGCGGCGCGGCGCCGCCGCCGCCGCGGGGGGGGCGGGGCGCCGCGCCGCGCGGCGGGGCGGCACCGCCGCCGCCACAGCAGCGGCGGGGGAAGGGAACGGCAGCAGCGGGGACGGGGGGGGGTGGGCGCAAACCCACGCGGTTGTGGGCGGTCAAGGGGGCGGGGGGGCGCGCGGGGAAGCAGACCGCTGTGGGGGCACCCGCGGGCAAGTGGACGACGAAGAAACTCGCAGATGCCTGGTCCAAGGGACACACGCGCACGGCGGCGTGACGTGCGTGCCAGAACCGCGGATCCTGCGCGATGCAGTTTGTATTGCTAGACGAGGACGGCAAAACAAATTTGAATCATATGAATATAAAGTGGAAAAGTTAGAATGAAGTTGGAACACTGCAAAGAAACATTACTTGGGGATCAAGAGTAAATTTGGGCCGGTGACTACCTCGCCAACGTGCCGCTCACGCCCAGCGCTGCGCCGGCTAAACAGTCTCAAGCCTCGGTTGCTGCGTTGGCTGCGACCGACGCCGCGCGCATGAGTGGCCGCTTACGATAAAGCTCTCATACTGTTATTGAAGCTGGACCAGAGGTACTGGCCTTTGAAGATCATGCCGTCCGTAGGGCTGTCATGATAAGCCTGTCACGTTATGGGACATAAGGGACTGCTACACGTGATTTTACCGTCGGCTTGTGTGAGCGACCGGTATGCGTGACAGGCGATAGACGCTCCACCTGTGCTCGCAGCGCACGGGCGGTATGCTTGTGTACAGCGCGACGCAACACCAAGTATCAAAGCAAGCAACGGGGGGTATGTTCTTCTCGGTTGGTCGCACCACGGCCGCGTGAATTGTACTGTCCAGGCGGAGGCTTATGGTCATGACGCCCTATTTTATCAGGTCGCCGAAACAGTCCAGCGCCTGGTCGAGAACCGTGAGCTTCTGCAAGACGATGTGGTCGCCATACCGGGTCCAGAGGAAAATACCCCAAGTTTGCAACGATCGGTGACGAGTTGCTCCACCATCGTTCAATCATTGGAGATAGGATCAAATCGTGTAAAATTCTTGCCGTGGTAACGCGGGTGATTGGTCTAGTGGTATGATTCGCGCTTCGGGTGCGCGAGGTCCCGAGTTCGATGTGCAAGAATCTCTCGGATCACCCCCGTACTTTTTTGGCGAGCTCGTAGACGCACAGATGCTGCTGTTGCTTGTTGTTGCCCCAAAGTTTTTCGTGAAAGCTTGAAACATGTTCATATGCACGGCCAAAAGAGAGGTGGTGTCCGGTTCTTTTCCTGAATATCTGGGCGCCTTTGAGTTGAGGAACCGGGCAGTGAGCATCATCGTCCAGATCTGGGACCGCCGTCCGTGATCCGCTCCACTATCACGCCATCGTGACGACTGCGACCGCCGTCGCATCCGCGCCGTCCACCCCTGCCGTAGTCTTGGTCTATGCTTGAACCTGTCTCCCCTCCCTCTCACCCCTCGGACCAGCCTCGGCTGCCTTCCCAGGCGCCATGGCCCGCCTCCGCGTGTCGGCGGTGGCGGTGCTGGCAAGTGCCACCGCCGCCGCCGCTGCTGCTGCGGGAGTGGTGGCGGCGGCGGCGGGCACGCCTATGACCGACGCGGACACCCTCGACGCCCTCCGCGCCTACTTGTCTAGTGCGTCGAGCGTGGGGGGGGCAGCGCAGAGGTGAGGGGGGAGGTGAAGGGGGGGAGGGGCGCAGGTGGGGAGGTTTGCGACCCCGTTGGCGACGCCGTTGTCCAGCAGCGGCGGTGGTCCCGCTGCTCGGCGCGCTCGTGCACTGACGCCCCCAGTGCGCCATTGCGCGCTCCCGGCTGGCCCCTTGCTGTTGCTTCCGCCGCCCCCTCCCCCCCCCCCTTCCCACCCCCTCTCGTGACCGCGTCGCCGCGTCTCCCGTCTTCCCCCTATTCCCAGTCCGGACTGACCACCCCACCCCCGACTATGCCGCCGCGGTCACGCACCTGAGCGCCCTATGCACGCGCGCGGGCATGGCGGTCACCACCCACACGCTCGTGGCGGGCAAGCCCATCCTACTGTGTAGCCGGCCCGGCACGGCGGCGGGGGGGGGGGGCGGGCGGTGCTCCTCAACTCGCACACGGACGTGGTGCCCGCCGAGGCGGCGCGGTGGACGGCGCCCCCGTTTGCCGCGGCCGAGTTCAATGGCTCCATTTACGCGCGGGGGGTGCAGGACATGAAGGTATGGGGACGGGTGGGAGGTTGGCCAGAGTGGGACGGCGGGCGGTTTGGGGGGGTGGGGGACGTGCCCCGCGGCGGGCGGGTGTGCTGGCCAAGGCGCGCGTGTTAGGCTCTTGGAGGGCGGACGGGTGCCCCTCGAGAACTCCTCATGACAGCGACGCGGGTGCAGCCGGCTGACTGGATGCGACCCCCTCGCTGCTGTGACCCCGCCACCCGTTCCGCGCTCGCGTGTACGTGCGCTGTGTTTTTTTTGTGCACCTGTCACCCTGGTGGGTCCTCCCGTCCGTTGTCGTCACCGCTGGCACCCTCTCCCCCCGTCCAGACCATTGGCATCCAGTACATTGCGGCGGTGTCTCGCCTGCCCCCCCTCCCTCGCCCCATCTACCTCTCCTTTGTGCCCGATGAGGAGATTGGGGGCGTTGACGGGATGGGCGCCCTGGCCGCCTCCCCCCACTTCCCCTCCCTCCGGGTGGGGGTGGCGCTGGACGAGGGCCTCCCAACCCCCACCTCGCGGCTGCGGCTGTTTACGGGCGAGCGCCAGCCGTGGTGGGTGTCCATCCGGGTAACGGGGAACCCCGGCCACGGTGCAACGCTGCCGCCGACGACCGCCGCGGGACGGCTGGGCGCCGTCCTCGCCGCCGTTGCGGCGTACCGAGCGGAGCAGGCGGCGCGGATGCGGCCACCGGTGGGCGCGTCGCTGGGCAGCGTCGTTGGTGTGAACGTTGTCTACCTCGACGCGGGGGTGGCCAACCCGGCCGTCCCGGCGGGCCACGCCATGAACATGATCCCGTCGACGGCCGAAGCGGGCCTGGACGTCCGCGTGCCACCGACGGTGGCGGCGGCCGGTGTCGAGGCCGCCGTCCTGGAGTGGCTGTCGGCGGGCTGCATCGACGGCGCCGCCGCCATCCTTCCAGGGGATAGCCAGCCGCCCATGTTTGAGTGGGCCACCGTATGCCCCGGCGTGTCGTTCCGGTACACCCACAAGGTGGACGTGCCGGTCGTGTCGTCGCTCGACGCGGCCGACAATGACTTTGCGCCCGCCCTGGTGGGCGCCCTCGACGGGGCGGGGGTGGCGTGGGACGAGGACATCTTTCCCGCCGCCACGGACGCGCGCTTCCTCCGCGATCGGGGGGTGCCCGTCTTTGGGATGAGCGTCATGACCGCCACGCCCGAGCTCCTCCACACCCACGACGAGCGCCTCGCGGTCGACGCGGTCGCCAAGGGCGTCCGCGTCTACGAGGCAGTCGTGGGCGCACTTGCGGCGGTGCCGCCGACGACGGCCGATGGGGAGGGGGGCGGCGCCGAACGGACAGAGCTGTGAGCAGGACGAGGAGGGGGGGGTCGCCGCCGCCGCGGACGCGAGTCTGTCGCGCGGGGGCGTCGTACGCGGCGGGACGGCGCCGCGGCCGTAGTGCCAGCGTATTCGCGAGGCAGCGCGGCGGAGGCGTCAAGGGATGCCGTGGCGGCGCCGCGCAACGGCCGCAGCACCCGTGGGGATACAGAGTGGAAAAAAAAATAAGGGCGGCGCCCGGTCGGCGGCAGCCGGGGCGGGTTGGTCGAGCCCCCCTACCAGCTGCCGTCCCCAGCTACCAGGTTCCGCCATACCTCCACGAACTGATTCGCCTCCCCATCCCCCCCCTCCATGCGGCGTGGAGGCTCACTCCAGCCCCCGGGGCACCAGCGCCTCGGCCCCCTCCCGCCGGTGGCGTGACGGCCTGTCCGGACCCGCTGCCCGGGCAGGCGTCCCCCGTTCAGCTGCCGACAGCACCCTCGACATGGGTAGCGGCGGCGCCGGCTCGGCGGCAAGCGGTGGGCGGTCCGCCGCCCGTGGGCCGCCGTCGCTGCGCGCCCCACCGCCGGCGCTCACCCCCGCCCCCGCGGCCGCGCGCGCACGGGCGGCCGCCCCTGCCGCCGCTGCCGCAGCGGCGGCGCCCTCCACCCCTCCTCCCCGGCGGGCGGGTCCGAGCACCACCGGCGCGACGGGGGGAACGCCGGCTATGCCGCGCGTCCCCCCGCCGCTCCCTGGGTAGGCGCCTCCTGCGGCCGGCCCGGGGCGGTAAGCCGCCACCCTCTCCGCCGACCGGTTGCTGCTGCGGTCCCAGAACTTGTGCACGCACACGGCGGTGAGGAGGCCGCCAAAGAGGCCACCGCCCAGCGCGACGCTGCCAACTCCAATGACTAGGCCCAGGAGGGCGCCTTGCGCTTGTTGGGACACCTCCCGACCCGTCTTGGCCCAGCGGGCGACTGGGGTAGCATCACCGGCGGGGTGGGGGGAGCAAAGCGACACACGCGACGGAGCGCCAAGCGTAGTGAGTCAGTAGCACCACCACAACGCACGTGAGTCAACGCGTCAGGGAGCGGTGGTGGGATGGTGGCACACGGGCCTCTCCGGGAGTCCTGGGACCAAAACACCACAAAGTCGGCGGAACCACAACCACAAGCGACAACGACGAGACTGCTCAGACACCGGCAGACAGAGAAACGAAACCAGCAGTCAAGAAACGCGGGACACAGGGAAGAGCTCCCATGAACCTGCAACGTACAGCTCTCACAATTGTCATACAGCAGGTCGTAGCGCTTGTGGCCAATGCGGGAGAGCGCGCGGGCAACCACCTCCTCAGGAGGGTACAGGCGCCCCGCCCGCGCCTCATAAGCATAACACACGACGTGCACGCGGCGAGCGTCACCGACAAACCCAGCCATGGGTGTCTGGGCGATGACCGCGTTAGCCAGCGTCTTGACCCCATCCATACCTAGGGGAACGTGGGAAAGGAGGGAAGGAAAGGTGTTTGGCGCACAGCAAGCAAAGGGGGGGAGGGGGGCAGGGGATAAATGCAAACGCAAAAAAAAAAGAAGGAAGGCAGGGTGCGAACCAACGGGGGGGGGCGCCAAGACAGGTCAGCAGCAGCCGTTGAATTGGAGATGGCCACAAGGGTGGCGGAAGTACGGGTGGCGGTGGCAGAGGTCACGGTCGGGGAGCGGCGGTCACGGTCAAATGGGACGGTGGCGGTGGTGGTGGCAGAGCGGGTGACCGCACTGGTCGCCACCTTGGCGGCAGTGGCGGCGGTGGTGACAGTGGCGGTGGTGGTGGCGGTGGCGGTGGCGCCGGCGGCCGTCGCGGCGGTAACGGGGGAGAGCGACGCCCACTCTGCCAGGAAAGCCGCCGTCCACCGCCCACCAAGGCCAACCACCGTCCACGCCCAGCGGGGAGCGCGGCCCAACTCCCCCCCGTGCCGTGGCCCGCCGCCGTCCCCGTGGACCGCATCGATGCGGCGGCGCCGTCCACACGCCGTCAACCCTCCCTCGCTCCCCCACCCGCCGTCCGCCACCCCCTACCTGCCGCCCCCCTAGGTCCACCCTCTCTCCACAACCCCCCGACGCCCTGTACACCCAAGCCCTCTCCTCCCCACACGCCCGGCCACGTACCCGCATAGTGAATGACCGTCCCGTCGCCCACGTCAATGCCCGAGTGCCAAAAGCCAACGAGGCCGTCCTCCCCGCTGCGCCCACGCCACACCATCAGGTGGTCCCCGCGGGCCATGGCCGCCGGCACGGGGGGGGTGGGGCAGCAGCAGAAGAGGGGCGGTTAGGCGTACCACACCCAAGGGGAACGTGGGAACAAAACAGGAAGAAAAAAAACTCACGACCGACACCCTCTTGTCCCCCCCCGGGGGCGCCCGTCCCCTCCCCGCCTCACCGTGGGGGCCGACGGGCTGGCGGGGCGGCCGGCCGGGCGGGTGGGCCGACGAAAGGCGCGGGGGGGGGGTGCGGCCAGACGGGCGCGGCCCGTCAGGTAGAGTGGCGACGGCAGCACGCCGCGTCCGTGGTGGCGACGGGATGACGACAGGCAGGCGGGGAACGCACGGCGCGCAGGGGGAGGAGGGAGGGGAGGGGCGCGGGTGACGCGGCCGGGGGTGGTCGCGGGGTGACGATGCGCGGAAGGGTGTTGCCAGCAGGCAGAACTCGGCTGGGGTTCCACTCCAGGTCCCGCGCCGGGGGGGTGCGCCGGGGGGGGGTGCGCCGAGAGGCTGGCAGGGAGGGGCCAGGCCCAGCGGGCACAGCTGGTTGGCCAACACAAAAACGAGTGCCGCCGTATCTATCTGCCCCGCCGCTCACATCACGTCAGCAGGCAAAGTTGGAGGACGCCGAGCTATCTACCCCGTCATGCAGCGTGCAGCACAGAAGAGACACACAAGCAGAAATATGCATAAACACGAGAAGCTCGTAGCGCGCGTGTGGAGCGACTTGTTCTTCCTCGCAGCCAGTCCGTTGGTGTCCATTCGTGCATGTTGGGCATCTGCTCTCAGCCTGCGTGTTGTTGTTGCAAATGATTCTGAACCTGTTCTTTGACTGAAAAAAAGTACGTTCCCACACCTATTGAACGGAGCGATGTGCGCTGGAGATTGAGAGCACGTAGAATCGACAAGTACAAAGCAGTCCAAGAAACTGATCAACTACAACAGTTGAGGGCTTCGCTGCCTATAGCCGTGGCGGCAACGGGTATGGAAATGTTTGAGTGGACAGCCCTGAAGAGAAAAAGCGCTCGACCGGCGATGGAGTAGAGGCAGGGGGGCCAGATAGCGATGGCTCGGCAGCTATGGCGCTGCTGCCGCGGGCGCGGCCCTCCCCCCCCTCGCCCCCGCCCACGCCGAGGGTCCACAGCCGCAATGGTCGTCGCACACTCGGGAGGCCGGCTGGGGGTGTGGGGGGTGGCGAGCAGCAGGAGGGAGTTGGCAACGTAGGAGCGCGCTGGAGTTGACTGGACGGGTTGCGAGGCCGCACCCCCCGCCGCGTGTCCCGCCGGCACATGTCCGTCGCGGTGGGACTCACTGCCGCTGTGCGGCGAACGGGCGGAGCGGAAGACGCTCAGCCTGATCATCCCCCCCGCCCCCGTCTCGCCTTTAGGGTGCAACCACCGACGTTGCCGTGCCGCGGGGGGGAGCGGCAACCATTGCTCGCATGCCCCGCGGAGATGCGGCTGCCGCCGCCCACGTGCCACGCGGGGGCGGCCACTCCACAGCGCACGGGCTGCCGCGCCGCCGCCGCCGTTGATGGCCGGCAGCCCCCCTCACCCAGACTCACCCGCCAGCACGGCAGGCACACACGCTACAAACGGCACACACACGCGCTCTCACGGCATAGATACATAACGAACACCACACACACACACACACAATGCACACAACGCTCATATCACGCAGGCACTCGCATAGACACACGCCGCACACAGTCGCACCAAAAAAGAACCTCCGCCACCGCACAGCACCTCGAGCTACATCGACCACCACCAGCCGGCCTCCATGCTCAGCACAACGCCCTACCCCGTGGCCGGCTCGTCCCTTGCGTCTGCACACAGTTCGATGCGAGCGTGACAACGCGTACGACGGAGCAGGCCGACAAAAAGGAGAATAAAATAGAGGGGGACAGCTCCCCCCCGCGTCGGTGGGAGCGCGTCCCGGCGGCGGGCGGGGGTGGCGGGGTGGCGGTGGCGAGACGTCGGGCTCTGCTCGCCAGCAAGGAACACCCCGTCAGCGGGTCCCCTTCCCCCCCCCCCCCCCCTCTACCCTCACGCAGCCCAGCCAGACCACGCCCCTCTCCGTCGCGTCGACGGGGCCCTGCCTCAGCGGCTGCGGTCACCACCGCCATCGTTCCCTTGCTTTTTTCCCTCCCCTGCGGGCGCCCCGGCCTGCCCGTCGGCGGCGGCCCCTCCTGTTGACTGCCGCGACCGGCTGGGTCCCGTTGTGCCCGCCTCCCCGTCTGCCGCCCCGTCTGCCAACTCCTCTGCGATGGGCTGCGGGGAGACGGGGACGCCGACGGGCGCCCCCGCACCGCCGTCTCCAGGGGAGGGGAGGGGCGCCTCCGCAGCGGTCGCCGTCGCCGCCGCCGCCGCCGCCGTCGCTGCCGCCGCCGCCGCTGTCGCCGCTGCCGCCGCCGTCGCCGCCGTCGCCACTTCCCCAGCGGCCGCCTCCACTGCCGCCGCCGCCGCCGCCGGTGCCGGTTGTGCGTCCCCGCCGCCGGTAGCAGCAGCACCCGCCAGGCTGGTGCCCGCCGTGATGATGGGCGCGAGCACTCGCGGTACAAACGGCCTTCGCGGCGCGTTGGCGAGCGCCGACCGCGGCGGCGGCAGCGGCGCGCCATCGACTGGCGCCGGCCGGGCGGGTGGGAGCGCGGGCAGCGCACCCCCCTCGTCCATTCCCGCAACAAATGCTGGGTGCGGCTCGATACACCGGGCGGGCGCGCTGCCCGGCTGGGCCAGCGGTGGGCCACGGCGGGGGCGGGTTGGCCGCACGGGTGCGCCGGGCGGGGACAAGTCCCCACGCGGCTCGCGGGTGGGGGGGGTGATGAGGCCGTCCGCCACCAAGCCAGCGACAGACGCGACCGCCGTCGCCGCCGCCGCCGCCGCCTCTGCTGCGGCCGTCGACGTGACGGCCACCCCTCCCGCCACTTCTTGGGCGCCCGCGGCTGCGTCGGCCATCTCCGTGTCCGCCTCGCCCGCATTGGTGGCGGCGACGACGCGCTCCACCGCGCTCACCGCGGCGGCCGCGGCACTTGTAGCGGCCATGGCCGCCTGCGCGGCCGCCGTCGCCGCCGTCGCCGCTCCTGATGCTACCTCGAGTGCCTCGGTGGCGGCGGCAAGCGCCGCTCGTGCCGCGCCTGCTACCGCGGCGCCACCGTTGCCGGCACCACCTCCTTGCCCGCCATCTGCGGCGGGCGTAGCCACGGGGGCGGCAGGATCGGTTCGTGTGTCACCACCGGGAGGGGTTGCATCGCCGCTGCCGCCTCGCGGAGTAGCGGCTGTGGCGCCAGCGTCACCTGGGGTAGCGGCGGGGGTAGCAGGGGCGCCCCCGGCGGGGTTCCCCCCCGCGCCTGCCGCTGTCGCAGTGGCCGCCCGCTTGGCCCGCCGCCCGTGTTCGCCGTCCGACCCTTGGGCGGTGGAGCCGCTGCCATCACCGTCGCCACCACCCATTGGTTCCGTACTGGCGGGACGCTTGGACATGGTACCACCCGCCGAGCGTGGCAGGTGACACAGGGACTACAGGAAGGGGGGGGGGGGGAGACAATAGACGGCAAGGTGAAACAAGGGGAGAGGTAGACCGAGCAACACGGCTGCCGCTGGGCGGGCGACGGGGCTCCCTAGCCAAGGTGCGATGACCCCCACCCGTCGGTTCACCGCTCAGCCGCGACGTCAATGCGCGCGGCGGCGATGCCCAACAGGGGGCCTGTCACGCGCGTGACGGAGAGGGGCGGTGGTGCTCACAGGTGCTGCCGCAGGCGAGGCGTGACCGCCACCCGTTGGCGCCTCGACACCCCGTGGTGTCGCAAAAGCGCGGCGGCGCTCGCCAGCGGCGATAACAGCCCACGTGCAAGAGGGAGCAGAGCCGGCGGTGCACACAGGTGCCGCTCCAAAGCGGGCGGCGCCGAGGCCTACCCGCTGGGCACCCCAACGCCGCGGGGATGTCACCAGAGCGCGGCGGCGGCAATGGCCGATGGGGAAACTCTCTCACCCCGCCCGCGTGCGCGAGGGCGTGCGCACGAGGGCGGGAGCGCGCCGGCATGCACCCACAGGCGTCGGCGACAAGAGCACGGGGAAGGAACCGCCACCCGTTGGGTGGGGAGCCCCGTCGCCACAGGCGGGTGGCGCCAAGGCGCGGCGGCGGCGTTGGCCAAAGGGGGATGCCTCACGCGCGAGCGGTGGCGTGGGCGGCCGGAAAGGCGGCTAGGCCGCGGCGCACACAAGTACCGCCGGCGCCCCACCCCGCACCGCACCGAACCGCCGACGCGGCGGGAAGGATCGCGTGGCGGGAGCGCGTCGGCCGGCCACGGCGAGGGAGAGCACGGACCCCAGCAGCGCCACTGACACCGTGGCGGCAGTTGCACCTGGGCGCGAGTCGGGGTTTGCGGTGAGAGGAGGCAGGGGGGGGGGGGGGGGAAGGGGGGGGGGGGGGGCGTCGGCGGCGGGCCAGGTGGCGGCCGACCCCGGCACGGCCGCCGTCGACCACAGGCACCCGCGTTTCCAGCGATGAACGACTCGGGGACAGGGCGGGGACGCGGTCGGCTGGCCACAGTACAGCAAGCAGGGGCCGGCGGTACGGCTGGGCCAGCCTTGGGACACAGCGCGGCAGGACAGGCGGGCCGGTCGGGCAGGCGGGCATGCGGGCGGTCCGACAGGCGGCCGGCGGGGGCGGCCGGCCGGGCGGGCGGGCGCGGCAAGCGACGCGGCCGCCGCGGCGGGGGGGGACCCGCGCCCGCGGCGGTGGCACCGCAACAGCCGCGGCGGCGCGGCGCGGCGCGGCGCGGGCGGGAAGGCGGGGGGGGGGAGAGGGGAGGAAGGGGGGCGCAGGGGGGGGGGGGGGGCGGGGGGAGGGGCGCCGGCAAAAAATAGGCTACCGGCGGGGGGCGGGAGAGGGGGGCGGGGGGGGGGGGGGGGGGGCGCCGGCCGGCGAGCCAAGCCGACAACGGTGCGCGCGCGGGAGACGCACACACGACGCGGGGGGTCCGCGGCGTCGCGAGCGCGGCGGCGGCCGCGCGCGCACGCTGCTGGCGGCGGCGGGGTTTATATGGGCGCGCGCGGGCAGGGGGGCGGCCGGGCAGGTGGGGGAGCGCGGCGGCGACCCCCCCCCCCGTCTCCCCCCCCCCACCGCCCTCCTAGCTCCGTGCCTCGCCCTCCCCCCCGACACCGCATGCCCGCGCCGTAGGCATTGGCGACCGCCCGCCCAGCGGCGGGCTGCCGCTCCCCCCCCCCCACCTCCCTCTCCCAGAACGAGGCGGCGGCGGTAGCGGCGGGCCGACGGCCACGCCGCACCCCCCCCGCCGCGGGGATATCCCGTGTGTGCCGTTGCGGGCCGACGGGGAGCACGCGGGGTGGGGGGGGGGGGTGGCGGCAGCGGGGGGCACCCGCCGCCGCCGCCACGTCGCCGCGGCGGCGGGGCCCGGCAGGCCGCTTCCCCCCCCCCCCCCCCCCCCCCATCTCGCCCAACCCCCCCGCAAAACCCAAACGCGGTGTAGGCACCCGTGCGTGCCGCGCATCGACGGCGGGCATGGGCGCGGCTGTCGTCGACGCTGAGGGCGGGGCGGGGGGGGGGGGCGGCGGCGGGGGGGGGGCACAGCTCACGAGTGACGCCGGCGCGCTTCCCCAGCCGCGGCGCGTCGCCAAAGACGCCCGCTTCCCAGATGCGGGGGGGAGGCAGCCGCACGCAAAGGCGCTTGACGGGGGAAGGTGGGGGGGGGTGGGGGGAGGGTGGAGGGGTGGCGGGGGGGATGAATATCGCGAGCGGGGGGCAAAGGGCGGGCGCGTCTGGTGTAGGAGCGGGGGGGTGGGTGAGGGCGGGGAAGGGGGGGGGGGGGGGGGGGGGGGGGGACGGGGGGAAGAAACGCGGCCCCGCGTCGGGGAACGCGATCCTCCGAGCCGCGGCTCGCCTCCCCGCGCGCGCGCGAGCGGAATGGAACACAGTCCGCCGGGGGGGGGGCACCGCCCAAACCCAACGGCCAGCGCCTCGGCCGACGGGGGAGAGAGGGGGGGTGGGGGGGGGGGGGAGAGGGGGGGAGGGCGGCTGCCGCCGCTCCGCCACGCGCGCGCGCGCGCGCGCGCGCGCGCGCGCGGCCGGTCGCGAGCGGTTGCCAGAAAAAGGGCGGGAACGCCGCGCGTGGCCCGCCAAAATGGACCAGGCACGGCAAAGCGGCGGCGGTGGCGACGGTAGGCGACGCGGGGGGCGCCGCGCACGCCGAGTGGCGTCGGCCGCTCGGCGGCGGCCGGCGTGCCGCGCGACCGCGGCGCGAGCTGGGCGGGAGGGTGCCGAGGGGGCGGGGGAAAGCGGGGGACGTGGGGGGGGGGGGGGGGGGGGGGGGGACACGCGGCCACCGCCCGGCGGCCCACACGGCGGGCCGTCTGGCGGCCGTTGGGGTGACAGCGGCGGGGCGGGCGGCTCGGCGGCGCGGCTGTCAGGCGCTTGCCGCGCCCCGATCGCGGTGGCGGTGCGACCAGTGTTTGGGGGGGGGTGGGTGTGGGGGAGGGCGGCTGGGGGGGGGGGGGGGGGGGGTGCGGCGGCGCTTGCGGTGGGGGGAGGGGGGGTGGTGCTACACGCTGCCGGTGGCGGCCTGCCGCTGCCGCCGCCGCCGCCGCCGCCAAGCGGTGCGGGTAGGGGCGGCGCCACGCCGTGCGCGGCGGCGCTGGGGGTGGCGGCCGCCCGCGACCGGGCGTGGCGGCCGCCCCCCACCGGCCGACGCGGCGAGCCGTCTTCCAGAGGGGGGGACCCCGCACGCCAGCCGCCGCCGACGCGGAACGTGGGCGGGGCGGCACGGATGCGCGGTCTGGGCGGCGGCGCGGCGGGGGGGGGGGGGGGGGGAAGCGTCGGCTGTTGTCAGTGGACAAGACGTCAAAAAAGTCGAAATTTTGGCTCTCGAGGGGGGGCGTAGGGCCCTCCCTCTTGGGTGGGGAGTGGGGGGGGGGGGGGGGGGGCTCGGCGTGAGCGGTTGCAGCCGCGGGAGGCTTGCGGTGCCGGTGGCGTGTCACGTCACGGTGCGCCGCTGGAATACAGCGGCGGCACGGAAGCGCCGTCGGCGCACTACGGTGAGGGGTGGTGACCCATGCAGGCGGGACCCTGCGCTCGCCACTCGACCAATCAGGTACCGCAACGTTTGTGCGTGTGTGGCTCGGCGTGCCGCACAGCCGCGGTGCAGCGGCGCCGCCGGTCGGGGTGTCGCTCCAAGAGGCAGGCGTGGGCCACTGTACGGCGGCAGGGGAGAGTCTGGCGGGGGGGGGTTGGTGCTGTCGTCCACAGCCGAGTTGTTGGATGAGGTGCGCGCCCGCCCACTGTCTGCCCGCTTCTCGCGGTCGCCTCACCCCCCCCCCGCCACCGGCCGGTGCCTGGCGTTTCCATCTGCGACACCGGCGTGGCCTGGCATTCCCGCGCTATTGACCGAGTCTAGAGCACCGGCCGGGTCGTGCGAGGGTCCCCCCCATCAACCTCCCCACCACTGGCCCTCCACGCCTCGTGTGATCCGGCCACACCGCCTACCCCCCCCCCCCCCGCCTCCCCCCCCCCCCCCCTCCCTCCCCCCCTTTCCCCCCTTTCCCGCCCACGCGCGAGATATACAGCCCGCGCCCCCGCAACGGCGAATGGGGTGGTGTGTCTTGGCAGCCCACGGGCGGCGGTAGGGGCCCCCGCGGCAAGGGCGTTGGCGCGTGTTGGCCGCCGCGCGTCGCGCACCCCCCTCCCCCCCCCCCCATTCCAAGTGGCCAACCCCGCGGCGGCAGCGGCCGCCGCTCGCGGCGCGCACGCGGAGCGCACAGGCCGACGGCCACGCCGGCCGCGGCGCCCCCCCCCCCCTCTGCCCGCGGCGCTCCTCCCCTCTCTCTTGCTGCCAATGGAGACGGGGCGATCGAGGCGGCGACCCGCGCGGCGCGGCGTCGCCCCCGGTCGCCGCCCCCCCCCCCCCCCCCCCCCCCCACCGCGCGTGTCCGCCGCTCGCCACGCCTGCCGGTGGATGACGTGCACCCGCGGGGGTGCGTGGGGAGTGGTCCGCTCCGCCACGGGCGGTGACGGCCACAGCGGCGGCCACGCACGCTGCCTGCGACCGCCGTTGGACGCGTGTACGCGGTGCGAGTGGCGGCAGGTGGGGGGGAAGGAAGGGGCGTCCACCGGAACGCGCTCCTGCCAGAGGGCCTCCCGCGGGAGAGAGGAAAGAACAGAGACGAGAGCAGGGGGGGGGACGTATCGCCTGGGCGAGCGCCACGGAGCGCCGCTGCCGCGGCCATCACCCTGGTGGGGTGCGCTCTTGGATGGGCGAGTGTGGACAAACGCACTGCCGGCACAGTCCCTGGGGTCAGGGGGGGGGGGGGAGGGATGGGAGAGAGGCGGGCGGGCGGGGCGCGGGGGGGCCCAGCCTTTTGTTTTTTGGCCATGGCCGCCGGGCGCAACGGGCCGACCGCGCGAGTCGGTGCCTTTCGTCGTCAGCCGCGGCGGTCGAGGCGTCCCCGCCTCGCCAAGGGGCTCGGTCGCCGCCGTCTTTGTGTTGCGCGGTGTGCTGCTGGGGCACAGGAGGGGCCTACCCGCGACCACCCTCAGATGCCGGGAAGAGGGGGGGGTTGGGCCGTGGGCGGGGGGGTGGCCGCCGCGACGACGTTGACAGTGAAGGAGTTGGCGGCTGCGGTGCCGATGGCGGCGGCGGCGACGGCGGCGGCGGCGGCGGTGCCGATGGCGACGGCGGCGGCGGCGGCGGCGGCGGCGGTGGCAGCGGCGGCCGTGGTGCTGGCGGCCGTCTTGGTGGCGGCGGCGGCATCCACGGCCAACCTGGGTTTGCCGCCGCCGCGGCGGCCGGGCGTGCCCCCAGCGCGGGGCCGTTTGCCACGCAGCCGACGACGCACGGGCCGCCGCCACCGCCGGCCGCGGTGGCGGGCGTCCTTGCAGAGGCGCAGGCCGCGGCGCTTGCTGCGTGCAGCGCCGCGGCGGCGGCGTCGACCGCGGCGGACGAGGCGTCGAGGGCGGCGATGGGCTCCGCCGCCGCCGCCGTACGCTCGTTGGTGGCGGTGGAGGCGCTCGTGACCGCCGCGACGGTGGCGGCGGCGGCCGCCGCGCCCACCGCCGCCGTCGACGCCCCGGGGATGACTGTCGACGGCATGGGCGCCGGCCGCGGGGATCCCCGCGTGGAGTGGGGCGCCGCCGACCGACGGCCTGCGGGGGGGGCGGCCGCCGATTGGGGTGGCGCCGCCATGCGCGGCGGCGTGGCAGGGCCGCCGCCCGCCCATGACGCCATGGACTGCGTGCCGCGGGGCGGGGTTGCTGCCGCGGCGGGTGCCGGCGGTGGGGCGTCGCCGGCGGCGCCGTCGCCAGTGGAGCAGAGCGTGACCCGCCGGCTGTCGTTTGAAACGCCAACGTCTGCCGATGGCGGCGGCCGCGTACCGGCTGCGCGGGACGCGCGGGGGGGGGCGGCTGGTAGTGAGGAGGACGGGCCGGGGGACGCGGGGGTGGGGTCACGGCGCGGGGCTCGCTGAACCGGAACCACCGTTTTTTCAAAACGGAATTTTTTGAACAAGCGGAGTACGAGGCACGCCTGGGTGACCGACGTTGTTGACGTTGTACCACAGCTTTCCCCATGGAAGGGCGCGTCGTTTGTACTACAGTGGTCCACGTCGTTCCTCGAGGAACCAGGGAGTGACGAGATACGCAGACAGACGTGGACTCCTCTGGGGCGAGCACGTGGAGGAGGGGGCGACATTGTCTTGCACAGTGTCCGTGCTGTACTAAAACTTATTACGGATCGACAGCAGTTTGTTGTAACTCCCATTACTACACTCTGCCGGCGGGGTGGCCGACGCGGCCGACAGCACGGTGGCTCATTCCAATGAAATGTCTACCAACCGCAATCCCACATAGGGAAATGCTCACGAATGTTCAGATCTTGTTCATGTGATAAATCCGGACGCCGTGCGGGCGTCGAGACCCACCGGTGAGCCCCCCCCAGCCCGCTGCCACCACCGCGCGGTCGTTGCCGCGCGACTTGGTGGAACCGCCTTCTGCCGGGAGCCGCACCGCTCCCGTTCCCGCGCGCCCCGCGCGCACCTCCTTGCTCCCCCTCCTTGTTGGGCCCCCTATACTCGCCACCGTGGGGGGGGCGCACGCCGCGCGCCAGAGAGGGTGGCCCCGCGTCGGCCGCCGCCGTCGCCGCCCGCCGGTCGCCTGTCTCGGCGTGGCTTGGCTGTTGTTGGCCACGGCCTGGCAGGCGCCCCCCCCTCCCCCCCCCCCCCCCCCCAACCCACCTTGAGCACGTCGTCGGCACCAGCTGCCAGCTTTGGCGGCCGCCTCCCATCGCGGCCGTGCCACCCCCCCCCCCCCCGCCCTGTGGGTGGCCACACCGTCGCGATCCGCGTCTGGCCGTGTGGCAAGGTGGGGGGGACGTGGGGGGGGGAGAGCAAGGCGGTGGCCGCCGGGGCGGTGCAGCGGCGGTTTTGGCGGCGCGGCCGCGGCGGCGCGTGCAACACCCCCGGCCGGCGGCCCGCCACCCCCTGCAGCGATGCGGCCGCCACCCACCCCCCCCCCCGCCGCCGCCGCACGGCGGGACGGCCGTAGCGGCGGCGGGCGGGACGCGCCCAGCCCGGCCGCCGCGGGGTGCCAAGCGTCGGCTGATCCCCCCCCCCCCCCCCCCCTCAGTTGCGCGCCAACGCCATCAACCGTGCCCGCCGCGGCCGCCGCGGCGCGCACGTCGGCGGCGGCGGCGTGCGTGCGCCACCACCCCCCCCCCCCCCCCCCCCAAACCTCCTCGCCAGCCGCCCCGCCCGTCCCATCCCTCAGTCGGCGCAGCAGCGGGTGGCGGCGGCGGCCGCCGCGGCGGCGGCGCGGCGGCGCCCCCCCCCCCCCCACCCCGTTCCCCCCGCCACCGCGCGGCGCGGCGCTCTCATCCCGCCGCCGCGTCCCGCGGCGCCGCCGCCGCGCGGGCGTGGCGGCGACGACCGCGGGGCGGCGACGGCGCGCGCGCACACGGACGTTGTCGTCGGGGGCGGGGGGGGGGGGGGTGGTGCGGCGGCGTGAGGGAGGGGGGGGGGGGGGGGGGGAGGGGTGACGCACTCCCGGAGGGGGGGGTGAGCGTCGGGCTGGTGGTGTGCGTGTTTGGGTATACACCCGCGGGGTGGTGGTCGGGGGGGGGGGGGGGCGGGGGGGGGGTGGGGGGGGGGGGGGGGGGAGCGCCGCCGCGGTGCATCGCGCGCCCCGGGTTGGCGGCGGCCCGCCAACGCTGGCGACACGCCACTGGGGGTGGCAGCCGCGCTGGCCGCGGGCGGCCGCCCTCCAGGTGGCACCCGCCGCCACCACCACCACCGCCGCCGCCGCCACCACCACCGCCGCCGCCGCGACGCGCGCACGTCCAGGTGGCACTGGCGGCGGCGGCTCGCGGCGTGCTGCGCCGCGCGCGGGGAGGAACCCGCCCCGCCCGTCGCGGTGGGGGGAAAGGCGGCGGCGGGCGGGCGGGGGGGGGTGGGGGGGGGGGACCGGCCGCCGGCCCGCCCGCCGGCCGCGCCGCGTCCCAGCCGCCCGCCCCCGCTGCGGCCGTTGGTCCTTGCCGCGGCCGCGGCGGCGTGTGTGCGCGCGCGAGTGGTGCGCACGCGGGGGGGGGTGTGTGGGCGGTCGTGTGGAGGGGGAGCGGGGGGGGGGGGGGGGGGGGGGGGTGGGAGGGGGGGTGTGGGTGGCGTGGACCGCCGCGCCGCCACCCGCCGTGGGGACCGCGCCCGGGGGGGGGAGGGAGGAGGGGGCGGGGGGGGGAAGGGGACGCGCTGCCGGCGTGGCCGCGCGGCTGCGGTTTTTTTTTTGGTGTGTGGCCGTGCCCGTGTCGGCGAGGGGGAACCGCGCGCGCGTGGGTTGGGGGGGGGGGGGTGGGTGGGTGTGGTGGGGTTGGTGGTGGTGCTGTGGGCGGTGGCTGTGGGTGTGCGCGGTGGTGGACACGGAGGCGGTGGTGGGGGTAGGGGTGGTGGTGGGGGGGGGGGTGGGGGTGGTGGTGCGGCGGCAGCGCCGCCGCGGGTGGGGGGCAGAGGATGAGCGCCAGGGCGTCGCTGCCGCCGTGGGCGGTGGCTGACGTGGCGGCGGGTGGTGGCGGTGGTGGCGGTGGTGGTGGCGGTGGTGGCGGTGGTGGTGGTGGCAGTGGTGGTGGTGGTGGCGGTGGTGGCGGCCGCGGCGGTGGCTGGCAGGCCGCCGCCGTTGCCGACGCGGCGGCGGCCGACGCGGCCGCGACGGCGGCCGACGGGCGGCCGCCGCCGCCGGCAGCGGCGGGCGGGCGGTCCGCCCCTCCCCCCCCCCCGTCCCCGCGGGGGCGCTCCGCCCCGCGGCCGTCGGCCGCGTCCTCATCGACAGACGAGTGGGCGGCGGTGGGTGGGGCGGCGGCGGGAACGGGCGCCACCGGCGGCGACGGCGGCGACGGCGGCGCGCGGCGGGGCGGGCGGCACCAGCGGCACCGGCACCGGCACCGGCACCCGCAGCGGGTGGTGCCGGCAGACGCGGCGGCGGCGGCGGCGGCGGGCGCCTGCCCGGCGGGGTCGTCGGCGGCGGGCGCCTGCCCGGCGGGGTCGTCGGCGGCCACGACGGCCGACGCGGCGGCGGCGGCGGCCGACGCGGCCGCCGCCGCCGCCGCCGCCACGGCGCCGTCGCCCGGCCACTCGGCCGGCCGCGGGCGGCGGCGGCCGGCGAGCCGGGCGGGCTCCCTTCCCCCGCCCACGGCGGGCTCATGGGAAGGCCCCACCGCGGCGGCGGCGGCGGCGGCGACGGCGGCGGCGGCGGCGGCGGCGGCCACCGCGTCCGACGCGGACGCGGCGGCTCCCCCCCCAGGCCGTGGCCGGCGGGTCGTGTCGCACCGCCACGCACACCGCCACACCCACACGCACACGCACGTGTACGTGCCGCCGCCGCTGGCGGGGAGGGGGGGGGGGGTGGGGGGTGCACCCGGTGTGGGGCACCCGCTGTGGGGGGGGCGCCACGCCATCAGGGGGAGGAGGGGGGGGGGGGGGGGTCGCCCGCCATTGTCCGCGTCGCGGGCGTGTCGCTGCCGCCACGCAAGGACGCGGCGGCGGCAGCGGCGGCGGCGGCGGCGGCGGCGACGGGGGCACCGCCACCGCCCGTGACGGTGGCCGCCACGGGCGTTGGCGGCGGGGGCGGGGGGGACCCCTGGGCGGCGGGCGTGACGTCGCCAGTGACGCTCTCGTCGGGCGCGCTGCCGACGCGGTGGCGCGGCGGCGGCGGCGGTGGTGGCGGCGGCGGCGGCGGCGGCGCGCCGGCGGGCGGCGCGTCGTGGGCGTCGGTGCCGCCCGGCGGGAGCTTGGTGCAGGTATCGTCGCTGCTCACCGCCGTGCCGAGCGCGCCAGCGTCGCCGGTCGCGCCGTCGCCGCTGCCGGGGCTGACGGGGGGGGGGCGCGGGCGGCCGGGAGTGCCCGCCGCCGGCGGCGGCGGTGGCGGTGGTGGCGCCGCCGCCGTCGGGGCGGCCGCGGTCGCGGCGGCGGGGGTGGCGGCGGGGAGTTCCCCCCCCCTTCCCCCGCCCTGGGGCGGCCACCCCGCCCCGCACGCCAGCCGGCGCGGCGAGATGCCCATCTCCCCGCCGCCGCTCGACTCGCCCTATGCCGAGTCGCCGCTGCCGCTGCCGCCCCCCGACTCGCCCGTCGCCGTCGGCGCCGTCGCCGCCGCCGCCGCCGCGCTGCGCCTCCCCGCCGGCGGCCACGGCCGCCGGCGGCACGCCCCCCACTTGCGGCGGCCACGGTCACCACGGCGGCGGCGGTCGTCCTCGCGCGGCGGCGGCGGCGGCGGCGGCGGCGGCGGCGGCGGCCGCCACGCGAGCACCGCCTCCTCGGCCGCCTCGTCGGCCGATGAAGGGCGCTCCGCGTCGTCCTCGTCGGCATCGTCGACGCGGCCATCGTCGGCCGCCGCGTGGGCGCCGGGCATGACCGCCGCGCGGCGGCGGCGGGCCGAGGCGGCCGCCGCCGCCGTCGCCGCGGGCGCCGTCAAGCGCACGTGGACGGCAGAGGATCTGGGGGGGGGGGTGTCGGTGGGCGTCGGCGTCAGCGTGGACGACCTGCTGTCGGCACGGGCGGCGGCGGCGGCGGCCAAGCGCGGCGACGGGGGGGGGGGGGGCGCCGACCCGCCGCCGCCGCCGCCGCCGCCGCGGCCACCCCCACCGCCGCCGTCCATGGGGACCCCCCCGCCTCCCCCCCCCCCCCACTGCCATCCACCCCCCCCGCCGCGGCGGCCGCCGCCCTCACCCGCCGCCCGTCACCCGTCGTCGTGCGCCTGCCGTCGCTGTCCGACGTGCCGCGCGTCGGCGGGCGGCGGCGGAGCAGCGGCGGCCTCTCCCCGCGGCCGCACCCCATCCACGGGCGGGAGTCCCCGCCGGGCGGCCGCCGCCGCACGGGCGGCACCGCCGCGGCCGCCGCCACGGCGGCGGCGACCGCGGCGGCAGCCGCCGCGGCGGCCGCCCACGGGCAGCCGCTCATCTTTGAGGAGCTGGACCAGCCGCGCTGGGCGGCGGCGCCGCCGGCGTCGGCGGCGGCCGCCACCCTGGCGCTCCCCCCCTCCCCCGCGCGGGGCGTCCCGCCCGGCGGCGGGCCGCCGCCGCCGTCGCCGCCAGCCCCGACCGCCGCCGCCGAGGCACGCTGGGGCCTCCCCGCGCCCGCCATGCCACGCCGGCGGGCCATCAGCCTGACGCCCGCAACGCCGTCGGCGCCGCTCGCCGTCTGGGACGACGCGTCGACCGACGAGTCGTCCTCGACGGCCGGGGGGGGTGGCGTGTCCCCGCCCACGGCGGCGGCGGCGGCGGCCGCCGCCGCGTGGCCGGGACGCGCGGCGGGCGGCTACCCACCACCGCCGTGGGCGCCACTCCCGGCGGGCGCCCTCCGCCGCACCGAGTCGGTGCCGCCCTCACCGCCCGCCACGGGCGGGCCGTCGTCGTTGGTGGCGGCGGGTGTCCGGGAGGGCTGGGCGGCCGTGGCACCCGCGGCTGCGGCCCCATTGTTGGCGGGTGGCGCCTCCCCGTCCACCACCCCCACCACCGCCGCCGCCGCCGCCACCGCCGCCACCGCCGCCGCCGCCGCCGCCGCCGCTGTCGCCCCGGGCCGCAACGGCGACGCGGTAGTGACGGGCCGGCGGGTGCGGATCATGGAGCCGCCCCACGACAGCTCGTGGCGGTCGCGGGTGCGCCACCCGCCGCGCCCCGCGGCGGCGGACAGCCCCAGCGTCAAGGGTGGCCTCCGTCGGTGGAGTGGGGACCTGCTCCGGCGGACGCGTTCGCGGTCGTCTGGTCCACGCGTCGTCGGCGGGAGGGAGGCGGCGGCCAGAGGGGCGGGTGGGGGAGGCGCCACCGCCGCCACCGCCGCCACCGCCGCCACCGCCACCACCGCCGCCGCCGGCGGCAGCGGCTGGAGCTTTTTGCCGTGCACCGGCAGCCGCGACGTTGATGGGCGGGAGGATGGCGAGGGCGTGGACGGGGCGGCCGACCCGCCACGGCGGCGGGGGAGTGGCGGCAGTCGCCGACGGGATGGGCGTGAGGGGGGGGGGGGGGGGGGGCGTGTTTGAGCCGTCGGGTCGCGCGTTTGGGTGGCGGCGGTAAGGGGTGGGGCGGGGGAAAGAGTCTGGGGAAAATGGGGGCGCCGGTCTCGCCCCTTTTTTTTTTTTTCTTTTTTTCTGTTCTTTCGTGTCGCGCTCCGCGGGCCGCCGCGGGAACCTCGCACGCCCGTGGCGGTGGCGCGCGGGAGCCACCACGGCCGCCATTATTACCTCTGTCCACAAGGAGGTACCTGCAGCAGAGTCGCAGCGTCGGCCGCAGAGAGCGGCGCGCGGCCGACGTGCGGGCGAGAGAGGGGCGGTGGCTGGCGGCGCGTGTGGTCCAATGGAGGGGGGGGGGCCTCGACGATGCGCGCGCGAGGGGTGGACCGGTCGAAATCCCGATGGGGTCACCAGACACGTGGGCGGCGAGAGCGGCGGGGCGGCCAGACGGGGGTGCCGTCGGCGGCGGGATCGCCACCCACCGTCGGTGAGGTGCCGTCGACCGCGTCTCCCCCCCGACCTCCGTCTGCCGCGCGGCGCTCCCCCCCCTGCCGCCCCTCCCCACTCGGGTACCCCCCCGTGGGCCCTCTTCCCCCCCCCTCTTCCCCACCCCATCCCCCCCACCCCCCCCCCCTCACCATGTCCGTCCCCCTCCTCTACCGCCTGGCCAGCCGCTGCCGCTACCCCCCCCCCCCCCTCACCTTCCTCCCCCCCCCTGTGCCCTCGCCCGCCGCGGCGTGCCGCGCCGCCGCCGCCACCGCCACCAGCCGCCGCCGCCGCCACGGCGGGCGGCGGCAACCGGCTGGGCAGCCGCCGCCGTGCAGCCGCCGTCGCGTGGACCACACCGCGCCGCCACGCCACCGCCGGTCGTGCCCGCCGTGCCGCCGGCCGCGGCGGCGGCGGCGGCGGCAGAGGCGGCGGCGGCGGCGGCGGCGGCGGTGGCGGCGGGGGAGGGGGCGGCGGCGGCGCCCAAGCGCCGTGCCAGTGTGCGGGGGGGGGTCCTCCCTGGCAGTGGCCGCAGCGGCGGGCGGTCTGGCCGCCCCAACGCCGCCACCCCCGCCGCCGTCCCTGCCGCCGCCGCCGCCCCTGCGGCCGCCGCCGCTGCCGCCACCACCACCACCACCGCCGCCGCCGCTGCCGCCGCCGCCGCCGCCTCTGCCGCGGCGGCTGCCCCCCCCCCCACTGCTGCTACATCCGGCGGCACGCGGCCATTGGCGGACGCCCCCCCCCCCCCCCCCCCCCCGGCGGGTGGAGCTGTACAACCTGCTGCCGCACGGCCCCCTCCCCTACGCGCGCGTCCTTGCGCTCCAACGCCGCCTCGTCGACGCCCGCGTCCGTGACGTGGCCGCACCCGACGCGCTGGTGCTCGTCGAGCACGCGCCCGTGTACACGCTCGGCCGGGCGGCCGACACGGCGCACGTGCTGTTTGACGCGACCGTGCGGGACGCCACCCGCCGCGGCGGCCGGGGGGGGTTCACCTCGGGGGGGGCGCGCGCGCGTGCCGCCGCCGCCGCCGCCGCCGCCGCCGCCACCCCCGCCACCGCCGCCACCGCCGCCGCCGCGGCGGCGGCGGCGGCGGCGGCAGCTGGCGGCGGCGACACGGCTGCGGGTGGGGCTCCCCCCCCCCCCCTCGCGTCCCCCCCCGCAGAGGTGATCCGCACTGAACGTGGCGGGGAGGTAACCTACCACGGCCCCGGGCAGGTGGTGGCGTACCCCATCTTTCGGCTGTCCGCCCCCCCCCACACGCGGGACCTCCACGACTATGTGCGCAAGCTGGAGGCCGCCGTCCTCGCCGCCGCCGCCGAGTGGCGCCTCCCCGCCGCGGCGGGCCGCAAGGCGGGCCTGTCGGGCGTGTGGGTGGGCGACGCCAAGCTCGCCGCGGTCGGCGTCAAGGTCAGCCGGTGGGTGACGTGCCACGGCGTGGCGGTCAACGTGGCGGTCGACCTCGGCCGCTTCCGCGCCATCGTGCCGTGTGGGCTCGGCCACGCGTACGGCGTGACGAGCGTCGCGGAGCTGCGCCGCGCCGCGGCGTGCGCGTCAACGGCCCGGGGGGGGGGGGGGTACCGTCGCTCGCCGATGCGGGCGCCGCGCTGCTGCGGGGGTTTGACGCCGCGTTTGGGGTGGCCACGTACGTGCCGATGGGCGTGCCGCCCGAGGTGGGCGTGCCGCCCCCGCGGGGTGGTGGGGTCCCAGCCGCCGGGGGGGGGGGGGCGACGCCGCGTAACCCCGCCGCCCGCGTCTCGTTTGGTTCTTGGTGTGGTCGTTTTTTTTTTTTTTCTTTTTGGCTCGTTGGGCCGCCGCCCCGCTCGTCGCGACGGTGCCCGGCCCGCCGCCGCCGCCGCGCCGCGTCGGCCGTGGCGCCACGGCGGCGCGCCACCCGCCGTGACCGCCACCCCGCGGCACGGCCGGCGCCCCGCCCGGCGCGTCACCACCGCGGCTCGCACCGCACCCACCTCCCCCCCTCCCCCCCCCCCCCCCCCCCCCCCCCCCCTTGGTCGCGGTCCGCCCCCCCCTCAAGCGGCCGTCCCGTTGGCGCCCGGCGGCGCCTGAAAGTACGCCCCAAACCGGGGTGGCGGCCGCGGCGCGCACGCCCCCTCTTCGGCGCCAAAGCACACGACGGACCGCCCATTGGCGGGCTGCGTCGGCCGCCAGTTGCCGCGCCCGTCGGCGAGCAGCCGGAACGTCTGCCGCACCGCGTCGATCTGCGCCGCGCTCGCCGCGACCAGCCGCTGCTGCACCAGCCACACCACGTTTTGCTTGCAGTCGGGGGTGGTGGCGGAGCCTTCGTACACGCAGTAGCCGCCGTCGAGGGCGGTCAGCGCCGCCCAGTCGGCGGCCGTGATGGTCGTTGCGTTGGCGTCGGGCGTCGCGGCGAGCAGCGCGCCGAGCGCCGCGTTGGGCGGGCCCTCCACCCACAGCACCGCCAGCACCAGCACCTGCCCGCGCGCCAGGTGGACGAGGTGCATCTCCATCGGGGTGGGCAGCCCGCGCAGCGTGTGCTCCGACTGGGTGTGAAAGTGCAGCTGCGCCAGGCGGTAGTCGACGCCGCCCCACGAGGTCACCCCGCACCGGCCGTACGCACACTCATAGTGCACGCTGTTGCGCTTGTCCTCGTTCACCACAAACACCGACGGGAGGAGGGAGACGACGCGGGAGAGGGAGCTGACGCCCGTCAGCCGTGTGGGGGACAGGTCAATGGGGGACTGCCGGTCGCCCGCGCAGGCCGCGTAGAGGGGGTCCAGGCTCGGCCAGTCGGCGGGGCCCGTCCCGTCGCCGGCGTAGGTCCACGCCCGGCCGCCCCCGTCCGACACGTCTTGCGCCGAGGCGGTGGCGGCGGCGGCTACAATGGCGGCCGCGCCAGCCACGACGAGGCGCCCCAGGGAGGGGCCGGCTGTGCGTGCCATGGTCGGCAGTGGGGGGGGCGGTACGTTGGGGCGTGACAATGGGTGCAGGGCGTGGGATTCGCGGGAGGGAGGAGGGAGTAAAGAGGGACGGAAGGGAGCAAGGGAGGTGGAAAGGGGAAGAAGACTTGGCGGTTGCTTCTCGAGGAGACCGGCGGCGATGCCACGGTCCACGTGGTCATCGCCCCCGTCTCCCCGCGGCCATGATATACACCGCGCGGCCGCCCCTGTGATGATGGACGTGGGCGGCAGGCGGCGGTCTGCGCGTGCCAAAGCGCGTCGTCGCCCCCCGCCGGCCGGCACCGCCAGCGTCCATCCCGGCCACCCGCCCACGCACCCCACCCGGCCACGCCGTGCGCGGGGACGGCAGGGTGCCTGGGGATGCGGGGGAGCCCCGCGGCCGATCACACCCAGTTAAGACCGGTCTATCTGGGACATGCGGCTTTTCGAATGCCGTTCTGCCCTCTCGTTGGCTGCCCTCATGTTTCATCTACTGCTCCTGCTCTCTGGTTGGTACACGTCACATTTAGGACAGTGTTTTTCTTTTTGAAGCTCTCCTGCCCAATGGAGTTATGAAGGTGGTGAAAAAGCATGTACTGAACAGCCCCAGAGCTCGTGTGAGAGCTGGTGGGGACTGCGACGCAAGCAAACATTTGGCCGCGCGCAAGCTGTTTGAACGGGCGAGTGTGAAAAATCGAGCGTCGCATCCTCCTTGAGAGCGCTCTGCCTCCCTTGCTGTCCCCACCTCCATCCCCCTCCTGCCGGCCGTCTTCCATGCTATACGTCGCCGCCTCTCCCACGGGACGACGTCTGCCGATGCCACCCCCTGCCGTACCTGCCGCTGCTGTTCTCGCGCGTCGCCCCCTTTCGTCTCAGACGCTGGGCGCCTCTGCATAGGCTGACCGTGGTCCCCCTGCCTGGACTGGTCTGTCCGCCGACCCGAGTGTTGCCCGAGTCCCTCCCGCCCGGCGCCCCCCCCTGTCCCTCCCGGCGTGCCCCCTCCCCCACCCCCGCCCGGTGGAGCTGTACGGCCACTAGCGCCCATGTGCACCCTACGTGGACCGAGCATCCCGCTGCCGCCTGTGCCCCCATCCCCCCCACGCGATGGGCCCGTTTCTGCCACCGGCGAGCCACTCGTCCGTAGCGAGGGTGGAGTGGAGGAAAGGAGTGACACACGAGGTGCAGACAAAAGCCAGGTGCCGTCCAGAGGTACAATCAACAAAATCCTTTACCAGACAGGCGGCCTCATGTACACCACTGCGCCAGGAAAAAAAAAAGAGAAGAACACGGTCAGCGCCGAGAAAAAAAATACAGAAAATAGGAAGCGATGCAGACTCGCATGGTTACCTTGTATGGGCACAACCAGAAAGATCTGCCCCGATTGATTGCACCATAACCCCCAGCGGTACATAGGCGCTTCACTCCGCTTCACGGCCACACGTCGAAACATACCTTGGGATGTGGTCCATTGCTGGAGCGCTCATAGCGTGAGTTACCCAGGTGTAGCCGACCGAGGAGACAGCACAGAAACTCAAAGGTGGGAAAGTCCGATCCGAGCGCCCCGTCGGTAAGACGCCGACGGTGGCTGGGAAGGCTGGGGGGGTCACAGAGCGATGCGGTCGATAGCGGGGTGGACGAGAGATGGTGCGTTCCACGGCGTTGCTGGCCCACCCACCGCGTGAACTGCGTGAAAGTGCCTCTTGAAATGTGGATGTATTTGCTATAACTCGTTCTTTTTCAAATCCCAGCGACCACCCTTAACTGGGTGTGCGATCCAAGGGGGACGGGAAATGCACGCGCGGCGGTCTGCCGTTTGTAGCACATTGATCCGTGGCCGCCGGGCGGTCGGCGCAGCCTGTCCACGGCCGGCCACTGGTGCGGACCGTTTTGCATGAGGCGCGCTTGGGCCTCCCAGCGGGCGGGCCGCCGCGGTGGGTTGCCATCTCGAGACCTATAGATGGACGACAGATCGGGACGTGGGCGTCTGGGAGCTCCACGCGTTGGCCTGCAGAAGACGTGAAGCGCAACAATTGCGTAATCAGAAGGGCTTCGTTGCTCTGTGTTCACAATGTCCAGGTTGCACAGACAATTCCAGCGAATGAAGCCTCGCAGAATTGGGTCCGATCTGCCGCGAACGACTTTTACGGCAACGCCGCTGAACGAAAAGCGTCAGTCTAGTGCAGCGTAAACAGTCATCCAAAAACGTTTGTTCAAAGTCTTCCACCGCTTGGGTCTTGTTCCGCACTGGAGTTTTGGGGTACTTACGATCCGGGGAAGGCAGCGGGGTCGGGACCGTGCGAGGCGATCGCCTTTGGGCGTGTGTCCTCCCACTCGCAGCGCGCTCCCAGTTGTCTAGTCTGACAGCGGGAGGTGTCACGCTACGGCGGCGCGTCGCGGCTGTCGCGGGCGCGTCCACGGGGCCGACGGCCGCCCGCGGCCGGCGTGTCGGCGGGCGCGCCCCCGCCGCGGCGGCCGCCCACACCCCCCACCGTCGGCGGCGACCGCTGGCAGCCATGGCGCCGGGCGCCGCGACGGGGGCGCCGCCCCGGGGCGCCACCCCTGCCGCCGCCGCCGCCGCCGCGCCCCCCCCCCCCCATCCCCTGCATCCTTCCCCCGCCGCCTCCCCCTCCGCCACCCCCTCCGGCACCCCCTTCGGCACCCCCTTCCCCCCCTCCGCCCCCCCCCCCCCCGCCGTCCCGACGGTCCCCATCACGGTCACGTCCGCGGCCGACGCGGCCGCCGTCTACGCCGCCCTCTTCCCCGTCCCTGCCGACGACGACGACGGCGGGGCGGCGGCGGCGGCGGCGCCCGTGGCCACCCCCGTGGTGGGGGGCATCACCAACCACATTTGGCGCGTCGCCCGTGCCGGCAGTGGGCGCCCCACTGACCGCCGCCGCGGTCGGGACGGTCAAGGTGGGGGTGGCAAGGGCGGCGTCGGCGACAGTGACATTGGTGGCGGTGGCGGTGGCGGTGGCGGTGGCGGTGGCGGTGGCGGTGGCGGTGGCGGTGTCGGCGTCGGCGGCAGTGCCCGTGGCACGGCGGCGTCCCCCACGGTGCTCGTCCGCGCCTTTGGCGCCGTCCCCGGCCTGGACCGAGCCGCGGAGAACCGGGTCGTCGCCGCGCTCGCCGCGGCGGGCGTCGCCCCCCCCCTGTACGCGCTCACCACCAACGGGCGCGTCGAAGGGTGGCACGCCGCCACCCGCGCCGCCACCGTCGACGACCTCGCGTCGCCGCGGGTGTACGTGCCGCTCGCGCGGGCGGTCGCCGCCTTGCACGCCGTGGATGCGGGCGTCGGCGGTGGGGGGGGGGGGGGGGACGGCCGCCGCGGCGGTGCCACCGCCGCCGCTGCCGTCGGTGACGGCCTGTGGCGCCGCATTGGGGGGTGGACGGCCGCCGCGAGGCGGGCGCCCGCCGCGGCGGCCGCGGCGGGCGCCCGCCTCGACGCGATCGACGCGGCCGCCGCGCGGGTGCGGGCGGTCCTCACGGACCGCTACCCGCCGCCGCCGGTCGTGCTGTGCCACAACGACCTGCTCGCCGCCAACGTGCTGCTGCGGTGGGGAGGGGGACAGAACGGCGTCGCCCCGCCGTCGCCCGCCGTCGGCGGCGGCGGCCATCCACAAGAACAATTGCCCTTGTCCCCGCCGGCGGAGGCGGCGGCAGCCGCTGCTGCCACGGGCGCGACGGTGGAGGCGGCGGCAGCCGCTGCTGCCACGGGCGCGACGGCGGGCGGCGGGGTGGTAGGGGAGGCGGCGGCGGCGGCGGCGGCGGCGCCCGCGGCGGCGGCGGCGGCGGCGGCGGCTGCCGCGGACGCGGAGGCGCGCGTCTTCCTCATTGACTTTGAGTACGCCGCGGCGGGGCCACGCGGCTTTGACATTGGCAACCACTGGGCCGAGTGGCGCGGCGGCACCGACGACGGGGTGCCGGTGCTCGGGCGGTACCCGCCCGTCGCCGCGCGGCGCGCCTTTTGTCGTGCCTACCTCACCGCCGCCGCGGCGACCGCCGCCGCCGCCGCCGCCGCCGGTCGAGCGGGTGGTGGTGGTGGTGGTGGTGACGGCGGTGGCGCCCGCGACGTGACCGACGCGGACGTGGACGCGCTGGCCGCCGAGGCCACCCGCTGGGCGGGCGTGTCGCACCTCTACTGGGCGGCGTGGGCGTACGCGCAGGCGGGCGCGTCGGCCGTTGCGTTTGATTATGCGGGCTACGCCCGCCGCCGGTGGGAGGCGTTTGAGGCAGAGGCGGCCGAGCGGGGGCTCGTCTAGCACGCGGGGGGGAGCAGGGGGGGGCGGGGTGAGGGCGGGGGGTGGGGGGGGGCGACCGCGACGCGCGGCGTCGTGGGTCCGCGGCGGCTCGCTGTAGCGTGCAGCCACACACCGCACCGGTAGGGCAGAGGGATAGACAGAGTGGCGGGGAGGGGGGAGGGGGGGAGGGGGGCGGGGAGGGTGCGCCTCGTCGACATGCCGGCCGCCCCTCGACAGAGGCACGGCGACGGCCGCGGCGGCGTGCTGGCGGGGGCGATCGCCGCGCGCGCCGCGGCGACCGCCGGCGGGGCGGCCGCCCGCCCCACCCAACCGAATCGCCGGCGCGCGGGACGCCGCCCCCCCTCCCCCCCCCCCCCCCCCCCCCCCATCCGCCGCTATCGCCGCCTGTGCGCGTGGCTGGCCGCCGCTGCCCAGCGGGGGCGCGCCGGCACGCCGCCGGCACCGCCGCCGCTCCTGCCCGCCCGCCGCCCGTGGCGCCGCTGGCCGGCTTGCCACGCCGCCGCCGCCGCCGCCGCCGCCGCCGCCACCGCCGCCGCCGCCGCCGCCGTCACTGCCGGTACCCCCGCCGCCGCCGCCGCCGCCGCCACCGCCGTCGCCACTGCCACCGCCGCCACCACCGCTGCCACCACCGCCGCCACCGCCGCCACCGCCGCCACCGCCGTTGCCACCACCCCACACGGCGGCCACCGGCGTCACGTCTGCGACGAGCGCCGTCACCACCCACAGGGCGCCCCCCTCCGCCGCCAGCGGGCCGCAGCCCGCGGCAGTGGTCACCCCGGCCGTACGCGGCGACGGCGGGCGAACGCCGGCCGCGGTCTCGACCGCGCGCCGTCGGCGGCGGGCGGCGTCGCACTGGCCGCCCGCGCGCGCTCGTGCAGTGCCGTGTGGTGACGAGGCAGCCCATGTGCTCGTGCGCCGCGCCACCGCCAAGGCAACCCGACCCCCACGACCGGATCGTGACGTATGTACTTATATCGGGCGGTCCAATGACAGACAGACGCCATGGTGTTGGTATCTATAGAGATGGATGGGGGGGGAGGCCACCTTGGGTGCTACCAACACCCAAACTGCCACCAGCGGGTCTGCAGACACCGACGTCGTGCGATGCGGCGCGGATCAGCAAGGTGTGCCACCTCGGCGGGGTCACCGTGGACGTGGACGGCGAGTGCCCGCGGGACGGTCGCGGCGGGCGGCGGCCGCGTCATCCCCTTCCTCCCCCCTTTCCACCCCCCCGACCTGTTGACCCGCCCGCCGCCTCCTTTACTCTCCACTGGTTGCTACGCGAGTTTGTTTGCCTTTTGGTCTGTGGCGTCCCGCGTTCTCTCTCCTGCGGCGCATCACCATGGAGCCGGCGCCCGCGCCGAGCGGCCCCGGATCGACCGACGGCACGGGCGGCAGTGGCGGCAACCCCCCCCCCCCCCCACCCCTGCAGACACGCCAGCCACCGCTGCCGCCACCACCACCGCCGCCGCCGCCACCGCCACCGCCACCGCGGCGGTCACGGCGGCGATGGCGGCGGCGGCGGCACGGCCGCCGCCGGCCACGCGCGCGGCCGCCGCCGCCGCGGCGGCCGCCTACCCCGCCGCGCCGCCGGCGGGTCGGGCGGCCGTCGCACGCCGCGTCGCCGCCGCCGCACGGCGTTTGGGTGGTCGCTCCGCACGGGACGCTGCCGCCGTTGGCGCCGTCGCCGCGGCGCTGCTGCGCGCACACGCCCGCGCCGTCGGCGGTGGCGGTGGCGGTGGCGGTGGCGGTGGCGGCGGTGGCGGTGGCGGTGGCGGTGGTGGTGGCGGTGGCGGTGGCGGTGGTGTGGGGGCGCCCGCGTTGACGGCGGCGGCCGACGGCGACGCCGACAATGCGGCGGCGAGGGCGGACCTGCTGGCGGCGCTGCTCGCCGCGGGCGCCGCGGCCGAGGCGGCGGCCGACGCGCGGGCGGTGGGCGCGTGGCGTGCCGCGGCGGCCGCGGCGGTGGCGACGGACGAGGCGGCGTGCCTGGCGCTCCTGGACGCCGCGACGGGCGTGGACGCGGCGGTGGCGGCGGTGGCGGCCGTGTCGGGCGGTGGCCAGCCGCGGGAGCGGCGGGCCATAACCGCCCGCGACGGTGGGGGGGGGGCGCCGCCGCCGCGGTGCCGCAATGGGCGCCGCCGCCGCCGCCCGCGACGCCACCCGGCGGGGGTGGCCTGCCGTCCGCTGCGGCGGCGTGCGGCGGGTCGCGCGCGGGCGTCCCCCCCCCCGCGGTGGTGGACCGCGCCCTCGCGCTCATCGCCGCGATCGGCGTGACGGGCGGCCGGCAGACGGCGTCACGGCTGGCATCCGCCGGCGGTGGCTGCCTCAGCCGCGTCTCGGGTGCCGCGTTGGACGCGGCGGTGCTGCCGCTCGTGTCCCGCGCGCTCCTCCGTGACCGCGCCACGGCGCTGCCATCCCTCCCGCCGCTGCTGTTGGCGGCCACGGGCGCGACGCTGACGCCCGCGGCGGTGGCGGTGCTGGTGCCCGCCGCGACCGACGCGGTCTCGTCGGCCGAGGCGGACGTCCGTGCGGCGGGCGTGGCGCTCGCCGCGGCCATTGGCCACCGCGTCGCGGGCGGCGGGGCGATTACGGCGGCGGTGGACGGGCTCGCCGCCACCGCCCGGGGGGCCAAGTACTCGTACCAGCGCGCCGCGGCGGCGGCGGCGGTGGGGGCCTTGGCGCGCGGCCGGGCGGCGGGGGGGTGGCGCCGGCGGTCGCGGCGGTGCTCGCCGACTGGCTCGCCGCGGCCGCGTCGGCCAAGCGGGAGGTGGCCGAGGACGCGCGCGTCGCGGGGCTGGCCGCGCTGCTCGCGTGGCTTGGTGTGGTGGGGGAGGCGGGGGAGGCGGCCGCGCCGCCGGCGGCGGTCGCCGTGCTCGTCGACGCGCTCGATGGGAAGAAGGGGGAGGCGGAGCGCCACGCGGCCGCGGCGGGGCTGGCGGGACTGCCCTCGTTGGGCGCCTTCCACCGGGCGACCGCCGCGGCGGCGGCGGCGGCGGCGGCGGCGGCGGCCGGGCCCAAGGCGGCCAAGGGCGCCGCCAAGGGGGCTCCCAAGCCGCCGGCGGGCCTGCCGCAGCTCGTCGCCGCCCTCGCCGGCGTCGCGTCATCGGCCAAGTCCAAGCGGGAGGACGCGCTCGCGTGCGTGGCGGTGCTGCTGCGGCTGGCCGCCGACGACGCGGCGGTGGTGGACGCGTCGGCGGCGGGCGCCGCCCTCTGGGCCGCCCTCCTCGACGCCGACAAGTCGCCGCTCCTCGCCCCCACCACCGGCAGCGGCAGCGACGCCGAGGCGCTCGCCGCCCTCGCCGCCGTCGAGTGCTTCCTCGCCCCCGAGGTGGCCGCTGCGCTGCTCCCCGCCGCGGCCCGCGCGGTGGCGCCGCCCAAAAAGGGCGCGCCGCCGCCGCTGACGGGCCGCGACGCCCGCCGGCGGGCGTGTGCGCTGCTGGCGCGCCTCGCCGCGGACCGCCGGGCGGGGGTGGCGGGCGCGGCGCGGCGGGCGCTGGCGCGCCTGCACGCGACCGTCGCGGCGCCGGCGGCGTTTGCGGCCGACATGCTGACCGCCCTGTGGGACGCGGAGCTGGGCGGCCGTGGGCCGGACCCCGCCGCGTGCGGGCCGGCGGCGGCGGCCATGCAGGAGCGCCTCGGCCACGCGCTGTTTGCGTGCGTCGGGCTGGTGGGCCAGCCGCGCCGCGCGGCCGCGGGCGCCCCGGCCGACGGCCCGCCGGCAGCAACGGCGGCGGCGCCCGCGTCGGGCCGGCCGCTGCTGTCGCTGCCGCGGGCGTCCATCCCGCTGCTGGCGCTGGCGGCCAACCACGTGCGGCTGCACGAGGATGTGCCGACGGGCGAGCCGGGCGCCGCGGCGATGCGGGCGTCCCGCTGGTGGCCCATCCTTTGCCGCTGCCTGCCGCCCAGCGTGGCGCGCGCCGAGGCCGAGTCTGACTCTGAGTCGGAGGAGGAGGACGCCGGCGGCAATGTCAATGGCGGCGCGACGACCGCGGCGGGGGAGGACCCGGCGGCGGCCGCCGCGGCGGCGGCAGAGGCGGCCGAAGCGGACTGGACGGCCGCGACGGTCGACCTGGCCGCCGGCGAGGCGGTCGGCCTGCGCTCCCAGTCGGCCGCGCAGGCGCGCACGGCGGCCGCGACGCTGGCGGCGCTGGTGGCGGCCGAGCCGCGGCGCGCGCTGGACCTCCTCCTCCCCCACTTGCGCGCCATGACCGCGGGCGTTGGCGCCCTGGACGCCGCCGCGCTGGACCGCATTGGCGCGGCGCTGCCCGACGGCTCCCGCTTCTCCGCCTTTGACGCCCTCCGCGATGCGCTGCTGGACGCGCGCGCTGCGGTTGGCGGCCAGGGCGCGGCCGGCGGCGGCGCACCCGCCGCCGGCACCGGCGCGGGCGGCGCCAAGAAAAAGGCGTCGGCGGCGGCGGCTGGCAAGACCGCCCGGGACAAGCAGAGCTCCCAGGCCGCGGCCGACCGGGCGCGGGCGGCAGCCGCCGCCGCCGAGGCGGCGGCCGCGGCCGCCACGGCCGCCGCTTCCGCGACCGCCACGACCGCCGCGGCGCTGTCGACCGCCACCGCCGCGCTCATCACCGTCACGGCGGTGGTGCGGGCGGCGCCGCACGAGGCGCACGAGCGGACCCCCGCGCTGCTGGGGGTGACCCTCCCGTGTGCGGCCGTCGCGCCGCTGCTGCCGCCGACGCGGCGGGCGGTGGCGGCGCTGGCGACCGCGGCGCCGCCGCCGCTCGGGGACCTCTCCCTCCCGCTGACCGCGTCCCTGCTGGCGCTGTCGGCGCCGCCCGACGTGGCGGCGCCGCCGTCCATGGCGCTGCTGTGGGCGGTGGAGCCGCGGCTGGACCCGCCGCTGTCGGCCGAGGCGTTTGCGCTGCTCGCGCCGCTCCTCCGGTACGCGCTCACGCGGTATCCAGAGGCGGCGGCCGAGGCGGCGGCGCACGCCCTGGGTGGCACCAAGCTCACCCCCGCCCAAGAGCGGGAGCGGGAGCGGGAGCGCAAAAAGGACACGACCGTCAAGACCGCCGTCGGCATCCTCCACGTGCACGTCACGCCCATGGCGGTCGAGTCGGCGGTGGCGGCCGCGTCGGCGCGGGCGGGCACGTGGCTGCTCGCCGCGTTGGAGCGGGAGGACGCGGCGTTTGCGACGGCCGGCGAGGCGCTCGCGGACCTGACCGCGACGGCGCTGACGCCGGGCGCCGCGGGTGGCGGCCAGCTGGCGCAGGTGCTGGCGGGGCTGCTGTCGGGCAGGAGCAGCGTCCGCGAGTCGGCGCTGCTCGCGCTGGAGCGCCTGCCCGCGCTCGCGTCGCGGACGGCGGCGTGCCCGCGGGACCCGCTCCTCGCTCGCTCCCTGTGGCTCGCCCTGCACGACCCGGACGAGGACAACGCGGCCGCCGCGGCGGCGCTGTGGGAGTCGTACGGCCACCCGCTGTCGGTGGCGGAGGACGTGCCGCCGCTGGCGGCGCTGCTCGCGCACGCGCAGGCGGACGTGCGGGTCATGGCCGCCCGCGCGCTCGCCGGCGCGCTGCGGGGGGAGGCGGCGGCGGCGACCCGCGGGGCGACGCTGTCCAAGCTGTTTGCAGCGTATGTGGAGCGGCTGCCGCCGCCGCCGCCGCCGCCGCCGCCGCGCGGCAGCCGGGCGGCGATCGAGGCGGCCGCCGCGGGACCCGGGGTGGAGGACGCCGGCTGGGCCGCCCGCGAGGGCATTGCGCTGGCGCTAAAGGCCCTCGCCACCCGCCGCGCGCTGACGCCCAAGGACGTGCCGGTGGTGTTTACCTTTTTGGCCGCCCGCGGCCTGGGCGACGCCCACGACGGCGTGCGGGCGGTCATGGCCGCGGCGGCGACGGCGGCGATTACGGCGGCGGGCGCGTCGGCGCCGACGGTGCTGCTGCCGATGATTGAGAGCCAGCTCAGCCGCAAGGCGCCGGCCGCGTCGAGCCGGGGGGGGGGGGGCGGGGGGGGGGGGGGCGGCGGGCGGCCGCTCAAGCCGTCCAAGCGCGGTACGCCGGTGAG
Source organism: Pyropia haitanensis (assembly GCA_008729055.1). Taxonomy (NCBI): domain Eukaryota; phylum Rhodophyta; class Bangiophyceae; order Bangiales; family Bangiaceae; genus Pyropia; species Pyropia haitanensis. Next base: position 5,445,712 of record SDUX01000008.1, read on the forward strand.
CCTCGGTGGCGGGGGCGCGCTGGGCGCGGCGGGTGGTGCGGGCGGCGGCGGCGGCAGCGCGGCCGAGTGGGCCGAGCGCGCCGCCATCCTCCACGCGGACCGGACGCGGGAGAACCTGGTCGTGTGCCTCGGGTCCGTCGCCGAGCACCTGCCGCCGACGGACCCGCGGGTGGCGCACGCGGCCGACCAGGTGGTGCTGGCCGCCCGCGAGACCCCGTCCGAGGCGGTCCAGCGCGCGGCCGCGCGGTGTCTGCCGCCGCTGACGCCCGCGATGGAAGGCAAGGAGAAGGAGGTGGTGGCGCCCCTGCTGGCCACCCTGTTTTCCGCCGACGCGCTGTACGGCGAGCGCCGCGGCGCCGCGTACGCGCTGGCGGGGCTGGTGCAGGGCTTTGGGCTGGGCACGCTCAAGCGGCTCGGCCTCGTCGAGACGCTCTGCGCCGCCGCGGCGGATGAGAAGGCCCCCCCGCGGCGGCGGCAGGGCGCGCTGCTCGCGTTTGAGACGCTCGCGCTGATGCTGCGGTCCCTGTTTGAGCCCTACACCGTGCGGGTGCTGCCCATCCTGCTCGCCGGCATGTCCGACTCGGCCGCGGACGTGCGGGACGCGTGCTGGGCCGCCGCCCGCGCCATGATGGCCGAGGTGTCGGCGCACGGCGTCAAGCTCATCCTGCCGGCGCTGCTGGCGGGCCTCAACGACCGGGCGTGGCGGACCAAGGTGGGCGCCGCCGAGGTGCTCGGCGCGATGGCGTTTTGCGCGCCGCGGCAGCTGGCGACGCTCCTCCCGCAGATTGTGCCGCGGCTGTCGGCGGCGCTCGCGGACGCGCACCCCAAGGTGTCGGCCGCGTCCACGTCGGCGCTGTCGCGGATCGCGGCGGTGGCGCGCAACCCCGAGGTGCGCAAGCTCGCGCCCTTCCTCCTCGCCGCGCTCCAAGACCCGGCCGGCCGCACCCGCGGCGCCGTCGACGCGATGCTCGCCACCGAGTTTGTCCACGCGGTGGACCCGGCGTCGCTCGCGCTGCTCATCCCGCCGCTGCACCGGGGCCTCCGGGAGCGGGCGACGGAGCTCAAGATCCGCTCCGCCGCGATTGTCGGCTCGATGTGCTCGCACGTGGCGCACGACGCGGACGTGCTGCCGTACCTGGACCTGCTGCTCCCGGACCTGCGGCGCGTCCTCCTCGACGCCATCCCCAACGTGCGCCGCACCGCCGCGCGCGCGCTCGGCTCCCTCGCGGCGGGGCTGGGGGAGGAAGGCCTGCCGGGGCTGGTGGACTGGCTGCTCGCCGCGCTCACGTCGGCCGACGGGGCGGGGCCGGTGCTGGCCGCCGCGGAAGCCACCCCGGGTGGCGGCGGCGGCAGGCCGGCCGTGACCGGCGGCAGCGGCGGCGGCAACGTGTCGTCCTCGGCGGAGCGGTCAGGCGCGGCGATGGGCCTCGCCGAGGTGTCGGCGGCGCTGCCCGAGGCGCGCGTCGAGAGCATCCTCGCCGCCGCGCTCGCCGCGGCGTCGGCGCCGCGGGTGGCGGCCAACCCGGCGTCCGCGGCGGCGGCGCGGGAGGGCACGCTGATGCTGCTGGCGGCGGTACCCCGCTCCCTGGGCGCCCGCTTTGAGCCCCGCCTCCCCACCGCGCTCGCCGCCATCCTCCGTGGGCTGGCCGACGACGTGGACTCGGTGCGCGAGGCCGCCCTTGACGCGGGCCGCAACACCGTGTCGGCGTATGGCAAGACGTCCCTCAACAAGCTGCTCCCCGAGCTCCTCGGTGCGCTCCGCGACCCGCTGTGGCGGATCCGGCAGAGCAGCTGTCAGCTGCTGGGCGACCTGCTGTTGGTCATTGCGGGCGCCGCGCCGTCGACGGGCAGCGCCGCGGACGCGCTGGCCGCAGACGCGGCCGCCGCAGCGGAAGAGGCTGAGGAGGACGCTGCGGCGGACGGTGAGGAGGGGGGCGGCGATGGCGACGACGACGATGATGAGGGTGACAACGCGGACAGCCCTGAGGCGGCCATGGAACTCATGACCACCGAGGCCACGAGCAAGGCGATTGGGGAGGTGCTCGGCCACAAGCGGCACCTCGAGGTGCTGGCGGCCCTGTACATGGCCCGCTGCGACGTGTCCGTGCGGGTGCGGCAGACCGCGACGGGGGTGTGGAAGACGGTCGTGTCCAACACCCCCCGCGCGCTGCGGGAGATCCTCCCCACCGCGGTGGCCATGGTCGTCGACGCGCTGGGCGACGAGGACGAGGAGCGCCGTGCCGCGGCGGGCCGCGCGCTGGGCGACCTCGCCAACAAGCTGGGCGAGCGGGTCGTCCCCGAGGTTCTCCCCGCCCTCCGCCACGGCCTGTCGCGGCAAGACAGCGACCGGGCGCGCCGCGGCGCGTGCGAGGGCCTGTCGGAGCTGGTCGCCGCGTGCCCGCGGGCGCAGCTGGAGGGCGCCGCCCCGTCGCTGCTGCCGGTGGTCCTCGACGCGCTGCGGGACCCGCTGGAGGATGTGCGCGCCAACGCGGCGGCCATCTTTGCGACGCTCGCGCGGCCGCTCGGCACCGCCGCCGTCGACCGCGTCGTGCCGGTGCTCGTCGGCCAGCTGTCGTCAGCCGACGCGGCGGCGGCCGAGGTGGCCCTCGACGGCCTCCGCAAAGTGCTCGCCGCCGCGGGGCCACGGCTGCTGTCGGTGGTGGTGCCGCGCCTCGCGGCGGAGCGGCCGCTGTCGCCGCCCGCGGCGCGCGCGATCGCGGCTGCCGCCGAGGTGGCGGGCGACGCGTTTGAGGTGCACCTCGCCGACGTCCTCGACGCGGTCATTGACAGCGTGGCGGCGGCGGGGTCGGCCGGCGGCGGCGGTGGCGCCGACGCCGACGCGGCGGCCGACTCGGCGACGGCCGCGCGGGAGGTGGTGCGGGCGGTCGCCAAGGGCGACGCGGACCTCGTCAAGGCGCTCCTCGAGCGCCTCTCCACTGCCGCCAACGACTCGTCGGCGGCCGTCCGCACGGCGGCGGCCACCCTCCTCGGCGCGCTCGCGGCGGTGGCGCCGCCGGCCGTCGCGGCCGACGCCGCGCCCGAGCTGCTCGAGCTCCTCGTCCGCCAGCTGGTCGACGCGGACGCCGCCGCCGCCGCCGCCGCGCACGCGGCGGTGGTCACGCTCGTCGCGGCGGTGCCCGTCCGCGCCCTCTCCGAGCACATCCCCGACCTCCGCCAGCACCTCCGGTCGGCGCAGGCGGCGCTGTCGGCCGCGGGCGGCGGCGGCCGGTCGGCCGACGCGGGCATCCCGGCGCTGGCCACCCCGGCGGGCGTCGCGCCGTTTGTCAAGATCCTCACCGACGGGCTGCTGCTCGGCAGCGCCGAGCTCCGCGAGCAGGCCGCCCTCGGGATTGTGGAGCTCGTTGAGGTCGCGCCCGCGCCGCCGCCGCCCGCCCCCGGCGGCGGTGTGCGGGCGTCCTCTGCCGCGCTCGGCGCGCACGCGGTGCGGCTGGCGGGTGCGCTCATCCGCGTCCTCTCCGAGCGCTTCCCGTGGCAGGTGCGCGCCGCGGCGCTCGCGGCGCTGCTGGCGCTGCTCGCCGCCGCGGGCCGCGCGCTCCGCGCCTTTTCCCCCCAGATCCAGTCGACGGGCGTCAAGGCGCTCGGCGACGGCAGCCGGCTGGTGCGCTCCCGCGGCGCCGCCGCGCTCGCCGCGCTCGTCGGCGTCAGCCCGCGCGTCGAGCCGCTGCTCGTCGACCTCGCAGCGATCGCCGGCGGCGGCGCGGCGGGCGCCGCGTCGCCGCCGCCGCCGCCCGCGCGCGCCGCCGCGCACGACGCGCTCGCGCGGTGCGTGGCGGCGGCGGGCGCGACGGGCGTGGCGCTGCCGGCGGCGTGGCTCGCCGCGGCTCCCGCCGCGGTCGCCGCCGCCCTCACCGCCGAGTATGACAATGTAGCCAAGGCGGCGGTCGCGCCGCTGGCCGCCCTCGCCGCCCACGCGTGCCGCCGCGACGGCGGCGGCGGCGGCGGCGGCGGCGGCCGGACCGACGCGGCGGTCGCGGCGGACCTGGCCGCGGTGCTCGACGCGGCGCTCGGGCCGCTCGCCGGCGGCGACGCGGCGGCGGCGGAGAACGTGGCGCTCGCGCTGACCGCCACCCTCCGCGCCGCGGCGGCCGCGTCGCCGCTCCCCCCCGCGCCCGACGCGGCGCTGATGGGCCGCCTCGCCGCCGCCGTTGACGGCGGCCTCACCTCGCCCGAAGAGTATGTGGTGATTGCCGCGACCGCGACCGCCGCGGCGCTGCTGCGCTTTGCGGCCGCCACGGGCGCGACCGTGCCCGGCCCGCCCGCCGACGCGGCGGGCAGCCTCGACGGCCGCCTCGCCGCCGCGGCGGCCGACCCGACCGCCGCCGTCGAGGTGCGCGTCGCGGCGCTCGGCGCGCTCGGCCGCCTCGGCCTGCGCACGCCCGCCGCGGCGGCGGCGGCGGTCGCGGCGGCCGCGCGGGAGCGCAACACGGCGCTCAAGGCGGCCGCCGAGGCGGCGCTGCGGCGGGCGCTCGGCGCGGCCGCCGCGGAGCGGCCGCGGCTGGCGGCGCTCCTCGCCGCCGCCGACGACCGCGCGTGGCTGGCGCGCGCCGCGCCGCGGCTGGCGGCGCTGGTGTTGGAGGACGGGGAGGAGGCGGAGGGGGGGGGGGCGTGAGGCGGCACGAGCGGCGGAGGGCGAGGTGCGGAGGGGGGGGGTGCGGAGGTGGGGAGGTGGGGAGGGGGGGGGGGGGGGGGGGGGGGAAGGTACCTATTGTGGGGGAACGGGACGTGGCGGGCGTGTCGTACGTTGCTCTTTAGGGGTGGGCGTGTGGGGTGTGCTGCTGGGGTAGGGGTGTCCAACCGGCGGGCCCACGCGGCCATGTGGGGGCGGCCGTCGGGGGCGGCCGCCCCCCGCGGCGCCCCCGAGCGGAACCTGTGTTTTTGTTTGCGCTGCCGGGATGGACTGGTGGCGGCGCCGCCACCGCCGCCGCGGACGGCGGCGACGACAAGGAAAGCAACGCCACACAGCCGCCGCGGGGGCGCCGCCGCGCGCCGCAGACTGGCGGGGGAGATGCCCGCCACCGCCCGCCACGGTCGTGCTCGCCGGGCGCAGGTGGTCACTCGCCACCCGCGGGTGTGCCGTCGTGCTCGCCCGCACCCTCCGGGACACGACCGGCGCACCCAGACCGGGTTGCCGGGGAGAAAGGCCGTCTCCTGTTGGACGCCAGCGGCGACAACCCCCTGGTCCCGCGCGGGCCTACACCTCCAGGGAGCGCCCGCCCCTCCCACGGCGGGCCCCGCGCCACCCCCCGGCGCGCAAGCGCCACCCGGTCGGCCACCACGACCGCCGCCGCACCGGCCCGCGGCGCGTCCACGGTGGGCCCGCCGCCGGCGCCCACCGCCACGTGCCACGGCCACCGGATGGGCGCTGGCGGCCGCCCCGCGAGATCCGCCCGCCCACGCCCCACCCGCGCAACGGTCACCCACCCGTCGCACGCGGCCGCACGCGCCGCGCGCGTCCCGAATGCGGGGTCCCGACGGTCGCGGGTTGGACACCACCGCGCCGCCCGCCCGCCCCCAACCGCGTCGCGCTCCCGCGCCCCCCGCCCCGCGTGGTGGCGCCGCGGTCACGGCGGCCGTCGGCACCCACCCCCCCCCCCCTCACTCCCCTGCCACACCCTCTCCAATCCCCCCCTCGCCCCCCCCTCCCGCCCCTCCCCAACCCTTTGCCATGGCGTTTGTACCCACCGGCGCGGCCGCTCGCGGCCGGCGGCCGGCCCCCGCCGCCGCTGTCACCGCCGCCGCCGCCGCCGCCGCCGCCGCCGCCGTCGCCGCGGGCCGCCGCCGCCCGACGGGGCGCCCGCGGGTGGTGGCCCGCGCGTCGCTACCGGTGGGGGGGGGGGCGCGGTGGGGGGGGGAGGCGCGTCGGGGGGGGGCGGGGACGCCGCGTGGGACCGTCGCAGCGGCCCGCCGCCACCGCCGCCACCGCCACCGCCGCCGCCGCCACCGCCGCTGCCGTCGACGCCGTTGCGGGCGGTCGCGCCGCCGCCTCCGCTGGCCGACGCGACCTTTGTGGCGGACCTCGCGGCGCTGGTGGCGGACCTCGATGCCACCGCCGACGCCGCCGCCGCCACCACCACCGCCGCCGACGCGACCGCCGCCGCCGCGGCGGCGGTGGGCGCTGCCGCCGCCGTGACGGCGGCTGCGGGTGTCGATGCAGACGCCGCCGCCGCCGCCGCTGCCGACGCGGGCGTCGACGCCGACGCCGCCGCCACCCGCTGGGCATCGTGCGGCGCGTGTGGCAACACGGGCTTCACGCGGTGCGCCGGGTGTGGCGGGAGCGGCAAGGTCGCCGTTGCGGGGAGCGTGTACGTGTCGTTTTGTGGTGCCTGCGTCGGTCACGGTAAGGTCCGGTGTGCGGTGTGTGGGGGGCGGTGTTACATGTGCGTCTGAGGTAGGGGGGGGGGGGGGGAAGAGGGGGGGGGGGGGGTAGACGCGGGCACCCGACGCGGCGTGCGCGCTTGCACGCGACCCGCCCCGCCTCGAGACGCCGCGTTTCGGCCGCTGCACGATCCGTCGACGTCTGGGGGTTGGACCCGACTGCGCTGGTAGGACGGCAGGCCCCCACGCGCCACAGGCGCTGCGCATGACCCGCGCTCCGCCATCCATGGTGAGAGGACGGTGGACGTGGTCTTTTCCCACACGGTCGGCGCCGTCCTTTTATGGGCACCGCGACGCTGCTGGCGGCGCCGGCCGGTGCCACCAGTGGCGGTGGCGGTGACGGCCGACACGCCTGCCCCTGCCCCCCCGCCCGCCCACTGCTCGACCTGTTTGGGTTGGCCGTCCACTCGCGACCAGCTGGGTGCGCCGGGTGCCGCAAGAGCGTCTCCACCCGTTGCCGTCTGTGCCGTAGCTAACCGCTTGTCACGGTCCACCAGCTTTGGGGGCGGACGGCCACGTTCCACGTTGGTGTGGCTGCTCGCGCCGGCGCGGCCCGGCTCCTGCCGCGCCTCGCCGACGGTGGCCGTGCCCAAACCGGCCAGCGTGACCGGTCGGAGCACGTGGTGGCTGCCCCTACGCGGTCGTGGCTGCGCTCCCCGTTGGCAGCGAAGAGTGGCAGTAGGTGCAAACGATTACGTCCAAAAACAAGACTGTACACACGCACACACGCACTCCCGCTCGGCACCGTGACGGGACGCCACGTCCCTCCTTAGGCAGTTAGCCGCTCGTTCCCGCCCCCCCCCCCCCCCCCCCCGTACGCCCCCCCCCTCAAAAGTTTTCCGCCCGCACCGTCAGCCGCACGTTGCGGCCATACGCGCCGCCGCCCGCCCGCCGCGACCGGTGGCGGCTGGCGCGCATCGCGTCGCGCGCCGCGTCGCGGACGGCGTCGGTCATGGCGACGGGCCCACACACAAACACGCCCACCGCCGACCCCGACCGGCTGTGCGCCACGAGCGTCGACAGGACGGCGCCCCAGGCGGGGCGCCCGTAGTTGAGCGACAGCCGCCGGCCGAGGGCGACCGAGTCGAGGCTGCCCAGGCTGCTCCGCCGGTCCACCGACGGCCGGGGGGATGGCGACACGCCGCCGACCGGTGGCTTGCGGGGCGTCACCGTGTCTCTGGCACGGTCGGGGAAGCCACCGTCGCCGCGGCCACCACCACCACCACCACCGCCGCCGCCGCCGCCGCCGCCGCCGCCGCCCGACTCAATGTCGACGGGCGCGCCGGCCTGCGCGGCGAGCTTGCGCGCCTCCCAGTCGGACGACGACGACCCCGTGCTGTCGTCCTCGTCCGTTTCCGCCTCCTCGGGCGCCACCTCGCGCGTGCCAAACCGGTGCAGCCGCACGGTATCCCCAATGGCCGCCACCTCCGCCACCACCCACCCATCGTCCGCCACCGTCGGCGCCGTCCACAAAAAGTCGACCGCCCGCAGCCGCGCGATATCCCCCGACCGGGTGGGCGCCACCAGCAGCTGCCGCTTGAGGAGGTGCGTGTGGCGCCACCCAAACGCCGCCACCGTCGCGGGCAACAGCAAAAAGACATAGATGTAGCCGATCGGTGTGGATCGGTCCTCGGCAACGCCCGCGAGCGCGAGCACCGGCAGCAGCACCCCCACGACCGACACGGCCGTCAGGGCCACATCGTCGGCGGCAGTGGCAAACGACAAGTCCTTGGCAGCGGCGGCGGCTTCGAGCGCCACCGACCCCACCACGGGGGCGGCAAAGAGCGCCGCGAGCACCAGATCCGCAATGATCAGGCCCGTCGAGTCAAACGGCGTCAGCCCCGGGGAGGCGCCCATCGACACGTGGTGCACAGTGGCGGCCAGCGACAGCAGCGCAATGCGCAGCAGGAGCACCCACATGGCCGCGTACGACACCGTTACGCTGCGGAGGAAGCGGGCCATCGACACGTGGCGCGCGGCAAACGCGCCGTACGCCGCGTCCTCCCGCTCCCCGTCGCTGTCATCCGTGTCATTGCCACTGTCATAGGCGGCTGCACGCTCGTCATCCACCGCCCACTCATCCGACGTGCGGCCGGCGTTGGACTCCACATCCGACGACAAGTCCGAGCAGCTGCCGCCGGGCAGGTCGGCCGCCTCGGTCGGCGCCTCGGCGGTGACCACCTCGGTGAGCATCGCGGCGCCCGTCGAATCCCCCTCGTACGCAAACGAGCGGCCCAGGTGCGCGACGGTTGTCGCCCCCGAGCCGCCCTCCGCCGCCCCATTGCCGGCGGCCGCCCCTTCGGCAGCCGCCGCCGACCGCAACGACCGGCGGCTGCTCTCCGCCGTCGACACGCGGCTCGCCACCGACTTCCGCCGCGGGTCGGCGGCGGCCGCCGCCGCGTCGGCCGCGCGCACCTCCTTGATCACCCGGTCCGCGTCCTTGGCCACAGCCAGGAAGGGCGTCACGCCCACCCCCCCTGCAATGAGCAGCACCCGTGAGTACTGGCCCGTGTGCTGGGCGGGCGCCCCAAACGGCCCGCGCACGTGGATGTCCAGGTGCGTCGGCGGCGGGCCGCCCATCCGATCCCCCGACAGGTCCCCCGCGGCGGCGCGGACGTGGTCGACGAGCGCCTGCGTCCAGTTGCCGCCCGACTTGATAAAGAACACCATGTGCTCCTCGTGCGGCGCCGACGCAATCGTAAACGGGTGCCACTGGGTGCGGCTCAGCGACGGAATGCGGAGCTCCGCGTACTGGCCCGGCGACCACGAGAAGAGGCGCGGAAGCGCCAGGCGCGCCACCGACGGCGACACCATCCGCATCGCGGTGTGGTCATCGGGAAGCAACGACACCACCCCGCGGTGCGTTTGGAGGGTGCGGAGCCCCCGGTCAATCACGTACAGTGCCACGGGCGCGGCGACCCACTTGTACGTGTATAGCGCGCCGGCGAGCATGCCGTGAAAGATGAGGAGGAGGAAAAAGATCGTCGCGGCGACCAGGTGCGTCTGGTAAAACCGCTCAAAGTGCTTGCGCCGCACCGACGGCAGCGACGTTACAATGATCGTAGTCATGACGGTGGCGAGCACAAAGCCCGTCACCGCGGCTTGCGTCCAGCCACCAAAGCCCCCCGCCCAGCCAATGCGCTGATCCCCCGGAGTGAGCCCCGCGATCAAGTGAAAGATGGCGTGCACGACCGCAGAGCCCGCGATAATGTACCCAATGGCCATGTGCGCGGCGGGCATGGCCTGGTCAAAGGGCAGGAAGATGGACAGGGGGGTGCTCCTCAGCCAGGTGAGCAGCTTGCGGCATGCCAGCAGGAAGATGAGCTGCGAGTTGAAATTGAGCGTGAAGCCAAAGCCCCGAGCAATCCTGTGTAGGGAAAGAAAGGGGGTGCACGTTCAGGGGGAAGGACAAACCCCACAGGCAGACACATACACAGCAACAGAGGCGTGATAAAAGAGGGGCTGACTGTTAGACCGGACATCCCCATCAGGTACAAAGGGCTGTAGCGGGCCATCCCGCCGTCCCAACCACCACTGGCCTGGAAATAGTCGCAGCACACAATGCCACCCACCCACGTCCACGCCCACCTCCACCTGTGGCCGCCCTCCTCCACAGTGTCGTTTCCCAAGGCATGCACGAGCTTGGCCAAGCACACAAGGAACAAGAGAAAAACGTACGCAATGGGCCATCTCTGCCACACATCCTCCCCGTTGGGCCCGTGGCCAAAGTGAAACTCCTTGTAAGCGCCAAACCACCACACCGCCGCGCTGATCAGCACGTACACACCAATCACCAGGTGCGTGAGGCCGTTGGTGGAGATGGCCGCCTCGGCATGCGCGAGCGACTTGGCCCGCGCGTCCGGAGGGAGGCGCGGCAAGGCGGCCGCCGCCTTCTTGCGCATGACCTTGAGCTACTGGGAGGGGAGGGTGCGGCGCGGGGGGCGGGTGGTCCGACCGCGGCTGGGACGGCTGCGACGGAGGAAAGGCACTGGGGACGCGGGTGAGGAAGAGAGGAGGTTGGGCGGAGATGAGAGGTTTGTCGGGGAGAAGCACAGACGGAAGAGTGGTTTTTGCCGTCAGTGGGGAGTGGTGGGCTGAAGAGACAGCCGTGGGGTGGCGCGTGCAAGTTGCCGTCACGACGCGTAGCGACCGCCCGGCAGCCTGGCACGTGCCTCCCCCTCTTTGTACCCGCTCAAGTGGCGCGGCACTCAGTCGGCCCCCCCCAGCCTGACAGAGGTGCGGCGGTGGCGTGCCGCAAGCCCCGCGGAAGTCTCCAGAGGCGGCGAGAATCTATCTGGCAGTGGCGCCCCGGGCACGCGCGCGCCCGCGCCGGCGCCCGCGCGGCAATCACAACGAGCCGTGGCAGTCGTGGAAGGTTGCGGCACCCTGATTGGCTGGGTGTACGGCCAGCGAGACGGTGCGCGATCAGCCGGATCCGTCACTGTGCCTTCCCAGCCACTGATCCGTCAACCGGCGGACGCAAGATGACCGCCAGTGGCGTCGCTTCCGTGGTGGAAACGGGAAAGTATGGCCAGAGCGGAGCTGCTGGCGCAAGCTGGCCCAGTCTGCCGAGCCGCGGTGGTGCGTGCGGGTGGTGTGCGAGGGGGTGGCCACCGCGGCGTCGTAAACAAGCCACTTCCAGCCGATTTGCACGCATGGGATGACACACGCAGCGAGATAAGGGTGGAGCAGCTTTGGCAAAGGGACACGGGTGCCACACGCACATGTGCCCACTCCCTGCCAGGTGAGCCGGCAGACGCGAGACGCCTTCGGGTGGGCGTCTGTCATCCCGGCTGCGCCGCTGGTGAGTCAGCGGGCGCGGCGAACACCCTCGGGCCGGGCCCCCGGCGGGCCGCCTCGCTGACAGCGTGCGGTCGCGCCGGCGGCCACGTCAAGTGGTGCCGACGCAACACTTCGCCGCTCCCCACCCCCCTCCACCACCTCCACTAGCATCACTCCACCACCAGTACGGGGCCTGCCCAAAGTGAGGGGGGGGAGCGGGTTGGGTGCAGGGGGGCGGGGTCAACGCCGCTTCGGGCGAGGCCCTCGTGTACTGGGCTGCGGCGGCCGCAAGTCCCGCAGCGCTTGGGGAAGGCAGCTCAGGTGGCGGAGGCAAAGAGAGGTGGCGCCTGCGGCACCAATGCCGTGCGAACGTGGACGGAACCGGCGGAAAAGGAGTACGGCGAGGCGGGGGGGAGAGAAGGTGGATGGAGGAGAGGGGATCGATGGCTGGGCCTGGCGCTGCCTGGGCCACGCTCATCTGAACCCACCACGGTCTATTGGGCGCGGCCAGGCTGCCATCCCCCCGGCGATGGCAGTGGTGACTGAGGGTGGCAAACTACTTGCCGCCGAAAGTAGGTTCTGTTGGAAGGAAAGCACACTCCGTGGTCATCATGGCTATGACGGGCCACAAGAGGGCGGCCCACCCAGTTCCTCTCCCTAGAGAATGGGACGGGAGGGGAACACTCGGAAGCGGAGAACGCTGCAGACGCCACCGTCGGCTGGTGGAGGGGCGCGTGCAGGCGTGATTGGAATGAGAGCATCTCCCATAATTGAGAGCTTCAGCAGGTACAGATCTCGTTAAGATCTCGTTATATGCTTGACACGTTTGCCACGTAGTCTCCGCTTACCGAGATCTGGTAAGGAAAAAACCCTTATGAGGCCCCGCATAACGAAGTGGATCTCGGTACGGGGAGTACGACACGTGTTGTGCTGAGCAGCAATTGTCGGCTGCGAACGGCGCTGCGTCGCGCCCAGTCCAGCGACGCGTGGTAGATCGAAATGGCGAGATCCGACGAAACACAATCGCCTCACGCTGCCTCCTTCGCCAGTGTGCTCGCCCAACGCCTCCGCCCCACGCCTGTCTCCCGCTGCAGGACCTGTCCTTCTTGGCGACGCAATGCATCCCTCGGCGGGCGACCGATCTGGGGCAGCTCCCCTCCGGCAGGGACGTGCTGTTCGCTCCACGTTTCGTGTCAACTACATCCACGCAACGTGCAGTTTTCCATAACGAGATCTGGTACCTGCTGAAGGTCCCGCAGCCTCAGTTGTGGTAAGAACATTCTGATGCCACGTTACCGAGAAATTACCGAGATCTCTTACCAGATCCTTCCTGCTGAAGCTCTCTAATCATGCTAGTCTGAGGAGCACAGTTTTCTCCTGCCTCAGTTCCCAGAGGCGAGAGGCAGAAGAGGGACGGTAGGGAACGCGCTGACAGAGGCTGCTGACTCCGTCGACAACGACAGTCGAACGGGGCGCGTGCCGACCTCGTGTTGGGGTGGCTGGTTCGACGGGTGCGTGCGGTCGACTGTCGCGGCGGCCGACGGGGTACAGCGCAGCCAGCAATGCGGTGAAGCTTGAAAGTTCCGTGTTTCCTTGACGGCCTTTGGGATTTTTAGAACAAATATTAGCCCTCCCACTCCAACTTGTATTACGCTCTTTGTCACACCCACGACTTGGTGCAAGAAATTGTATCCTTTGACAACAAGGCTGGTCGGTCCTCATCAGCCTCTCTCGATGCCTTCGAGGCTGCCGTGCCGCACTTGTCCAAGGGCAACTGCTGCGTGACCCGGGCTACGGCGGCCGGCACTCAGCTCCCCAGCACCTCGATGGCGGGTGGGCGAGGGTCAGGGGGTGAGAGTATGACAAGCCGGTCTCTCCGCGCGACCCCGCGATCTGTCTTGGCTTTGGCGGGGCCGTCGCTCACGGCTCGGACGCCCCGAGCACCCCTGCGATGCCCCCTGCGGCGGAGTCGTACCCGTCCGCCGCTCCCCCCCTCCTGGTCGATGCCCGTCTCCGCCGTCAAATGTGGCTTCCTGCCCGCCCCTTCCGTCCGAATACGATGGCCGGAGGGCAGCGCGGGATGAGGCCTCAGTGAGGAGTGACGGTTTAGCCGTGGCGCGCCCTGTGGACGGGAGGGTGGCGCCGCGCCCCTTCCCCGCGCACACGCTCCGACGCGTCACAGCAGCGAACCCCGCGCGCGCCACCCCGCGGCCATGAAGCGAACCCCGTGGTGCTACCAGACGCCGGGAGAGACAAAACGGGGAGATCCCTGCCCCCCCCCCCCGGCCCCCAACGCAGCCCCGCACCCCCACCCCAGGGGCGCGCCCACCCCCCCCGCCGAAACGCCGCTTTGACCAGAACTGTCCCGCTAGAGGCGCAGATGGGCACAGCGGTAGAAGTCTACTCGAGGTGGAAGCGGCTCGCGGCGCCACCCGACAACCTCGCCCAACCGCCCCACCCGACCCGCCGCTACGTTCCCCCCCGTCGCCGTCACCGACCGGCGGGGCCGCTGCCGCCGTCGGCGCCGCCGCCGGCGCCGCAAGCCACCCTGCGCACGCAACCGCCACCGCACCATGCGCCCTCGTGGAGCTCGCTGGCAGCCGCGGCAGCAGCGGCGGCCGCGGCGGCGGCGGCGGCCGCGGCTGCCGCGCGGCCGTGGCCGACGACACCCCGCCCCTGCCGGCCGCGGCCGCCGCGGCGGTCGCCACAGCCGCCCCAATCACGACCCCTCTCCCGCCGCCGCCGAGCACGCAGTCCCCCCGCCCGCGGGACACCGCGGCAGACAGAGACAGCGGTGGCCGCTGCCGCCGCGAGCCCCCCGACCCCCCCCCCCCCTGGCGCGGCGCCGCCCCCACGCAGTGAGTCTGTCACCGGGTATCTGACTTTCGTCGGACGTTGGTGCAGCACCTCTCGTGAAACAAGGAAAGGGCAAATCCGTATTTAGAAAAACGTATCTCCTCGGGATGTCCGAGAGACCTCCACTCTGCTGTCAAACCCCCCTCACGACCTCTGGGGGGCGATTGATCACATGTGATCCGACCCTACTCGGCCCGGTTGAGGCTCGACGTCCCCCCCTCGTCATGGGTGCGACGTGGTCAATTCATTGCCGTTACTCACACACGTGGACATGTTGTGTTCAAATTTCATCAGAAACCCAAATTATGATAATCATAGCATTGGTTCTCTGACGATGCATGCATTCGCACAATATACTAACCCTGCGCCCCACGCGCCCCGCACCCAACCAATCTCCCGGCGTCGACCCCGGTGTCGACCAATCCTCCACCCCCTCGTGCCCCCCCCCCCCCAAGACAAGGTGGTGGTGTGGCGAGGGGCGGGGGGGGGGTGCGAAGGTTCTCGTCGACGCCGCCACGTGGAAGGGGGAATCGTCTCGAATCCGGCGGCGCGTGGCGGCCGCCGCACGGTCGCGGCGCGCCGCCCGCCGCGCGCGCGCGTCGACGGCGCCCGCCACCGCCGGCGCCCCCCCCCCTCCCTCCGCAGTGCCACCCGCCCGCCTCGCACCCGCCGCCGGGTCGGCGCTGGCCGCCCGGGTGGCTGGCCTATCCCGCCGCGCATCTCCGCGCCACCTCGGCTCGCGGTGGTGGGTGCGTCGGCTCTCGCCGGCCGCCGCCGCCGCCGCCGCCGCCGGGGGCGGATGTCGGCGCCGCCGCGGGCGTCCCCCCCCCTACGCGCTTGACCCACGCGGCGGCGGCGGCTGGGTGCGCCTCGCCGCGCCGCCGTCCTTCGCCACCCCCCGCACCCCCCCGCCACCTCTTCTTCGTCTTCCGTCCCGCTCTCCGCTCCTTGCCCCCCCTTCCCGTTCCCCGCCTTCCTTTTTCTCTTTTTTTTTCGCTGCTCTTTGCTCCTTGTTCATCCCCCACGTGCGTCCGCCGTGGTCACTCCCCCCCTTTGTCTCTGTCGGGCGGGCGTGGGGGGGGGGGGGGGGCATGAGCCACCGAGGGGAAGACGGCCGCCGCCGCCGCCGGGCGGCGCAGCACCCCCACCCCGCGTCGGCGGGCCACGCAGGCGCGGCGGAGGAGGAGGAGGAGCAGGATGAAGATGGGGGGGGGGCGTGGGCGGGAGCGGTGGGGGGGGAGGGGGGCGCTCCGCGTCGCGCGGCTCTGGCGGCGGCGGCGGCGGCGGCGGCGGCGGCGGCGGCGGCGGCGGCGGCGGCCGTCCAGTGGGCGGGGGAGCGGGAGGGGGCGGGGGAGGGGGTGGGGGGACCTCGGGGGGGGGGGGGGGGGGCGGCGGCCACACCAGCAGCGGCAACCGCCGCCGGCATGGGCGGTCAGGGGGCAGCGGCGGCGGTGGTGGGGGGGGTGGCGCCGGCGGTGGGGGCGGCGGCAGCGGGGGGGTGGGCGGCGGCGGCGGCGGCGGCGCACCGGGCGGCGTGGCGGCGGCGGCGGGGGGTGGCGGCCCCGCGGGCGGTGGCGGCGGCGGCGCGCCGCGGGGCAGCAACCGCCGACGGCGGACGGCCGAGCCGCCGCCGCCGCCGCCGCCCCAGGCGCCGCTGCCACACGTGCAGCCGCATCCGCCGCAGCCATTGCACCCGCAGCAGCCACCACATCCGCAGCAGCAACTGCACCTGCAGCAGCAGCAGCAGCAACAACATCAACAGCAACAGCAGCAACAGCAGCAGCAGCAGCAGCAGCAGCAGCAGCAGCAGCAGCAGCCCCACTACCACCATCCACACCAGCCGCAGCTGCTGTCGCCCGGGCACGCCCCCCCCCCCCCGCTCTCCGGCGCGGCGTACGCGCCGCCGCCGCCGCTGCCCCCGCAGCAGCAGCACCCGCAGCACCCGTACGGCTTGCGGCTGCCGCCGCCGTCGGCCTACCCGCACGCGCCACACGCGCCACACCAGCCACGGCAACCAGCAGCGCCGCCGCCGCCGCAGCAGCAGCAGCAGCCATACGCGCCACAGCAGCCACCGCCGGCGTACCACCACCCCCCGCCGCCAGGCTCGGCGGCCGCGGCGGCGGCGGCGGCGGCGGCGGCGGCGGCGGGCCAGCAGCAGCAGCAACAGCAGCAGCAGCCGTATGGGGGGATGGCGGGGAGCCCGCCGATGGGCGTTGGCGGGCCGCCGGGGCCAATGGGGGGGATGCCGTCGCCGATGGAGGAGCTGGCGGGGGAGGGGCAAGCAGGGTACGTTTGGGGGGGGGGGGGGCAGCAAGGGGGGTGGGAAGAGGGGGGCAGCAAGGGTGGTGGGGAGAGGGGTGCAGAGGGGAATGGTTGCCCTTGACGTGCTTTGTTGGAGGCGCCAGGCCAGGCCGGGGGACGAGGGTGGGGGGAGGCGCGTTGGGGTTCACGAGGCGGGCGTGCGGGCGTTGAGGCGGAGGGTGCTGTCCGTGGATGATCTGTGCGTGCGTCGCGTGTGGACGCTGACATGGCTCGCTATTGTCCGCTTTCCTGCTGCGGGCGCGTGCTGTTTTGCCCCCTTCCCTCGCGTTCCCCTGCAGGCACCCTGTGCAATGGGGCTACCAGATGCCTGCCGAGGTGACCCTCCAGCACTACCACCTGTGGCGCGAGTCGGTCGCGTCGGCGCGGCCGGTCGTGGAGCTCCAGTGCGGCATCGAGCCCGAGGACACGTCCTGCGTGCTCACCGTTATTGGGCGGGAGCGGCGGGGCCTGCTCGCCGACATGACCGCCCTGCTGACGGAGCTGGGCCTCAACGTTATTTCGGGCAAGATTTTTACGCTGCCCAACGACTCGATTATGGACATCTTCCAGCTGGACGACCCGCAGTCGGTGCTCGCAACGGACGAGTCCGCAACCGCTGTCTACGAGTCGCTCTATCAGATGGTCGAGGGCGCCGTCACCCGCGACGCGCCGCGCCGGTCCGCGGCGGTCGGCAGTGACGACGACGACCTGGGCGGCACGGACGAGGACGACTGGCCGCCGCGGCCGGACGCTGGCGCGACGGCGGCCGCGGCGGCAGCGGCGGCGGCGACGACAGCGACGACGACGACGACGACGACGGCCACGTCGGCGGCGGCGGCGGTGTCGCCAGCGGGCGTGTCGTCGGGGGATGTGGCGGCGGCGCTGCCCCGGTCGTTGGTGGCCGCCGCGGCGGCGGCCGCCGCATCCCCGCCGTCGCCCGACGTGCCCTCACTGGGGATGATGGGCGCCCTCGGCGCACGGCGGCTGAACCTCACCCCCATTGGCAGCGAAGGCTCCCTCGACCGGCTCGACTCGATCCTCGCGGGGGGCGCGTCCCCCGGGGGTGCCGCCGCCCCCGGCGGCGGCGGCGGCGTCGGTGGTGGCACCACCCGGTCGGTCCAGTCGGCGTTGCGGCGGGACGGCCTGTCCGGCGGCATGGTGCGGTCCTTCTCCAACATTGCCGTCGCGGACCTGGAAGAGCGCACCGCCGCCGAGGCGTTCCGCCGCGACCGGCTAGCGGACATTAGCTCGCTGACGCACGGCGCGCGGCTGTATCTGTACTCGCGCTCGCCGCTCGGCCGCCGCCGCGTCCGCGCGCACGTGTCGGCCGACATGCACACGCTGCTGTGGGCGCTCGCGTCGCGGAGTGGGGAGCAGAGCGGGTCAGAGGGGGACGACCTGTCGCCAACGCCGCGCGACGCGGCCACGGCAGCCGGCGAGGGGGGGGGGGGGGCGGGGGGGGGGGGGGGGGGACGGCAAGGGCGGCAAGGGCGACGGCGGCGGCGGCGAGCGGAGCGGCGGCGGCGGCGGCGAGCGGAGCGGCGGCGGCGGCGGCGGCCTCGACGCGGTCGTGTCCCCCCGGCGGCTGGAGGTGGTGGACCTCCGCGTGTCGGTGGGCGTCCTGTACGGGGTGCGGTCGCGGGTGCTGGCCAAGGCGGCGGCGGCGGGGGTGCTGGCCGACCCGCCGTGGCGGTGCTTCTCGCTCGTCGTCAGCTCGTCGATCATCGCGCCCGCCGTGCGGCGGACGCCGTCGTCGCGCCTCCGCGCGACGCCAGCGGTGGCGGTGCCGGGGGGGGGGGAGGGGGGCCGTCGATGGGGCGCGCCGAGAGCGGCACGTTTAGCAGTGACGACCAGCAGGGCGGGGTGGGGGGCGGGGGGGGGGGTCCCGCCGCCGGCTTTGGTGGCGGCGGCGGCGGCGGCGGCGGCGGCGGCGGTGGCGGTGGCGGCAGTGGCGACGGCGGCGGCGTGCGGGCGGCGGCGGGCGGCGGCGGCCGCGAGGACAGCCCCGCGGAAGACAGCGGCAGCGAGCCCGACGCGCTGACGGGGGTGCTGAACCGCGGCCGCACGCGGACGGTGGACTTTGCGGTGCAGGCCGACGACGAGGCGCGGGTGTGGGTGCTCGGCCTGCAGTCCCTATGCAAAGGCCCCCGCTCGCTGTGCCCCGCGGAGCCCTACACGTGGGAGTCACTGCTGCGGGCGTCGGCCAAGATGAAGCTGCGCGCCGCGGCGCACGCGGCGGGCTACACCCTCCGCGCGTACATCCTGCGCCGCGTGCGGGCGGCGGGGGAGAAGCGCGAGGCGGCGGACGCGGCGGACCACGGGGAGGCCCGCCGCCGCGAGGCGCTGGCGCGCCTGCAGCGCCTCCGCGTGGCGGAGACGCTGGAGGTGGCGACGACCGAGGTCACCCGCCTCCGCGCCGAGGTGCGCGACGCGTCGTTGCGGGAGGTGGTGCTGACGCAAAAGCTAAAGTCCGTGCAGACGGCGTGGGAGGTGGACTTTGACGAGATGACGCTCGGCGAGTGCATCGGGCGGGGGGCGTTTTCCGAGATGCGCCGCGCCGAGTGGCGCGGCACCCCCGTCGCGTGCAAGGTGCTCCGCATTACGGGGGCGGGGGCGGGGGACGGCGCGGGCGGTGGGGGTGGCGGCGGCGGCGGCGGCGGCGGTGGCGGTGGTGGTGGCGGTGGTGGCGGCGCCGGCGGCGGGGGCGGCGCCGGCGAGAGCTCCGTGCGCGAGTTCCACGACGAGGTGACGACGCTGTCCAAGCTCCGCCACCCCAACATTGTGCTGTTTATGGGCGCGTGCGTGCGGCCGCCGCGGATGTGCATCATCACCGAGTTTTGCCACGGCGGCAACGTGTACGGCGCGCTGCGCAAGCCGTCGTGGCGCCAGCGGCTGTCGGACCGGGACCTGATCCACCTGGCGCGCGACGCGGCGCGTGGCATGCTCTGCCTCCACTCGTCCAACATTATCCACCGGGACCTCAAGTCCCAAAACCTGCTCCTCGACAAGCCCGTCGACACGGGGCGGCCGACGATCAAGGTCGCGGACTTTGGGCTGTCCCGCACGCTGGCCGGCTCGTCGGGCTCCTCCGAGGGCGTCATGACTTCAGAGACGGGCACGTACCGGTGGATGGCGTCCGAGGTGATCCGCCACGAGCCCTACTCGGAGAAGGTCGACGTCTACTCGTATGGCGTGACGCTGTGGGAGTTTTTCACGTGCGAGATCCCGTTTGCGGACATGACGCCCATCCAGGCCGCGTTTGCGGTCGCGGACAAGGGCATGCGCCCGTCCGCCGTGTCAGAGGCGGCGCGGGCGCACAAGATCCCGCGCTCCTGGGCGGTGCTCATTGACCGGTGCTGGGCCGAGGCGGCCGACGTGCGGCCGTCGTTTGCCGACGTCATCGCCATCCTCAACGAGATGCAGGCCGCGCCGTCGCTGGAGCTGGTGCCCCCGTTTTTCCGCCGCGGCGCCGCCGCCGCCGCCGCCGCCGCCGCCGCCGCCGCCCAGTCGTCGGCCGCGTCGACGGCGGCAGCGTCGACGGCGGCGGCGGCGCGGCACGCGGCGGCGGCCGACGCGGCGGCACGGCTGCCGGCGGCTGGGCGCTAGAGGGGGGGGGGGTCCCCACGCGACCGGCTAGGCGGGTTTGTAAGTGGCAGGGGGAAAGCGGGCTCACGGCGGGCGGGGGGGGGGGGGAGTGGTCAAGGGGGGGGGAGAGGGGGGTCACGGCGGGGGGGGGGGGAGGAGCAGCGCGTGGGGGGGTGGGAGTCACAGGGGAGAGCAAATTGACTGGGTGGACTGGGGGGGGTAGGGACGGACGCGGTGGAGTGGGGGGGGGGGGGGGTTGGGGCTGCGGGGGGGGGGGGAGCCCAAGCAGAGCCACGAGGCCACGAGGACGTTGTGTTTTTTTTTTTTTTTCGTGCGTCTCGGGGCGCCTGTCCGTGGGCGTGCGCGTTGCCGCTGCGTATATCTGGAGCTGGGGCGGATGGCCGCGGGGGAAGGGAGGGAGGGTGCGTCGCTGCCCTCGTGCGGGCGGGGGGGGTTGGCCGACCGTGGGTGACTGCCGTCTCTTGCTTCCCGTTTCTTTGTATGAGCCGCGCCGCGCTGCGTCCCGAGCGCCCTCTTGTCCCTCGCACCCCTCGGGAAAGGGGGGGGGGGGGGCCTACGCACCCGGCCGACACGCGCCGGCACGCCCCGCCGCGCCGCCGCCGGCGCGCCCCGCCGCGCCGCCGCCGGCGCGCCCCGTTGCGCCGCTGCCCAGCGCTGGGCGGCGGCGGCCGCGGCTGCGGCTGGCGGGGGAGGGCAGCGGCCGTCGCGGGGGCGGCGGCCACCGCAGCGGCGGCGGCCGCGCACGCGCTCCCCTCCACACGCCCGCGCGCCGCGCCGCGCCACGCCGCGCCGCGCCGCCTCACCCCACCGCGACGGGCACGCCGCACAGGCGCCGATGGCTGACGCCGCGCCGCCGACGCTGCCAGCGGCGACCCCCCTCAGCGGCGCTTGTACAAGCACGGCCGCAGCGGCGGCGCGGCAACAGGCGCGCCCGCCACCCCCGCCGCCGCCGTCGCCGCCGTCGCTGGCCGCCCCTTCCCGCCCCCGCCCCGCCGCCTCGGGCCGTCGCCCGCCGCCGCCGCCGCCGCCGCCGCCACCGGCAGCCGCCGGAGGGTGAAGAACCGAAACGTGTCCGAGCGCCCCTCCCGCGGGGCGGCGGCCTTGCCGCCGTCTCCCCTCCCCCCCCCCTTACTCGCCGAGCCCCCTTTCGCCGCGCCCGCCGCCGCCTTTGCCCGGCCGTGGGCGTACGCGGCGCCCTGCCGCATCAGTGGGTGGCGGCGGTCGAGGCGGAAGCCGAGCGCCTCGACCGCCGCCACAAACGCCGCCTCCACCCCCCGCCGGCCGTCCCCACCGCCGCCGCCGCCGCCGCCGCCACCACCACCCGCACCACCCCCACCGCCGCCGCCATCGTCCGTGTCAACGTCCAGCCGGATGTGGCCGCTACCACGGCTGGTGCCCCCCCCCGGTTGGCCCCCTTTATCCGCAGGGGCGCCTGCGAAGCAGGCAGCACGCCGTCGGCAGCGTCGCCGCCCTTTCCCCCCCCCGGCGCGTCAAAGCGGGACGCCACCTCGGCAATGAGCAGCCACCCGCCCGGCACGAGCACCCGCGCCGCCTCGGCCAGGTAGTCCATATAGTTGGTGCCCATCAGCGACAGACAAAACACCGCCACCCCCACCGCGCCGGCCGCCAGCGGCGTCGCGGCCATATCACACGCGGTCACCCGCGCATTGACGGCGACGAGGTCAAACGAGTGGACGGCGCGGCCGCGGCGACGGCGACGGCCACCCCCCGCACCCCCCCCCCCGGCGGGGTGGCCACCTCCGCCGCCAGCCGCGCGTCGCCACACCCAAAGTCCGCAACGTCCCCCGCCGCCCGCCCCGCCCCGCGCAGCCACCGCACGATCGCGTCGAGCGGGTGCGCCGGCCACCCCGCCGCCTGGGCGGCAAAGCCCGCGTGGTACGCGGCGTACAGCTCGGGCGCGGCGGACAGCGACGCAAACGCGGCGGCGCCGGTGGACGTGTAGAGGGACTCGTTGAGCATGCGAAAGTGGGCGCCGGCGAGGCGGGCGGCCATGGCGGCTTGGAGGGCGGAGAGGGGGCGCCCGGGGGGGGCACCCCCGCCGACGAGTGCCGTCGCTCCGGCCGCCGCGGGTGCTGCCGCCACAGCGGCCGCCGTCGGTGCCGCCAGCGACGGCCGTGACGACGCGCGCGCCGCGGGTGCCACGACGCGCGTGCCGCCGCCACCGTCACCTGGCGACGGCGCCGCCGCCGCCGCCGCCGCCGCTGCGGCTACCTTCCGGGACCGCTTCTTTCCGCCGCCGCCGCCGCCGCCGCCGCCGCCGCCGCCACCACCGCCACCAACAGCACCACCACCACCGCCCCCACCACCACCACCACCACCGGCGGCACGACCCCCCCCGCCCGCGGCGGCCACGCGACGGCGCACGGCGGTCACCCCCCCAGCGACCACCGACGAGCGCCCCCCCTCATTGCCCGCGGCACCACCGCGGCGGCGTTTGGCCACCCCCGCCTGCAACCGGCGCTCCCGCGCGGCCACGCGGTCGCGGTACTTTTTGCCGCCCCGCGTCATGGCCGCGCCGCCGACGCGCGCGGCGGCTGGGGGAGGGGGGGACAGGAGGGGGGGGGGGGGGGGGGGGGGGGAGGGGACAATGGGGGGAAGAGTAGGTGGCGGCACGTGACAGACGGCGGTCGCGGCAGGGGCGGCGCCGACGGCGTCGGCGGCAGCGGCGGCGGCGGCGGCGGCGGCGGTGGCGGCGGCGGCAGCGGCGGCGGCAGCGGCGGCGGCGGCGGCGTCGCGGGGGTTGGCGGTGTCGGTGGCGGCGTGGCGGGGCAAGTCGTCGCCCGGGCGCGACGACGGCCGTCGTCTGGCGGCTCTGTCGCGCGGATCAACGGGGCAATTGGAACGGATTTGGATGGCCCCGCGTCAGGACGGCCTGTGAGCGTGTACAGACGGTGCTATACAGTAGTACAACGGTCTGGTGTCCTGTACACGTCCAACCGACCGTGGACGCCACGACCGTCTGCCTCCCGCGCGGGCGCTGCCGTATCCGACGCGCTACCCGTCCGACACGTCCAACCGACCGTGAACGCCACGACCGTCTTCCTCCCGCGCGGGCGCTGCCGTATCCGACGCGCTACCCGTCCGACCGAGCCGCGGCGTCGGGTGGGGGCGCCGCCGCGACGCGGCCGCCGCGGGTCTCCCCCACGCCCCCCCCCCCCTGGGCAGAGCCGGCCGCCGGTGGTGCTGCTTGCCTTTGTCCCCCCCCCTCCCCCCTCGGCGGCGGCCGCCAACCATGCCCTTTTTTTCCGCCGCCGCTGCGCCCCCCCCCCCCGACGTGGCGCGGCTGCCCATTGAAATCGACGACCGCCACTTTCTCCGGTGGCTCCTCTCCCGCCACCACGTCGCCGCCGACCACGCCGCCGCCGTTGCCGCCGGCCGCACGGCGGCGGCCGCCGCCCTCGACGCGTCGCTGCCGCTGCTCGCCAACCACGCCGCGCTCGCCGCGGCGGTCTTTCCACCCCTACCCCCCCCCACCCCCCCCCCCACCACCACCACCACCACCACCACCACCACCACCACCACCACCACCACCACCACCCCAACCAGGGACACCCCGCCGACGGCGGTCATCCCCCCCCCCCCCCACCCCCCCCCGACTACTGGACGTGCACCCGCGCGGCGCGCGTCGTGTCCCCCACCGCCCCCGCCTGGGCCGCCGCCGCCGCGGCCTACACCCACGGCGGCGGCGGTGGCCACCTGGCCGACGCGGCGCGCGCCCTCACCGCCGCGGCAACCGTCGACGCGCCCGCCGCACGGCGTGCGGCCGCCGCGGCAGCCGCGGTGCTGGCCGAACTGGACGGCCGGGGGGGGGTGGCCCGCCGTGCCGCCGCGGCGGCGGCGGCGGCGGCGCTGGCAGAGGCGGTAGATGGGCTGGGGGGGGTGGGCGCGCCGCCGCTGACGGCGGCGGCACGCCCGCGGTGCGCGCTTGGGGGGGGGGGGGGGCGCGCGGACGTCCCTGACGCCCGTGCCGCCGCCGAGTGGGGTGCCGACGCTGGCGCTGTCGTGGATGCCGAGCCCGCCGCGGACGTGGACGCTGGCGTCAATGCCGACGCCGACGCCGACGCCGACGCCGTCGCGGATGCCGACGCGGATGCCGACGCGGATGCCGACGCGCAAGCGGCGTGGCTCGCCGCGGTGCGCGCGGCGGCAACGCGGCGGCAACGGCGGTGGGTGGCCGCCGTCTTGCACGCCACGGCGGTGGCGGCAGCGGCGCCTGGGGTGACCGATGCGCTGCGGTTGTACGCCGCGGCGGTTGGGGGGGGGGGGGAGGGGTGTGTGAGACGCTGGTGGCGGTGCGGGCGGCGGGGGTGGACGGGCTTGAGGGGGAGGGGGGGGGGGGGGCGCGCAGGGTGGGGACGCCGGCGGTGGTAGGGACGGTAGCGGCGGCGACAGCGTCGGTGGTGATGACGGCCGTGGCATTGGCGACGGTGGCGGCGGCGGCGGCGGCGGCGGCGGCGGCGGCGGTGGCCAGGCGGCCGACGGTTATAACGGTGCCAGCGGCGGCGGCGGCGGCGACGGCGGCGGCGGTGGCCAGGCGGCCGACGGTGATAACGGTGCCAGCGGCGGCAGCAGCATCGGTGGCGCCGCCACCGCCAGTGGCGGTGGGTCCCCCGCCGGCCGCGACGGTGCGAATGGCGGCGACGCCGCGGCGGCGGCGGCCCCCCCCGCGCACCCACTCGCGTCACCCGCGACGCGGCGGGCCCTCCTGGACGACCTCGCCGAGCTCGCCGCCTTCCTCCGCGTCCGCGCCGCGACCACGCGCGGCGACGCCACCGCACCCGCCGCCGCCGCCACCACCGCCGCCTCTGTACCCCCCCCGCCACCGACGGCGCGCCCACAGCAGCGGCGGCAGAGGCGACCGTGGCGGCGGTGCCCCCCCCCCCCCCCCCCGCCACCGCGGTGACCGCGGTCACCGCGGTGACCGCGGTCGCCGCGGTCGACGCGGCGGCAGCCGCGGTCGGTGCCCCCGCGGCGGTGGCGGCGCTCTCCCCCACCGCCGTCGACGCCGCGGTCGACGCGGCCGCGACGGCGGCACGGCGGGTGGCGCGTGCCGCCGCCGCCGCGGCGGCCGCGTCGGCACGGCGGCGGGCGGCGGCGGCGGATGCGGCGGCGGCGGCGGCGGCGGTCGCGGCGGTGCGGGCGCGGGTGGCGCGGCTGCGGGCGGATGTGGAGGCGGCGGTCGGTGCGCTGTACGGGGGGCGCCCGGTGAACCTGGTGGGGGAGGTGCGCCGGCTGTGACGGCGTGGCGCGCGGGGGGGGGGGGGGGAGCCACACCCATGAGGGGACGTGGCCTGCGGGAAAAAAAGGAAAGGGATGAACGGCCATTGTGCGCCGTCCCCGTGCACTCGCTTCATCCCCTACGTGCGTGCCCCCCACCCCTCCGCCTGAGCCCCCCTCCCCCCCCTCTGCCCACCAATGCCCCTCCCCCCTCCGAGACCGAGCCCCAAACCCCCGCCCCCCCCTCAACTCACAGCGGCTTGACCCGCCCCGCCCGGGGCGTCTCCCGCGGCGCCAGGTGCGCGTACGTGTCCCGCCGGTTGAGCACCTCCATCGCCCACCCAAACGTATCCTCCGCCGTATTCACCACCGCGTGCCCCCACTCGCCCGGCACGTACACCACGTCCCCTGCCCGCTGCGTGCACCGCAGCGGCGTCTCCTCCGTCACGGGCGCGGCGTCCACCGCGGCCGCCCACGCCGCCACCGGCGTGCGGCTGTACACACTCGACCGCGGGGGCGACACGTACCACCGTTTGGCGCCCGCCACGACCGCGTTGACCGCGTCGGCGTGGATGTGGGCGGGCGCGCCGCTGCCGGCACGGCCGAGGAAAAAGTGGACGGACGCGGCGCCCACCTCCCGTGGGTGCGCGATGAGGCCCGGACACGGGAACGCGGTGGTGACGAGGCGGGTGAGGGCGGCGTAGCCGGGCGCGGCGGCGGCGGGGGACTGCTCAAAGACGTAGAGTGGTAGGTCGTCGGCGGCGGCGGTGGCCACGCCCCGCACGTAGCGGGCGTAGTAGTCGGCGAGGCGCATCTTGGTGGCGGCCAGCCCAAACAGCCGCGCGTACGGCACGGCGCCGACGGTGACGAGCTCCTCCCCGTGGGCCGCCACAAACGCGTCGGCCGTCCAGCCGTCCACCGCCGCCTGACCACCATCCAGGACGTGGCGCAGGGCGCCACGCATCAGGACTGGCTCGCCCTCACCAACCAGCCGGCGGACTTGCGCCCACGCGGCGGGGCCGCCATCCACCTCCACCACCGGCAGCTCACAGTCGCCGGCGGCGTCGCCGCGCGCGACCGACGCCGCCCGCGCGTTGCGGACAAAGTGGGGAAAGGAGAGGTTGCGGGGTGGCCGGCCGACCAGGTCCGTCGCGCCCTCGTCGGCGCCACGGCCGAGGAGGTAGGCGTAGGTGGCGTCGTCCACCGCGGCGGCGGCAACGTGCAGCGGCGTCAGGCCGTACAGCGGGTCCGCCTCATTGACATTGCACGAGCGCGCACGCGCGCAGCGGGCGGTAACCGCCGCCAGCCGCTGTGCCGACAGGTACTCCCGGATGACCGACAGGCGGAGCGTGTCGTCCCCCCCCTCCCCATCCCCATCGCCAGCACCAGCGCCACCCCCCCCCCCTCACTCCATCCCACCGGCCGCAGCGGCGGCGGCACGTCTGCCCACCGCCGCGAGAGCATCGCCTTGGCAATGAGGGCCTCCTCGGAAATCGGGATGGGCGTCGTGGAGCGCCCCCACGCCATGCGGCTGCCCGCCAGCAGCCGCAGCAGCGGCAGGTGGGCAACGTCCCCCGGGCCGTGTGCGGGGAACAGGCGCCGGCGGAGGGCGAGGAGGATGTCGCGGCTGGTGGCGGGCGTGCCGGAGCGGCGGAGGCCCGCGCGGGCGGCGAGGAGGGAGACGACCGCGACCGCGACGGTGGTGGCGGCAACGGCGAGGCGGGTGGTGGTGGTGCGGCCCGCCATGGTTGAAGGGGGGGGGAGGGGGGGGGGGGGGAGGCGTGGCACGGGACGGTGCGGGGTCTCGGGAGGGCGTGTGGGGGCGCGGATGTGGGTAGAGGAGGTGTGGGGGGGGGGGAGGGGAGGGCGGATGGCGCCCAGAGCGCGCCGACGAGGAAGAATGCTGGGGTGGGGGCGCACGGCGCCCACTTGGCGCCTTGAAAGAAAAATAGAGACGGTGGAGGGGGGTCACAGCCGCCGACGGTGCCAGCGACGATACACCTACAAGGTGTGGGGGGGGAGCGGCCGGCGGCCGCCACTGCCTTGACGCTGGTGGAGAGGAGGGGCGGGGGGGGGGGGGGGGGTGGGCACCACCGCGCCACACTGGCACGCGCGGCCACGCCACGCCAGCCGGCGGCGAGCGGCACGACGGCGGCGGCAGCGTCGGGCGGTCGCGGCTGCCGCACGCCGCGTCGCGGTGGGAGGGCGGTTTGCTGTTGGAGGGGGGAGGGGCGGACGGGCACACCCGCGGATGCCGGTGGCGATGGAGGGGCGCGCCTCGTGGGGCGACGCGCAGAGCGCGGTCGCAGTCCCCCGTCTACAGCCTTGCAGGTACTGTCAGCACACACGGTGCCCTGAACATGTCATCAATCTTCCCATCTCATCTTTTCTATTCGTTGCCATTTCCTTTCGCAGCAAGACACCTGCGGGTGCCCCCCAGACGAAATCCTAGACATCTTTGGGATGTATTTGTCCAACGAGATCTTCAAGATAAACAAATGCCTCCAGATTGGTCGCGGTGCGGATGCGTGGCTGGTGGTGTGGCGGGGCAGCGCCACGCGCCGGCGCCCCCCCGACGATCTGTGGACGCACGCGCCCACGCGGCGACCACACGCGCGCCCCCAGCAGACGCGCGCGCGCACCCGCGCGCGTCGCCCCGCCCGTGCAGCGGCGGCGCCACTCGCAGCCGCGGCGGGCGCCCCACCCGCCGACGCCGCTTGGCCCCACGTGGGGAATGGTTGCCACCGGGGGGGGGGGCGGGGTGGAGGGGGCGGCCGCCACCCCGCCCCGCGGATCCGCCACCGGTCGTCGACCGCGAGACCCCCGACCCGGCGGGGCGGCCCCCCCCCGCGTGCTCCCCCCGCCTCGCCACCCCCGCTGCCGGCGGTCGCGCGCGCGCGGCGGCTGACCGGGGGAGGCGGGGGTGGCGGCGGGGGGGGGGGGGGGGTGGTCGCCGCCGTCCACCCCACGCGCACGCCGCCATCGCATGCGCCACCCGGCCGCCCCCCCCCCCCCCCTCCCCCACCCAGAGCCCCCCGCGTGTTTACTTTGGGGGGGGGGGTGGCACGCGCCGCCGTGGGGGGGATTTGGGAACGTGGTGTCGGGATGGGCGGCGGGCGGCGGGAGGGGTGTGGTGGTCGTCCACCGGGGGGGGAGGGGGGGGACTGCACCGCCGCGGCCGAGGCGGGGGAATTGGCAGGTGCACCAACGCCAGGCCAGAGGGGCGGGCGGCAGTGGGGGTAAACGAGGCAGGGGGGGGAGGGAGGGGGGGAGGGGGTAAGTGGGGGGAAGAGGGGAGGCGTGGAGGGGGGAGGGGGGGTGAGGGGGGGCAGGGGGAAAGAGAAGAAGCACGGCCGAGACGGCGCAGCGGGCAGACGAGGCCGCGGCGGCACGGCCGCCGCGGCACGCCGGGCGAGGACCACCTCGCCGCGGCGGCGGCGGCAGGCGTGTCCGCCCCGCTCCCGCCGGCGGTGCCGCCACGTCACGGTCGCCGCGGCGCGCCTCGTGCTGACGGTGGCGAGGGGCGGCGGCGGCGCGCGGCGGCGGCCGGCGGCACGGCCGGCCGAGAGGGGGGGTGGGGGGGGGGGGGGGGGGGTGGGGGGTGGCCGCCGCCGCGGCGGGTGTGCCCGGCGGGGCTGTGGCCGGCCGGTCCGGCCGGCCGCCTCGCCGCCGTCGGCCCGCCTCCACGGCGGCGACGCGGGGGAGCGAGGAACCGGGGGGGGGGGGGGGGGGGGTGGAGGGGTTGGCCGTCGACCTTCCCGCGGTCGCCGCGCCGTTGGACCGCCGCGACCCGCCCCCGCCGCCGCCCGCGCTCGCCCGCCGCCGCCCCTGTGGTTGCCGCGGCGGCACGCCCGTGCCGCCGCGCCGACGCTGAGGGGGGGGGGTTGGTGACGGCGGCAATGGGGGAGGTGCGGCGGAGGGAGACGCCAGCAGAGGGCAGCCGCCCCGGCGGCACGAGCCCCCAGCTGGGGGGGCAGGCGCTTGGGCGGTGGAGATTGGGCTGCGCGTCTGTGGGGCAGGGGGGCCGTGCGCTCGGGGAAACCGGGGGGGGAAACGGCGCGGAAAACGGGGGGGCGGAAGGGGGGGGGGGGGGGAACGGGGGGAGCGGCGGGGAAGCGGCCCGAGCGGGGACCGGAGCCGCCCGCGTCGGGGCGGCGACAGCAGCGGGAGCCGCGGCGGCACCCACACCAAGCGGCGGGATAACCCGAAAAAAAAAACGTCCTTGACTATACAACGGGGCGGGCACGGCGCGCCGCCCCCCCCCCCCCCAACACGCGGCACAGGGACACCAGTCAACGCCCTCTGCCGGCGCGGCGCGCGAGTGTACAGGTCGGGCGCGCGACGCAGACTCCCCCCCCACCCTCCGTCCTGCCCCCCCCGGGGTCCCCACCGACAGCACGCCACAGGGGAGACCCCGTCACGCCCCGCGCTCGCCGTCGGCCGCCACCGGCCGCCGCCGGTGGCCGTGGCGGCCCGCCTGCCGCGGCGCGCCCGCCCCACCGCCGCCGCCGCCGCCGCCGCCGCCGCCGCCGCCGCCGCCGCTGCCGCCGCCGCCGCTGCCGCCGCTGCCGCTGCCGCCGCCGCCGCTGCTGCCGCCGCCGCCGCCGCGGGCGGCGAGCGCCTGCAGCAGGGCGTCGACCCACGCGGCGGCCGCCGCGGCGGTCGGCCGGTCCGCCCCACGCGGCGCGAGGAGCGCGCGCAGGAAGGCGATGACGGGGGGAGGGGCGGCCGCCCAGCGGCCGCCCAGCGCCATTGTCGGCGGCGGTGGTCGCGGCGGCAGCGGCGGGGGGGGAAGGGGGGTGGGGGGGGGGGCGGCCGCGTGGGGCGGGGGTGTCGACGGTGGTGGTGGTGGGGGTGGTGGTGGTGGTGGTGGTGATGGTGGTGGTGGTGGTGGTGGTGGTGGCAGAGGTGGCGGCGGCGGCGGCGGCGGTGGCCGGCGGGGGCGCCGCGGCCGCCCCGCCAGCCGCGGGTGGCGGCGGGCGGCGGCGGGTTCTGGCGCGGGCGGCGGGTGGCCGCGCCCCCCCCCCCCCCCCCCCCCCCCCAAACAGCCCGTCTGGCGGCGTGGCGCGCGCGACGAGGGCGTAGAGGACGACGCCCACGCCGTAGACGTCGGCCTCTTCGGGGATGTAGGGGCGCCCGTCGACAATCTCGGGGCACACGTAGCCGGGCGTGCCGACCGGCGTGCGCACCGCCGCCGCCGACCGGGGGGTGCTCGGCACAAAGGTGGAGGGCGGCGGGGGGGGTGCGCGCCGCCGCCGTGGCGCGTCGCCGCCGCCGCCGCCGCCGCCGCCGCCACCACCACCGCCGCCGCCCGTGGCGTGCCCGCCAGTCGTCGCCACCGCCGCCACGTTGGTGGGTGCCCCCGGCGGCGGCCGCGGCGGCGGGTTTGGCGGCGGCGGCGGCGGCGGCGGCGGGAGCGCCGCCGCCAGCGGCGCCCGCCGCCAGTGGCAGAGGCCAAAGTCGATGAGCTTGACGCCCCCCCCCCCCCCCCCCGTCGCGACAATGTTGGCCAGCTTCACATCCCGGTGCGCGACGCCCGCCGCGTGGCACGCGGCGAGGCCGCCCAGCAGCTGCGCGGCCACCCGCAGCGCCGGGCGGATGCCAAACGCGCGGCGGCGGACGGCGGCGAGGAGGTCCCCCCCGCGGAGGGCCTCGGTGAGCAGGTACACCGCGCGGGCGTCCTCCGCCACGTCCACGTACGCAACGATGGCGGGGTGGGGGGGGAGCGCCCGCAGCACCGCCACCTCCCGCCCGAGCGCCGCCCGCCCGGCGGCGCCCGCCGCGCCGGGCGCGTCTTTGGCGAGCACCTTGACCGCCACGGGCCGGCCGGTGGCGCGCTCCGCGGCGGTGAGGACGGGGGAGAGGCCGCTGGCGGCAAGGACGCCGGTGAGGGTGTAGCGGCGGGCGAGGCAGGGGGGGGTGGCGGCCGCCCAGGCGGTGGCGGTGGGGGGGGGGGGGTGGGGGGGGGGGGGGGCCCCGACGGTGCCCCCGCCGCGGCAGCGGCCGCACCGCCGCCGCCGTCGACGCTGCCGCCGCCGCCGCCGTCGACGGTGCGGCTCTTGCGGCCGCGGCCGTCGGCCGGGTGCGGCGACAGCCGTCCCGGGAGGCCACCGTCAAGGGGCGGCGGCGGCGGCGGCGGCTGCGCACAGCAGACAGTCACGGGCGACGGCGGGGGTGAGCCGCCACGGCTGCCGCCGTCGCCGTCGCCGCTGCCGCTGCCGCCGCCGCCCCCACCGCCGCCGCCGTCACCGCCGCCCCCACCGCCGCCGCCGCCGCCGCCGCCGTCGACGGCGGCGGCGGCGGCGGTGACGGCGGTGGGGGACACGCCGCCACAGCCGTCGGCGCCCCCCCCGGGGCGGCCTTGCCCCGAGCGGGGGTGGCTGCCGCCGCCGCCGCCGCCGCCGCCGGCCCGGCGGCGGCGGCACCCCACGGCGTGGGGATGACAGCCGCGGCGGCGGCGGCGGCGGCGGCGGTGGCGGTGGCGGTGGCGGCGGCGGCGGTGGCGGTGGCGGCGGCGGCGGCGGCGGTGGCGGCGGTCGCCGCGGCGGTGGCGGCGGTGGCGGTGGCGGCGGCGGCGGCGGCGGCGGCAGCGTCGACGGCGGCGGTGGTGGCCATGGTCACCGACGCGGCCGCACGGTGCCGTGGGGGGCTGGCGTGGGCTGGTGGGGTGTGCGTGGGGGGGGGGAAGGCGTCGGCACTGGGGTGGGGGGGGTGGGCGCGGCGCCGGCGGCAACGGGGGTGGGGGGCCCGCCGCCGCCACCGCGGCGCCGCCGCGCTTGAAGGCCACCGCCGGCCGCGGCGGCCGCGGCGGCCCGCCGCCGCCACCGCCGCCGCCGCCGCCGCCGCCGCCGCGCCGCCCGCCGCGACCGCCGCGCGCCGCCCCGCCGCGTGCACCGCCGGCGGCGGCGGCGGCGGCGGCCGCCGCGGCCGCCGCGCGGCACGGCGGCACACGGGCAACGGCGGGGCGCGGGCGGCGCGGCGGGGCGGGGCCCCCCCCCCCCGGCAGCCGAGAGCGGGGCGGCCGCCGGTGCCGCCGCCGCCCCCCCCCCCCCGCCGGCCGGCCGCGCACGTGCCACCGCCGCCGCGTCGGCGGGGACACCCGCGGCGGCCACCCCGCGCGGCTGGGGGGGTACACGGGGCGGCACGCTCCCGCTCGGCACGCGCCCCCCCCCCCCCCTCCCTCCCCCCGGCCGCCCCAGCCGCGGCGCGGCGCGGCGCGGCGCCCCCCCCCCCCCCCCCCGCCGCCCCCACCCACACCATCCTGGTGCAAAGCACACGGGAGCGGCCAGCAGCGGCGGCTCCCCCCTCCCGCCCGTCTCGCCGTGGGAGGGCGCCGCCGCCGTCAGCCCGCGGCGCGGCGGTAGCCCGTCGAGGCGGGGGCGTCACCCCCCGCCTCCCCCCCCTCACCCCCCCCCCCCCCTCCCCCCCCCCCCCCGCCCTCACACCCGCGGCGGCACGGACTGGACAGGCCCGTAGCGACGGTGCAGTACAGTACAGCACCCCGCCGGCCGCCACTCCTCCGTGCCCGTCACGCCGTCGGCCCCAGCGCAGTGGGCTCTAAACCGGGATCCATGCAGTCGGCTCTTCAAGCCGGAAGGGCTTGAACAAACCTTGATTTTCCTTGAAGTGGTCGCACGCGCCGCGGCGGCCGCCGCCCCAACTGAGTGGATTAGAGGCCGATCCTCACACTTAAAAGGTTGACAAATACGGTAAAGTATATTGAAGGGAGGTGATGGGTTCCCTACTAAGGAGCATCCAATTGGCTGTCAAGTTTCGGTAACTCTCCATCACAGTCCTCGCGGGGACCACGAAGGCCATCCCTGAGCGGCCGACAATCCCTCTCCACGGCCCGGCTGATGACGCCGGACGAAGCGCATCGGAAGACACAAACAGGCCCGTCTACAATCTTCATCCGCACCGCGTGCTTCGGTGACACCACCAGCCACACGAACGTCACAGTGTATTTCAAGCCAACGCATATTGTCCATGATAGCTCGCCGCCGTGTTCCCCGCACCCTCCTGATGTCCTCTCCCTTGTTCCACCAGCACAACGAGAAAGAAACTCTTGTCACAACACCAAGTTGTGAGCCAGACCAGAGCACCGACCGCTGGAGGATTTTTTAGCACGCACGCTCCAGAACGTTGGCGTGTACGAGGTGCATCGAGTTGGAGCCGTACGCAGCTCCTGAAGTTCCGCATACCCACTTCCTTTCGCTCCATGACATGGTCGTTACCGTGTTCGGTTGCTCACGTCGCGGTCAATAGGTACCCTGATGTACACGCAAGTGCTTCGGGTGCCTGTCAGTGTCGTCGGAGAGAAGCAAGCCGACGGTTGGGAGCGTACTGTACCGCGTAATTGAAAAAAAAACTCTCAGGAAGATCTGGAGGCCGCCGAGATACGGCGTACGCCTCACGTGATCAACTCCGGCGAGCTGCATAAATGCCGGGATACAATCCCAGAAACATGGGACTTTTCGGGTGAAACGGGGGCTACAAGCTCTTGTCGATGCTGTACTTCTATTAGGACAGCGTGATCACGCTTAATACGGCGCGAGAGCTGTGTGCATTAGCACTTGAAGAAAGCTTGATAAACCTTGAATAATTGGTCATGACCTGGGTGGACATCATCGTTCAGTACATCACTGTATAGCCCGCACTGAGACGCACCTTGTGGTGTATCGCAACCCCATGTCCGAGCAGGTGTTCATAATGACTTCAAGGTTGATCACGTTTTCTTCAACAAATCGGCCTTTACGGGGTCTCTAGGGCACTTCATGATCGCCCTGGATCGTGATTTCTGCAAGGTTCTGCTTTTGAAAAGCGCTTGAAGAGGATCCCGCAACAAAGCCCACTGCGCAGTCGTGGCGCGGCCGGCCGTCGACGCTGGCCGGTCGGGCACGCACGCCGCTCGTGCCACCGGGACCCCCCCCCCACCCCCCGCCCCCCCCCCCGCCGCCGCCGCTCCCGAGGCCACCCCCACCACCGGCCAGCAGCGGCGCGTCTGCCGCAGGGCCATTGGCCGGCCGGCCGCCTGTTGGCAGTCGCGGGCACCCGCGGCGTGGCGGGGCGGGCGCCTCCTCGCCTGTCTTCCCTCCCCCCGCCCCCACCCCCCGGGAACATGCAAATAGAGGCGGGGGGGGGGGGGGGGGGGGTGGGGAGGGGGCGCACGGCGTGCCGCGGTTCACAAACCCACCCGCAGATTTCTGCGCCACGGTCGCCACCCGCACGTCCGCCTTCCAGAGCCGTGCAGGCGGGGCGTGGACGCGGCGGACCCCCCCCCCCTCGACCCCCCCCCCCCCCCGCCTAGGCGTGCGGCGCCAGTGTCTCACGGGGGGGGGCTCTCGCCGATGGGGCACTGGCGGAACGGGGTAGGGCGGCCCGGGGGGGGGGGCGAGGCGGGCGGCCGCGCGTGGCGTGACCCGCCGCCGCGGCCACCGTGACGATGGCCGCCGCGGCGGCCGCCGCGGCGGCGGTCGCGGCAACGCGCCGGCGCGCACGGGCGGCCGCCCTCTGCGGCGGGCCGCCGCGGGCGGTTGCCGTGGGGGGGGCGGCCGCCGCGGCGGTGGGACCAGCGGGATCTGCGCGAATCTCCCGTCCGCCCCTCCATCCGCGGTTTCTCCCCGTCTGGGGGGGGCGCCCGCGTCTGCGCCGCTCGACCCACGTGGGACGCGGCTGGCCGCCGGGCCGCCGCGTGCCCCCCGTCGGGCGGCGCCACCGGGGCGGGCCTGTTGACGAACGACCGTGCCCCTGTAACGGGGCATCACGAGTGAAGATCGCGAGGCAAGGTGGAGTTGACCGCCGGCGGGACATTACCACCAACTTGGTCATCCAGTAGCCGGACAAGTCCCGCGCGGGGGGGGAACAAGTGCGGCACCACGAGAGGAGGGATGATCGAGCGAGAGAGACGCGTGGCCCACGGTGGCGACTGACCAGACTAGAGAGGGGCACCCGCGAGACGATGTGGGGCCCGCCGTGTGGAGTGGGCAGGCGAGGAACGGGGACCCCCATACGGAGGTCCTCGGGGGGACCAAGGCGCGCCCACACTGTTGGGGCGAGTGGGGGAGTGGACCGGCGAGAGACACCGACCCCTGAGTGTGCATTGAGGGGGGTAGCCCCAGCGAGGCTGAATGAGAGAAAGGGGGCTGAGGCAGACGCGGGCGCGCGGCGCCACACGAGAGAGGAAAAAGAGCAACGCGTACTGCACCTGATTGCCAACAGGTTATGGGCCCAGTGCCCGTGGTATTACTCCCACGTACACTTCACTGTGAGTACTCGTTCCCCCGCCTGTGACAGACTCACTCATCCCGTCACGGTCTTCACGGCTAGCGCCCGGTGGAGATGGCGGAGTTGGGAGGGTCCGCGGGGCTGATGCCCAAAAAGTTGGACATGGACTACACGACATGGGCCGTGCAGTTCCAGGCCTACCTTGAGACGGTAGAACTATGGGAGACGATTGAGCAACCTCTGCCCCCCAACCCCACGGAGCAGCAAGGGGAGTACGATCGCTGGAAGAGAATCGATCGGCGAGCCCTTGGCCGCATCAAGCTGGGGCTTTCACCCGCCCACCTGAACAAGTTGGACGGGTGTACTACTGCGAAGGGGGCGTGGGACAGGCTTAAGAGTGCCTTCCACGCGTCAACCATGGCCCGCGAGGTTCAACTGGAGCGAGAAATGGCCGGACTACGCAAGGCAACTGGAGAGACCATAATGGCCTACGCGGGGCGAGCAAAGGGGATACGCGTCGAGCTGGCGGGGGTGTCGGAGGACCAGATGACCGACCGGCGCGCGATCGTCCACCTGCTGGCGGGTATCATCGAACCTGAGTACGAGGCTATTGTGACCGTCCTCACGAACCAGCACGACCCACTCACCTGGGAAGAAGTGGTAGCACGACTCCTCGTAGCTGAGGCAAGCATTAAGAACAAGCAAGCGATGACGGAAACATCGACGGCAGTATCAACAACGGGGTCGACTGGCGCGTACGGCGCCACGGCAGAAGAAAGGAAGCGACGGGCGGCCGAGCGGCGCCGCCGAATCACGTGCTGGAACTGTGGGGCGCGGGGGCACTACTCAAACGAGTGCACCCGCATGGGAGGCGGCCATGGCGGGGGTGGGGGGCCCCCAAGTGGTAGTGGCCAAGGCGGCGCGGCGGCCCCGACAAGCGGTACCAATGTCGGCGGCTTCCTTGGGACCGCTGCTCTGGGCGCGCGCGTCACCCAGCGGACCGTCGGGCGTCCAGATTACGGGCGCCCGACGCCAGAAGCCGACCAGGTTACGCCCTGTGCAAGTCCAGCGAGGGTCGAATCACCTCGACGGACCACTGGCCAAACGGACTGGGTGGTGGACTCGGGGGCGACCCGACACATGTCCAAGGACGTGATGATGTTCACGCACTACCAGGCGGAGCAATCCAGAGACGTGACTCTGGCGGACGGGCGGTGCATCCCGATTGTCGGCGAAGGAGACGTCAAGTTTATGGGCAACCAGGGGTGGGAGCTGTCCCTCAGCGAAGTGGTGCACGTGCCAACGATTGCCACCAACCTGCTGTCGGTCCGAGGGATGACGAAAAAGGGCGCCAAGGTGGTCTTTGAAGACGATACGTGCACCATTACCAAGGCGGGCATCACCGTGGCCATCGCGTACGCAGA
Organism: Pyropia haitanensis; assembly: GCA_008729055.1. Classification (NCBI taxonomy): domain Eukaryota; phylum Rhodophyta; class Bangiophyceae; order Bangiales; family Bangiaceae; genus Pyropia; species Pyropia haitanensis. The sequence goes on from SDUX01000008.1 coordinate 5,482,539, forward strand.
CGAGAACGACCAGTATGTGATCCATGCCAACGACAACGGTGCGAAGCGGACTACCCACGCCAACGTTGCCACCTACCCTCAAGGCGGACAGTGGGAGAATCTTTGGCACCGGCGGACTGGCCACCTAGCAGTGGGTCGTCTGCCAACAATGGCAAAGGTGGTCAACGGGATGGGTGTGCCCGTCGCTGGTGAATCACAGCCGATGGGTGCCATTTGTCAACCGTGCGTGGAGGCGCGCATGCAGAGTGCTCCTTACGACTCGAGCGATCGAACGACCACGCGGCCGCTTGAGAAAATGCACGTGGACCTGGTCGGGCCGCTACCCCCGTCCCGCGGGGGCGCTCGGCACTTCGTTGCCATCGGAGATTACTACACCGAGCTGATGGTCGCCACCGCTCTGAGGACCAAGAGTGAGGCAGGCGCAGCGCTGCGCACCTGGATCGATCGGCTGGACGTGCAAGTCGGGCGAAAGGCAGCGCGCATCCGGATGGACGGAGCCAAGGAGATCGCAACCAGCAACGAGATGGTCGCGTACTTCAACGGGAAGGGCATCACCGTCGAGACGACTGCCCCATACACCCCTCAACAGAACGGACGATCAGAGCGCATGAACCGGACCATTATGGAGCACCTCCGTGCCGTACTGTTGGAATCTGGCCTGCCCACCGACCTTTGGGCAGAGGCTCTTCAGGCGGTGCTCTACACGATGAACCTGTCACCCACGATGGATGGAAAGTCGACGCCTTATGAGCGGTTTTATGGCAGAAAGGCAGACGTACGACACCTACGAGTATGGGGCAGTAAGGCGTATGCCCTGAAGTTCAACAAGGAGCAGCGGAAGCTGGAGTCGAAGGTGATGGTTGGATGGATGGTAGGATACGCCACGGGCGGCAAGGCCTACCGCGTACTGTCAGCGGACAACGGGACCATCTACGTCCGTCGGGACGTAGTGGTCGACGAGAGCCTACCACCGACGCCGGCTGCCGCCGGACCGAGCACCTACCCCACAAGTGACGCGGGGAATGGGGGAGCTAGTGGTACCGACGGGAGGGACGACGGACCAAACCCTCCCAGAGAAGGCACCACGGGGCAATGGGCAGAGCCCTTTGGGACGCCCCCGTTGTCGGACCCCGCTACTTCATCGGGTAGCACCGGAGTACGAGAGCCGTATGACCTCCGGCCACGGAGCAACCTTCCTGGGGCGGCGGGGAGCGGTGGCGTGGTGGCCCGAGCGGCCACCGTTGGCAACACCATGACTGTGGAGGAGGCGGTCAATAGCCCATGGTGGAACAGCACCGCCCCCAAGGATGTAGACGAGGCGCTGTCGAGGCCCGACGCCTACCTCTGGCAAGAGGCTATGGACTCCGAGATGGCCTCCCTCTCAGCCAAGCAAGCGCTGCTCCTCATGCAACGGACTTCCGGCATGCACGTTGTTGGCAGCAAGTGGGTGTTCGACTACAAACACGACGCGACAGGGACGGTCAACCGGTACAAGGCCCGCCTGGTGATGCAAGGGTTCACCCAAATCAAGGGGCTAGACTACGACGAGTCCTGGGCGCCGTGTCCTGCACGGGCAACGGTCCGATGTCTTCTGGCTATCGTCGCAGAGAGGGACCTGGAGTTGTATGGGCTCGACATCAAGACCGCTTACCTGAACGCAGCGATGGACAAGGAACTGTACATTGAACAGCCAAGGGGGTACGAGCAGGGCGGGCGGGACATCGTCTGCAAGGTGGTGATGGCCCTGTATGGGTCGAAGCAGGCTGGGAAGCTATGGTACGACGACTTGAGCAAGACCTTGGTGGCGGCGGGAATGAGGGCGTCTGCCGCCGACCCCTGCCTGTACCTGTGGCGCCACCCCGAGTACGGCATCATCTACGTATTGGTGCACGTGGACGACACGATCATAGCGGCACGCAGCAACGAGGGCGCCGAAGCAGCTAAGAGAGTCATCACCGACAAGTACGAAACCAGAGACCAGGGGGAGGTGACAGACTTCCTCGGCATGCGGGTCACGCGAGACCGCGACGCGCGGACGTTGGACCTATCCAACCCCGGCCACACCATTGCCCTTATCAAGCGGTTTGGGATGGAGGAGGCGAACCCGACGCAGGTGCCGATGCACAAGGGGGCCGACCTACGGCGCACGGGGGAGAACATCCTGCACGACGCCGCCCCTTATATGGAGCTGGTCGGAGGCTTGCTCTACCTCAGCACGACGACGCGGCCGGACTTGGCCTTAGCGGCGGGGAAACTGGCGCAGTATATGCGACTACCTGAGCAGCGCCATTGGCAAGCAGCCAAGGGGGCACTGCGGTACCTGGTGGGGACCCAAAAGATGGGTCTACGGTACGGGTCAGGCGGTGGCCTGGTCGGGTCGGTCGACGCCGATTACGCGGGCTGTCCGGATACGCGGCGGTCAACCGCAGGATGGGTTTACCATTGGAACGGGGCGGCCGTGTCGTGGGCATCCAAGCGTGAGCCGACGGTGGCGACCTCGACGGCAGAGGCAGAATACATTGCGGCCGCGGCAGCGGTGAAGGAGGCATTGTGGCTCCGGAAGCTGCAAGCTGACATGGGCGGGGACGCTGGACCCATCCCCATTGCTGAGGACAACACGGCCTGTCTGGCTATCGCTGGCAGCACGGAGGGAACGGGGCGGGCGAAGCACATAGACACGGCCCACCACCTCGTGCGGGAGCGGATAGCCATGGGTCATGTCGTGCTCTACCACGTCGCAAGCGAA